>OX336368.1:19999667-21199667 GCA_946902895.1 Fragum fragum
TGTAGTAAAAGCGTTTCGGTTATACAACGACAAAGGAGCTTTACATAAATGTCGGTGTTATTTAATTGGTCTATTATTGTATTGATTGACAGTGGCGATCTTTCAAACAACTGATTACAAAAAAATGTCAAACGAGAAAAAACATTTTTACATACACATTCAACTTCTCTGTAGAATTATATATTACCCAATAAATTGTAATTTAGCAAGCTATCGCTGGATATAGAGCCTCATATATAACAGTTACTGAAGATATAAATAATCAAGATTTGCCTTTCCTTTTGAAACCGATTTTTCACGTAACCAAACAATTAATATATTTCTTGAAAGCCACCGGAGGCAAATATGTAATATACACCGTCTTATATTCATTTGTACATAGCATCATTAAGGCCATTGTTTCAGATCTTACGTTTAACTTATTAGAAATCAACGACATTTAAGATCGTTTTACATCTAAAATTCCATTTTCTTCGAGGGAAATTTTCTGATGTTATATCATAGCAATACTTAGCTTTAGATAAAATCACTAGCTGGTTCATGTTATGTATTGGCGTCATTTAATTCTAGTTTTAGCCTGTGCGTGACCATGAGCGTCAAGTAAAGACTCAGATCAGCCTGTGTATCCGCACAGTCTGATCAGAGCCTTCACTCTTCGCTCTGTAGAGAGCTGTTGACTTAAATATCCTTTAGCCAATGTTTCACATACAGTGTGTAGTTGTCCTGCCTGCTCAATGTAGTCGCTTCACGCACGTGTGTATAATGGTTAGGAATGGAACGCAATCTTCATTTATATCATAACGTTACGCGTAGGAGTGGATAATACCCATTGGATAACATTTGATAATTGACGGATCGCTGGACACGCCGCTGACCTCTGACGCGAAGTTCTACTTAAATATTAACCCTTGTCATGCTGATCTCGGAATATTCCTGCTTTGATAGGAGGCATAGACAAAGATCAGCCTGCACATATGTGCAGTCTGATCTTAGTCCACATCACCAGATTGTCATCGTTATGTCAGAATTGCCTATAAGATCAATGTCGAAACTGAATATTTTCCTTTACTCAGCAAGCATGGCAAGTGTTAAACGGCTTTGTTGTTTTGTTGTTGTTTGTTGTTTTGATTTTGATTTTTTTTTTTTGGGGGGGGGTGTTTTTGTTTTGGGGGGTGGTGTTGTTGTTGTTGTTGTTGTTGTTGTTGTTGTTTGGGGGGAGGCGTTTGCAAAGTTCACGGGTCGATAGCAGGTAGGGAAATTGTAAAAAAGCTTGAATGTCGACCTAACCGTTGAATAAGCTGTGATTACGACCTTTAAGTCTTTAAACCAACAAAAAGATTTCAAATGAATATCGGAGCGTATGCGTCGTCATCGACCGAAAACTTTGACATTTTGTAATATATCTGGTGTAAGTGAACACATTCACTTAAAATTCGGAATATATGTTCACTTTCAAAAGTGCAATCTATATCAAAAAGGGGGATAACTTTGTATGTATTTTTTAACGAATGATGTCCCCTTTTTTCATTTAAACACTTAAGCCACTGTGGAGCACTTGAACAGGTGAGCTTTGGCATCCGTATACTGTGACCTTTCTTCAGAGCCCGAGATTATCAAACCTTTTCGTACTCAGTTGAGAATTTACTCACACTTTGAGTTGGGATAATTGAAAGTTTATGAAATTTTATATATTTTTAACTTTGTGGGTAAAAAAACATTGTGTAAAATGAAGATATTGGTTGTTACAAGCAATGTCTTCATTTTACAAAATGTTTTCCTAATGGAGAGGCGTCAGAAAGCGTCATTGTGTGGAATGGGTTAATGTATCATCTATCTATTGCAGGAGTTTCAGGGAGAAGATCCTGCGATTACTGACCCCTAAAACAAAGGTCACGCCCCTGAGTTCGTCCTCGGATGGCAGCGAGACAAACACTTCGTCAAGACCCACTTTGCCTGCCGTTACAGCCAGTACAGCGGTGTCGACATCGAAACAATACCTAGAGTCGCCTGAACACCTGACACAATCTAATATCTAGCAAGAAATGATACTTTAACCCATTCCAACTCAAAGACACTTTTAGACGAACCAAAGAAAAAAAGCTTTGGAAAACATTGTGGAAAATGAAGAAATTGCTTGTCGCAAGCAATTTCTTCATTATCCACAATGTTTTCTAGCGTAAAGAAAAACAAATATTCTAAGCTTTCATGGGTTGAATTGTCGTCTGCAACCCCTTCGAATTTGGACCAATCTAAACATTTGCCGTCTGGTAATGCGTTAAGGACTATTGTATATATATTTTCATACTAATCATATACTTACTCATAAATGAAAAGACAAAGAATTAAAATGGCAGTCATATTATTTATTACCTTTTTAATTAGACATGATCATTAAATCTAAAATGATTTTGTTTGTTGAATTGAGTTTAAGGCCGCTTTTAACATTTTTTAGTCATATCGCGGCGGCTGGAGCACCTAACAATGGCTTCCTGGTATAACTCGCATCAGTACCACGATATCACCCATTTCTAGCCTCCAGCTGCTATCCCGCTTAGGTTTAGGATTATCCGCCCACTGGTGAGAGACAAATGTCGGGTGTAGATAAACATTTATCAACTTTACAATTTTTCGTTCATGGAGTTTTATTCTAACATTTAAAATGAGAGACAGGTTAGAATAAAATGCCTAAGATGAAAATGTGTAAAGCTAATAGCTGATTATCTGTAGAATGACTCGTGCTGCTTAACCTTTTACGAGGGAAAGATTTCCATTAGCTAAAACGATACACATGTGATTATCAAAAAAACAATTTGCTCGACAGAACGACGGAACGTTAATTTTGCAAACAAAACCCGCAGATATCGCCATTACATTTTTCAGGTCACACACGAGCGAAAAGGCCTGTTTTGATATTTTGCTTTATCTTTTTTTTTTCCCCCTAATTTTCCCATATGGAAGAAACTGTTTAAAGCATCATGCAATTGACGTTAACCTCAATAAATCCAATTCCAGACCACGTGTTTACCATTCAAAACTTCATTCAAAACGCTCAGGACCTTCCACGGTATCATTGGCTGACTTGAAGTTGGTAATATCTGACTGGTCCTAGTTTAAAATAAAAACGAACAATACTCACATTAGACATCGAGGTAAAACATATCGTTCATTTCATTCAAGACTCTCATTCCGTTAAAAAAAAATGCCAATTTAGACCATTCCACTCCATAGCATTACTAAAATCATCCTTGTCATCCTGACTGAATTGCACCAAATTCAAAGGAATGAAAGTATTACAAGCACTAGCTGTTAGTCGATATTTCTATCTTACTATAATTCTATAAATAACTCTGGCTTGACGAGAACAAGCAGGCGGGGTAGACTAAGATCAGACCGCACTTATGTGCGGGCTGATCTTAGTTTATACATCTTGTCGAAACAGAAGTTTTCGGGTTCAGCATGACAAGAGTTGGAATTATTATTCATTTTACTAGTAAGATAGGGAAGCCATTTGTGAGAGTACAACTTTTGGTGTTTATACGGTGAAAGATAAACGGGTCTTACACTGAAACTACTCATTCTTTCATAAATTGTTCTGAAACTGTAATTAAAAGTCTGTGTCTACTATAGCAGTTATAGTTTAAGAGATATGTTACTATTATTATAAATAACCTTTAGGCATATGCACCTCGCTTTCCAAAAGGTAGGGAAAAACAATGTCCTACCATTTGATTACTACAAATGATATGAAAAAACTAGTTTAAGTGAATTAATTCGCTTCTTTTGATTTTGTTCAAGATAAAGTTATTTCCAAGGTAAGATGTGCTGAATTGTTTGTTGTACCTTTTGAGATTTGTGTACTACATTTTACGCAAAGCATATATTGCCTACGTCATTGACTATCGCTGCTATAGCTGGAGGTTTTCATGGTGTACCATTCGGGTCAAAAGTCTGCTTTACGTCGTGTAAGCATAAAAAACGAGCGTACTCATAAAATGGATTCCTTCGCAGCCGTGGGATTTAAGCGAATGCAATCAGACACGTCTGTACGCTCCATGTTTGAGCTCGCACGCTTAAAAAAGTAATGGCTTTTATTTTTGGCATGTACTTGTAAACTATCTGCGCCCGCACATTTTATGCTCGTGCATGCTTAGTTTATGAGCGCCCGCCTGTATTTCGTGGCTTCACCTGAATTATTTATGCCTGCATGGATTGTTTTTAGCGTGCAAGTCTTTTTGACCCACTTAGTGCACCATACTTTTTTTTCACTTGGATTTGTATGATAAACGCAACGAATTCATTTGGATCATTTGTATATAGATGTATTTATAATGTGAAGTGGTGTGTAGGCGTAATACTTTCATTTTCATCGAACCGAGGACAAAGCTTTACCAGCTATTTCTATTTTGAATTTGTTACGATTCTTCTTTGGGGGAAAAAAGAGACTGTGCTTGAGATTTTCAGCAACTTCGTTTGTACTTAAAGCACAGACTCAGATCAGCCTGCATATCCGTGCAAATTGGTCAGGGTCTTCACTGGGCGCCATGTAGGAAGTTAATCATTGAGAGTATTTTTTAGAAGACAAACAAATATGCTGTTTACACTATACGGATACAATGCTTATCAGAGTCTTTGTTCAACGTATATGCAAACTTAACGGATCTTTTGCTACGCAAAAAATAAATGAAGGATTTATTCACAAAAATATATCTTATTGACCCCTGCAAGGTTAGATTCCCTTTTTCATAAATCTGTGGACGAAAAAAAAAGAACCTCCTTGGGAAATAATTTATCGTATTGACCTTTTGATCCAATCTCTTTTTCGTATAACAAAATTCGAAGATGGTCCCCTTTTGCCTGACGGTTCATATGTATTTAAAAGGAAACTTTGTAAAGGAATTGACCAATCGCTGGCCCCGCCCACTTGATCCATTGACCACACCCATTGACTCCAACAGGAAGTTCTGTATCGATTTTAAGCGGCGTTATTTTGCAAAATCCATGGCAAGTAGCATGAACCAAAAAAGTAGAGTGGTTGGTTGGCGACTAAAACGTCGAAACTACAGCTTGAATAAGCTGTAGTTATGACGTTAAAGTTGCCAATCTAATGAATATAGCTTAACAAAAATGGATGGCGGCCAATGTTGGAGCTCAAAAAATTATTTCTGGATTCAATGAATTATTTCATTGGTCGACTGGTTTTTTTGATTGACAGTCGCGATTTGTCATTTCTAAATAGTTTATGTCGGACAAATCATTGTTTTTAATAAAAGCAGTTTATATTGTTTGTTTTATCCCGGTGTTTATCTTTTTTGTACATTCTCTATTTTGGCAGACTTTCTGAGGTCATTCTGCCTCATTTTATTCATCTTTGAAATACCGAATCTGGTTGACCTGCGCTAAATCCGACGTATTTTTAAGACATTTGTTAAAAATGTCAGGATCTATTAACCAATCATCAGAGAACACAAAATTTAGACTGGTCCAAATTGAAAGAAGTTGAACACAAAATTTTAAAGTCCTCTGAAATGTCAAAAGGGGCCAAATATGGCAGAAAGAATTGTGAGCAAAGGAATAATTGCGTCTTACAAGCAATACACCCTTTCTCCTATTTCTTAAATGACCTTATTTCTTCAGAGTGTTACAAAGCGGCATTTTTTGTTAATGGTTTGATCGTTTATATCGGATAAATCATTGTTAATAAAAAAGCAGTTAGTATTGTTGGTTAATATCCGTTCTTTGTCTTTCTTTTAATTAACATTTATGTCTTTGAACTGTCGCCGACGTGAATAAACGTGCATAATTTCTGTATGAAGAGGAATATATGCCGTGATAAAGTTTGAGAATTCTCTTCAATCGGACACGTTTTGCGACCCCCTCTGCTCGTTTGGCGACCCCTTGAACCCGTTTGACGAACCCCTTGGACCCTTTTGACGACCCATTTGAATTTTTTTGAGAAAAAGAACATTTATGAAAATGCGAAAAGTATCGAATCTGGTCAAACTGCGATGATCAGCGTCAAAACTATTCGAACTTTGAAGATTTATCGTGTGAAGAATAGCCATTCTAATTACTGTGTAATATTTTCGCAATATCTGTTCCTTTTTCAACTTTTTTTTGTGTGTGTGTGGTTGGCTCTTTTAAGGCAGTAGTTAACAGGTTTGCTGCGTTTTCGTCTCCAAACATTTTTCGTCCGTTCTAGAGTGGAATTACAAATAAAGCATTAATTCGGAGCTTTTTAAAACCTTTTTACCCGACTGGATCTGACGAGATCATTTCGTGTAGCTGACAAATTAGACGCCATAATCTCCGGTTATAATGAACAGGTAACAGAATGCATTCAACCTTTATACTGAACATGTCAAAATTGCGCATTACAAAATACGGCAATTTACAGATAACGGATAGAAGAAAAAAGTCTTGATTTAATTTTCGAGGTTGTGTTTGTTTATTTATTTACTTATTTATTTCTTCGATTGAATAATTGATTGATTGATCTTTCGCTTGATCTTTCGCTATTGATTGATTGATTGATTGATTGAATGATTGAATGATTTAATGATTGAATGATTGAATGATTGAATGAATGATTGATCGATTGATTGATCGTTTGATTGATCGATCGAACGATTGATTGATTGATCGAACGATTGATTGACCGAACGATCGATTTATTCATTGATTGATTTACATATGTTTTCCTTTCAAACGTTTTCTATCGCGTTTTTGACGAAAACATGTTTTAGACTTTCCAAATGTTAAGCTTTAGCGACGACAGAATGAGGTATTATTCGATACTTTGTTTAATTTTTGAGTATCTTTTTTTATCAACGAAAATGTAATTTAAAAACTCAGGTGATAAACTAACCCTTTACTTAATTAATTGATTCCCATACATTGACGTTTTTAATAGCCCCACCCCCCCCAGAAAATCATTTGGGAAACGATTGTGTAAGATGAAGAAATTGCTTGCAACAATCATATTCTTTATTTTCCTCAACGTTTTTTACCAAAATCTATAATTTCATAAGTTCTGAATTATCGTCTGCAACTCTTTTCAGTTTGGACCAGTCTAAAATTGTGTCGTCTGGTAATTGGTTAGGTCTTTGACGACAGCTGAATATAGTCGATGCTGCTTACAAAAAAAACTTAAATACTGCGGTCACAAAAGACAAAATGTCGTTTGCAGACGTAATATCTTCAAATTTTCACTAAAATTTGACAGGTGGCTTCTCGGTTCCAGTTCGGTCGCTTGGGCAATCGGTAGGCAGCAATCTGCACTTTAGACCTCGCTACAGGACAGCTGACATTTTAATCAACTTGGGGTTTTAGATTTAATTACCAGCGTTAAACATCCTTGTCCATCCAACTGGAGACATTTTGAAAGCAATTTCTTGCGACAGAAAGAAACATTTGTTTTTTAGCTCACTTGAGCACGAAGCGTTCTAGGTGAGCTAATGTAATCGGTCATTGTCCGTCGCCCGTGCGCCCGTCCATCTGTCCGATCGTCCACAATAACAAAAAAAAATCTTCTCCCCCTAAACTAACCAAGGATTTTCGCAGAAAAATTCTTAGGTCATGCTCTTTCAAAATACTTCTAAGATTCAAAATCCATGGCAACCGAGTGAAAACTTTAAGAGCCTTCTCCTTAAAAACAATAAGGCCTAGAGCTTTGATATTTGGTATAAATCATCATCTTTTGACCCTCCATCAAAAATACCTAAAAAAATTACCGTACTTTGATAATAAGCCCTCTTATGTGTGATCCCTGGTTTTACATAGAAATAAAGAAGGAAATCTTTGTAATTATTCTTCTCCCAAACCATAAGGCATAGAGATTTGATATTTTTTACGTATAAATATCTATTGACCCTGAACCAAAATACTTCAAAAAATTACTGAACTCTGAAAATTGGCCCTTTTCTGTCTGATTCCTGATTTTAAATATGAATAAAGAAGAAATCTTTGAAATGTTTTTCTCACAAACCATAAGGCCTAGGGCTTTAATATTTTTCTTTGTATGAATGTCTATTGACCCTTTAACAAAATATTTCAAAGAATTGCATAATCTGAAAATTAGCCCTTTTCTGTGTGATCCCTGATTTTACATATGAATAAAGAAGACAATCTTTGAAAATCTTCTCTGAAACCATAAAGTTTAAAAGTTTAATAGTTGCTGTGTATCAACACCTTTTGGCCCTTTACCAAAATACTTCATATAATTACTGTAATCTGAAAATAGGCCCTTTTCTGTAGAATCCCTGATTTAAGAAAGGAATAAAGAAATATATCTTTGAAAATATTTTCCTCCTAAACCACTTTGTCTAGAGCTTTGATATTTGGTATATACCAATGCCAATTGTCGCTTTAACAAAATTCTTCAAAGAATTACAATATCATATTTGGTACCAACAATGGTGTTGAGCGCAAAAGCTAGATTCGACTACACATGGCATTTACCGTTGGACCCCACTATAGCCAGCACCATAGTTGTTATTTTAACTTTGGTGTTGAACATCACATTTAGGTGGACCCTATAGCTGGGTCCAGAAACGGTGGTCTCTAAATGACACTCTCCAGTATCCGGCCTGCTGCCTTTGTGGTACCGACATGTCATCGTACCATTGGCACTGTCTGTCTGTTTCAGATCGAATTTCTTCCGGCAGGGACGGTTACATGTTATGTTTGATTTAGGTGACTGTACAGCTTAGAGGTATGAGTATGAATACAAAACCATACATAATAGATACGTAATATTTGTCACCCAGTCTAAAACCAATTAAGATTCAAAGTTAAACCCACCAAATGACACTTATTTCTAGATTAAGCATTCTTTAAAAGATCGTCTGCAACATCTCTCCACCTGGATTTGTCTGTAATTTGTCGTCTGGTAGTGCTTTTACCACGGGTCAATATTCACTGGGGTAAGGTTAATATACTGTGTGGAGTAATTCGTGCATTATATGGTTTTATTGCCAGTAAAAGAAAAAAGAAACTTTAAAAACAGGATGTCATCACGCGTCAATAATGTCATTGTTGTTACATCTCTCACCAAAGGTCTAGAGAAGAGGGGGTAACAGCATTCTAAAATCCGTTTTTCTCAACGAAACCCTTTAGTGTGGGTACTCATTTGAATCGGCTCGTCGACATATAGGGTTTTTAGCAGTATTGGTGAAATATTTAAATCTAAAATACAAATTACGCCCTCTGTCTGTATAACTCTGTTCTCTCTTTGAATATCAGGTTACTTAGGCACTTCTGTATAATGAAAAACACAGAAATAATTTTCAATTTCACTGAACTATTTCTAGGCAAAAATAAATTGTCATATTAAACTATCCTCAATAGTGAAGTGGTACATGTAGCCAGTACAACCAAACTTAACCCGTTCCCACACAGTGAAAATTTAAACTGGTCCAAAATCAAAACAAGCTGCAGACAACAATTTCAAGTTGGTTAGAAATCATTGTGGATAATGAAGAATTTGCTTGCTACAAGCAATTTCTTCATGATCCATAATGTTTTCTAATTTTTTTTTTTTGGGGGGGGGGGGGCGCCCAAAAGCGTCATTGTGTGGTAATGAAGTAACCATTTTCACGACCCTTTAAGTTTTTTTTTTTTTTTTTTTTTTTTCAACAAGGCTGATGCATGTCTCAATAATTTCTCGATTTCAACCTTGTATCTACCTAAAAAGATATATAAATTCAAATTTCTTTCAACTTGAAATTATCATCTGCAACTTATACCAGTCTTGCATTTTGCTGTAAGAGATGAAGAGAATATTTTTTGTTTTCATGGAGGTATGAACCGAAAAAACTAATCACCCTTAATGAATACGCGAAGCGGATTCATACATAAGTGTGATTAGGTTTTTCGGTTCATACCTCCATGAAAACAAAAAATATTCCCTTCATTTCTTATAATTTAATAGCATGGAGCGAACAAAGCAAAACTTTACAACTTTTGATACTTTTTGTATGGAACTATTTTGTGCGGAAGCTTTCAAAATGGCTTCGTGCTCAAAATTTTGTTCATGGAAGTATGAATTAAATTCTTCGACCAATCAGAAGGCTCGTTTTTGATAGACGAAACCAAAAATTAAATTATAAACGGTTAATCTCTGAAATTATACAATCACTACCTTTCTTTCTTGTTTCGTAATAAACTATAATACCGTGATAGCCAACGACCTTAAGGTCAATAAGTTCGAGATTAAAAAAAAATGGCACCTAATTGGGAAGAAGATCTGATATAGACAGAACGCTAAAATACCTGCGGCTTAACAATTAATTGAAAGCGATTAAAACATATTCTCTTGTGGTCACTTACAATGATAGTTTTCTGACGGATAATAGAAGCCCGATCGTTTTCTTTCTTTCTTTAAACAAACGAAAGAAATGTGTTTAAAACCTGTAAACGTTAAAGTCAGGCAATGTTCTGGTTTAACCCTTGTCATGCTGATCCCGGAATATTCCTATTTTGGCAGGAGGTAGAGACAAAGATCAGCCTGCACATATATGCAGTCTGATCATAGCCTACATCACCCGTTTGTCTCAATCAATCAAGCCATGGTATTATCATTAATTTTTGATTAACCAATATTTCAAGACAACAAAATTTTAGGGTGGTCCAAATTGAAAGAAGATGCAGACGACAATTTCAAGTTGATGACATTTTAGATTTTTTTTTTCAACTTTCTGTATAGCAAACAATCTGGAAAATGAAGAAACTGCTTGTTACTAGCAATTTCTTCATTTTACTCAATATTTCCGAATTGTTTTTGTTGAGGGGCGTCAAAAAGTGTCTCTGTGTTGGAATGGGTTAATTGAAATAAATATTGGCCCACAACCAATTCTACCAGTGCCGTCAGCCCTTTGATTCTAATACAATTCCAGTAAGGATTTTATTCAGCATGACAAGGGTTAAAACCAATTTATATTACTAAAGATCAAACATGTAAAGAGTAGAATGCCATATTTCACTTTTAATGCCTCATAATTTTAGCAATGATTTTACAACCTGGCAAAAATTGGTAGTATTAGATTTTGTCACACGCAGGCACACAGGTAAACGTATGTACAGTAAACTCTGGTTGACCAATTCCTACTCAAGCCCTCGTTTTTACGCCCCTGAAGAAAAAGGCTTTTGAAAAAAATGTTAAAAATAAAAAATGCACTTTAGAAAGCCAAGCAATTTCTTTCTTATCGACAACGTTTTCGATTAAAAAAACGAAAAAAAAAAATAAAATTCCATCAACTGAAACTGTCGTCTGCAGCTTCTTTCAATTTGAACCAGTTTAAAATTGTGTTGTGTGGGAATGGGTTTGAACGATACATATGGGACTGGAAAATATATTTTTATATCGTTATAAACGACTTTTTCAAAGAAAGCTTGTTATAGGATTATGTAAAACTTCGTTATTAACGATATATCATTTGAAGCGATATCTTTATAGGCGTTTTGTTTCTGTATGAATAAGTCACATATCATTCACCAGATAAGGACAATATATAGCTCATATGTAAGTATTAAAATTCCAGTTTAAGTGTATTTTGAGACATCTTTGGGGAAAAATCTTTTGTATCGGTTGGAGAAATGCCGGCCCCCCTTTCACGTAGTGTAAGACTTTGGATATATAGGGTCTATTATTGAGCTCAGTCGAGTCCAGAATTGTAGAAGTTATCAAGCTTAGGAGGGGAGCTGCATCCTCAACAGCCAAGGGTAATGCCCACTACGTGACTATACATCAAAGTCTGCATCTTCCACAGCAAAGGATGCAGCCCACTACGCGACTATTCACCATTGTCTGCATCTTCCACAGCAAAGGATGCAGCCCATTACGCGACTATTCACCATTGTCTGCATCTTCCACAGCCATGGGTAACGCCCAGTACGTGACTATTCATCATTGTCTGCATCTTCCACAGCCTAGGTAACGCAAACTAAGCGACCATTTATCGTTGTCTGCATTTCCACAGCCAAGGGTAAAGCCAACTACGTGACTATTCATCATTGTCTGCATCTTCCACAGCCAATGGTAACACCCACTACGTGACTGTTCATCATTGTCTGCATCTTCCACAGCCAAGGTTGACGCCAACTACGTGACTGCCTGCATCTTTCACAGCCAAGGGTAAAGCCAACTACGTGACTATTCATGATTGTCTGCATCTTCCACAGCCAAGGGTAACGCCCACTACACGACTATTCATCATTGTCTGCATCTTCAACAGCAAAGGGTAACGCCCACTACGTGACTATTCATCATTGTCTGCATCTTCAACAGCCAAGGGAAACGGCCACTACGTGACTATTCATCATTATCTGCATCTTCTACAGCCATGGGTAACGCCCACTACGTGACTATTCATCATTGTCTGCATCTTCACTAGCCAATGTTGACCCCATCTACGTGTCTATGACACGGAGGGCGCGTCACCCTTAGATAGCGAAAATTGCCGGAGCTTAATAACTTTTTTCTCTTCTAGAAGAGGTTGAGATCCGTTTTTTCTCTCATTCTGAAACGAACAGACATTACGAATATCTATGTCGTATACTTGTATACCAATATTGATGCCATATACTTGTACACTAATATTGAAGTCTTATACTTGTTCAAGAATAGATATATCTTATACTTGTACTCGAATATGGATGTCTAATACTTGTTAGATATTTCTCAAAATTACTACAACAACACGTATATTTAGTATTATTATTTTTTATTTTTAAGTACTTACGTTTCGGCATACGCTTTTTTTTATACTTGTAAACGAATATTGATGTCTTATACTCGTGCCTTAAACTTGTTTACGAGTACTGAAGTCTTATACTTGTATACGAATATTGATGTATTATACTTGTTAACGAATATTGAAGTCGTATTCTTGTATACGATTTGAATCTCGACAAGAACCAACCAAGGCTTGTTTTCTATGTACCATTCTAGATTGGTTTAGATCTATTTATCTCAAAGAAAATCTCGTAAGAGATTCTGTATGTCTAAAAAGGATTTTTTTTTTTCACATAAAACAAGTTTTCCACTGTTAACTCCATCAGTGTAAAATTCAATCAAAGTACTGAAAGTACTGTAAGCTAGCAAAGCATGGATTTGCTAACTAATCTTCTTTGTCAAAGGTTATCATGATAAATAAACGAGGTTAAAGTAACCCAGGAGTTAACTCATTACAACATGAAAAAATCGAAAAAGTTGCAGAGGACAGTTTTAAGGTGGTGGAATTTACAAAATCTTCCCGTTGTAAGATAGAAAACATTGTTGACAATGAAGAAATTTCTTATTTCAAGCAATTTCTCCATTGTTAACAATGTTTTCAAAAACATTTTCTTGGGATGCTTAAAAAACGGGATTGCGTGGTAATTGGTTAAATAGAATGCTTTTGAAAGAGTTCTCTACACTTTGACTAGAGTTTGAAGTATCCAAGAAATATATATAAGAACTACTTTTTATGGTTACGCTTTGCTAGCTAAAAATCATTCAGTCGTTAGTCTTCAGAATACTGAACATCCTATCAAAATTTATTAACGGATATCGAATTTCCTAAAATTAATAATTAAGATTTAATCTCGATTGTTACTGTCTCTACGAGCTTCATTCAGTCGAGCATTACATCTTCTTTATGTTTTTTAAAGCGTCTCATTTGAAGATTTTGGTGAAAATTGAATAAAGGATAGTATCTGCTTTTCCACTAGGTGTTAATGTCGTTTTCACGATAAATGTTCTTTCTTCGTGTTATAACTACTAATTTCATTTTAAATTGTAAAAATTGTAAAAATTATTCAAAGTAGTATACTTCCAATGCCTTACTTTGAAATACTTAATTTTAAGGATACAGGTTGTTTGTCTTTAGGTGAACGATAACGAGTGAATTTTTAGCGGACGCTCATGACGTAATCGATACGTCATGGAAGGCTGTGAATAAGCTGTAGTTACGACGTTTAAGTCGCCAAACCAATAAAACATGTTAAGAATTATGGCGGCCAATGTCGGAGATCGTTTCTGGTCTGAATGAATGATTCATTTGTCGACTGGTTATTTGATTAACAGCTGCGATTGGTCAATTTCAAGCTTCATAACCTTTAAACTGAACCAAACTCGACATATAAAAGCTAAAAGATAATACAATACAATACAATACTTTATTATATACCTATAAAAGATATGGAGTAAAACCTGGCTGTCAAATACAACTCGACAGAAAAAAAATCGATATTCGGCGTGTAGCAAAAAACCGTATTCGTCGAGTACCGTTAAACACTGACTTCTTTTTTGTGTATTGACGTTCCGGGTTTTTCGGAAAGTTGGTTATTTCTTAAATCATTTAAGAGAATTTTCTTAATGTCATTTCCTAAAAGGTATATAATAAAAGGAATATTACAACAGTGTTTTTTTCTATTTGTTGTTATCGTGTTCTCGAATCGTGTGTAGGTAGTTTTTATTGGATTCGACCTTCGGTCTCATCCAATAAAAAATACCTACACACGATTCTCGAACACGATAACAACGCATAGAAAAAGACACTGTGGTAATATTCCCTATTTATTGACGTAGACTATACAGTGTCTTGTCAAATTAACAAAAATGTTAACAAACATAAGCAGCACGTGATCAAATAGTCATCGAAAAATATGTATTAACCATAGTGTATGGAAGAGATTTGTTTGAATGGAGTTTTACACCGCTTTCAACAATCTTTCAGTTATATCGCGGCGGCTGGAGCACCTAACAATGGATTCCTGGTAATTCTCACACCAGTATCGCCATCACATCCTTTCCTAGCCTCCAGCTGCTATCCCACATAGGTCTACGATTATTGACCCATTGGTGGGAGACAAATAGTCGGAAAGGATGAGTACCGCCGTCGGGGATCGAACTGTATGGAAGAGAAGCAGATGACTAACTTAAATTGCATAGAGCTGTATCTATTAAAAAGACAGAAAGACAAAAAAGGGGGGAAACGGTTATCCAGATTGAATATTGTTTACTATATTTGTTCTCATTAAGAATGCTTCTTTTATATATTTTGCCAAATTAAGTAAATCGTTCCTATTAGTCATATTTAACATCAGGATAAGTTTGTGCATACTTTGTCGAATAAAATACTTCTTTTTGAGGTGTTTTTTCCGTATATCTGAATATGTACCACAAACAAACAGAAAATGAAATTCATCCTCAATTTCGTTGGTGTTGCATATCAAACATGTACGAAGATTTCTCTCTATTCTATCATTTCCATGTCTGCCAGATTCTATCCTAAGACAGTGAGATGAAAGTCTCAGTTTCGCAATGAAATTAAACCATTTATGTGGTAAGTCATTTAAATATATTTCTATTTCATTATGAACTCAAACAAATTTATATGTAGATAAAACCGTGCTATTACCAAGGTTTTATGAAAATCACTTATCAACCTTGATTTGAAGATTTTATAAAAGTTTCTATGATTAACACAACGAGGATCCTCCCAGACATATCTGAAACCATATCTATACAATAAATGTTTAACATTATTGTTCCAATTTAGTCTGCCTGCATCGCTACTAACAACTAGCGATTGATATAAACTTTTGTGAAGAATATTATCAGAAAAATAACTTTCCCCCAATATTTTATACTTCTAGAAAATTTATTTATAGGATATCTACCAGACTCGTGATAAACGGCGTAGTTGCAAGTGGAAGTTTTGACTCCTAGAATTAGTTTTAAAAACTTTAAATCAATTCTTTCGATTTCTTTTGATTTATTAAATCCCGTGACTTCGCTTGAAAAACATAATATCGAGCCAACACAGGCATCGAAAAAAGAGTTGGAGACATTTCAATTCAATTCATCACAATTAAATAACAGATCGCTGGTCACATCGACAGACTCCGACAGGAAATTCAACCTCGATAGAAAACGGCATTGTTTTGCAAATATTTGTTCAGTATCATGTGACAAAAAAGTTAAATGGTAGGTTGACGACCTTAACGTCGTAACTACAGCTTGAATAAGCTGTGACTACGACTCTCAGTCACCAAACCACCAAACAGTACTTCACATAATTGTCGGCCAATGTTGGGGTTCAGAGTTCACTTCCGGCCTAAATGTATGATTTTTTTAGTCGAATAATTATTTGATTGACATCTACGATTCAACGATATTGCAGTGTAAGGGTGTTTAAAAAAATTCTTCAATTTGAGAATATTCCTTGTAATTTACGGATTGTTGCCATCAATTGACCAATCGCAGGCCCCGCCCACTGACTACCTAGACCCCGCCCATTAAGTCCGACAGGAAGCTCCGATGTGCTTTTTAACAGCGTTATTTTGCAAACTGTCAGGCTACGAGCATGTACCCAAAAGGTGAAATGGTTGGTTGGTGACCTAATCGTCGTACCTACAGCTTGAATAAGCTAAATGGTGGCCAATGTCGGAGTTCATAAGCTCATGTCCAGTCCGAATAAATCACTTACTTAGTCGGATTATTCCTTGATTGACAGACGCGATTGGCCAATTAAAAAATTGTTAGACCAATCAAATCACTCAATCAGACACGAAAGTGAACTTTGAAATGAAAAAAATATTGTTAGCAATTTTGTTGGTTTGGCATTTCATTTTAAATGTCGTAACTACATCTTATTCGGGCAAACCCTGTTTTGTTACATGGTGAAAGATAATATGATTTTATTAATATAAAATTTGTGAAGTATATCCGCTTCATATCAGAGTCAAACTTCCTGTCGGGTGTCAGTGGGCGTGGCCAGCGATCTGTCAATTGATAGGTGTGATTATGTTTTGTTTCGTGCGTGTGCTGTTTTGTTGTTGTTGTTTTGTGTGGTGGCATCTCACTAAAATGTCCTCCTATATAAACACATGTAAATTCCACACTTTTGCTGAACTATCACAGGTTCCAAAATATTCGTTGAGATGTAACTGCAGTAAAAGTGTATCTATAACACAATGGTATCTTGAAATATCTGTGTTTGACCCTACCATCACCGATTGGATTTTTCACAAAATCATGTCAAACACACGTACCGTGTTAAATTCCAACCGAAAGCAGTCGACACAATGACATCAACTTGGGAGTCATCAGCATCCATACACAAGAAATAGTCCTGGAAAAGAGAGCATTTTATAGCTCATTTGTTGCAAGACAATATATTTCAAAAGATCTGGTGACAATAACAAGACAAAAATACCTATTTAATGCACCCTGCCTTCTTGAAAAGGACTTAATAATTTTTCTTAATGGACTACTTTAGGGTACAACCACCCGGAAGTACTTTGCTGGGTGACCTTACTCCGTGTGTTTTGTTGTTGTTGTTTTGTAAATATTATTATCATAATTATCATTGTTGTCATTGTTGTAGCTGTTTTAATTTCAAATGGTTTATCTTTGTCAATGTTAGAATAAACATGTGCCCTATTTCACTGTTAATGAGTTCTTTGAGACAAACAAGCTTATAGACCAGTTTAGTGTTGCCTGACGGAGAGCAGTAAAGACCTAACACGGTAATGGTTTTAGGATTAATCGTGTGTTATCTTGCAGAAAAGTGGTTTAGGTAATCCTTCCATCGAGATATAAGTTCATTGCCACTCCATGTTGTAATAATGACGTCGCATCATGGTTGTGATCATCGTGACTTGCAATCACGTGTTTGCTTTTTATCACACATTTAGATACTAAAGATATCTTTGTATATAATGTGATCTCTCTCTCTCTGTCTCTCTGTCTCTCTGTCTCTCTGTCTCTCTGTCTCTCTCTCTCTCTCTCTCTCTCTCTCTCTCTCTCTCTCTCTCTCTCCCTCCCTCCCTCCCTCTCTCTCCCTCCCTCTCTCTCTCTCTCTCTCTCTCTTTTTCTCTCTCTGATCGGTCTGTATCAACTGGCACATTATCGCTGTTGTTGGACTGTGCAAATTATCACTTGTTTACAAACAAATGCTTTTAAATAGAAACAAATAAGTCGATTTTATTATAACCAGTAAGCGTCTGTCGATTACCTATCTAATAACCCATTCCCAAACATTGACTTTCTTCATTCTCCACAATGTTTTCTATCCTTAATGACAAATAAGAAGATTTCATCAACCTGAAATTGTCGTCTGTATCTTCTTTTTAATTTGGACTGGTCTAAAATTTATCATGTGGGAATGAGTTAAGTGTTTTCAGTATAGGAGATATACCTGCATTATTTGCTCATCAAGCGTTGATCATTATATAGTGCTCATATTATCGCGTTTGATTATAGCTATTTATTTATCACAAATACAGTTACGAACATTACAAAATGTACCAATGTTAAGGCTGATCTTTGCCTACACCTCCTTTAAAACAGGATTTAGAATAGTTCGATGGTTCAGCGCGTAACAGTTGTAACTACCTATGTGTTTAAATGCAGTTACAACTGTATCGCACTTAACAAACGAGTTGCAAAGTTACATGTTTGTAACATAGAGACGCCATAACACAAAGCTGAAATCTGAAGTTTTACTATAGAGAATATGGACAGTAAGTGACCAAAATTTGGTTTTGCTGTAGTTACGATTTTTTGGTCAATCACAGATCATATGGAATTAGACCAGATATCCAGAGATCACATGTTCACTACTAGTGGTACGGGGGGGGGGGGGGTCCCTGTATCTTTATCATCCTATTCTAAGGGCTTATAGATGAGACTGTAAACCGATCCCCTGTCTATATATGACCTCTTTTGATGCTTTTGACGTAAAAACTAATTATTATCAGTATTCATAAAACTTTGAATTGATAAATCTCAACCGGGCTTAATCTATACAATTCTTTCATCAATCCCTGATGAAATGTTTTGAATTTTATGAAAAGTATTGAAATGGTACAAGTAGTTTAAAAAGATTAAGAAAGATACAGAGGTTAAACGTTCGGGCCAGATAGAATCGTAAAAATCAAATTCATGATGCCCTGTTAATTAATTGATTAATTGAATGGGATCAAACGGTGTTTCTGTCATATCGCAGCGGTTGGAGCACCTAACCCCTGTTAAATGAAGTTGGGTATGTAAAACTTGCACTTGTCGGGATCACTGTCACTCTAGGAATCGATCAAATCGACCATTTGTTCATTCAGAACGTAAATGAACCTTGAACTCCAACAATTGTCGACAAATATGTAAAGCATGTTGGTTTGGCGAGTAAGATATCGTAATTTCAACTTATTCAAGCCGTAGTTACGACATTTGGGTAGCCAATCAACGATTTTCTGTTTTGTTACCTGTTACTGGCCATTGATTTTGCAAAAAAAAGCCGTTTAATATCGAAGTCGAATCCCTTTTCTGAGTCCGTGTGCATGTCAGACGGAGTCAATAGCCTAGCTAGCGGAGTCAGTGGGCGTGGCCAGCGGAGTCAGTTGACGTGACCAGCGGAGTCAGTGGGCGTGGCAAGCGGAGTCATTGGGCGTAACCAGCGGAGTCAGTGGGCGTAGCCAGCGGAATCAATGGGCGTAGCCAGAGGAGTCAGTAGGCGTAGCCAGCGGAGTCAGTAGGCGTAGCCAGTGGAGACAGTAGGCGTAGCCAGCGGAGTCAATGGGCGTAGCCAGCGGTAGCCAGCGGAGTCAGTAGGCGTAGCCAGCGGAGTCAGTAGGCGTAGCCAGCGGAGTCAGTAGGCGTAGCCAGCGCAGTCAGTAGGCGTAGCCAGCGGAGTCAATGGGCGTAGCCAGCGGTAGCCAGCGGAGTCAGTAGGTGTAGCCAGCGGAGTCAATGGGCGTAGCCAGCGGAGTCAGTGGCGTAGCCGGCGGAGTCAAGTGGCGTGGCCAGCGGATTCAGCAGGCGTAGCCAGCAGAGTCAGTGGTAGCGGCCAGTGGAGTCAGTGGGCGTAGCAAGCGGAGTCAATGGGCGTGGCCAGCGGAGTCAGTGGACTTAGCCAGCGGAGTCAATGGGCGTGGCCTGCTAGGTCAGTATCCGTGACAAGCTGAGTCAGTAGGCGCGGCCATTGGAGTCAGTGGGCGTAGCCAGCGGAGTCAGTAGCCGTGGCAAGCTGAGTCAGTGGGCGTAGCTAGCGAAATCAGTAGACGTGGCCAGCGGAGTCAATGTTCACTAAGAATAGTTTATTGACTCATTGTTTTAATTTGTCTGGTCTTAATTGACCGATCAAATCATTCATTGGACCGGAAGTGAACTTTGAAATCCACATTGTCAGATATTTACGCCATGTATTTTTGTTTGTTTGGTGATTTATTCAAGCTATAGTTACGACGGGACGGGACAGGGACGGGACCAGCGAAGTCAGTGGGCGTTGTGAGCAATCCGTCAATTGCCTTCATAACGATCTAGAAAGTTAAAGAACAAAATCAAACCACTGTGTTCCTCATTTCGGGCTGGTGTTTCCATTCCCTTTACTTACATGAATTCAAAATTGTAAATAAATCATGACTCTTGAATTTCGAGAGTTATGATCTAGTTTCAATTTTGAATGCATATAAACATAATATTTCACACAATTCACGCGATAGTTAAACTTAAGCAAATATGTGCAACGAAATTACTGTATTTGCAAACGTAGGTAAAACTAAATGAGTCACTCTTGATTTCCAACAAATATACCTTGATTTTTTTTATTTTTGAAAATTATTACTCACATCTGTTTGCGAAATGAGATCTCGGAGGATTTTGAAAAGAATATAATAATTTTAGTTTCGTCTATCGAGCGATTGAAGATCAAAGCGTGTATATTCCAATAACAAAGTTTTAGGCACGCAAATATTTTGTATGCTTGCGCACGAAGTAGGTCCATAGAATTTTACTTTAAACTAGCGATATATTTTTATGATTATTATATTTTTTTTTCTTTTGGTGGAATTGAATGCGTACTTATACAGTAGTTATACAGTAATATCAAGTTTTTAGGTTCCGCATTTAAAACCAAAAATATTCTCTTCATTTCTTAAAGCAAATATTTGAAAAGGATATTTCATACAGCAGAGATTCGCATTTCGTAATAAAGTGATAGTGAGGCAGTGAGATCATTCTAATTTCAGAAACTCTGCCAAAATCGAACATTTTCGGACCTTTTTATCCTGATCATTCCTTTAATACTCCACAGGATCACCTAACAAAAGATTCTTAGTATTTCTCACACCAGTACTACCACTACATCCTTTCCTAGCCTCCAGCTGCTATCCCACTCCGGTTTACGAATATCCACCCATTGGTGGGAGACAGATGTCGGAAAGAATATGTGCCGCCTCCGGGGATCGAACCTATGACCTTCCGGGCATTACTGAAGATTAAGAGTCTGATATTTTTGAAAGCAGACAGTTTGGTTTATTGGTGTATATATTAGTTATGTTTGACTGAAGGAATTGTCGGGAGCTTATTACGGTCAATTGACCAATCGCGACTGTCCATCAAATAATCGGTCGACCGATGAAATGATTCATTTAGACTGGAAGTTCAGTTTTAACTCCAACATTGGTCGCCATTTTGGTGAAACTTTTTTGTTGGTTGGGTGACTTAAACGTCGTAACTACAGCCTATTCATTCTACTTGTATGGGTAGTTGCAATTAAAATGGGCGAAAAGGGACCTTCTCGAGAAAATGAAAAGAATCGATTTGGGTCAGATTGCTTGTATAGCGCAGGCCACCCTGGGTAGAATATTTTCAAATTTGACAAAATTTCGTCATGTTAACCCATTACCATACAGCGAAAATTTTAAACTGTGCCAAATTGAAAGGAGACGCAGACGACAATTTAAAGTTTATGGATTTTTCTTTAACTTTCTATGTAGAAACAGTTTGGAAAATGAAGAAATCGCTGATGTCAAGCAATGTCTTCTTTTGACACAATGTTTTCCCAATTGTTTTTCTTGGAGGCGCCAAAAATGTCATTGTGTGAGGATAGGGCATTCTATTTTACTAAATATTCACTATTCAAATACCAATTCAGATTAACCTCTGCTAGTTTTCCTATCAATTGTATTGGTTTGTGGAAATCTCTATTGCACCCGCAGCCACGGATCTACTCCAAATGACCCTCGACATGACAGCGAGGTTACCCTTGCCATGCTGAACCTGAATATTCCGGTTTTGGCAGGAGGTGTAGATCAAGATCAGTCTGCACATTAGTGCAGTCATATCTTGGTCTACATCCCCTGCTTGTACTTTTCCTGCCAGAGTTGTTTATGAAATTGATTTCTTAAAGAAATATTGCTTTTTGAACAGCAAGTTCTATCCGTGCTTTCAGCCCTTTAAGTTTACAGCAATACGGTAAGGTAATTCATATAGCAAGACAAGGGTTAAGATATCAAACGACGTTAGTTCGCAAAAAATGTTGTTTGGAGACATAAAACAAAATGCAAACCATAGGTTGGCGATCTAAATGTTAAACTCGCCAAACAAAAACACTTCAACTAATTGTCGGAGGCCTAGACGGATGATCTGAATGGTCATTCCAGTTTTTGGTTGACTGATTCCGACTTTCAATCAACTAATCAAATCGTTCATTCAGACCGGAAATGACCTCCGAAATTGGCCGACATTCGTGTGAAGCAATTTTGTTGGTTCGATGACTTTAACGTCGAACCTACAAGTTTTTCAAGCTGTAGTTACGAGGTTTAGATCGCAAACCAGCGATTTCGGTTATTTGTTATATGTTTGTTGTCGTAAATTTTGCACAATTGCGCAGTTTAGTATATCTGTAGAACTTCCTTAGGGAGTCAGTGGGCGGGGTCAGCGGAGTTAGTGGGAGGGGCCAGCGGTCAGTCAGTTAGCATGATGGGTCATATAAAGTTAATAGATAAGTGAGTCGTTATCAAAATCTTAATCTCTAGTGAAAATCCAAAATTTTATAGAATATGTTTTACCCACTTAAAAAGTTGAGGTCAGGAGACAGATTTGATATATTGAAATTATTTATATTTATTTTCATTTTTTTTTTTTTTTTTTTTTTTTATCAAAGCTTAGATATCGTAATTTTATCGCAATGCTAAACGAAGCAAGATATGTATCTTTCAAAACGGCTGTTTTACCAGGACCCTTACCTCGTATTAAAGATTTAATTTAAAAAGTGTAGCTAAAGTGATTTTAATTATTATCATAAAAATTATTATAGCTTATTTGTTTGCTTTTTCGGTAAAACATTTAGGAATTACTTCACCCAAATATATGAAAACTCGACAATGACAAGTTCCATGAAGTAACATTCCATCGGAGTTTTCAAACATTGAACGAGATTATCCAAGGGAGATAACTCTAAATGTTTTTTTAAGAATTATGTCCCTTTTCCAATATGAAGGGGTTATCTGGATTTCGTGAAAAAATACGCGTGACCCTTCAAGCGAAAGGGGACCCTTTTTTAACTCCTTTAAAAAAACGTGTGAAAAAATGTATGGAATTTAACGTCATTTTTAGCCAACACTATTTCAGATATATTGCGGCGGCTGGACCACCTTACTATGGACTAACTCATTTCGTTTCTCACACCAGTAATAACCACAAAATAAGATCAGAGTCACCAGCGTCTCACCCACCTGAAGCGCACCACTTATCCTTCACACATAGGTGAGAATCAAATAATGCATGACGGTATGCTTTCCTGGTCCATCCCTAGTTTTTAGTCCCTGTGATTTTATATTTGAGAAAACATTGTGGAAAAAGAAGAAATTGCTTGTATTAAGCAATTTCTTCTTTTTCAACAATATTTTCTGCCCTACTGAATGGCCATTTTTCAAATTATGTCCACTATGAATTCTACATATGTCTGCAAAACCTATGAATTTGGCAGGTCTAAAATTTTGCAACAGGAAAGGGATTAGTCAAATGTTGGAGAGAATGTTGGTCGAGCCGGGATTCGAACTCCAATACCGAGACTGAGGGCACGAATAGTTACATATACGTCATAATTACCATTCTTGGTTCAATAAATCAGCAGATATACAAAAGCTTTCCGCGCAGTCTTACCAGGAATGACATGTGTCCTATTTGACTGTAGGCCCTTTTGAGCTTGACATGACACAATAATCAGATTGCGGAAGTTAGTATAAATAGATTGACCAATCAAATTATTTCTTTAGACTGAATGTGAAATTTTTTACTTTCACATTTATGCCATTCATGTGTGTTGTTATGGCGACTTAAAGGCCGTAACTAAAACTTATTCAAGCTTTAATTACAACGATTATGTCCCCAACAATCGAATTGTTTTTCGTTTCCCCATCATATATTTTGCAAACTAACATCGTGTGTTATCGCAGTAGGAAGCCAGTGAAAGCTAGGATACGAGTGAAAGACGCTGAGAATGCAAGCGTGAATACAAGAAACACGTGATAACTTTATATTGACACACGGAGAGCACGATATCGCCGCGATATGCAGACGAAAATTTAAGGTGGATTTAATTTGAAAAAAAATGACTAGTCAAAAAGGTAGAAAATATTGTAGAAAAAGAAGAAATTGCTGGTAACAAGCAATTTCTTCTTTTTCTGCAATGTTCTCCCAAGTAGTAAATCACAGGGGGAGTAAAATGCAGTGTTGAATAGGCAAGATTTTAAACCCCACATTATCTCGTACTCACGTCACAGTTGTCGTACTCTCGTGATATCAACGTTCTTCGCAGTTCCGTTCTAAGGCCTCGCGTTCCGATTCACAGAAAAACGCGATTGCCTTTAAGGCATTCCGTACTATGATAATTAAAGTTTGTCATAGAATCATCAGCCATTAACATTTATGTACTCAAGACCTCCCCAATCTAAAACTAGTGCACGAAGATGCAGTGAGAAAAAAACTGTGAAGTTCTAGACTTATACAGTAAAATTGCTGAACCGAACAAAAATTAAGTGGGCCTTTAACCCTTTCCAATACATTCACTTGTTTTTACGGCCCTATAATTTTGTACAAGAGAAAAATTGCAGCAAAAGAAGAAAGTGCTTGTAACAAGCAATTTCTTGTTTTCCTACAATTCTTTTATCCTCGTAACTTGTAGAAAATTTGACCCATTCCAAACAATAAAATTTTAGACCAGTCCAAATTCAAAGATGATGCTGGGGTTAATTTCAACTGGGTGGAATCTATAAAAAAATATTTACCTGTCAGGATAGAAAACATTGTGGACACTAAAGAATTTGCTTGTTTCAAGCAACTTCTTTTTTGTCAATAATGTTTTTAAAAAAAAAACCTTTGCTTTGGAGGCGTAAAAATGAGGGATTGAGTGGGAATTGGTTAAAATCAGTCATAAAAGTGCAAAAATCTTACACACCTAGAGACGATTTATTATTGCTTCGTGTAAACTTATTGGCTTTGCTGGTAGTTTAACCCTTCTCAAGACGTCAAAATTTTAAATTTGTCCAAATTCAAAGAAGTTGCATAGGAATGTTTATAGTTCATATTTTTTTTTTTTTTTTTTTTAATGTCTCTTGCGGGGAAAAAATTGTGGATGATGAAGAAATTGCTAGTAAAAAGCAATTTCTTCATTTTCCTCAATGATTTCCAAAACTTCCTCTCTTCTGGGTGTCAACAAAGCTATTGTCTAGGAATGGGTTAACGGCAAATAATTAACTGATCGCTGACCAAGTCTATTGACCTCCGATAAGGAAGTTCAATCGAGATATCAAACAAAGAAAGTTCGCAAAATTATATGGTAAAAATACATTAAAGAAAAAAAATCGTTTGTTGGCAATCGAAAAAACGTAACTGCATCTTCGATAAACTGCAGTCGCAAAATTAATAGAAATGCTTTTCATAAATATTCATCATTGTCTTCCGGTATTAATACGTCAATCGATAGTTTGATTGACAGCGGCGTTCCGTCAACTTGTTTGCAATTTTTTAAATAACATGCATTCCTGATCGGTAATGTTTCATGGAATACCGTTAGGGCCAACGCGTTTTTCTGTGTAAAATTGGAACACGGGGCACGAGAGTACGATCATGAGAACACGAGAGTACGAGTAAACGACGGTGAGATCACGAGCGCATGACGATGAGAAAACATGAATGCGACGGTGAGGACACGAGAATACGAGTACGAAAATATCTCGCGTCAGCCCGATTAGCTCAGTTGGTAGAGCACTTGACTTCAAACCTCAAGATCACGGGTTCGAGCCCTGGGCTGACCATATCAACTAACTTACTAATTGTCTTTCGGATGAGACTTTAAACCGAGGCCCCGTGTGACGATGCTATCCATCGAGCACGTTAAAGAACCAGGCGGGACTCAGTAGTTTCGTCCTGTATCCTTGCACTATCCCCCGTAACAACTAACCGTCTTCTGGGGGCGTCGCTCATATGGGCATGTGCTACGGTAGCGACGATAAATAAACGGAAAAATACACACGGTGAGATCACGAGAGCATGACGATGAGAAAACATGAATGCGACGGTGAGGACACGAGAATACTAGTACGAAAAAATCTCGCGTTCTCGTCGTTCTCTCGTAGTCTCGTAGTCTCGTGTCCTCACCTTCGTATTCCCGTGCTCTCATCATCGTACTCTCGTGTCTCGTGTTCCAATTTTATATAATATACGCGATTGCCCTAACTATATTCCGTAGTAATCAATCAGACACTGTTCGATCTCAATCTTTTAAATTTCACAAAGTATGTAGTAGAACAGTTTTACGCGATCCTTGATTTCACTTTGATTTGTTTGTAGTTTGAATGTAGTTTAACGCCACTTTTAACAGTATTTCACTCATATCGCGGCGGCTGGAGCACCTTACCATGGTTTCCAGGTAATACGCACACCAGCGCTACCCAAACACCCTTTTCGAGCCCTAGCTGCTCATCCTACTTAGGTTTACGATTATTTACCAATTAGTGGGCGACAAATGTCGTAAAGGATGTTCGCCGCGGCCGGGTATCAAATCCGGGACCTCTTGATAACGGAGTCCTGCGCGCTACCACTACCCTGTGGTAGCGTTTGAAATTGATGAGTCATTGTCTCCCCAGGCTATGATATTCTAGTTTAAGGAGTCAAATCAACAAACAGAGTAAATCATAAGAAGATATTTGAAGGCTTAAGGTCAAACTGACATTTTCTTGTAAATTATTTATTTGTATAACTTTCAACGGGATATAAGATACATAAACTAAAATAATGAGGGGTGAGACCTTATTTTGACCCTTAGACATTTTTTCACAAGGGGTCATTTGACCCCCTTGTGAAAACTTTCTAAGGGTCAAAATAGGATATTTTCATATTTTAAGGGTCAAACCCCTGGTCTAACTCATTCCGAAACAGCGACGCTTTTTGGCGCCCCTCAAAAAAAGCATTTGATTAAAACATTGTGAAAAAAAGAAGAAATTGTTTGTACAGGCAATTTCTTCATCTTTCTCAATGTTTTCTATCCAGAAAGTTGAAAAAAATCTAAAACTTCATACACTTGAAATTATCCTCTGCAACACTTTCAATTCGGACCAGTCTAAATTTTGTCACCTGGTAATGGGTTAAGAGTCAACAGTTGTATATTTAAAAAATTCCATGTAAGTCATGCTGCATATTGAAAATGTAGGTAAAATTGAGGGTTCATTTAAAGTCTTAACAGCGTTTTGCCTCAGTTGGTTTTCAAAGCCTACGATGATTACTTTTTACAATTTCAATGCATAAATCAAAAATCGTTACATACATTTCGTAACCTATCATGGCTGCTTTAACTTGAGGCCCTGACTTGGGATATTTTTTGAAAATCTGTTTAGATACTCCGTTCTGTTTGCATGATGTCTTATAGACCTGGAGTCGTGAGGGCAAGGCCGTCCCTGGTCCTAATTGATTGATCGCTGGTCACGCCCACTGACCTTCGACAAGAAGTTTCGTTCTTAAACAGCGTTATTTTGCGGAATTTAACCCTTTCCTGTTTTTCAAAATTTTAGACTTATCCAATTTCAAAGAAGTTGCAGACGACAATCAAAAGTGAGTTCAATTTGAAAAGTAACCAACCTATAGGATAGAAAATGTTGTGGGATAGGAAGATGCAGATGACAATTTTCTACTTTATGGAACTTAAAAAATGGGGGGCGGGGTAGAAAATAATTTGGACAAGGAAGAAATTACTTGAAATGAGCAATCTCTTCATTGCCAACAGTGTTTTTAACGCATTTTTATTTGGGCGTCATAAGTTGGAATTAAATGGGAATGGGTTGAGATTTGTACCAAAGCTCGTTTTCCAACGTTGTTGGTAACTATTTTTTTCCCTTTTTATCTGACCCACTCGCATTTATGTGAATGTGAGGGGAAAGGGAATCCTTTCGATAGAAACTTTAGAATTCATTGGTGGTGGTTGTTGTTGTTGTTGTTTGTTTGTTTGTTTGTTTGTTTGTTTTTCTCTAAACTAATCTATCGTGTAAACCAGAAAAATTAGAATACAATTCATTCTCAGCAAAAAACAAAGAAATAGAAAGCTGAATACGGTATAGTTTTGACACTTTGATATGCTGCAATCATACGTTTTTTGCCGTAAACAGATGAAATTTTTACAATCAATATCTCCTTTTCACAACGTTTCCTACCTCATTTGACACTTATTTTACAACTGATCAGTCGCTGGCCTCGCCAACTGACCCCGCTTCAATTTTTAACGGCGTATTATCATGTTACAAATAAATATAAAGGTTGGTTTGCGCCCTTTCCGTCGAAACTACAGCTTGAATAAGCTGTAGTTACGACGTTTAAGTCGTCAAACAAAAAAAAAATCAATCACCAAAATGACGGCGAATCTTGGAGATCAAACTTAGTTTGCAGTCAAAATGAATGATTTCATTGGTCGACTGGTTATTTTATTGACAATACCCCTTCTTTGAATTGTCATCGGCAATCTCTCTTACAAATTTTGGTAATGTGTTAATAGACAGATCTCTGGCCCCGCCCATCTTCCTCCGATAAGGACGTTCGAAATAAATTTCAAACGGCGTAATATTGTAAAATTACGGCCAGTAACATGTAACCAAATTGTAAAATGCTTGACTGGTGACCTAAACGGCGTAACTAAATCTCAAATAAGTTGCAGTAACGACATTTAAGTCATGAACCGAACAAAAATGCTTCACATAGATGACGGCCAGCGTAGGAGTTCAAAGTTCACTTCCGTTCTAAAAGTATGATTTACTTGGTCGATCAATCTTTCCATTGACATTCGCGATCCGTCGATTTATTTCGTTACACAAATAGATATTTAGTAGAAAACCCCAGTCGCACCTCGCTTTGAAGACGGGCATATTTGTGCATCCACCCATTGAACTACACTACGAATATAAGGCCTGATATTGCAGCCTAGATTGTGTTTCAAGTTTTAATTTAGTTTTGTAACAGCCGTGATCAAGCAGACAAAATGAAGGGAGTTCTGATTGCACTGGGGTTACTTTGCGCCTTCGCTGTGCTGGCCAAGACTGATGCCAAGTCACTTTTAAGAAAAGTAAGTAAGCGATATTTTATTTAACCCATTCCCTTAAAACAGAATTTTAGACTGGTCCAAATTTAAAGAAGTTGCAGACGACACATTTGAGATGGTCGGATTTTAGAACTTGTTGTCTTTTAGGATAGAAATCATTGTTGATATTGAAGAAATTACTTTCTATAAGCAATCTCTTCAATTTCGACAATGTTTTCCTAGTTTTTTTTTTTTTGTTTTGTTTTTTTTTTTTTTTTTTTTTTTTTTTTTAAGGGCGTAAAGAAGCGTAATTCTTTGGGAATGTGCTTACCGATACGTATTCATTCATGCATTCATTTTTTTGTTTATTTATTTCGTATCGCATTTGGAGGCACCGTCAAGAAACTCCTTTGACCCATTCCAAGACAATGACGGTTTCTGATGCCCCTTGAGAAAACAACTGAAAATTCTGTGTAAAAAGAAGAAATTGCTTCTGACGAGAAAGTTGAAAAAATCAAAATGTGCTTAAACATCAAATTACCGTCTACAACTTCTTTCAGGTTTTGCGCTGACATTTATCTTTTTTTCCGAGTATTTGTTTTAACCCGCTTTCAGACCAAACGATTCAGTCTAGAAATGTGTGGTCTGGAAGCGGGTTTAAACAAATACTCGAAAAAAAAAATGAATGTCAGGTAGCGGTCGGTCAGATTATTTTTTTTAAAAAATGATACTTAAGATAAATTGTCCTTCTTCATGAACCAGTCAACAGATCGACTGACTCCGCTGGCCACACCCACTGACTCCTACAGGAAGTTCCGTCCGATATTAAACGACGATATTTTTCAAAATTTATGGACATTAACATGTAGCCAAAAAGTAAAATGGTCGGTTGGCGACATAAAAGTCGTAACTACAGATTGTGTAATTACGACGTTTTATTCGCCAAATCAAAATGTTTTAAGTGGGTCAGTTTTTTTGTTGTTTTTTTTTAATACAGTTTAAATTTGTCATCTGCGGTGTTTTGGGGTTGCCTTTTTCTTAAAATTTGGATCAGTCTAGATTTTGTCACCTGGTAATAGGTAAAGAAAATCGGGCTTTTGACAGATTAAGGATGAACAATTTTGGGTCTCAATTTACAAAATTCTATCTTTAATGCATTCAGGAAAATGAAAGAAGGAGATTAAGTTGTGACTGTTCATAACTTAAAAGAAAGAAAGAAAGAAAGAAAGGAAGTAAATTCACGTTACGAGACGCCGAATAAGTCAATGATGTAACCGTAAAACATAGGGTAAATACTTTAGCTTTCGATTTCATCGGACATTGCTTTATTTGTAGTATCCATGACGTATCATTTACGTCATCAGCATTCGCCAGCAATTCAGTCGTTATCGATATCACCCGAAGACTGACGTCCTCCTCGCTAAATTCCGATGTTTCAAAGTAGGGCATAAGGTATATGCGACATTGAATTAATTTTTTGGGGAGTTTAGTAGATTTTACACAAAGAAAGACCATTTATGCTAAAAGTGACAATAATGGTTATTTGAAAAGAAGATACATGTATTTTTCCTTTATCAAATTTTCATGGAAATCTGCTCAATAGCCGCTTTAAGTTTCTGCGTACGCATTCCTTACTTCTCGCGTTGACCTACTTTTGATCCGTTATCCGGAAGCCATGCCTAATTGACACTTTTTAGCTCTACTGGCCGAAGGCCACTAGAGCTATAGCGATGGCTTTTTCCCGTCCGGCGTCCGTGCGTCCGTCCGTGCGTCCGTCCGTCGTCCGTCCGTTAAACTTTTCCTCGTTTACGCGATAAAGTCCACAGTTTTCATCGGATTCTCTTCAAACTTTCACAGAATGATTGTACCATCATAAGGATCGTTCCTTTCGAAATTGGGTCAGATCCGTCAAGAAACACGGGAAAGGGGGCCTAATTAAAACTTAATTAAAAAATCCTCGTTTACGCGATAAAGTCAACAGTTTTCATCAGATTCTCTTCAAACTTCGACAGAATGATTGTACCAACATAAGGATCGTTCCTTTCGAAATTGGGTATGATCCGTCAAGAAACACGGGAAAAGGGGCCTTATGAAAATTTAATTAAAAATTCAATTAAAAATCCTCGTTTACGCGATAGAGTCCACAGTTTTCATTGGATTCTCTTCAAACTTTCACAGAATGATTGTACCAACATAAGGATAGTTCCTTTCGAAATTGGGTATGATCTGTCAAGAAACATGGGAAAATGGGCCCTATGAAAATTTAATTAAAAAATTCTTGTTAACACTCTGGAGTCAATAGTTTTCATCGGATTCCCTTCAAACTTTCACAGAATGATTGTACTATCATAAGGATTGTACCTTTTGGAATCGGATATGATTCCTCAAGAAACATGGGAAAAGGGGCCTTATTAAAATTTAATTCAAAGATCTTTGTTAACACTCTAGAGTCCACAGTTTTCATCTGATTGACTTCAAACTTTCACAGAATGATTGTACCATCATAAGAATTGTTCCTTTCAAAATTTGGTATGATCAGTCAAGGACCACGGGAAAAAGAGGCCCGATAAAAACTGGATTGAAAAAGTCCTCGTAAACACAATAGAGTCCATAGTTTTCAACAAATTCTCTTCAAACATTCCCAGAAAGATTATTACATTAAATGGATTGTTCCTTTCGGAAGTAGGTTTGATCCATCAAGTTTCATGGAAAAAGGGGCCCTATGAAAAATTAGTAAAAAAATCTTAGTTAACACATAATGGCCCTAGATTTCACCTGATTGACTTCAAACTTTCACATAATAATTGTACCATCATAAGGATTGTTCCTTTCAAATTGGGTCTGATCCATTGAGAAACATAGGAAAAGGGGCCTCAGGAAAATTCAATAAAAAAAATCTTAATGCGTGTTAGTCCACAGATGAGATGGGGTTGTCTTTATGCTCAAACAGAATAATTATACTTTTGTAAGAAGAGTTCCCTTTGGAATTGGTTCAGATCCACCAAGTAACATGTGAAAAGGGGCTATATGAAAATTAAATTAATAAAACCCTGTTAACACAATAAAGCCCACAGCTTTGATCAGATTTTGTTGAAACTTTCACAGAATGATTGGAAGGTCATAACTATCATTCTTTTCATAACAGGGTTTGAACTGTCAAGAAGCACAGGAAAAGGGGCCTTATGAAAATTTCATTTATAAATCCTTGTTACCAAGTCCAGAGCTTTCACAGAATGTTTGTACCATCATAAGGATTGTTTCTTTCCAAATTGGGCCTGATCTGTCTAGTATCATAGGAAAAGGGGCTGTATGAAAAAGTATTACCAAATCCTCATAAACACAACAATGCCCTCAGTCTTTATCAGAATCTCTTCAAACTTTAATAGAATGATTGTACCATCATTTGGATTGTTCCTTTGTAAATTAGGTCTGATTGGTTAAGTGACACAAGAAAAGGGACCTTATAAAAATTTTATTACAAAACATCATTATTACAATAAAGTCCTCAGTCTTTATCATTTTCTTCAAACTATCATTAGGATTGTTCCTTTGTACATTGGGTCTGATTTGTTAAGTTTCACAGAAAAAGGGGCCTTATGAAATTTTGAAACAAAAACTCTTGACACAATTCAGTCCACTATTTTTATTAATTCTCTTTAACTTTTAAAGAATGATTGTACCTTCATTAGAATTGTTCCTTTTGAAATTTGGTTTGTTCTGTAAAGTATCATGAGAAAAGGGGCCCTATGAATATTTCACTATAAACTCATTAACACAATAAATTCCACAGATTAAACAGATTGCTACCATCATTCAAATTGTTGATTTTGACAGTGGATCTGACTATAGCAAGGGTCACATAAAAAGGGGCCTTATGAAAAACTTTTTTTAAATATTCTGGTTAACACAATGATGTCCCTTGATTTCACTGGATTCACTTCAAAATTTCACAGAATGATTGTACAAATACTTAGATGGTTCTTTTCAGAACTGGGTACAATCCATCAAGTATCATGTAAAAAGGGGCCATATGATTTTTTTTTTTAAATATTCTAGTAAACATAATGAATTTCCAATATTTCATCGGATTCACTTTTAACTTTCATAGAATGATAAAACCAAAAGTAAAATATCACGGGAAAAGGGGCCATATGAGAACTTGAATTTAATATCTTTGTTAACACAATAAAGTCAACAGTTTTATTGGATTCTCTTCAAAGATGCATGGAATAATTGTGGCATTTGAAACACAGGAAAAGGGGCCTTACAGATTATCATTCAAAACATTCTTGTGTATGTGATGAAGATCACAATCATTATCAAGTTGTCTTTTAAATTTCACAGGACAATTGTCGGGTTGTAAGGAAAGTTCCTTTTGGAATGAAATTGATCCATCAGAAAACACAGGAAAAGGGGCCTTATTGATTTTCATTCAAAACAATCCTGTTTATGTGATTAAGTCCACAATTATTGTCAGATTCTGATGAAATATTCACAGAATGATTGTAGGGTCACAAGGTAACTTTCTTTTGGAAATGGAGTGGATCCGTCATGAAACATGGGAAAAGGGGCTTTGAGGATTGTTGCTTAAAATGATAAAGGGGATAAAGCCCCTTTTTTTCTTTATGCATTCTTCTTTGAGCTATTAACTTCCTTAAATATCAGATTTTTTTAACGGAAAACTTGATAACCAGTACAGCGTCTCAGGCCCTCATGGGCCTCTTGTTTTTTCATATTTGGTTACACTCCTGTCCTATTTTGACTAAATAAAGATAGGGTATAGGAGTTCGGTTTTGGTAGTGTGAAGCTCTTTCGTTAGGATTCAAACCAAGGTTAATCTTAAGTGCCTTGAAAATCATGCTAAGACAATGTTACCAGTAAGGATAAACTTTTCGAAAAAATTTACATTGAACATAACGATCATCGAAAATTTCTTATTTCGGGACCGCGGAACATGTGGGGAAGAACATTTCAAATTTCATTTCTTAACAACAAAAAGACCAAGCAGAAATCCATTAGCACCCATGAATAAAGTGCAGCACTTGTCAACCACTGCGCAGAAAAGGAGTTTAGAGTTCTAGCTATCGCCAAGACTAAAAAAACTTGCCAGATGTAGAAACGTGATATATTAATGGAACTATTTTAATTATACAACGGGTATAGGATAAAAGCGGGATGGATTTAGACCATTTTGCACATTCGTACATTGTGATTGAGTTTTTATGTCCAAAACTCAATGAAAACAAAAAAAATCTCTTCATTTCTCAATTGACATATCGCAGCAGTCAATCAAAGAATCAATTAATCAATCAAAATATTCACTTAGACCGAATGTGAATTACTATGAAACATTTTTGTTGGATTGGCGACTTCAACGTCATGACAACAGCTTATTACGACGCTTAGGTCACCAAACAACCATTTAACTTTTTTGTTACATGTCAATGGTCATAAATTTTGCAAAATTACAATGTTTAATATCGAAGTTGGAGTCAGTGGGCGTGGCCAGCGGAGTCAGTGGGTGGGGTCAGCGGAGTCAATGAGCGGAGCCAGCGGAGTCAGTGGGCGGGGCCGGCGATCCGTCAATTGTGTCTGCCGGGAAGGGGAAAATGCGGGAGATGAATTACTTTAAGAAGTATTCGCATAAATGACCAATCGCTGGTCCCGTCCAACCCATTTACTCATAGAGGAAATTCCACATCGATTTTCAACGTCGTTTTTTACCAAATTTATGGCCAGTAGCATGTAACGAAAAAGAAAGTAAAATGGTTGGTTGGTAAACTGAACGTCGTAACTACAGCATGAATAAGAATGCTCGTTTCTTGATAGACGGAGGTAGCATTAAAATCATTTGGATATAAAACGAGCCAACTAACTACACGTCTGCATAAATTCGCATGAAAGCGAACAGAAAAATCTCTAATCTCTTAACCCTTTCCCGTTTTGCAAAATTTTAGACCTGTCCAAATTCAAAAGTTTTAAAGACGAAAATTTAAATTGGATTTAATTTATAAATAACCATGCAGTAGGGTAGAAAATATTGTGAAAAAAGAAGAATTTGCTTGGATTTTTTTCTACAATGTTTTCTCAAGTACAAAATCACAAGGACGTAAAAAAAAATAGTGAATGTACAGGAGATGGTTAATTAGATGACTTGGTGAGCAAGCGTGTGGTTGGAGTTCTAAATATGGAGGTGCAGTGAAATCTAACCAGTTATCTCCATTATTCCTATGCAAATATTCTTTAAACCTATTGAAATCATTTTCATTATTAGATAATTAACCAATCGTGACTGTCAATCAGAGAATCAATCGACCAATCAAATTATTCACCTAGACCGGAAGTCGAAAGTAAACTAAGATATATGGCGACATTTTTAAAGTATTTTGATGGATTAGCGGCTTAAACGTCGTAACTACAGATCATTCAAGTTCAGGTCGCCAACCAACGAAATTAATTTTTGATACATATTACTGGCTGTAAATTGTAATTAATATCGAAGTGGAACTTCCTGTTAAAGTCAGTTTTTACACTGATGAATCTTGTTTTACAAATATTTAAGTTTCCCTTTTTGAACTTTTATGAACCCTTTCCCACACAATGCCGCTTTACGATCCCTCGAGCGAAAACAGCTTGTGATAAAATTGTGGGAAATAAAGAAATTGCTTGTCAGTAATTTCTTTATTTTCCACCATGTTTCTACCCCAACAGACAAAGATTTTTTCGCAAACTCAAAATTTCGTCTGCAGCTTCTTTGAATTTGGACCGGTCTAAAAATCTGCCGTCGGGTAATTGGGTTATATCAATATAGAATTAATAAAAAGACAAAAGACAAGAATGACCCTGGATCGCTCACCCCAAACTAAGATAGCCAAGTGGTTTCAGAGAGAACATTTTAAGTATAAAAAAGAAAGAAAAAAGAAAGATCGAAAAAAAAAGAAAGAAAAGTAAAGTGGTTGGTTATTCGTTCTCGTTCAATTCGTCGGACAAACCGCCAAAATGGCACTATCCATCATGCAAAGCAACTGTGGTAAAATGCATCTCATAAAGTTCTTGAGAACTCTGATTGCTCTTCACAGGAAGTTTAATATCAAAGCAAAACATGGCAAAATATAAAACAACAAAAGAAACTTCAAGCTTTACAGAGATTTTGAGAGTTCCGAACAATCCGGGTTTACCGAGATTATGTACTACGTTTTCCGGCTAACCAAATACACCGATTTGTTACATAATGCTCCGTCTGTTATACGTCAAAGGTCTGCTCGGGAATGGCTTAGTGTGTTCCGATTGATCTTAACTACTGTTTGAATAAGCTGTAGCTACCACATTTAACTATTCCCCGTGTGATCCCTGCTTTTTACATCCCTGTTATATTATACTTGAAAAAATATTGTTCAAAAGAAGAAATTGCTTGTAGCAAGTATTCTTTTTCTTTTCCCACAGTATGTAATCGTGTTGGATGGCTACCTTTTTAATGCTCTTACTTTGTAATACCGTCTGCTACACCTTTGAATCTGAACTAGTATAAAATTTTGAAAGACAGGAAAGGGTTAAGTCACCAAACACACGTAAATGTCCACTACTGTCGAGGTTCAAAGTTCACTTCCGGTCTCAATTAATGCTTTAATTTGTCGAACGATCTTTAAATGGCTGCTGCTATCCGACAATTGTTCAAATGCCATACTCATGCTTAGAGTTAACCCGATACGACACAATCCCGCTTTTTTACGCCCCTTAAGAAAAGGGCTTTGTAGAATATTGTAGATAATTAGCAATTAGCTCGTTACATGCAATTCGTGGGTTGAGGATCAAAATTTCGTAAATACAGCTGTCATAAAGCCCCCCCCCCCAAAAAAAACAGATATTTTTAAGATATATCATCAACTTTTAATTGTTGTATGCAACTCCTTAACCCATTCCCACTCATTCCCTCCTTTTTATGCCCCGTAATAAAACGGCTGTATAGAAAACATTGTGGAAAATGAAGAAATTGCTTGTAACAAGTAATTTCTTCATTTTTCACATTGTTTTCTTCCAAAAGAGAAAAAAATTAAATTTTGACCACTTTGAACTGTCGTCTGCAACTTTTTTTCAATTTGGACAAACCAAAAACTTTGTTGTGTTGGAATGTGTTAAGCCGGTCTAAAAAGTTGTCGTCTAGTGTAAATGAGTTAAATGTTGAATATTTTAGCATTGGGAGAAGAAGGCAGCCCTTGCAATTCGCCAAAGCGGCGACGAGAACAGTGAGAGCGATGAAAGTGACGAATCATCAGAAGACAAAAGGGTAGAAGCACTTGATAGAGATATTGAAAGTGTAATTGCAAAACTAAAAGCTTATGAAAAAAGTCTACATGAAAGGCAATCGAGTGAATCCGGTTCAGAGTCTGGAAGTAGCGATGAGTCTGAAAGCGGTTCTGAAAGCTCTTCTGGTAGTGAAGAAAAGCGCCAGGAATCTAACGAAGAATCGAGCGAGGACTCAAGCGAGGAATCAAGCGAGGCATCAAGCGAAGGGTCAAGCGAGGGATCAAGCGAGGAAGACAAAAGGGAAACACTTGATAGAGATATTGCACGTGTAATTGCAAAACTGAAAGCTTATGAAAGAAGTCTGCAGGAAAGGCAATCGAGTGAATCCGGTTCGGAGTCTGGAAGCAGCGATGAATCTGAAAGCGGTTCTGAAAGCTCTTCTGGTAGTGAAGAAAAACGCCAGGAATCTGAAGAATCGAGCGATGAATCAAGCGAGGGGTCAAGCGACGATAGTAGTGAAGAAGAAGAAGAAGGACGACAACTAACCAAGAAGATCAATTTGAGCAGGGGAAACGAAATACTACGGGAACTAGCAGATCTATTACATAACAAGAAAAGAAAATAAGGTAGGTGCGGCTTTAGACTGACACACTTGTCCAGTGGAAGCCGATGTTGATTTATATCATTTGCCAAGGACAGGTTCACCAGTTTAATACAGCAACACTTATTTGTATAGCACGATGAAGTCATTTGGTAAAGCTAGAGATAGGGGATTGAGCCTCGAGTATAACTTATTTATAATTACCTGTAACTGTCTTTCGGATTAGACGTAAAACTAATATCAAGTGAAACGAATCAAATTAAGGAATCACGCTGAACTCTAAAAATCCCTGGCCACGCCCACTGACCTCCGACAGATAGGTGACGTTGGTTTGCAACATATATGGTCCGGAACGATAACAAACCATATCGTAGGTTGCCCATGTGGTTCAAATGAGATTTGACTATCCGATACTGATTCAATTTTAGGTTTCGTTTGTCAAAATCGGTTTCGCTTTCAAAAACGGGCCGTCATAGCACAGTCGGTAGCGCATCAGACTCCCAAACTTCAATTATGGGATGTCAAGGGTTCGGTCCCCGGCGGCGGCACATCTTTCACCAATGGTTGGATAATCGTAAACCTAAGTGCGATAGCAGCTGGGGGGGGGGGGCTAGGAAAGGATGTAGTGGTAGAACTGGTGTGAGAAATGCCAAAAAACCATTGTTAGGTGCTCCAACCGTCGCGATATGACTGAAATACTGTTAAAAGTGGCGTTGAAATCAATCGATCAAAAACGGGCGTTCTGGTCAACCAACCAATAGAAAAATAAAAAAAAAATCATTCAGACCGGAATTGAGTTTTGAACTCCAACATTGGTCGCCATTTTTGTTAAGCTTTTTTGTTTGTTGTCGTATTCAAGCTGTACTTACGACGTTTATGTCGCCAACCAACCATTCTACTTAATTGTAAGATGTTACTGGCCATAAATGTTGCAAAATAACCACGTTAAAACTGAAGCATAACTTCCTGTCGGAGTCAATGGGCGGGGCAAATGAGTGAGTGGGCAGGGCCAGCGATTAGTCAATTGCAACCTTGAACATATCAATTCGCTGCTCTATTGACTCTGAGTTTATGCAAAAATATTAGTTCTATAGAACAAATAGTTCCTTTCATTAGCGAACTCGGGTTATTTACAATATTTTTATTGAGGTTGCGATCAATAGGATTCCATCGTAATATTTGACAGGTTGTTGGGCCCCGTAGAAACGTCTATTGACACCAACAGTAAAGTGTTACAACGTGTTACAAGCAATGTTTTCTTTTTTCCACTATATTTTCTCTAGTAATATATCACAGGGACTTGAAATCAGGGATTGTAAGGGAAAGGATTAAATGGGGGTTATTTTTCGAACTTTGGGTTGGTAATCGACCTACAAGTCTTAACTACAGCTTGAATAAACTGTAGTTACGACGTTTAAATCGTCAAACCAAGAAAAATGTTTCACATATATAGCTGTCAATGGCGGAGTCCAAAGTAAACCTCCGGTCTAAATGAAAGTCTTGATAGTTCTATCAATTCTTTGATTGTTTGTTTGAATGGGGTTTTACGCCGCTTTCAACAATCTTTCAGTTATATCGCGGCGGCATTCTTTGATTGACAGTCACGATTGGACAATCATGTCATTATAATAACCAATGTAATCATTATCATCATTATCATCGTAAATGTTTTGTCATCGTTGCTATGAATACAACAAATATCGTAGAATTTTCTCATTTTACTTTTCAGGTTATAGAACGGAACAGAAAGTGAAGGGTCATTCGAAATTTAAGTCAACCACCCACAGACAAAATAACTAAATGACTTACCTCATTTCGACAAATCATTTTTAAATTCTTAACTGTGAGAAAATATCATAAATTTAACACAAATTTCGTTTGAAACGCCCACGTCAGTTAAAAACATGCTCTAATAACTCAATAGGTTCGAAAATGGAGACATAGGTAAATGCGTTGATTTTCTGTAAAATAAGATCTTACGGAAGCGAAGTTCCGGGTTCTTAATTTAAACCATTCCAACTCAGTGACGCTTTTAGACGCCCAAAATAAAAAAGCTTTGGAAAACATTGTGAAAAATGAAGAAATTGCTTGTAACAAGCAATTTCTTCATTTTTCACAATGTTTCCTACCCAGAAAGTTGAAAATATCCAAAATACCATTCACTTTAAATTGTCGTCTGCAACTTCTTTCAATTAGGGCCAGTCTCAAATTTAGCCGTCTGCTAATGGGTTTAACAAAAAGAACTGATTACTACATAGTCTATTCATATAATATGCCCTTCTTCACTATACCAAACTTGCGCTCTTTTATATCAATGACCCTTGAATATACTTGATTGTCCCATTCCCACAGTTACACCTATTGACTCCCCTCTAGAAAAACAATCTGGAAAATGAAGAAATTGCTTGCAACAAGCAATTTCTTCATTTTCCAAAATGTTTTCTTCCAAAAATAAGGTGTTTGAAAATCTAAGATTTCAACACATTTTAATTGTTGTCTGCAACTCCTTTCGATTTTGACCCGTCTCAAATGTTGTCATTTTTGGGAATGGGGTTAATTATATCGACTGTGAGCTTGAAATAGTTGGGGACCATTATGTCGTAACTACTGCTTGAAAAATTCTTCGGTAATGATATTTTGGCTTCGACAGATGAAATATTGCCTGCTTGAAAGTGTTATGAAAGTATACGAAATCTTGAATAAACACATACAGTATCTATAAGCATTTCTATGTTAACAAAACGTTCAGTAAACCAGATTCGTACATCAGTGTGATTAGGTTTTAAACCTCATACCTCAATAGAAAAAGGCGCCGTCATAGCGCAGTTGGTAGCACGACGGACTGTCAATGTAGAGGTCCCGGGTTCGACCCCCGACGGCGGCACTCATCCTTTCCGACTATTTGTTTTTCACCAATGGGTCGATAATCGTAGACCTATGTGGGATAGCAGCTGGAGGCTAGGAAAGGATGTAATGGTAGTACTGGTGTGAGAAATACCAGGATTCCATTGTTAGGTGCTCCAGCCGCCGCGATATAACTGAAAGAGTGTTGAAAGCGGCGTAAAACTCCATACAAACTGTTAACAAAACGTTCAGTAAACCAGATTCATACATCAGTGTGATTAGGTTTGAAAGTTCATACATCAATAGAAAAAAATATTCTCTTCATTTCTTCGATGAAATAAACGTCTTTTTTTATGGGGGTGGGGGTGGTACAATAAAATTACAGCGAAATCTTAGTCTAGGGTCATCCTAGACATAAACTTTTAACAGAAATTATATAAAAAGGCTATTAAGCTGATCTATGGTTGTCACTGTTTGCATGACTTTATATGTATGTATGTGTGTGGAGCTTTTCTCTTACATATTCCCTATTAAATATCCGTTCAACATAATTTTGTGTGCTTGTTTGCTTCGATTAACTAAACATAAAAAATATCCTCTTACATTTTTTCGTGTTAACCTTTTCATATTTTTCGAAAATTAGACTAGTCCAATTTGGAAGAAGTTGTAGACGATTATTGAAAGGGAGTGCACTTGGAAAAGATAGCCAACCTACAGGGTAGAAAATATTTCGTGGGTAGAACAAAATTGCTTGTCATGAGCAATTTCTTCTTTTCCCATAATTTTTCCAACGTACAAAATCAAGGGACGTAAAAACAATAGGTTGTCGAAAAAAGGTTGAATAGCCCTTCAACAAAAACCTACTTGCGTGTTTGCGTCGATTAATTAAGCATAGAAAATTCTCCATCCCGCCCTATAGAATGTCCATGAGATTGTGCGAGATATTCTGATTTCTGGTAACCTACATAATATCTCTTTCCGAATTTATGTCAAGGAGAAGGCGTAATATTGTGGAAAAAATGGTGGGCAAAAAACGTGTTTGTTCAGTCCTTCGTAAAGCTAGTTTACAATGAAAAGTTTGTAGAGGTTCGCTGAGATATTCTACGTACCAAATATCAATGCTCTAGGCTTTCTAGTTTAAGAGATTTTTTTAGATAAATCAATTTTCGTTCGACTGCAGATAGGGTACGTCTATGCAGGGCCCTTACCAGATCCTAGGAGCATCATCTAGAAGATGTACACAACATCATTGACCCAGGCTTTCTGTTTTTAGAGAAGAATTCGAAAAAGTTCCTTACGTATTACGCTAAATTAGACATCACATGTATAGACTTTGTGGGGTTACCAAGTATATTCTGTTTATTAATTTATTGTGCTTTAGGCTTTCTGGTTCAGAGAAGGTGTGGTAAGGATTTCCATCTTTGTTTCACTGTTAAGTAGGGTGCGCCCTGAAATGGCCCAAATATGATCTTATGAGCATCACCTGAATTAAGTTGAAAGAGTATTTCCACCACATTTGTTGCCATGAAAACTAATGTTTATGTTTACTTTGTCCTCAGATGAGATCTAGAAAGAGGACTTTGATGGTCCTATAGCGCCCATCTGAGTCCCCTTGATCCAACAGCTGCCATATGGATGAAAAATAGAAGAGGTCCACATATCAAATAACAATGTTCTGCACCTTCTTGTTTCAGGGAAGAAATCTTACGGTTTCATTCTTTGTTTCTAAATAAGAATAAGGGCTTCGTGCAAACATTGTCGTAAGTGCCGATATCTAAACTAAGTCCTCAAAATAGGGTCAACCCTTCTACGGCAAAAGCATACACAAACAAACAAACAAAAAGTGCCGTCAGAGACGGGTTATTCTCCCCGAACAAGTGTTTGTCATAGATAACTTCATGCATTTTAATTCAAGTTTAGTTAAGGCATTGTGCAGAAATTGCTTCTGACGGACTGACAAAAAAGAGTCAAAAAGCCAATTTCTGTTAAGCGCATTTTTCGATTACATAATTTGGAAAATAAATTACAACAGTGTATGGTCTGTGCCATTTGATTTATAAACTTGAATACAAAAGTCAAATTATTATGAGCATTTACTTAGAAGATATTTCAGAAAAAAATATTTTTACATTAAATACCCTTTTTCCGTGACGGAGCATTGAATTGTAAATAACAAATGAAGCATGGTCAGCAGCATTTAATTTATAGCTTGAATACAAAATTTTAACCATTCAGTGACAAGACATTAGAGAAATACCAATTTTTGCATTAAGTCCCATTTCTCTTTGACATAGCCTTTGAGAAATGGGGAAAATGGTATCAGGAAGCTATTTAAAGGAATCCATATTTGAAGTTTCAACCAATTAACCAATCGCGACTGTCAATCAAAAATCAAATTATTCATTTTACCCATTAGTGAAATTTAAACTCCGACATTGCCGGTCATTTTGCCAACCTTCTTTTTTTTGTTTTGGCGACAAAAACGTCGTTACTCCAGCTTATTTACGTTACGGTCGCCAACCAACCATTTAAATTATTTGTAAATGACCATCTATTTTGCAAAATAACGCCTTTTAAAATCGAAGGAGGGCTTCCTGTCGAAGTCAATGGGCGGGGTCAATGTAGTAAGTGGGCGGGGTCAGTGATTGGTCAATTTGCAGAGTCCGGTTGTAACTCAAATAAGACCAAAGCGCAAACATGTGAACACACTTGGTAGAAGTCAACTACTAGATGTTGCATAACAAATATTAAAAGTTCTACGCCTTTTTGATTTTTATAGATTTAATTTTTGTTTTTTCTCATCGCTTTAGTAGAGGATGACTTTTAAAAAAAATGTTGACAATCAGGGTCTGGACAACGAACGACGAGTGATAAAAACAGCCAAACTTTAAGTGAGCTGAAAAAGGTTAATTATCAATTATATGTGGACCGGTTAAATGTCAGTTTGTTCTAGAACATTGTCTTGATAAGAAATAAAAGTTCTGTTGTATTTTAATTGAAGGTTTAACTCATTCAAAATTGTTGTCAGCTCCAAATTCAAAGAGATGGCAGACAATTAACCCATTCCAACCCAATCCCTCCTTTTTACGCCCCTCAAGAAAAACTTTAGAAAACATTGAGGATAGTGAAGAAATTGCTTGTATCAAGCAATTTCTTCATTATCCACAATGTTTTCTATCCAAAAGGAAGAAAAAATTCAAAATTCCATCAACTTGAAATTGTTGTCTGCAGCTTCTTTCAATTTGGACCAGTCTAAAATTTTGCTGTGTTGGAATGGGTTAACTGATCAAATATTTAAAAAAAAAATGTCCTTTTGGGTAGTAAACATTGTGGAATATGTATAAATTGAAGCCATTTCTACGTTTGCGCATTTTATTGTGGAACATGAAGAAATTGAAGCCATTTATACATAAACCTCTTTCGATTTAGAACACTCTAATAAAAATGTCTGGTAATGGATTATAAGAGTTCCGGCCAGAGGGTTTGAATTTCAAAATCAAAATTGAGATATGTGACTGTCAGACAGTAACTTGTGGGTACCCATTTGAAAAATGTCAAAAACATGCCAGTGGGTATCAACAACATAGGGTTGATGAGACATAAGAGTTTTAGATTGTTATCACATCCTCATACCAGAGATTCTGTTCTATGTTTATCTAGGGTAGCTACAATCATCCCTTAATGACTGAGTCTGAAGCATAAAAAGTTCAGAAATGACACAATTTTGATTTCAGTTTAATCTCTCAATAAAAATTTACAAAGAAATAAAGAAAATAAATGGAACAGTAAAACTAGAAATGTCACAAAGCCAACTAATACCCCCACCAACGCTTGACCTACATTATCCATAAAACAATAGGGCACCTAATTGGTTTGTGGATTAAATGTGTATAAATTGTTAAGGTACACAGTCATATGTTAGAGCTTGGAAACATTTTTCAATCAAAGTTAATATGCGACTTCGACCTATAAGACCAAAAATAATAGGGCACTTCTTAGATCACTGGCAATATTTGCATGAATTTTCTAGGATGTAGGTCAATTAGTTCTACGAGATGTAACACATAAACGAAGAAGTCTATGAACGGATGGATGGATGGATATATAGACAGACATGGTGAACGAACATACCCCCCATCTTCATGGGCAGGGGGTTTAACCATTTTATCCTCATGACCTATATTACATAGTTGATTTCATATCATACCCAGATGATACACACAATGTGGTATGCACGGAGTTGTAAACAATAGATGAATAGAATATTTACCCTTTCCTGGTCAATCATTGGTTTTTACGTTCCTGTGATTTTATAATCAAGAAAATATTGTTGAAAAAGAAGAATTTTTTTAACTAAATGCACTATTAATTTTTGTCTGCAAAACCTTTGAATTCGGACATGTCTGAAATTTCGAAAACAAAAGAAAGGGTTAAATATTACATCACTGTAAAAACTATTGAAGTCTCTATTTTCCACAAGATGATAACAGAATTTCAGATTGGTCAAAAGTTGTTCAAAGTTGTTGCAGACAACAACTGTTAGTTGATGAAAATTTGATTTCCTTTTTTGGGGTAGAAAACACTGTGGATAGTGACTAAATTAATTGTAAAAAAGCAATTTCATCATTTTCCACAGTGCTTTCTAATGCTTTTTTCTTGAGGGGCGTAAAAAGGGAAGGGGTTCACAAATTACATCTTTCTAAAAAATAAATAAGGTTGACATTTCCAACCTCTTTTGTTGGTGCAACGTATACTCTTTATCCCCTGAAATAAAATGTTTTTTTCAACTAGGAATGTGTCACAGATATTGATGCCCCGCTTAATTGCTTGTCACATGACCTTCAGCTGTCACCTTGACCTTGGAAGTATACAACAGAACTCTATGCATGAGACTAATACTCATCAAGGGGAACAACTGTGCCATCAATTAAAAAAGAAGATAAGTGGACATATACACTCACACACAGACAGACTCTTTGCGCCTGTAGCCATTACATGGCAGGGTTATAAAAAGACTATTGTATGAATATGGTATTATCATTTTTTTTACTCTTATGATTCTAAAACTGATAGAAACTCAGAAAACCCTAAATTATATCACTTTAAGAATGGCTCGATAGTTAACCCTTTACTTGATAACACATTTTAGAATGATTAAAATTCAAAGAAGTTGCATACTATAATTCAAAGTGGATGTAATATGAAAAATAGCAATCACATGTAGAAATTATTGTGGAAAAAAGATGAAAGGGCAATTCCTTCTCTCAATTTTCCCCCAAATTTTACATCTTAGAGTAGTAAAACAGGGAATTGTGATAAAAATGGCTTAGAATTAGTAATTTTTTAAAATTTCAACTATAAGAGTTATTCTTCTTGTTGGTATAGATTGCTCTTTTGATAGTGAATGTGCATTCTGAGTTTAAACAATTCCAACACAGCAAAATTTTAGACTGGTCCAAATTGAAAGAAGCTGCAGACGACAATTTCAAGTTGATGGAATTTTGAATTTTTGCGTCTTTTTGGAAAGAAAACATTGTGGATAATGAAGAAATTGCTTGATACAAGCAATTTCTTCATTTTCCACAATGTTTTCCAAAGCTTTTTTCTTGAGGGGCGTAAAAAGGAGGGATTGAGTTGGAATGGGTTAAAGTGAATGAGTACACTAATACCAGAGATATCCCAAAAGGTCAAATTTTTGATGATGATGCAGAAACAGACACTGATACAGACAACAACCTGGACCTAACAATACCTCAGGTTATCTCCAAAAACAGCCAAGCTTAACCCTTACCCTGCTGAATATTTATCCTTTTTTAACTATTCTTTATAACGTTGACATTAATAGATGAATGTTGTGTTCAAAAAATTTTCTTAACACAATAAGGACAAGCAGGTAGTGTAGGCTAAGATCAGACGGCATGTCTGTGCAGGCTGATCTTAGTCTATACACCTGTCAAAGCTATTCTGATGTTGGAGATCGAACCTCGAACTGCAGTCTAGTGTGTTAACACTAATCAAACTCTTGACAAAACTAGAGCTTGTTACCAACTCTGGCTTAACAACCCCCAGCACTTCATAGTATTGTGGGAGATGTTTCAAAATCAACTTCACTTTAACAAAATAATTTCTTAGCTAAAAGGGAGATCAGCCGTAAGCCTGGAGGCGGTTGAAACTCAAGACTTGTGTCTTGGAAAACTTCAATATGTGATCAACCTTTTTATAAAGTTTCATTACAATAGAAGCGAAAGTGTAGGAAAAATTTTGCACAAAAACAGCTGGTAATGTTTATCAAGAAAATGTCAATGTTCAAGGGTAGGTAATTCTTCAAGTAAGAGGGGTTGACACTTAAAAATTGTGTAGAATTATGTTTAAGTGCAATTTAAGTAACATTGTAGGAGTTCAGTAGGAGATAGTATAATTTTGTCTATAGACAGCCTGATGGACAGATTAGACAGAAGCTGATTCCAGTATACTCAAGAAATATTGTTGGGAGGGGATAGTATAAAAGCTGTTTGTCAGGAGTTAACGCTAGTTTTTTGGCAATGTACATCTGTATATGTTTTAAAATTTGCATCTACCAGAATTTCACTTTCAAGAAAGTTAAGCGTTATGAACCTTGGGTTGTAATTACAAATCTATCTATACATGATAATGTGCAAAATTTGAACCTAAAAACTTTTGAACATATAACCTTAACTTGAGACCAAAAGTTTTTTTGTTTTTTTTAAAGTGCCTCCCTAAGTTAAAGTCACAGTAAGTCAGAATTTATAGTAACCTGAAAAGAGTAGCTTGTAACATCAAAATGTAACATTTAAAAAAAGAAAATCGATCATTTTTTACCCTGCACTTCCAGGTCTAAAGATATATGAGAAATCCTCTCAAAATTTGCCTATTTGTTTCGGAGATATTTACCCTTTGAATCTTATTTCATTCCGAATAAGGATTTATTCTGCATGACAAGGGTTAAATATATAATTGTTAAATTCAAGCAGAATAAAATCATATATGATGAAGTTTTTGTGTTCAACAAGCATATGAATAATAAAGTTTTTGTGTTTAACAAGAATATGAGTCTGTAATGAATGACATGAATGATTGCAGAGACTTTAACGTATTACTAAGCAACACAATTTTAGACTGATCCGTATTCAAAGAAATTGCAGATGACAATTTATTGTTGAAGTGTTCAAAATCTTTTTTTGGGGGGGGGGGGGAAGAAAATCATGTGTATATCTTATGCAATATTGTCCAAAGCTCTTTACTTAAGAGACAAAAAGGGAAAAATCCATTTCTAAAAACAAAGGATCTTGCTAATAAAAGTATCAAAACTAAATTCTTTGTTGGTGGATCTCATTCAAATCATCTCAATGAGATAATTCCAATGAATTCCATCAACATAGAATTAAATGAGAATGCTAAGTATGCAATAGAAAAAATCCCTCATATATGTCACAAAAAAGTGTATTAACCCTTTCCCACACAATCAAATTTTGGACTCATCGAAATTGAAAGAAAATACAGCCAAAGTTTTCAAGTAATTGAAATCTTCAAATTCTTGGTGTTTTCAGGAAGAAAACATATTGGAAAATGATGAAAGTGCATACTACAAGCAATTTATTCAATTTCAACAATTTTTCCAAAAAATTTTCTTGTTGGGCTTAAAAAGGCGTGAATATTTGGAAATGGTTTATGCAACTATTCCCCTAACCCTTTCCTGTTCAACCCCTGGTTTTTAAGTCCCTGTGATTTCATAATTAAGAAAACACTGTAGAAAAAGAGGAAATTGCTTGTGACAAGCAAATTCTTCTTTTTCTACAATATTTTCTACCCAACTAAATGGTTATCTTTCGTCTACAAAACCTTTGAATTTGGATAGGTCCAAGATTTTGGTAAACAGGGAAGGGTTGAACGACCATTGGTTGGTCAGCTTTTGAGTGGGTGCCTAATACAAGTTTCACAGCAGATGACAAATTTCATGTGCTGCTAAAGAACAAACTTCCAGCTGTCCTTAGAGTAAAAAGTTGTTTAACCCTTTCCTGTTCAAACATGGGATTTTACGTTGCTGCAATTTTATACTTGAGAAAACATTGTGTAAAAAGAAGAAGTTGCTTGTAACAAGCAATTTCTCCTTTTTCCACAATATTTTCTACGACATAGGATGGTTTCATTTCAAATTGTATTTGATATTCATTGTCATCTGCAACCTCTTTCAATTTGGACTAGTCTAAAACTTCCAAAAACAGGAAAATGTTAATTGACCATTTGCTGGTTCCGCCGACTTACTCCATTGCCACGCCCATCGACTCCACAGAAGGTCACCCTTCGATATTAAATGGGGTTATTTTGAAAAATTTATGGCCAGTAGCATATAACAAAAAAGTAGAATAGTCGGTTGGCAACCTAAATGTTGTAACAATAGCTTGAAAAAGCTGTAGTTTTGCCGTTTAAGTCGCAAAACTTACAAAAAAAGTTAACAAAAATGGCAGCCAATGACTGAGTTCAAAACTCATTTCTGGTCTAAATAAATCGACAGCAATGATTGGTCAATAACAAGAGCACTGCATACATGTCTGATGCTTGGCTGTCAGATAAGTGTCAACTAAATATCCAAAACTCCATGATTCAATGCATTTTCTTTTCAGGGCTATCCTCTACTTCTGTTGCCACCATAATGTTTGGAATCTGTGCATGTGCTGTGTGTCCACCCCAACCTTCAAGAGTTACTACAGTTATACCCCCCTCACCCTTCTCTCCCATTTCATTTCTAGTCTGTGCAATAGCTTGCTGAACTGCTATTTCTTTTTTGTTTCTCTCTTCAAGTATTGCTCGCTGTAACTGTATTTGAGCCTCCACCTTTGCGTTATTGACCATCTGAAAGAGAGAGTTTTCTGTCTATCCTATATACTGTATAAATGGAAATATAAATGGCTATGTAAAGATTGATTACAGATGATATTGAACAGCAAGTTTAACCTTATTCCTAATTTTGCGGTATTTCATTTTCTCAGAACAAATCTTCTCATGCAGATCAACTTTGTTACGTCATTTAAGACAATTCTTCCAGAATTTTTTTTTAGCATAAGACGCCTGATAGTTAAAGATTTCCATCTTAGCATGCTGAACCCAAAATATCCCTTTTTGGCAGACGATAGACAAAAGTAAGCTTTCCCATGTGTGCTTTATCTTATATTTTCAAGTAAATATTACCCTTTCAGCCCTTTGATTTTAATGCATTTCTGTAGAGTTTTTTACTCAGCGTGACAAAAGCTACAAGGTCACAGAGAATTTGAATGGTGGTCATGCAAAAACTAGTTTATTAAAATACTTGTCCATAAAACAGATAAGAAGAAGGCTTAGGTGTGTTTTATCTATCGTAGATAAGATGAAATTTGCTATTTTCAATAATGTTCAAAATAGATCTGGAATGTAATTAACAATTTTAATCAAGCTTTACTCAGGGACATTACATCAAAATTGACCTTTCTTGAAGTTATTTTAGAAGATCTTTGAAGAAATTGTTGACAGACATAAATTATGACCCATTAGTATTATCACAAAATGAGCTTATTCCACTCTCATGTTGTAATATAAAATACCTTTTCCATCTGTGCTTTGACTGCTTGTACAGCATTTTCTTTAGCAGCCAGACTCTGTTGTTTGACCTGGTCAACCATCATTTTAAATTGCTGAGCTTGCTGCATCATACTGTTGGCCATCTGGAAATAGAATGTCAAATAAAGGATTCTAATAAAGGGTAACATACTAATGATACAAAAGTTAGTTTTAAATATTCATAAGATAAAAGTTTAAATATCAATGGATATTATATGGAAGTAAGCACCACCACCCCCCAAACCATATATTTTGTCTGACCAAAGATTTTTTAACAATCTAATGAAGGATCAAAGAAAAAATCATGCTTAAGGAATTTAACTGAATCCATCCAACAGTTTCTGACAAAACTATTTTTAAATTTTCACATCATATCATGTATGAAGATTAGCTCCATCAATCATACACAAACTTTAAGCTGTCCTCTGCAACTCCTTTGAAGTTTAACCAGTCTAATGTTTGCCGTCTGGAAATGGGTTAAATACGCCTCATAGGGGTCTTATCAACTGCTGTAAGAAAATCTCACCTCTTCTAATTGCCACCACATTTTATGCTCATCCATACTGACAGATATAGTTTTACCTCCAGGACTTACAGATGTCGTGACAGGGGCTACCATTACTGTTTCTGAAACAGCAAACAACGAAAGTATATATGACAAGTCATGTTAACCCTCTCCCACTTTTTTTAAAATTTAGGATGGTCTAAATCGAAAGAGCCTGCAGATGACAATGAAAATTGGGTGCAATTTGAAATGAAGCAATCCTATGTGGTAGAAAATATTGAAAAAAAGAAGAAATTTAAAGTTTATTATCACAGCAATGCAAAATCCCAGGTTTGAAAAGGGTTAAAATAGGGCATCTGAAAAGTGCAAAAAGGATTGGCCCTCGTTATGAGCACAACCATACCAGGATCAAATCTTTCAGCTCTTTGTAGATTATCTGAATGTAGAGATGTTGTTCTATCGCATATTTTCATTTGTATTGATCTATGTTATGACATAGTTCACACAAGATTTTTTGAAATTTTCAAGTTTTTTTTTTTAAAAAGTTCTAGGCCCCTAAATTTAAGGACAAATTACATGCTTTAATCTAAGCACAAATAATAAGTTTTATCATATAAAAAAAACCATTCTGCTTAAGGATCATTTCTTCTCAGACTGACCAAGAGGAAATCCTGTGAATTTCTGTGTGAATCCTGTGTTTCCAACTTTCATTTATTTTTTCTTTCATGGTTTTATGGGTTTTGTGAGGCTACTACCCATTTCCAAGGGTTTTATTGGGCATATACCCATTTTCAAGGTTTTAATAAGGTGGAGACCAAATTCAAGGGTTTTAAAGACCTGTGCAAACCATGTATGAGCACAGCCTATCTAGGGCATGATATCTTTGTGCTTTTTAAGATTTTATTAATGTTAAGTATTTAATCTACCTCACTCAAATATTTGTTTTTTTAAATTTTGGGAGACATGTAGTGGATCTTATCACTTTTTCAAACATATGAATAACAAAATTCCTATAGGCAGGAATCAACACTAACAGTGGATCTGGAGGTAGTACAAAAGATTTAATGCATCAACTTGCCGCAGAAGTTTCAAATTATTCTTTCACATTTAACCAATTACCAGACAACAAAATTTTAGACTGGTCCAAATTAAAAGAAGTTGCAGACTAAATTTTAAGGATAATAGAGTTCTAAAAATGTTTGTCCTTTTTAGTAGAAAATATTGTGGAAAATGAAGATGTGTTTGTTTGTTTGAATGGGGTTTGCTTGTTACAAGCAAATACTTTTTGAAAGAAAAAATGTTTTCCAAAGCTTATCTTAAAGGACTTAAAAGGACAGGACATAGTGGGAATGAGTTAATGTATATGAAGGAGGGATCCCTGATTATCTGGAGGAAACTCTGATGTAATAATAAGGGATTCCTGTGGGGTCCCATTGAAGCAAAGTTAATGTCAACCACTGCTATAGGTCCATTTTCATGTGACACAAACATATTAATCCATTACAAGATGACAAAATGTTCCACTGATCCAAGTTAAATGAAGTCACAGGCAAAACTTAAAAAAATAATTTGTAGCTAAAATGAGAAATCCTAGATCTATTCTTTCTTGTACTCAATAATTGCCCGTTTCCTTTATGCATGTGGGGTCCTGTTTGATGACCTACCTCCTGATACAGGATCTGATGTTAGAATATGGTAAGTTTCTCCATTTAATGATGTGCTGGTTAGTCGGACTGGATGAGGGCTGCCGGATGGATCTGTAAATACAGGATATCGAATGTGTGGTCAACAAATCATGATTTTTAAGTCAACTATAAATGGCATGTTTGCATCTATTTTAGATGAGAAGTTCAATATTACTACAGGTTGCATTACCTGATCAAGTTCTAACATGTGTTAAAAGAAGGTTGGTAATTTGCATTTTGGGGGGGTGGGGAACATCATTTTAAAAGATAATCATTTTTTCAGACTGACAAGCTTTGGTAAGGTATAGACAACATTGTACAAATGGTTCTTTCATCTCATGAATATTCCTCAAAAATTTACAAGTTTTGAAAAGTTCTGACCCTCAACTTTCTGAGAAGCATATAAAAGTGATAACTTATTGAGCCAAGCCCTTGTATTAGGTGTTGAAACTAACACAAGTCATCAATTAGACCCATAACTTCTGAAAATGACAGATTGCAGGTAATGCCCACTGACTCCAATGAGAAGTTGAACTTAGATTATTGGTAGTAGGTATAGACAAAGATCAGTCTGCAGGTAAGTGTAGACTTATCTTAGTCTAGACTTTTTCAGCAAGACTTGATTTAAAAAAAAATTCTAAAATATACAATGATCCTTCACGAAGATTTCCATTGCTCTCAGTCCTTTGATTTAAAAGCTGTTGATAATGTAATTCAATTTTCAATGTCAAATTATGAACATTACAATGAGCAAAAAAGTATGTTTCCCTGTGATATTGTCTATATAAATTCCCAAATGTCTTTATAAATTCCCAATTGCCTCTTTTTAGCATTAAAAATGAAAGAACAACATTCAAAACTGTATTTAAATTGATTGCATTTAAATTACAGAATAACAGCAATATAAATCAGACAAAACTAGGAGGAACAATGTTTTTTAAAACATATTTTTCAGAGCATTAAGAATATGGGTTTGTGTTGTGATGGGTTAAAGAAATGGGATATTTTTCGATCTGTTAGTAAGATCTTTCATTTTCTGAGCCACAAAACCTATGATGGGTTAAAGAAATGGGATATTTTTCGATCTGTTAGTAAGTAAGATCTTTCATTTTCTGAGCCACAAAACCTATAGATATCTTCATTCGTCCATCAGTGAAATTGTCGTATCACGTCTGTCATCCAAAGAATCACATCACCAATCAAAATGTTCATTTAGACTGGAAGTGAACTTTGAACTCTGACATTGATATAAAGCATTTTATTAATTGGGCGACTTAAATACAACAACAACAACAAATTTAGGGGGGAAAAAAATACAATATATACACCTACCATCCTTAACCAAGCCTCCTGCTTTATTTCCTGCTTTCAGCTTTTTTATAGATGGAGAGACTGGAGGGCCACTCTCGCTGTCTTTCTTTTTTCTTTTGTATGGCACAAATAAACGAACTGGTCCAGTCTACAAATACCAGACTCAATTTCATGAAATATGTTTTAATAACCAATTCCAACACAATCCCTCCTTTTTCCACCCCCAAGAAAAAAGATTTGGAAAAAATGTTGTGGAAAATGAAGAAATTGCAATTTCTAAAAAGAAGAAATGATTTGAAATTCAATCAACTTGAAATTGTGGTCTGCAGCTTCTTTAAATTTTGACCAGTCTAAAATTTTGTTCTTTGGGAACAGGTTTAACCAAGGTACAATTTGTCTAGAATTGACAAATGAACATTTTTACCTCAATTTTGGTATGATATCTTTCTTAACTTTTTCTATTTTTCCAAAATTTTAGATCTGTCCAAATTCAAAGATTTGGAGACGAAAATCTAAAGTGGATTTAATTTGAACAATCTGTGTTTGTGAAACACAATGCCCCCACAACAGGACTAAACGTTTGACCTTGGTATGTGAGCTTGACCTTATCACATGATCTTCACATGAGAAGATGCGTATTATGGAGATGTATCATCATGCCAAATATGAGCATTGTGTCTTGAATAGGCTGATAGTAATTGGCAATGTTAAGTTTTTTGGTAAAGTTTTGCAGACAGACCGACAGACAGAAAGACGGACAGACAGACAGACAAGGGAAAAACAATATGCCCCCTGATCTTTTGATGCGGGGGCATAAAAATAACCAGTCAGTAGGGTAGGAAACAATTTCTTCTTTTTCTACAATATTTTCTCCATAATAAAGGGGAAAAACCAGGGATTGAACAGGAAAGGAACAATTTGCATATTTGGCTTTAACCTTTAACCAAACAACAAGATTTTAGAATGGTTGTAATTGATAGAAGCTGCAGGCAACAGAGAAAAACACTTTACCCATTACCACACAGCAAAATTTTGAAGACAACAATTTCTAGTTTAGAGAATATCAAATGTCTTTGTCATTTTGGGTAGAAGACAAGGTTGAAAATGAAGATATTGCTTATAACGAGCTTTTCTTCATTTTCAATCTTGTTTCTGTCATTTCGTGAGGAGCATAAAAAGGTTGGATTGTGTGGGAGTTGGTTAACATAAAACAAAATGTGTTTGAATGCCCCAAAATTACACTTAAAAACAGTATTGCATTTAGCCCTTGAAATGCATTAACATAATTTTTTGCCATCTCTTTCCACTTTTCTTGATTTTTACAATAAAATTTACAATCCAATATTTTTGTATCCATATACCTCTATTGAGGCACTGTTCTGGAATGACAAACAATCTAAAAATAATTTAATTGTTCATGAATGTAAATATATCATTTATTGTTCCAGAACATATTTCATACAGGCGAGGTAAGAGTGAAATTTTTTAGTAGATCAAGCTGTCAGGCAAAAAAAGAACCATCTAAGAAATTGTGAAACAATACATAGAAATTGAGATTGAATACTTTGCTGGTCATACAGGGAGAAGGGTGTTGTTGTTTTTTTATATACAATAAGCTGTAAGGTAGATTGGCTATTTTTTCATTATTTTCTATTTGACGCTTGTTTTCCAATTTCAGGTTTTTATTAAATGTTGTGCAACATTTTTCAATTTGAAACAGTCAAAAGTTTTGTCGAGTTAAACTTTACTCAGCCTGCCCTGTCAACAATCTAACTATGGTTGATAATTCTATCACTTCCCCAAAAGACATAAGACATGAAAGATTTATTTACCACTTTCTCATCGTCACAACAAGCTGCACAGGTACATGAAGTAGCATGTGGATAAAGAAGACCATCTTCAATCAAGCACTGTAGTGTTCGGCCACCATATCTAATACTTCTTTTCCAGTCTTTACTACTTGCTCTTCCAGCCATATTTTCAAATTCATTTGGTGTGTACCAGTTGTCCCCACTTTTAATACATCGACCTCTTCCACCTGCAATTAAGTCATCAAAGTTGAAGATTAAGTTTTAACCCTTTACCACACAATAAAATTTAAGACCGATCCAAATTGAAAGAAGTTGCAGACGACAACATTAAGTTAATGAAATCTTTAAAATTTCTGTCTTTTAGCGCAGAAAATATTGTGGATAATGAAGAAATTGCTTGTAGCAAGCAATTTCTTCATTGTCCACAATGTTTTCCAAAGCTATTGTACTGATGGGCGTTTAAAAGCGTCACTGTGTCGGAATTGGTTAACCCTTGTCATGCAGAATGAAATCATTCTCAGAATTGAATTGAAATAAAAGGGCTGAAAGCATCAGCTTTGGTTAACTATTTCTTTATTTCGATTTATTTCATAAAAAGAAAAAAACATCTGGCTTGAAAGGGACAGGTAGGTGATGTAGACTAAGATCAGACTGCACACTTATGTAGGCTGATCTTCATCTATACCTCCAGCCAAAACAGGAAAATTCCAGCTTCAGCTTGACAAGAGGTAGAATTTGGTCTTGATCAACATCATGTAAAACCTCAAGAGATGAGACCTATCTGAAAGAACTGCAACATTAGAGAAACTGAAGTTAAGGAAATATTGAGTTTGAGGATTGGGTTTCATGTCAAAAATTTTGAATTAAGTAACCTAACAAATACCGTAATCTAGGTTGATCTATAAGGTAAGCAGGAAAAGTCTTGGATCTTTGAAAGAGTTTGACATACATTTGAACAACAAAGCCATACTTTGCTCAATTTGCTCTTTTTTTTATTTGCATTTCCCTTAAAGAACAGAGTTAAATTATAATTGAATGACATTTCCAACAACTGTAGAAGTGTGCACATTAACCTATTACCAGTCAATACATTAACCTATTACCAGTCAATACAGTTTTAGACTAGTCCGAATAGAAAAAGAAAAATGCAAACTACAATTATATGTTCATTAAAAAATTGAACATGTTTCAAATAGAAAATGTTGTGAAACAAGAGGGTCAATATTGTTAACCTGAGTACTTAATTTCATGATGAAACACGAAAGCAATAAATGCGACTCCTGCAATGAAATTATCATTTTCTTGTGCTTTACAACCGAATGATAATCCACATCTATCTGCTAAGGCTTCCTTTTTTCGCCATTGCCTCCAAAAATCATGAATGTCCCTAGTGTTTTCAGACTCTAGGGACACTATTCCCTTGTAACAAAGCCTTGTTAGTGTTATCCATCGATATGATAAAAATGTCTCCACTATTTTTGAACCACTGAAGACATTGTCACCCCTGCTTCAAAAACCTTGGTTGATCACTAAATCCATTTTGGATGGGACTCTTCCTATGTCCTGTAAAACAGTTAAACACTGGAAATATTCAATGAAGATTGAGCCAAACTTCTGGTACCTAGACTGTAAACAGTTAAATTATCATGAAGGCCCCTTTTCCCATGTTTTAGGAACCCTCTAATTTTCAATATTGTAGGCTTTAAACCAGAGTTTTTCATCGACTTTCAAAATAGGGGGTCATTTTGCCACATAATGACCCCTATCAAATAAGATAAAGAAGGCTGTCTAGCTATTTTGGGGGTCATTTCTGAAAAATGGGGGTCCAAATTCAAAGAAGGAGAGGGTCATGGCAAACCATGCTTTAAACCTACAAACATTTTGCCAAACTGTCATTATGATTGAGCCTAAATATACCTATTAAGTGTAAACTGTGAAATTGTTATGAAGGCCTGATCTCCATTTTTCATTTAACAGAACTTCGCAATTTTCCCAACTGTCCATTATGACAATGACCTGACAAAAATTCTCAACAAGTTTCAAAAAAAATAAGCTCAACTGTGAGCTCTACAAAGAAACACTTTACCCATTCCCAAACAATAAAATTATGGACAAGTCAAAAATCAAAAGGAGTTGCAAATGACATTTTTAAGAGTGTAATTTAAAAAAAATAATACTAATTTTAGAACATTATGGGGAAAAGGGAGAAATGGCTTGTTAAAGCCATTTCTCTTTTTGCCACAATGTTTTCCTTAGTATTACCAATTTACATGGACATCAAAAGTTGTTCTTTAGTATGTGGTAGTGGGTTAAATTTTTGCCATCAGACACTAATGCATGACAAACATTCAAGGTTCTACTCAGGTGAGAGAGCGGCCGTCATAGCACCGTCGACAGCACGTCAGACTCCTAATCTTCAATCATGGGATGTCATGGGTTAATTCCCAGCAGCCGCACATATTCTTTCCGACATTTTTCTCTCACCAATGGGTAGATAATCGTAAACCTAAGTTGGATAGCAGCTGAAGGCTAGGAAAGGATGTAGTGGTAGTACTGGTGTGAGAAATACCAGGAATCCATTGTTAGGTGGTCCAGCCACCGCAATATGACTGATATACTGTTAAAAGCGGCGTTAAACCCCATTCAATCAACCAATCAATCTACTCAGGTGAGCTTTACCCATTAAAAGATTGCAAAATTTTAGACTGGTCCAAATTGAAAGGAGTTGCAGACAATAATTTCAAGCTTATGGAATTTTGGAATTTTTTTTAACTTTTCTGGTAGAAAAGATTGTTGATAACGAAGAAATTTCTTGTTATAGGCGCTTTCTTCATTTTCCTCAATGTTTTTTAAGCTTTCTTTCTTAACTCTTTCCTGTTTTTGGAAATTTTAGACTGGTCCAAATTCAAAGAGGTTGCAGACGTCAATGAAAACTTGATGCCATTTGAAATGAAATCATCCTATGTGGTAGAAAATATTGTGGAAAAAGGAGAAATTGCTTGTTACAAGCAATTTCTTCTTTTTCCACAATGTTTTCTCTAGTATAAAATCACAGGAACGTAAAATCCCGTATTTGAACGGGAAAGGGTTAAGGGTGTCTAAAAGCATCATTGAGCGGGAATGGGATAAAGCAAATTTGATTTTTATAAGCAATTTCTCCTTTCCTACATTGTTTTCCATAGAAATTTCTCTTCAAAAATCAAAAATGCAAGATTATGAAGCAAAGGGTTTAACACTGACAACAACCTGCCCCTCAATAAAGCAACCAATAAAATAATTTGCTAAGACTGGAAGTGAACATTTTTGTGAAGTGTTTGTTTGGTTTGCAACTAACATGCCATAACTACAGCTTTAAACAGCTGTAGTTACAACCATTTTGTCGCCTACCAGCCATTTAGCTTTTTAGTTGCATGTTACTAGCGATTTTGCATTATAAAAATGGAGCTGTACATGTAAGAGTCAGTGGAGTTAGAGGGCAGGGCCTTATTTAATTAAGTGGATGTGTAGGATGATCAAGGAATAGGATTCTTATTGATGGAAATGTGTCATGTCACTATTTTGTGGAGTTCATACCTGAGCCAAATCGCACTTTATGGAGTTCTCCATTTGTATTTTTACATCTGACTGGAAGAACATCTTTTTCAACATTTTCATCCCACTGATATCTGAATCCCCTGTCCCTACTTAAGGGGGTTGCGGGAGTAGGGGGAGGGAGTGGGGTCGAGGGTGATTTTAAGCCAGAGTCTATCACTCCCTGATCATGAATAACTATGTGAGTGGTTTTGTCACAAGCTTCCTGGAATTGTTCGGCCGCGACCAGCAGTCCCTGTGATGTTGCAACATAAACTGTTTCTGGTTCATTTGGATTTTGTTCAGATCGAACCGTCTGCTGTCGGTCTGCCGATGATTGTTGCGGATCCTCGAACGCGGAATCGTCACCATTCGGCAAATCCTCGGCCATGTCAACCTCCGACATTTTTCAGGGGTTTCAAAAGCAATTGAAATACCATGCGATGGGAAAATGCAACTAACAAACAAAATTATTCTCTTCAGTGACAAGTGAATGAATAAGCATTGGCGGTATTGGTATTTGATTATTTTATTCCGTTTTCTTCCATTTCTCCGAGTTCCCTTGACCTTTCGGTAGTTTCCGGTCTCTCCCGGTGCGTGATGGTTAAAAAAATAGGTCAGATGATAATCTCAACTACTAAAATAATTTATGACGGCAAGTTTCTTTAAAGTGATTTCATAACTTATACAATGAAATGTATAATGAATTTAAGTTTCCTTGCTTTTAATAGATATATGATATTTGATTGTTAAGATTACCTACAAACATCACGGTTAATGTTTTCTTAGAGAGTTTATGTCCAGCAAAAAGTCGAAAATGACCTGAAATGGCAGAAATTTGTTTTGCAGACTATTCTGTTAGTATTCGGCGATAGGTTTTCCCTCGGATTAACCTAAATATCATTAAATATTATTTCCATAGTTGCTATGTAACAAAATGTGTATCCTAAAATGATACTAAAATCCCAAGTAAAATGGACCCCACCACCCTTTGTCAGGCATAAATTTCACTTTCTTTTTGCGTTATCACACTGTGCCCGATTCTGAGGTGTTTTGTTCTGTTATTGAATAGTACTAGATCTATTTATGCATGGGATACCGACTAACATAAAGTTGAAAGTTTAGATAGAAGTCCCAATGAACAAAAGCAACATGGCATAAATCAGGGTTTCAGCACAATGTGACATCCCCTGTGGGCTAATTTTTCCTGTGGTAAAATGAAAACTGGGCTACATCTGCTTCCTTTGTTCTGAAAGGTAACATGTTTAGCAGGAGTGTGAAGTTTCCATGATAAACCTGTCACACATGGGTAGCCTGGAGTGTACAAGGCGTCCTTATACTGCCTTCCAATATAAGCTGGCTTTTATAGGAATTAGGGTCAAAAAGGCCAAGTTTCAAAAAGGCCCACTTTCAAAACTGACCAAAAAGGCCCATGTATACATGTAAGAGAAATAGCAAGTCAATTTGATTATAAGTGTATTAAACTCAACTGTTAGAAGAAATATATACATTCAGAAGTACATATATTTTATCATCTTGTCCTACAATCGCGAGTATGATATTTTATGGACTTGTTTAACCCATTCCAACTCAATCCCTCCTTTTTTACGCCCCTCGAGAAAAAAGCTTTGGAAAACATTATGGAAAATGAAGAAATTGCTTGTATCAAGCAATTTCTTCATTATCCACAATGTTTTCTATCCTAAAAGACGGAAAAATTCAAAATTCCATCAACTTGAAATTGTCGTCTACAGCTTCTTTCAATTTGGACCAGTCTAAAATTTTGCTGTGTTGAAATGGGTTAAATGATCCTTCTTGGACAACAATGACATATACTGTACAGCCTAGAAAAGAATTAGCAATTTTAGCAACACCTTGGTTTCCAGAAACATTGCTATAATGAAAGAGAACCATTTTGGAAAAAGGAGAAACTGATTTTCAGAAGCAACCATATGTGTGTGTGTGTGTGTATTTCCGTTTATTTATCGTCACTACCATAGCACATGCCCATATGAGCGATGCCCCAAGTAAGTTGTTACGGGGGATAGGGCAAGGATACAGGATGAAACTGCTGAGAGTTCAGCCTGGTTCTTTAACATGCTCAATGGATAGCATTGTCACATGGGGCCTCGGTTTAACGTCTCATCCGACAGACAATTAGTTGGGTCACTTGATATGGTCAGCCCAGGGCTCCAACCCGTGACCTTGAGGTTTGAAGCAACCATACTTTATGGGTATATTTTTTATACTTGGTTCTACATGCCATCACCTTTCAATACAGGTAATAAACATAAAAGTGTCATTCTCTAATTAATACTGAAAAGTGTTTTATTCTGCGCTGATCAATTTTAAGTCAGTTTAGAAATTAAACAAAAGAAGTACATGTTGTCATACTCAAAATAATTTCAAATGTTTAAGATAGGTTAGTGAGCCTTTTGGTCAGATTCAATAGTGGGCCTTTCTGGTCTGGGCCTTTTTGAATTGGGCCTTTTTGGACCGTACCTTTCTGCGCTGGGCCTTCTTGACCCGACACCTTTTATACAACATTGTAGAGCACTCTTTGGGGGTCGGAGAGGTCCCTAAAGATTTGAATATTTATATCTGTCTCTTCACAAACTAGCAATAATTATCAGCAATCAAATGACCAGCAGTGTGGACAAATCCAACAATAAAGATAATATTTCATCAGTGGTGTGGAAATACAAAATTCCCGACTTGTCCCTGCCTGTATTCACCTGCCAGTAATACCTGAAAGGGATGTTAGGCAGTATATATAGATAGATAGTCCCTAAACAAGTAAGGCATGCTCTCCCAATTGTCCAGAATTAAATGAACTTATCCACTAAAAGTGAGTAGATGAATTTTGAGAATACATAGCTTTTGGTAAAGTAAATGCTGGACTCCAGCATTTTCTCTATTAACAACAATATTTACTACCCTTTGATATCAACATCTATTATTTTCAAATATAATGACTTACCTTTGAGATCCATTTTTTACCATTCCAAGATTTGCATTGGTATATACTTGTCCTAGCACAAGAAGCCTTGTAAAATTTACTTGCCTTCAAGTGGAAAAGCCCATGTCATGCACCGGAAGGTTGCACCCCTAATCAAAGAAAACAGAACATATCTCATATTCATCCAAGTACAATATGTGCAATAAGGACAAAATATGAAATTCCTAAATAAACGAAGGGTATCAGAATCTGTGATTGATGATCATTTTCATGGGTTAATGATCAACCCTTATTATGCTGAGTATATTTTTTTCAGAATTACATACAAGTCAAAGGACTGAAAGCACTGATAGTACATGTTGTTCAATCATCAATACTTCTTTTGAAAATTAATACCAAAAACCATTCTTGTTTGAAATGGACAGACAGGAGGTGTAGACTAAGATCAGACTGAACTTCAGTGCAGGCTGATCTTTTTCTATACCTCCTGCCAAAACCGGAATATTTAGGGTTCAGCATGACAAGGGTTAAGATCAGTAATATTAAAAGCTAATACATACTGTCATATGTAATGCAATCAGTAGTTTCAAAGAAGAATTTTATAGTGTAACAAGCACAGCTGGTAGACAAAGCAAAACCATTCAGAGAAAAGGATCCTCTCCCTAACGGGTCTACCTTGTCTATAACTTCAAATAGTAACTTGACACTTATGTATGAATCTACTTTGTGTATTCATAATAATTTGATTAGTTTTTGGTCATACCTCCATGAAAACAAAAAAAATATTTTCTTATCTCTTAAATCTTTCTGATATAAGTTTTGCTCGTGGCCCTTTACTTATTACTGACTAAATTTAAAATTGATAATGGTGAAGTTTTGGGGGGGGGGTTTAAATCCCAATCCTCTCAATATATTTTGCTGATATCATAGACCTTTTCACGCAAAGCGTCAGATGACTAAAAAGTCTGTTTCCGTTAGACGCTTTCAAAGAAAAACAACAACAACATATATCCACTGCGGGGAGGATTTACCCAATTTTATCAGCCTTAACAAGTAAATGACGGGTGTTCTGATTCGTGATCTATTTAAGCCATATACAATAAATTGTATGATAACCCGATATATTGTATAAATTGAAACAAATGTCTAATGTATGAAGGTGAATGTACCATGGAAAGGCCATTAGCGCGTTTTGTATCCAGCAACCCTAGAATCACCAAAACTCATGTTCCTCGCCCCCTGAAATATTGAAGTTATGATAGTTTGTGCGAGGAAAGATGAAATTAAACATCAATATAGTTCAGACAGTGTATCGTCGTTGGGTGACCAAAATGTCGCACTACATATTATCTCAAATTTGTTAGCCCATCGATGATATTCTGGTTATAATATGCATATTGGCCCCTTGATCTGCTAGATTTGTCAAATATTAAGCTAGATATTTTTAAAATGAAAACCTACCTCGCAATATATCCTCCAGCGAAAAAACAATTTTAAATCCATTCAACGAAAATAAGCATAATCACTTTATTTGCTTGTGGAAAATGCTTAAAAGATGAACACCGTGTCATACAAACGTGCTGATTGGGAGACGCCCGGTTGCATCCTGTGATCAATCATGGAATTTGTCGGCATATCGGTTAAACATGAAAAGATTAAATTTTGTCTCATCAAATCAGAAATTTGAACAATTAAATTTAAGAGTGTTTATTGGATTCTTTGTGACATGTTGCCGGTTACATGATAACCCCATATGTATCGTGATTTATGGAAGGGAACCCTTTACATCAAGGCTGTTAACACATCATTCTTCTGATCAGATCTCTCTTATCATTATCTTTACATTTAATCATTTTTATTTTTCATACTTTTCTTCGCACAATTCATCAGATTGTAGATTCTATGTCATTCATCATCGAGATAATGCTCCCTATTGTCGCATTATAATGTATTCTTTTTATGCCCCCAAAGGGAGGCATATAAATTTCTTTCATACAAATGTTCACCACCTTCAGATGATGTGTTGCAAAAAAGACCCAGGTTCCTATCTCAAAGATCAAGGTCACAATCTGGGGTCAAAGGTAAAAAATCAGCACTTTTTGACGTGTCCGCTCTGTAATTTCTATAATCATGCACACAGGTACTAATTTCTTTCATACAAATGTTGACCACCTTCAGAAGACGTGTCAAGAAAAAGATCCAAAGGTAAAAATCGGCACCTTTTGCTGTGTCGGCTCTGTAATTTCTATAATCATGCACGCAGGTACAAATTTCTTTCATACAAATGTTCACCACCTTCAGACGATGTGTTGCGAAAAAGACCCAGGTTGCTATTTCAAAGGTCAAGGTCACAATCTGGGGTCAAAGGGGCGTTCAGAATGGTTAAATTGCATCCGGAATGGTTAAATTGTATTTACTCTCTTATTCTTCAATGGATTGCTTCCATATTTGGACAGATGCTTAATTGGGTGGACCACTTTACATGACCTTGACCCAATGGCCTTTGACCTACTTTTGACCTCAGTAAAATCCGTCCCTAATGCATTTCTCGATTTCATTTTGTATTTATAGAAATTATTATATGCATTAAAATTTCATTTATTAAAAACCCAGATGTATAGATCACAAATGCATGTGGTTGTGTTTACAAAACAAATCAAAGTGCCACATGCTTGACCCTGTCCTTTGGGGCATTTGTCACATGACTGTGACCAGCTCTTGTTAATTCATTGTATGGCATTTTTTACGTAAAGAGGGTTTTTCATCTCAAGAAAATGGCGTGCCGGTGACTGACTCATATTCGCAAATTTAACCATTCAGTGTGCTGGGAAAATTCAAATTGTTTGTCTTTAGTGTAGTGTAGATGGTTGTAATATTTAAAAAATCATTGATTTCCGGCACAAATAACTAAAAGTAATTTGTTGTTTATCATAATTCATCAAAGTAGTTATTGAGAGTTTATCTGTTACTCTAAATTTTTTCCTTTCTTGTATGCGCGCGTGTGTGGGTAAAAACATTTTCAAAAAATCTTATTACATTGGAAATAGTATTGTTATTGCCAAAATGGAGGTAGATCTACGTTATATTTCTTAGGGCCTAGATATATGGCCGTTTTAAACTTAATTTGGTTACTAATACACGTTAAAATCATCAAATTAACTGGCTACAACTAGTCTGCATAAATTTGCTCACGGGTTGGAACTCTTTTTTTCAACCAAATTTTGATTTTTAACATTTGTTTTTGCTCGTTTAAAATGCCATTTTGCATAGGATTAATTAGGGATAATTTATCGACTCCCCACAACCAATCAAGTGACTTAGTCTGGGGTAAATATCGCATATAACGAGACTTAATTCGACCCATGCGCTGTGAATGCATGAAAAGGTCTATTGACCTAATGCTGACCCCGGCCGCTGACTAGGCCCCACCCATTAACTCTGACAGGAAGTTCTGCTTCGAGTTTTGAGACTGTTATTTTGCAAATGAATGGCCAGTAGCAGAAAAGTAAAATGGCTGATTGTCGTAACTACTTGAATAAGCTGTAGTTACAACATTCAAAGTCGCCAAATCAACAAATATGATTTACAAAAATGCAGCCAATGTCAGAGTTTAAACCTCAATTCTGGACTGAATAAATTATTTGATTGACAGCGGCGATTGGTAAATTTCTTTGATATATAACTAAGTTTTTTCTCATATAAACATTGGGTTCATAAATTTTTCAGACTTAGTTTGTACCATTCCAATATATACCCTGGTATTAATTGTCCCTGGTCAATTGACCTTGAAACATATACTTGTCCACAAGTATAAAAGTCCATGTCAGACAAGTCAGGTATTGGAATTTCAAACCCCTGTTAGGGTACTAGCTTTTCAATAAAGAAGTCATTTCCGTGGGGCTGCTATCTATCCTTGCTGTCAGCCACCATCATAGCGCGTCAGACTGTCAATCTAGAGGTCTCGGGTTCGATCCCCGACGGCAGCACTCATCGGACATCCTTTCTGACTATTTGTCTATCACCAATGGGTCGATAATCGTAGACCTATGTGGGATAGCAACTGGAGGCTAGGAAAGGATGTAATGGTAGTACTGGTGTGAGAAATACCAGGATTCCATTGTTAGGTGCTCCAGTCGCCGCGATATAATCTGAAAGATTGTTGAAAGCGGCGTAAAACCCCATCCTAACAAAATATCCTTGCTGTCTCATTGGTCTTCATGTTCTGTGAGTATTTGTGAATCACCTAGGAAGAAGAATCCAGAGATATTTATATAAGTTGCATGGACTCTACTGCAATACTTCATTTTGATGCCCCTAACCCATTACCAGACGACAAAAATTCAGACTGGTCCAAGTTGAATAAAGTTGCAAAGCTTAATTAAAGTTTTAAGACTTCAGATTTTTTCCATTTTATTTGTAGAAAATGTTGTAAAAATGAAGAAATTGTTTGTAACAAGCAATTTCTTAATTTTCCATAATGTTTTCCAAAGCGCTTCAGAAAGCGTCACTGTGTGGTAATGGGTAAAGGAAGATTGGTTTAAAAAACAATGTGAGGATTGCAGAAATTGCGTGTTACAAGCAATTTCACCATTTCCTACAATGTTCTCTACCCATTATTTTATTTATCTCCCACCAATCGGCAACTTCTTTGAGTTTGGACTGGTACAAAATTTGTTTGTTTGGTAATGGGTTAAAGATAAATTAAGTATTTTACTATTCATTAAAGATTCTCTCTTTATCAGGCTTTAGGAGCAGGCACATCCTTCAATTATGACAATGAGCTGACAGAGGCTCCGGAAGAGGAGGAAGAATTTGACGTTCTAAACGATGAAACCTTTGGTGGAGATGATTTTGGAGGTATCAATATTTTTCTCTATTTCTGTTATTTCTTGCAATCTTACTTGAAACTTTGAAAACTAACTGATAAACATGATTATTAAAATGAAATAAAGCATCAATAGAAAAGAAATGGTCCTGATGACCAATGATTAAAAATGGAAAAGGGTTAACCTATTCCAACACAACAAATTTTAGATTGGTCCAAATTGAAAGAAATTGCAGATGACATTGAAAATTGGATGCAGTTTGAAATGAAGCCATTCTATATTATAGAAAATATAGTTTGAAAAGGAGAAATTGCTTGTCACAAGCAATTTCTCCTTTTCCACAATTTTTTCTCAAGAAAAAAATCAATGTATAATCCCTGGTTTGTACAGGAAAGGGTTAAAATGAAGTAAAGCATAAAGGGAAAGAAATGGTCCTGACAACTGATGATTAAAATTGGAAAGGGTTAAGCCATTACCAGACAAAATTTTAGACTGGTCCAAATTCAAAAATGCTGCAGAATCAATTTTAGAATTCTTGTAATTTAGGAAATTGTGAAAAAAAAAATGGCTTGCAGCCATTTTTAACAAGAAATTCATTCATTCACTGCAATGTTTGCCAAATCTGTATTCTTAGGGGCATAAAGCTGTGGCTATAGCACAGGTGATAGGGAGTAGGACCTCTAAACATTAGGTCACTGGTTTTCATTCCAAGACCACTTCAAATATCTTTCAGACATTTATCTCATGAATTGATGGATAGTGATTAGTGAGAAGATATTCTAGAGGAGCTAAAGGATGTTACGGTTGTAATTCTGTGAGAAATACCAAGAGTCCTTGGTAAGGTGCTTCTGCCACTGAGATATGACCGGAATTCTAAAAGTGGCATATTTCATCAGTGCACCTAAATATTGGATTGTCATGTAATTTGTACAAATATTTGAATAGTCTGCTCTGGGAATAAAATTGTCTGAAAATTTTCCCTGCATGATTTTATTTTGAATTTTTTAGAGGAGTTTGACTGGGAAGAACAGAATGAGAAGTTTGCTGAGGCCCTTGGATCAGGCTTTCAAGGTCGTCCAAATGACTCTGGATTCCATACTGCAGAGAAGGCTTTCAAAACTCAAGAGGTAAACATTTTGTGACACAGAAGTATGGAATACCGAAGAGTCCCTCATTTAAATAACCATGATGAATATCTACAGGAAATACTGTGGGAACAGTAGAAATTGGTTGCCACAACCAACTTCTCTACTTTATGTTGTGTTATACTTGTTTGAAATTAGAATTGCTCGCTCTATCAGTAGCTCTACCGACTAGATATATTTCGTCTTTTGTTAGGATGCATTTACTTAGTTATTAATGATCAAAGACTAAGTACATTATCATTTATATGCATTTGTTAAAAAACTACCTTTGGGTTTGATCCCTGGTCACGGCAAATATCCTTAACAACATTTGTCTCCCACCAACAGGTAGATAGTCATTAACCTATAAGGGATGAGCAGCTGGAGGCTAGGAAAGGATATAGTGGTAGCACTGGTGTATGAAATAACAGGAATCCATTGTTAGGTGCTCAAGCCACCATGATATGGTTGAAATACTGTTAAAATGGTGTTAAACCCCATTCAAACAAAGAAACATAAAATAAATCTAAGTCATAACAACTATGTAACAGGTACTTATTTGAGTCTAATTGTGGTAAGTTAAGCAATAAAAATTTGTAAAAAAGTGCATGACATGCCCAAAGTGAAGAATATGATCAACCTGTGAAGCTGTATAGTCTTATCAGTCTCCATTTTGCTCTCTGTACATAGCTATTGACTTTGAACAACCAGGGTATATTGGCATGTACTCATGGTTTGCACAGGTGTTGAAAAACCCTTGAATTTGATCTTAGCCTTATGAAACCCTTGAAAACTGACCTGAGCCTTATAAAACCCTTAAAAGCGACATTAAGTCCTTAAAAACCCTTGAATTTTAATTTTTCATCATGTTTTATTTGAGACTAGGTCAACTATCTTTAAAAATAAGGTAAAATCGTTATTTGCCGATCAGAACGTCAATCTAAACAAAGGGAAGGGTTTAGATTGAAGCATGTAAATAGCCCTTAATTTTGAAGTTTGAGTCCTTGAAAACCCTTAAAAAACCCTTGAATTTTGCCATCAAAACTCTGTATGAACCATGGTACTGAATTGATGTCCAGGCTACTCAATTTAAACGCTTCATGCAAGTGTAAAATTGCTTGAAATGTCCAGCACTGGCTCATTTGTCACTCTAGAGCCCTCATTATACCTCAATTTCTCTACAGGAGTACATGGAAGAGAGCATCAATCAGCTGGTGATAGATGATGATGATGTTGAAAATGATCCGGCGGTTGTTAATGTTCGAAAGGGTCACATGATCCCAAGAGTAAGTCTTGTCTAGCAGTGTCATACGTCTGTGATTCACCCTTGTCATGCTGAACCCAGAATTTTCCTGTTTTGGCTGGAGGTATAGACAAAGATTAGACTGCACTTGTGTGCAGTCTGATCTTAGTCTTACCTCCTGTTTGTCCAATTCAAGCCAGAATTTTTTATGAGATCATATTTGTAAAGGAAATACGTATCCCAAACTACTATTGCCTGCCCTTTGATTTCCATGCAATTCTGAACAAGGATTTAATTCAGCATGACATGGGTTGATTCTTTCACTTCTACAATTGTTTTGAAACAACGCTTTTTCCATATGATGTCAATTTTTTAGCGGGACTTGCAACCCCATAAATCAGTTTAACGAGTCACAGAATTAAAGCAGGTGTGTGTGTGTATTATTACAATCCTGTACCTACGAAGTAGAGGGGGTTAAATTTGTTTCACCAGGTGTGTCTGTCTGTCCATCTGTAGACTTTTTTTGTTTCCATGCTCTAACTCTAGAATCAATTTACCTAAAATCATGAAACTTCATACAACTGTTGCCAAAGATCTATCTTGTCAAAGGTCAACTGTTTCTTGAGTGAAAAAGGCTAGTAGGGTGTATAAGTCTACTTTGCAACTATTCTAGTTCACCTTCAGCGATAGCTCTAGGTATGTCTGATGGTTATTGGCTTAAAAGTAAATTTGGTTTAACATTAAATGGTTCACAAAAAGCATCTTGGCACACAGGATCTGTTGTGAAATTTTCTGTGCTGCAAATTGTCTAGAATAGAAAAGTTTGTGAGCAAGCCCATGTGAGCTGAGTAATGTTTATGCCCTCACATTGATAAGATTAGGGGCATTTTGTTTTACTAATGTCTGTTTGTCAGTCTGTCTGCAAGCAGTAATCTTGGCTCAAAAACTTAACATTTTGCTTTTATTCAAACACCATTGAAGGTAAACAACTCAGATTTGGGACAAAGATTCTTTGCTTTGATGGGCAGTAATTGGTTGTAGGTTCAAATTCATCCATCAAGGTCAATGTTATATGGGGATTCCATATTCTAGACTAGGAAAAGATCAGTTTGTTTCAAATAGATTCGAGTAACAGATTCTATTCTACAACATTTTTCTGCTTTTTAACCTATTGTTCGAAAAAGTGGAGTAAAAAGATATCACAATATTGTACAATTTTAGAGATGATACACATACAAAATACAAGAATTTTATTGACCCTGCTTGCAGTGAACAAGACATAGTTGTTACAAAGACAAGTCAATGTGTGTTAGTGCATCAGTTCATCTGAATTTCTCCAGAGTTTATCTCCTAATTTCAAAGATGGTTTTATAGTATTGTGGTACAATTGTTCTCCATTAGAATAGAATAGATGTGCCTTTAGAAACAATTTTTTGTGTAGCGTCAAAGTCACAGCTCAAGGTCAAACATTCAAATTGAGCTTTGCAAGAACATATCTTAAATAGTTTTAAATAGAATTCAAAACAACTTTGCATATTTGTTCTTCATCATGAGTTGAAGTGCTTTTTGAAACAAACTTTCAGACTCGTTTCCTAGAAAACAAATCACAGTTCGAGGCAGAAAGTTTCGCGGGTCCAACTTGGTCACTTGATGACTTTTTAGCTTGTGATGGCTGTTCATTATAGAAAACAAGGGTATAGATGTACAGTGAGTGATCTAAGGCCAATTTTGTTAATACCTGTATCTGTATAGACAAAATTTACCTTTAATCAATGACTATGACTCGTACATCTGTGGTCGAAGGTCCAGATAAGAGGGGGTAAAAGCATTCAAAAATCCTTATTTCTCAAGGATTTATGGCAGTATTGGTGAAATATTTAAATATAAAATACAAATTACGCCCTCAATCTGTAGCTTCGTCTATAGTTATGTGAGAAACCTATATCTATTTTACAGAAACAACAAAGCCTTGACACTCTCTTTGGTCCCTCTTCCCCACCAAGCTTACTGGACACCGAATATTTGGTGTCCCCAACAGGAAGGAACATATGGGGCTCCCCTGTAGCAGAGAAACCAGTCCGGCATAAACAGCAAGTTAGCAACATCCAGTCTTTGTTTGACTTTGCTAAATCTGCAAATGTGGTATGTAGTGTTATTAGACTCAACCCTTATCTTAATAGACATAATTTTAGATTGGTCTAAATTGACAGCAGTTGCAGATGGAATCGCAAGAAAGGCTCTAAATAGAAATAATAGCATCACATAGTATAAAAAAATCTTGGGAGAAAAGGAGAAATTATGGCAAGAAATTTTGATATTTTCACACAATTTTTGTCGAGCCCGCTTGTGGTGAGCGAGACATAGTTGTCACTATGACTAGAAGGTGTATTTGTGTTAGTCCGTCCGTCTGTCCATCAGTTTGTCTATCCATCAGTCTGAATTTGTCCCAACAATTACTCCTAAGTTTATGGATGTATTTCAAAATAACTTGGCACAATTATTCTCCAACATGAGTAGATAAAAAGCTATTTGAGGTAGTTCTAATGTCTAGGTCATAGCTCAAGGTCAAAGACAAAATTGCACTTCTCCTACAATTATGGATGGATTTCAAAATAAACTGGCACAATTATTCTCCATCATCAGTAGATGTGCCATTTGAAAGAATTTTTTGGATAGCTTCTAGTTCAATGTCAAAGCTCAAGGTCAAACTCTTAAATTGTGCTTGTCCGGAGCACGATGCCTACAACACTTTGCAGGCTCTAAAGCAGTTGTCCTGAGACAACCATCTAGTTTTCATTAGATATTCTTCTGGGGTTTAAAATTAAAGATTTTCTTGTTGGGTTAAGCAGATAGAGGCATTTTTTTTTATTTTACAATGAATTAATTATCAATACTTGCATTGACCTTATGTTGTTAAAATGAGTATCTACAACAATGGGTTAGTAGAGAAAATAATATTTCAGACTGGCTTCACCCCTCTTCTCTATGCCTCTAGTATACTTGAGTCAGCATGTTGGTTGCTCAATTGGTTGGTCCATCCTTCTATAGCTTTTTCCTTGGCCTCTCAATTTCTCAGCAACTACTGCATGGAGATAGACTCGGTTTCAAGGAGAAATATGCTTATTGTAATTTGGTTGTGGTCCATTTACTTTTTACATATGGCCCTTTGTTACAAGCAATTTCTTCATTTCAACAATATTTTCCCAAGCCTATTTCATCAGGGGTGTAAAAAGAGGGATTGCGTGGGGATTTGCTCATGACAAAATCCTTTTGCTGATAGTGTTTTCAAGGTCATCAATTGTAAATAGAGAAAGTCAAGGGTTGCGTGTGCAAACAAATGCAACACAACTGGTAACCTGGGTATGTGTGATACTAGTGATATCCAGGAAGCAATAAGTGAACTTTGCATTGATTTAACTGAAAGGTTGTTCAAATGGCAGAAAACCCTATTCAACCAATTTTCTGACTTGAATATTTTGCACTATCAACTACGGTCAAATGTTAATTGACCAATTGCTGACCAAGCCCTGCAGTCAATTGCATTGAGTAGTATCAGGTATGTTTTATCTGACAGTCATAACATTTTGGTTCGATCCCCGACGGCGGCACTCATCCTTTCCGACTATTTGTCTCTCACCAACGGGTGGATAATCAAAGACCTATGTTGGATAGCAGCAGGAGGCTAGGAAAGGATGTAATGGTAGTAATGGTGTGAGAAATACCAGGATTCCATTGTTAGGTGCTCCAGCCGCAACAATATAACTGAAAGATTGTTGAAAGCGGCGTAAAACCCTATTCAAACAAACAAACATAACATTTTGATTGCTGATAATTACAGTCCAGCCTGCATCTAAGGGACATTAAAAAAACAAGTGTAAAGCAGGTTAATCTTAATTTAATTGCTCAAAGACCACTTGCTTGATACAGGTTACCTACTTGACCCTTTCCTGTTTTAACAATTTTTAAGACCTGTCCAAATTCAAAGGTTTTGCAGACAAAAATGTAAAATGGTTTTTATTTGAAAAATAACCATTCAGTAGGTAGAAAATATTATGGAAAAAGAAGAAATTGCTTATGATAAGCTATTTTTTCTTTTTCTACAATTCTTTTTTTCTCAATTATAAAATCACAGGGTCATAAAAACCAGGGATTGAACTTGAAAGTGTTAATACAGGTGGCCACTAAGACAGGTTGTACTGTAGTTTAAAATCATTGAATATTTGAAATATTTCAGTCTCAAGAGTCCCAATCAATGCAGTCTCACCATAAGACAGCACCAGTAGTCCTTCCAAAGGCACAGACGCTTCAAGAGATTGAAAGTTCTATTTTAAATAAACCTAAGGTCCTTACAGCGGAGGAGCTAGAGAGGCATTTGAGAGGAGAGTCATTACCAAGGTCACTTCCAAATGGGCGTCGTTCACCTGCATCCCAGTATCCCATACCCCCACAAGCTGTTGCTTCTTCACCACATACAAGACAACCTATGGTAAGAAAAACACTAAAACATTATAACCTCTGTGACAAAATGGCACTGAAAAACATTGTGAATATAGGTAATGTACTTTACTATGTGCAAGCAGTTTTACCTTTTTATCTCGACATTTTCTTCTAATAAAACACTTTCAAGTTACATGGCTGAATTTTGTGAATGACTTGAAACATTTACCTCAGACCAGATTTTTATATCTTGAATTTTCATTCTATTTAATTGGTTGTATGTTTTCAAAAAAATCTGTTATTGGCTTCTTCTGTGTTCTATCTATTTCATAACACTGCACAAGACACAATTATTTTGATCCCTCAAATTTGTTTTGGAATTATCTGCCCCTGACTTAAAAGAAATACATGTAGCAAAAAAGTGTATTGTGTTTGCAATTCCTCCTACATTTACAGTTGGACATGTCTAGTTATGCTTAGGACAAAAAATATTGTGATACCCCTAGTGATTTGGGAATTAAATGCCCTTTACTGTGCTTAATAGTTTAAAATGTGCAGTTATTTTGTGTGCACAACTCCTTCTACATTTTCAATTATGATGAACTAAAATATGCCACAATGAATTGCTATGATGTCTTATGGTACACGAGACAAAAATTGTTTTGATTGCTCAAGTCATTTTGGAATTATATGCCCTTATCAACATAGCTTTACATTACAGGGTTGTTTTTTTTTCACAGACAAGCCATTTCGAGCAAATAAGCTCTTTGTAGCTATAACCTTTTTAGATGATATTGTCTATAGCCCCTCTTTATCCCTTTCCTGTTTTTTTCAATTTTAGACCTGCCCAAATTTAATGGTTTTGCAGACGACAATTCAAAGTCAATTTTATTTGAAAAATAATCATTTAGAAGGTTGGAAAGTATTTTGAAAAAAGTTACAAGCAATTTCTCCTTTTTACCACAACATTTTCTCAAGTATGAAAATACTGGGATGTTAAAACCAGGGATTGAACAAGAAAGGGTTGTGCGGCATGTCACAAATTTATTTCTAGCTTGGCTGTTTTCAAAGAAAATCCGAGGTATTGCTGTGACCAGGTTGTAGTTTGAGTCAGCATTGCCTTCCAGAAACTTTGACATTTGTAATACAGTCGAATCTGTGTACAGCAGCCAGTCAAGGGAGAGGGCCAAACTAGCTGCTGTTCATAGATTGGCTGCTGTTAACAGTATCTTAGGGCGGCCATTTTGCCATACCATATTTGGTTAGCTCATTAACAGATCACAAAACTTTAGACTACTCCAAATTCTAAGAAGTTCTGAGCTTCCATTTTCAGTGTCTTTTTTAAAAAAAGACAAGGCAATTGGTACCATTAGTACCATTTAAGATAGAAAATATTGTGACAGAAGTGAAAATATCTTGTTTTAAGTAAAGTGTAAGAATGCATGTAAAAATCACAAAAGGACCAAATCTGTTCATTTGGCAAGATGTTGTGTTCATAAACCACTTGTAACAAAAATTATCAATGTTTTCAAATGAGACCTTCTTTTTGACATGCTTTGTGGAAGGATCACCATTTTCATTTTCCTCGGGAATTTCTTCGTTATTTTTAGCTACATTTTGGACCTACGTACAGGGTTCATTCTAGAAATGAAATTCATGGGGCCGACTGGCCCCCTGGGTAGAAAAAACAAGGGCCATCACAGAAATTTATGGGACAAAATAGAAAAAACAAGTTTCAAATTCTACATACTTTGTAATTTAACCCACTGTTCTTATACTTCAGTACACTATCTTCTATTTTTAAATTTGAGACTTGTAAACTTCTTAACTATGTAACATTAAAGTCAACTGTTTATTTACATTTGTCTGAATAAAATGGCTTATTAATATTAACGCTTAACTGCCGTTTCGAAATTAGGCCTCAACTGCTCAGGCATGACGGCGGTAGTATGAACCTTGCTCTCTGAATGACGAGGCAATGTGCTTGTGCTGAAGTTGTCCGATCCCTCAGTCAAGCTATTTAGTTTTTATGTTTCTTGCATTGTTCGCAAAACATTTTATTTTTGGTTCTATCATGATTTAACCAAGAAAATTTTTCCAACCACGAAGACTGGAAGGTTTGACTTTCTTTTTGATTTTCCGTCATTTTTGTTTGGGTCGTTTCAAAACTGCTGCTTGTCAAAGGGACAGGCTCATCGGAACTACTGCTCGTCAAAGGGACAGGCTCATCGGACCCGCTGTTACCTGGGTTTGTCCTTTTATTTCGACCCCAAAAATCTAATATCGTCTGCTTTCGCTTACTCAATATGACGCTATTACAGTATTTGAAGCAACCAGTGAGATACTAAAACACTATTGATTGGTTGGGAGTCGTCAATAAACCCCCGAACAACCAATGAGAGCACGCGTAACAACGCCGGTTACTAGGCACACTCGATTTGTAATTACGGTTTTTCAATTCATTGACCAAGAAGCTGCGTTTTTTACTGTGGAAAAAATGTGCGCCGGGTCGGCCCCAAAGACGGATTTTGGATGCGCCCAAATTAAAAATTAAGCGCCATTGGCGCAAGGGCGCGCTCTAGAATGAACCCTGTACGTAAGACCTACACCGAACTCACTAGCAATAATCCTAGAAGAACGTCCAGATTCAAGCATACGAACCACTTTCACATGATCCTCTAGAAAGAGGATTCTACGTTTAGAGAGTGACATTATAGTGAGAATAGACAGCAAAAGCAAGTTTTCATCCATTTTAAAGACCTCAAGAAATCAGTTTGCTAAATGTCTAAACCATCTGTAATGCTCAAGTTCATTTAATTAAAAGAGACCCGGCAAATTAAAAAGTACAGTATCCTTTAATCAATAATCATCACTCAAATCGATCAAATAAATATTAATGGCTAATTACACGTCAATTAATCAACTAAATGGGATTAAATCCACAATTAGCTATTTACATCTTGTACATTACGATAAGGCGATTTTGGCAGTCACAATAGTAGTGATTATCGATTTTTCTAACTCGACTAATTAAGTTGCATGTTTTGTAAGATAACTGTTGTTTAGGTGTGATATACTGTTGGCACTAGACCAATAAAGATGACCGCTGGCCGCATTTCAGAATATCACTCTATTGACAGTGCAATTAAAGAAGGAATTTGCTCAGGGGGAACTCAAGTGGCCGCTGTCAGCAGATTTGCCGCTGTGCATAGTTGGCCGCTAACACAGATTTGACTGTAGCTCCTGTATTACTGATCACTTTAACTTGAAACTTGAAATATGTATTTACTATCAAAAGTGTAATCTAAGAGAATGACTAAATTTTTTTATCAAGCAAGAGGACAGAGGCCATTCCAATAAGTAACTATAACAAAGGTTTGTATGAGAAATTATGGATGCCTATTGTTTTTACTCCCTCTTTTCCAGAACTTGATCCTACCTGGCTCATTTGTTAGGGAGGCAGACTCGTAACCTTCCTTAGGGAGGTCTTGTATTGCAGTTGCTAATGCCAGTCGCACCCCTGGTCTCTTGGTTATGTCCTGCATTTCAGAGCCCCAGCCGAGTACTGATTATATTCAGGCAGCACATAAATGAATGAAACAGAAACATAATTAAAATCAGCATTAAAACACAATCAAACAAAATTATCTGGAGCTCTGGTTTATTTCAGTCCCATCCAGGAGTGGTTGGCATGATGAATGGTCATGGGTCTCCAGGAACACTTGCTGGTCCGATGATGAAAGGAATGTCCATGGTTGGTACACCACCATATAGAAACCAACATCCATCACAACCGTCACTAAATAGACAGTCACCAGGTCAGTATGATGTTTGATTAAATTTCTTTAATAAAGAAATTCATTACTTAATTTAAACTCGCTAATATTTCTACCCCAAAAAAAACTTTGTTAGTTATAGGAAGTTAATTGGTTTGTTGATCAGTCTATCTGAAGCTTTTTTCTTGTGTACCCAATTGATCAATCGCTGACCCTGCCCACATACTCCTTTGGCCACCCCTACTGACTCTTACAGGAAGTCCTGCTATGCCTTTTATTGACTTTATTTTGCAAAATTTATGGCAATTATCATTAGCATGTTTTGAATAAGTAAAGTGGTTGGTTGCTGACATAAACATCATAACTACAGCTTGAATAAGCTGTAGTTAGGACATTAAAGTTACCAAACTAACAAATTTTTTACAAAAATGACAGCCAATGTCGGAGTTCAAAGCTTAATTCCCCGACTGAATAGATCGATTTGATTGGTCGATCGATTTCTTGACTGACTGCCAAAATTGGTCAATATCTCAGCATCTACTACATAGATTTCATTGAAACTTTACAGAGTAGTAGAACTTATAGAGTTGGTACCAAGTAGTAATGAGCATATTTCAATTAGGTCCATCTACTTCTTACAGAGTAATGGCCATTTGATGAAAAATCTTGTCCACTTATTTTCTCTTCACCTCTTGTATGGATTTAATAGAAACTTTACCAATAGACTCTGTATCAAGTAGAGAAGTGCAAATTGTAATTAGTTATATGACCTATAGTTTTGGTATAAAGTAAGCTTATTGATTACGTACTGTAATAGTTTAGAGCAAAACAATGTCTAGATTTAAACATTGCTCATCATTAAAATTCAGTCATGTTTAACCCTTGTCATGCTGAACCCGGAATATTCCGATTTTTGCTGATGGTGTAGACAAAGATCAGACTGCACATAAACGCAGTCTGATCTTTGTCTACACCTTCTGTTTGTACTTTTCCTGCCAATGTTAATGAAATTAATTTTCAAAAGAATTATTGATTAATGAACAATAAGTGTTACTTTCAGTCCTTTGATTTTGATGCAATTCCCAAATGGATTTTATACTGCATGACAAGAATTGATATTCATTTAGGTTAATGTTGTGTTACTTTTGCATCATATTTTATACTGTTTTAAGTAATGAGTCATGGATGGATCTCCCCTGTGTCAAGATCCCCAACCCCACCACTGTTGAGAACGTCCCCTATACCACATACTCCTGTTATTAGAGTTCCTGCCAGATTTATGTCCCCTTACTCATCCCCTAGCTTCTCAAGGTTTATAGGTATTACCTGTTCAATTCCAGTTCTTGTTACAAACAGTTGATAATTGATGGATCACTGGCTAAAACCCACTGATTCCACTGGCTACGCCCATGGACTCAGACAGGAAGTTCCACTTCGATAACAAAAAAGTTAAGTGGTTGCTTGGCAACCTGAATAGTGTAACTACAGCTTTTTCAAGCTTTAGTTATGATACTTTAGTTGTAAAACCAACAAAATACAAATGTCATCAATTCCAAATTTCATTTTCGGAATAAATAAATGATTTGATTTGTCAACTGATTCTTTACTCAATAGCCTCAATCAGTCAACTGAAGTTAATTAAAAAAACAATGATCATTCAAATTGATCATTTATGCTGGAAATGAACTTTGAACTCGGACATTTAAGTTAAGCATATTCATTGGTTTGGCAACTTAATCCTCATAACTAGCAGAAGTTCAGTGGGAGTTGCCAGTGATCCGTCAAGCCACTAACTTTTAGTTTCTAAACTTGAGGTTGAGATAAGTAAAAAGAGTTGCCTATTTTCTAATCACTTGCATCATTTTTTATCCAATCATTCATGAGCTCATAAGTGCAAGTTCTCCAGAATTCATTAATCATGGGGTCCCAGGTTTAATCCCCAACAACTGCGTATATACTCTTTGATGCTTATCTCCAAACTATGGATGGATAATTGTAAAACTTAGTGGGATGTGCAGCTGGAAGCTCAGAAAGGATATTGTAGTAAAACGGTGTGAGAAATACCAGGAGTTTATGGTTATGTGCTCCAAGCTGCCGCAATATGATTGAAATACTATTTAAAGAAGTGTTAACCCCCTTTCATTTGATCAATCCATAATTTCACATTGGTGAAATGGCTCCTGTATGGTTCAGAGATCAGGAAGGCATCAACTACCATTCAAACAAACATCTGGGCCGGAGATTATAAAACTTTTTAAGTACTGGGTTGAGAATTTACTCAAACTTCAATTTGAGGCTTCAGCTGAAGAATCACAACCTTTGACGGATTTTAAAGTATCTCATTTGGAATCAAATTCCTTAAAACATATTTTTATGCACCCTATAAGGGGGAATTATATTGGTATCATATTCTCCCTCTGTCCAGATGTCTGTCTTCCTGTATGTCCACATTTTGTTTATACATCTTCTTCCTACATTAATTGAAAAATTTGATTGAAATTTTCACATATAAATGTTGAAAGGCTGTTGAAGCTCTAATTTCTTGCAGTACTATTTTCATGCCAGGGCTAATATCTAGAGGGATTAACCCATAACTAAGCAACAACATTGTAGACTTGTTCGAAATTCAAAGAAGTTGCAGATGATAAGTTGTTATTCATGAAATTCTAAAAATATTTGTTCTTTGTCTAGGTAGAAAAAATTGTAGATAATGAGGAAATTTCTTGTCATAAAGGAATTTTCACAATTTCCACAATGTTTTCCAAAGCTGTTTTATTGAAGGGCAACAAAAAGGGTGGTTGAATGACAATAGGTAAATATATAGCTGACTAAAGTTGTAAATGCTTGCAATGTTATTTTCATGTCATGTTGGAAAAGAGGGAATAATACACAGTTGGCTAAGATTTTCACCACTAGCACTATTAACACTGGTCCTGCTGAATATTTATCCTCTTTTTACCATATTTGAAAACTTTTACATTAGTAGATGGTTCTTGTGTTCAGATTTCTCCCACAACAACAAGAAGCAGGTAGTGTAGGCAAAGATCAGACTGCATGTCTGTGCAGGCTGATCTTAGTCTATACACTTATGAAAATCATTGTAAAAGCAGGAATATTCCGGGATCAGCATGATAAGGGTTGATTTCTCATCAAAGAATCAGATAAATGAGGGAATGATTTACAGTCTCCTAAAGTTCTAATTACTTGCACAGTTATTTTCACATCTGAGAATCACTTAAAATGATTGTTTACAGTCAGCTAAAGTTTTAATCACTTGCACTATTAATTCCACATCTGAGAATCAGATAAAAGGGGAATGATTTACAATTGGCTAAAGGTAAAATCACTTCCAATATTATATTTACGTCTCAGAACCAGGTTAGAGGGTGTAGTTTATTGTTTCATTGACTTGCACAAACCTTTATTATCACAGTTGAAAAGGGGAAATTGCTGACACAGTAAATCTTGTACTTAGCGACCACTCAAAGGACAGCCAAAGTGTGGTAGCTTAAAAGAATAATTGCTAAATACAATTCTTTGAAAAAGATATGAAGAATTGATTTGATTGCATACTTAAACGATTACTGAATTACTTAATCCTATGTTGTTGGGACTTATAAGAATCGCCTCTGTGTGTTTTATACTTGAGAAAAGATTGTGGAAAAAGAAGAAATTGCTTGTTTTTTCTACCCTACTAAATGATTATTTTCAAATAAATTTGACTTTAAAATGTCGTCTGTAAAGCCTTTGAATTTGGACAAGTCTAACTTGTTGAAACACAGGAAAGTGTTAAGGCAATAGGATTACTACCCCATTGTAGAACTGGATACAGAAATATTTCACAGAATATCAGCTCCTGTTGCATCAGTAGATTTTTTAACCCTTTCCAGTTAAAACTCGGTATTAATGTGGCTGTGATCTTATACTTTAGAAACTATTGAGGAAAAAGAAGAAATTGCTTGTAACAAGCAATTTCTGATTTTCCTACAATATTTTATACCACATAGGATGGTTTCATTTCAAATTGCATCCAATTTTCAATGTTGTCTGTAACCTCTTTAGATTAGGACCAGTCTTAAATTTCAAAAATTGGGAAAGGGTTTATTCTTCCATTCATGAAATTTCATGTGTTTTGGGTTTTTTTTTCTTTTAAACATTTTTATCTTTAGATACATGTCTGTTTTGCTATGACCCACTGCCACATAGTCCTGCATTTTTAAGGCCCCTCAAGAAAATGGGTTGTGAAATAATTGTGGCGAATAAAGAAATAGCTTGTAACAAGCAATTTCTTCATTTCCCTTAATGTCTTCTACACAGAGAGACAGATTTTTAAAATTTGAACAACTTGAAATTGGCATCTGCAACTTCTTAGAATTTAGACCAGTATAAAATATTGTTGTCTTGTAATGGGTAAAAGTATAATTATAAATGTTTGTTTTCTAGTAAAATTGAAAACATTGACTTGACTGTTCATTACATGTTCATTACATGATCAACAAAAGCCACATTTGCTAGAGTGGCTCTGCCACTTGTGAGAATTTAGCTATTCTTGTTTGCTTAATACAAAATAAATTGTTCTTAACCCATTCCCACACAATGATCCTTTTTGACACCCCTGAAAGAAAACAATTTGGAAACTGTGAAAAATAAAGAACAAGCAAATTCTTCATTTTCCTCATTATTTTCTACCCAGAGAGCTTAAAAAAGTCTTATCAACTTTAAAATTGTCAACTGCAACTCCTTTCAATTTGGGACAGTCTACAATTTTGTCATCTTGTTATGGGTTAAGCAAACACAAACAATTATCCCCTTTTTATGTATTTTCAGCCTCTCCAGGAAGAGGCTATTCGCAGCCTATCGGAATTCCTCATCAGTCAAGGGTACAAACAACTCCTGGTAGCCCGTATAACAGTCCTCAAGCCCAGGCACTCTATGGTAGCCCACAGGGACCTATGTTTCAAAGTCCACAGCAACATAGGCAAGAGAGTGTTTTGTATTTATAATGTCTCCTTAATTCTTTAAATGGAAAATATTTTCAGTGCATCTTGAAATGCTTAACCCACGAAACAAAATTTAGACTGGTCCACATTGAAAGTAGTTTCAGACGACAATTGTTGCTGAAATTTTAAAGGTGATTGCTTTTTTATGCCCCCACATCGATAAGATAGGGGGCATATTGTTTTACCGGTGTCCGCCGTCTATTTGTCTGTCTGTCTGCAAAACTTAACCTGCCAACTAAACATTTTCCTATAACTTCAACCCTGATTAAGTTACAATGCTAATATTTGGTATGTAGATAGGTCTCAAAAAGGCGCAACTGATGAAGGTCATTTCATCAAGGTCAAGGTCAAAATTTTATCCCTTTTCTCTAAAACAAAGAAAAAAAACAAAATCACCCTTTTCTAAAGATTTCCGGTTTAGGGGGCATAGTGTTTCACAAACACATCTTGTTTTAGTCATAAGGGACCCATCAAATGCTAAAGTAACCTACTCGGATGTGCAAAGTGCACAGCTTGACCAAGGTAGAAACTGTTTGATGTTAGTAGATTTGCTGATTTAGAATGACCCTTCCTCCTCAATACCACTACTAATTGACCTAAGCTTGATCCAGTTTGGTTTTCCAATATTTGTTCTACAAAAAGTCTCAGAGGTTCTTTTTTGCCTGACAGGTCACATATATTTTCTGGGTTTCACCGGCCTGACCATGTAACAATTTAAAACATCATTCCAATAATTTCTATGCAACATTATGAGATTGTATACTGCCAGGTTTAATCAGCTATTCCAAAATAACCAGATTAACGGACATTCCAATAAAATCTGTTACAGTAACAATAGTTGATTCTATATATTTTACCAGGTTTAATCAGCCAGTCCATGATAACCAGTTTAACAGACACTCCAATATTATCCATAATAACAACAACAATAACATCAACAATAAATACCAGTAAGTGTGACCTTTATTATCCCTTTTCAACACGATGTCACTTTTTTATACCCCTCAGATATCATATGAAAACAAAACAAAAACAGTAAGATAAGAAGAAATTGTAACAAGCAATTTCTGCCTTTGTATGATATTTTCAACACAAATTACGCTTATTAATAAAATCACAGCCATCTTGAATTGTCATCTGCAGCCTCTTTGAATTTGGAACACTTTTTGCAAGCAATATGAAAATGGAGAAATTCTGAAAACCAATACTTGCTTTGCTCTTTTTAGCTCATTTGCAATGAAGGAAAGTAATTGACTGATTGGTGGCCTGGCTCATTGACTCCCATGACCAGCCCAAATAACTCTGACGGGAAGTTCCTCTTCAATATTTAATTGTGTAATTTTCAAAATTTGTGGCCAGTACCATGTAACAAAAGTGTAGAATGGTTGGTGGCGACCTAAATTTTGTAACTACAGCTTGAATAATCTGTAGTTATGATGTTCAAGTCACAAAACCAATAAAAATACTTCACAGGAATGTCGACCAATATAAAAGTTACAGACTCTCGTACAGTTAAAGGTTACTTCTTTTCTATAGTAGTAAAGAAACCTAGATATGACCATACTGGTCTCATTTAACCCTTTCCTGTTTCTTGAAATTTTAGACTGGTCCAAATTGAAAGAGGCTGCAGACAACAATGAAAATTGGATGCAATTTGACTTGAAACCATCCTATTTGGTAGAAAATATTGTGGAAAAAGGAGAAATTGCTTTTCACAAGCAATTTCTTCTTTTTCCACAATGTTTTCTCAAGTAAAAAATCACGTAGCATAAAATCCCGGGTTTATACGGGAAAGGGTTAAACAACTGAATGACTTCCCCATTTGGCAGTAGATACCCCATTCCTTCATGGGAGTTGAAACACTCTAAATTATCTAGTGCAATAGGGAAGGTGCTAGTTGTTACAATAGACTGGAGTAAACGTAAACCATTACCAAATGACAAAATTTTAGACTTGTCTAAATTGAAAGAAGTTGCAGACAACAATTGATAGGTGATGGTATTTTAAAAATCTTTATCTCTTGGGGTAGAAAACATTTGCCATGTTTTATTGATGTCATGGCAAATGTTTGACTTTCCTAATCAAGAACGGTCAATTGTCTCGGTTTTAACAGATGAATTAGGATTAAATGCACTATAGTTTGGGAGTATTGTGCAATGTTTAACCTAGTTCATTGTATAAAATGTCAATATATATTCACCAAACCCTATGTTGTGGGTACTCATAGGAATTGTCCTATCAAGAAGATTTCAATGAGTACCCAAAACTGAGGGTTTGGATATGGAAAAATAGATTAAGAATATCCTCATGCCCTTTTACCTAGAACATGTGTGTGACATTTGCAACAATTTTTCATGTGTACTAAGTAGGAACTTTGATGAGCCTGTTAACACTTTTCTGTTTCTCGAAAATTTTGACTGGTCCAATTTGAAACATGTTGCAGACAACATTGAAAAAAGAGTGCAATTTGAAACAAAACCATTCTTTGTGGTAGAAAATGTTGTGATAAAAGAAAAAATTGCTTGTATCAAGCAATTTCTTCTTTTGTCACAATATATTCTAAATTATGAAATTGCATGGACGTAAAAACCAGTGATTATACAGGAAAGATTTAACCTGCACAGTCTGATTAGAGTCTTAAATATTGGCAGTGTAGATAACTACTGACTGAAAGTTTCTTTCAACAATCAGCAAATATTAAAATGCAAAGTGTGGCTGTTTAGGTTACATGATGCCTGTGCATGTCAATTCATTCAATTATCTTTAATTGTTTCAGCAACATAAATGCAATAACTTGCCAACCAGTAATTTGCTTTTTGTTGTATTTCCCAGGTGATATGTTATACTAACTAACATTGTTTATAAACTCAGTCCTACTTACATGTTGAAGGTCAGCGGACAGGGCCAGTTGCATGTATAAACCCATTTTCTCTTATCTCCTCAGATCTCCAATTGGAAGAAGTCCACACAAAAATAATGATAGGATTATTAGGACAGATAGAGACAAACCTAGGGAAACTTACAACAATAGAGAACACAGGTAGGGTTATTATACAGCAGAGTCTGTTTAGTAATCCATTCTCACACAATCCCCCTTTTTACGCCCCTCAAGAAAAATGGTTCGGAAAACATTGTACAATGAAGTAATTGCTTGTTTCCAGCAACTTCTTCATTATCAACAATATTTTCTACTCTTAAAGACAAAGACTTATAAAAATTTCATCAACTAAAAATTGTTGTCTGCACTTTTGACATCTTCTAATTTGGACCAGTTTAAATTTTTTTTGCTTGGTAATGGGACAATCTGGCTATATTTGCCAAGATTCATTTTATGACTCTATCATGATCCATTTGCAGTTTCCAATGCATGAACCCTGACTTCATTCAAATGTTGAACAATCAGTGAGGTCGGATTTAACTCACTACCAGATGACAAAATTATAGAATGGTACATATCCAAAGAATTTTTTTGATGCCCTGAAGAAATATGATCTTGGAAAACTTTGTGGGAAAGGAGAAATTGCTTGTAATGGATAATGTTAGTGCAATTTAAAAGGCTGTCTGCCACTTCTTTCAATTCAAAATAGTCAAAAATGTTGTCTTCTGGTAATGGGTTAAGGCATGTGGTCTTATATTCTCTTGGAATTCGGTAAAAATCACTTTTGCAATCGTATTACCGATAAACTGGTAATATGTTGGCCAATGTATTATTCCAAGTTATTGAGCACATGTGACATTTTTTGTGCTATAGGTATTACCGGTATCCATATAATCAGAAACATGGGGAGAAGTCTCAGAGGCCAATGATGGAGAAACGAGGAAGTAAAGATGAGGATGAGTTTGTGGGACTGATGACACAGAAAGAAAAGGATTGGATCATAAAAATACAGTTGATGCAACTACAAACCGATAACCCATATTTAGATGATTTCTACTACACAGTAAGATTGTCTATTACACTGTTAGATTATCTAGTATACGGTAAGATTGTCTACTATACAAAAAGAAAGTCTACTACACTATCAGATCATCTAGTATATAGTAACCTTGTCTACTATACAAAAAGATTGTCTACTACACTTTCAGATTATCTAGTATACAGCAACATTGTCTACTACTCTATAATACACTGCAACTCCTCTACAACGCTACCCGGCACAGCGCTGACTCCATTATAACGCGGGGTCCGCTTGGCTCCCAAAATTTTGGAGGGGGGGGGGGCATTTGGGGTTGCAGATGCTGAGATACGACGTTAATCCCAATTTGGCCGCGATTTTTTCATCCCGTCTTCGGCCCATCCGAAGAAAAAGGGTTGCACATAAAAATCGATAATTACCCGAAGCCAGGTAAGTTTTTAACACCTTATGTGAACGGTCCTGGCCATTAATGCATTAGTTCAGAGGTAATTGCTTTGTTTGATTGATGACACGCGTAGTGTTTGAATTTACAAAATCGGTTTGATTGTCTGGTCTTACTGTTTGACATTGGGATGATCAATGCCTTACCTCATTGATATTTTTTTAAAACAAAAGTGAATAGGGACGCTCCTCGGTATCCTTCTGTTACAAACCTTGAAGGTGGTGCGATTGAAATATCACACCTTTTCACTCTCGGCGTTCTTAAATTTCGATAGGACGTGTTCTTAAAGTAATGCGCGACCGTGAAATTAGACAAATTGACTTGAGCCTAATTTTATTTCACTTCATAGTTTGCTGGTATCCGGAGCTCGTAGAGGATAGTGGCTTCAAGAAAAAAACGCAACAATGTGCTAAGAAAACAATCAGTCGTAGTTGTGACGTTTTCGCTAAATACAGAAAATACGTGAATTTGAATTGTAAATGTCACAGTATCGGAAGATTTTCATCCGAAATGGGATAGATAATATAAGTAGATTAAAATAAAATACCGTTATTATTCCGAATTTCTTTCAATAATCAGAAAATTTAATGCCATTCTGTATGATCAAACACACGGCAAAAAGCTCGTCGACAGATTTGAAGTAAAGGTTTTTCGGGCACAGTTTATTTTATTCTGAGGGAGGAAAGGTGATCAAAGGCGCCGCCGCCAGATGTTCAGCTATTTATGGGAGAGTTTCCGGAGTTGACACGTGCCAGACGCATACCCCGTGTAATTCTTGCTGACCGAACTTTTTACTCTTGTCGTTATGAAACCAGACATTCCACCGTCTCGGATATTTTTCGATTATTATGACCTTCATTTTTACGATTAAAAGTTAGCCGCTACAATTACACTGCAACTGGTCGGTTTAAATTCCCGATTCGTAAATGACTAGGTTCAGATAGAGTTCTTTGTCGATTTGTTGTTACCGTATTTTTAACAATGGTAAAGAAATTAGACCAAGTCCATTACCGCGAAAGAGGTTCGAAGGTCGATCCACGCGACATTTTCTCAACGCTTCAGTAACCCCAGGTGTTCAACAACTCGTCGGTCTCCAAGGAGACGTCGCTATGCGAGATACTTAGATTTTATCCCCTTTGTCTACGGATGGAAATATTCACGTCCGAGTAAAAAAAAATTCAATTAGATTAATGCCGACGACTATCATAATATTAAAACATGTTTCGGGTAAAAGTTCTAGCTTCTTAATATTGGGAGAAAGAGAACCACAATTTGTAGACCTGTAGAAATTTACGGATTATTCAATCCTGATAGACCGGGAAGGTAAGGTTAGAATTTAATTCTCCGCACGCCGAATTTCGTCGGTTTCTGCTAAAATCTCGTAACTACAGTTGTTGTTTTTCATTTCCCGACTAGTAACTTGTATAGAATTAAACATTTTACAGGTATTTTATCACGAATTATCGGGTATTTAGTTCCGAGTCTGACGGTTGAAAATTTCAGTTACGGCGGCGGGGGGGGGGGGCAGCGTTATAGCATAATAACTCCACTTCTTCCGCTGTTTCATTTCTTGGACCCCACCAACAGCGTTATAGTGGAGCTGCAGTGTATTATGTAGTATACAGTAACACTGTCTACCATACACAATGATTGTCTATAACGCTATCAGATTATCTAGTATACAGTAACTTGGTCTACTTTACAAAAAGATTGTCTACTACAGTATCAGATTATCTAGTATACATTTACATTATACACTACACTGTCAGATTATCTGTTATACAGTACCATTGTCTACTATACAATAAGAAAGTCTACTACACTATCGTGGAATATACAGTAACATTGTCTACTACACTATCTGATTATCTAGTATACAGTAAGATTGTCTTCTGTGCAATTTGATTGTCTACTATACTGTCAGATTATCTAGTATACAGCAACATTGTCTACTACAGTATCAGATTATCTAGTATACACTAACATTGTCTACTATACACAAAGATTGTCTACTATGCAATAAGATTGTCTACTATTCAATTTGATTGTCTACTACTGTACAGAACATTTTCTTCGGGGTCCAAATTTTGCAGGTTTTCCCCAAACTGAAGGGGGGGTGTAAATTTCTATGTAAGATTTTTCTGTGGTCGTTTACCTAACCAGAAGAAGGATTAAATTTCTGTGCTATGAAATGAAAATAGAATGCCATTAATTTGGAAAAACATTTAATTTCATCTGCTTATCAGGTAAGACTAGCCTAAAATTTATAGCTGGTAAAAAGGAAATCCCATACAATTTTTCTGTAAACTCTCTATAGGAACAATGCTATACACAGGTAGGTGTGAATAGAGACATGTCATAAGTTCAAGGTGAGATAAGTATTCTGCCAGGGGAGTTGAAACTCTCCTGTTGCAAAACTTCACATTGCGATCTATGTAGGTACTATGGTTTTTTTTTTAGTGTATACCATTTTTGTGTCGACATCTCTTAGAGCTTTCTTAAGTAATAGTAATAACTTTAAACATACATTTATCCCATAATGAAGTTTTGCAAGACACCATTTTGAAGTCGATGATTTATTTTATCCTGAACTTAAAGATTTCGCTCATAGTTGTAACTACCTGGGAAATATAAGAATATAAATATATACTTATATACTTATAGTTTTGTATTGCTTTTATGTTGCATTGATATATGTGTAAATGTGACATAATTTTGAACCATCAGCTCCCCTTAGTTTATCAATTTTTCCCCTTGAATTTGGACATGACTACATTTCTACAACCAAGCAAAAACCATTGTGCAAGGTTTTTCCTTTTTTTCAACTTTCTGAGACGAAAATGTTGTGTAAAATGAAGCAATTTCTTCATTTTACACAATGTTTTCCAAATTGTTTTCCTTGAGGTGCGTCCAGAAGTGTAGTTGTGTGGGAATGGGTTAAGTATTTCAGATTCCACAGGTTTATCAGAATCCCCGAAGAAATTTTTGGTATGGAAAACAATTAGCTAATATGAGTGAAGTTTATTTGTATTCCATATATGATGAAATGAAATTTCCATGAATGCCATTTAATAAGAATACTTGAAAGAATATTGATTAGTTGAAAATTGTAGACTTAATTAGCTTTATTTTATGAAATTTATTCAATGGAGGTATAAATATGGTTTGAGTGGCTAAGTGTGTTTCATATTTGTAGCTTCCCTTGTAACTTTCTAAGAAAAAAGAATTTTGGCTTTAACCTATTCTCATTCAACAAAATTTTAGACTGCTCCAAATTGAAAGAAGTTGCAGACAACAATTTGGAACTTTAATTTTATGTGTCTGTTTTGGACAGAAAACATTGTGGATAATGAAGAAATTGCTTGATACAAGCAATTTCTTCATTTTCCACAATGCTTTCTCAAGTTTTTTTCTTGAGGGGCTTAAAAAAGAGGTACTGTGTGGGAATGGTTAAAGTACTCCCCTTGTTTATAAACATATATTTCCTACTCAAGATATTGTATTTCTGGGCAGATATTTTTGATGTTTATCCCAGGTGTAATCTTCTGCCATGATATAAGACAAGGCAAATCTTCGAACATGTGTGCAAATTGACACAACTCTGCCTGAATTCTGGTCCCCTGTATCTGCTGTGTTTTATGGGTAATTTAAGGCTACATATATTATTCTCTGTTAACTCATTTTACCAAATATACTTTAACCCATTCCAACACAGCAAAATTTTAGACTGGTCCAAATTGAAAGAAGCTGCAGACGACAATTTCAAGTTGATGGAATTTTGAATTGTTTCGTCTTTTTGGATAGAAAGCATTGTGGATAATGAAGAAATTGCTTGATACAAGCAATTTCTTCATTTTCCACAATGTTTTCCAAATCTTTTTTCTCGAGGGGCGTAAAAAGGAGGGATTGAGTTGGAATGGGTTAATGAAATTTAAGAATTTCTTGTCTCTTTGGGTACAAAATATTGTGGTCAACAAGTAAAGGCTTGTTAGCAATTTCTTCATTTTCCGCTTTGTTTTTCAAAATATTTTTCCTGAGGGTCCCCAAAAATCCGTACTGAGTGGGAAAAGGCTAACCCTTTCCCTAACAATCCTAGTCTTCATGTCCTAGTGATACCATACTTAAGAAAATATTGAGGAAAAAGAAGAAATCACTTTTTACAATCAGTTTCTTCTTTTACCACAATATTTTCTATCATAAAGGATGGTTGTTTTTTATAGTACTTACTTTGTAATATAGTCTACCACCCCTTTTAATTTGAAAATTTCTAAAATTTTGATAAAAAGTAAAGAGTTAATGCCACCTACATGCTTCACATCAGAAATAAACCCCACTGATGGTCAAAACAATTGACTTGCATGTTCTTTACAGACATGGTGCATGAAAAAGAAGGCAAAAGAGAGAGAAAAAGATGGACAGGACAACTCTGATCCCAAACTAGTGATACCAGCCATGGCCAAAATAGAAAATAAAGCCTATAAACCTGGTATGATGTGATTTTACACCTGTTAACCCTTGTCATTCAAAAAATTTGATTAAAACCAAAGGACTGAAAGCACGGATTGGCTTCAATCTGACTGATTGCTTGAATGGGGTACAATGCCACTTTATTTTCAGTCATATTGTGGTTGCTGGAGCACCAAGATATGGACTCCTGGTATTTCTCACACCAGTCCTACCACTACATCATTTCTGAGCCTCCAGCTGCCCAACCGACATAGTTTATGATTATCCACCCATTGGTTGAAGACATATGTTGATATGTTGGAAGGATATTTGTTGCGACTGGGAATTGAACCCTAGACCACATGATTGATAGTCTGATGTGCTATAGACAATGATATGGCTGCGGCCGGCTTCATTCTAGAGGAATATTTCTTTTGAAAATGATTTTCAAAGACAACTTTGGCTTAAGCCATTACCATACAACAAAATTTTTAGACTAGTTCAAATTCAAAGATGTTGCAGAAAAGCTGATGAAATTTATGATTTATATTACTTGTTGGGTAGAAAACACTGTGGTTAATGAAGAAATTGATTGTAACAAGCAATTTCTTAAATTTCCACGATGTTTTGTACAGCTTTTTTAGCTCCCCTGAGCACGAAGTGCTCTGGGGGAGCTATTGTGATGGGTCATCGTCCGTCTGTCTGTCCGTCCGTTCACAATTACAAAAAAATCTTCTCCTCCTAAACTAACCATGGAATTTCAACAAAACTTCACAGAAATGATCCTTAGGTCATGCTCTTTCAAAATACTTCAAAGAATTGAAATCCATGAAGAACTCTGGTTGCCATGGCAACGGAATGAAAAAACTTAAAAAATCTTCTCCTCCCAAACGGTAAGGCCTAGAGCTTTGATATTTGGTATATATCATCATCTATTGACCCGCTACCAAAATAATTCAAAGAATTACCATATTCTGAAAATTAGCCCTCTTCTTGGCAATCCCTGATTTAACATAGAAATAAAGAAGGTAATCTTTAAAAATCTTCTTGTCCCAAACCATAAGGCCTAGACCTTTGATATTTGGTATCATCATCATCTATTGACCCTCTACCAAAATACTTCAAAGAATTACGGTATTCTAAAAATGATCCCTTTTCTTAATGATCCCTGATTTTACATAGAAATAAAGGAGGAAATCTTTAAAAATCTTCTTCTCCCAAACCATAAGGCCTAGAGCTTTGATATTTGGTACAAATCATCATCTATTGACCCTCTTCCAAAATACTTCAAAGAATTACCGTATTCTGAAAATTAGCCCTCTTCTGGGCAATCCCTGATTTTACATAGAGTTAAAGAAGGAAAACTATAAAAATCTTCTTCTCCCAAACCATAAGGCCTAGAGCTTTGGTGTTTTGTACATATCATAATATATTGACTCTCTACCAAAATACTTCAAAGAATTATCATACTCTGAAAATTAGCCCTTTTCTATGCGATTCCTGATTTTACAAATGAATAAAGAAGGAAATCTTTGAAAATCTTCTTCTCCCAAACCATAAAGCCTAGAGCTTTGATATCTGGTACATATCATCAGCCATTGACCCTCTACCAAATTACTTAAAAAGTTAGCCCTTTTCTGTGCAATCCCTAATTTTAGTTAGGAATAAATAATGATATCTTTGAAAACCTTCTTCTCCTTTGACCATTAGGCTTACAGCTTTTGTACTTGGTATGTATTGATGTCTATACTTCAAAGCATTACCATATTCAGGAAATAAGTGCTATATGGTGGGGTCATCAATATACCTAGGATTAAAAGAGAAATCTGTAAACATCTTCTCCAAAATAATTAGACAGAGGGCTTTGCCATTTTATTTATATCATAAAGCCATGAACCATCATACTCAGGGGAGTGATTTAGCACCATCATGGTCCTCTTGTTTATCATGAGGGATTAAAAAAGCATGATTGGGTCGGAAAGGCTTAAAGAGCCTATCTGGGCTTGATAAAATTTCAGTATGTCATCTCCCGCAAACTAGATGAATATGTTTACTAATTACCAGACGTCAAAATTTTAGACTAGTCCAATTTGATAAAAAGCTGCAGATGATAGCTTCAAGGCTACGAAGATTATTTCATCCTTGTGTTTTGAAAACATTGTTTGAAATTGCTTGTTGCATGATTGGTCAATTACTGTATTACACACATAAAATTTGCTACATTTGTATTTGTAGCTCAATTTGAGGGTTCACTTGGTCGTCTAACTACCTCCAGTGTCCACAATCCCCGTCAAATTATTGATCTACTCGCAAAAAGTGTCTCGGAAAGTGCCGGTTCAAACAAACTCAAGTCAACTGTAGGAAAAGAGCTAAGAAAATCCAGACAGCTGTTGATGGATATAGAAAAGGTATTATATTGATTAATTATCTTTAAAAAGAATAAAGGGAGTTTTATTACTTTTATTCACCTGATTCAAAGGAATTTGAGTATATTATTTAACTGTTACCCATTTGTCTACCTGCACAAAAATTGATCTCAAAACATTAACATTTCTCTTTTCCTAAGTAACCTAAGGCTTGTAATTAGTATGCACCTGTTGAAAATACACATTTCATGAGGGTCCAAGTTTAAGGCCATCTTTTTAAATCCACTTGCCAAACATAGTGTTGTGTCTGCCCTGTGCCTATCAATGCACATATGTTTCTGTGCCTGTGTAAGTTTTTTTCTTAAAAGGTCTTCTTATCAGAAACTACTGCATGCATTACAACAAAAATCATGGGAATTATTCTTTGGTAGTCCTTTATTAGATTCCTTCAAGAAATTTTAGATATGTTGCTTTTATGTATTGGACTAATTTTCATATGTAGAGTATTGTGAAAACTTAGAAAATCTTCATCTTGGAAACTGCTGATATAATTTAGACATATTCTGTAGGAATGATCCTTGGGTGACCCTTCATCAGAGTCCTCCATATGCAGTATATTGAGAAAACTTTGACTATCTCCCCCTTACAATCTATTTGATTGATTTCAATAAAAAATCATAGGTATGGTCCTTTGATGGTGGTCCTTTGATGACCTTTTAACTGAGTCCTTCAAGAAAATTTGATTGGACAAAGAACATAGATTGTATGAGTTGGCTAATTTCCAAAAATGGTATATACTGTAAATTCTAAAATTAATTGTGCTTAAAGCCCCTTTGGTTTCGTTTTATCATTGAAACATTATAGCAAAATTTTAGTAGTTTACATTGCAAGGATGTTGTGTATTTAACACATTCCCGCACAATTCCTCAATTTACATGTCAAAAAAATTTAACTACAAAAAACATTGTGAGAAAGGAAGAAATGTTACAATAATTTCTTCTTTTCTTACCATATCTTCTACCTTATTTTTCAATTTAAACCTATTTTGTTATGTTGTCTGCAAACATATCTAATTTGCATCAAAATCATGTTATCCAGTGATAGGTTAAATGAACTACATATGATACAAACTAAAGCATTTTCTCCTAATACTAGAAAGTTTTCAGCATATCCTTTATATCTTCTGAAGAAGTTGCCTTTAGACTGTGTTTTATTCACAACCTGCAAATAGCAGATAAGCAGATCTTTGTTGCACTCATTTTTGCCTCAAGTAATATATTTTGAAAACTCAAAATGAATTGATTGATTGCTAGCCCTGCAATCTTACCCATCGTGGTAGTTCAACTGAGATTTTAAATGACATTGAGTTTTGATTATTTATGGTGGGAGGAGATAAAATAAAAAGCGCTTTGAGGATGGCTACCTAAATGTTATAAAGGCAGTTTGAATAAGCTGTAGTTATGATGTTTAAGTCTCCTAACGGAAAAAAATCGCTTAAGCATTCCTATAAAAACCCGGTATTGTACATCATTGTGATTTTATACTTAAGAAAACATTGCGTACAAAGAAGAAATTGCTTCTAATAAGCAATTTCTCTTTTTCCCACAATATTTTCTTCCTTATAGGATGGTTTCATTTCAAATTGCATCCAATTTTCATTGTCATCTGCAACCTTTTTTTAATTTGGACCAGTCTATTATTTTAAAGAAGAGGAAAGGGTCACCATAAAAAGTCGGAAGGAAGTTCAACATTTACCTCCGGTCAAATAAATTTCTTGATTGACCATGACAATCTGTCACTTCAGGCATATATTTTACTGTTTCAGGGTTATAACTTCCTATTGGCCATAGAAGATATAGAGAAGAAAATACTTGCTCTTCCAGAAGACATGGGGTAGGTCGAGTATATTATCCTTTGTATATCACATTAAGATTTTTCCCATTCTATCCCTTGAAAAAATTATGTTTAGAGAATCTTTGTTTGATATGGTAAATCAAAAATAAGTTGGGGTAAACTTTACATAACACCCTGATAATTCACTCTTTTCTAACACATATGCTAACGAATTTCTGAATTTTCATTGCTGTCCTTCAAAAGGTGTAATGAGTAGACTTTAACCCATTACCAGACAGCAAAATTTTGGACTGACCCAAATTCAAAGAAGTTGCAGACAACTACTTGCAGTTTATGAAATTTTGGATTTTTTCAACTTTCTGGGAAGAAAACATTGTGGATAATGAAGAAATTGCTTGTAACAAGCAATTTCTCCATTTACCACAATGTTTTCTAAAGCTATTTTCCTTCGAGGCTTCTAAAAGCGTCACTGAGTGGGAATGGGTTAAACAGAGAAGAACCTGACTCTAAGGTGATAATTTTAAAGTGATGTCATTTAATTCTTGATCATTTCTACTGTACTATGTGCTTCAGATTGTTCGCATGGCTATTCCAATAGTGTGTAATTAGTCTATGTAATTTTTTGTGTGTGTTTATTTCAATCCCATGCCTGTAGTAATATTTCTTATAATAATCAGCCGCAGCCATAGCATAATGGTAGCTCGTAGGACTCTTAGTCAAGGGGCCCGGCTTTGATCCCCGGCGACAGCAAATATCTTGTCTGACATTTTATCTTCAACCAAAGGGTGGATAATCGTTAACCTAAGTGGGATGAGCAGCTGGAGGCTCGGAAAGGATGTAATAGTAGAAATGGTGTGAGAAACACCAGTTTTCCATGGATAGGTGCTCCAGCTGCCGCCATGACTGAAATACTGTTAAAAGGAGCGTTAAACCCCATTTAATCAATCAATCTGATATAATCAATAAACTATGTTTTTATTTGCTTTTGAGAGATGGCAGTTGTCTATCAGAAAATTTATTGACCTATGATATTGTTCATCTATATTGAAAGTGAACATCTGCAGTTACAACGTTAAGTTGCTAACCTTGGCCTTTTATTTCATGCCCCTGCCACAGTTTTTACATTATTCCTGTAATGTTGTTTATTACCTTAGATGAAATGCCGTGCCTGGGGCCTGGGTATGGCAAGCATTCCGTACACATGTATAAAATCTTAGAATTCTATGCCTGTGTGATGAAATGACCCATCCTATTCCTGCTTGCAAGTAGAAAACCTATTCTTTTTCTAATACTGCTGAAGGTGGTTGTATATTGGTATCTTCTCTGTCTGTCTGTCTATCCAATTTCTTACGGCACACTTGTTTTTCATTTCTAACCCAAATTGCACATACAATCTTACTGACAGTCAGCAATTACTATCAAATAATGTTTGTATGTCTGCCTATATGCCTGTATGGCTGAGTGGTATAGGTGCTGGACTTTTGATCGGAAGGTCAAGAGTTTGAGCCCTTACGTCACAGGGCAAAACACTTAATAGCAAGCCCAAATCTACCCAACTGTGAAATTGGGTAGCAGTGAGTTTAAGCCACTGCCTCTCAGGGTAGTGATAACATCTGGGCTATGAGTGCTTAAAGCTTAAGCTTTTGTCACAATTAAACTAAAATGAATTAGTATGAACTGAAATGACTTGACATGAGTCATTAAATATATGAGTGCATTATATATATCAACCCTTTCCTGTTTTGCAAATTTTAGACTTGTCCAAATTCAAAGGTTTTACAGACAAAAATTTTATATAGATTTAATTTGAAAAATTAACCATTCAGTAGGTCAAAAATATTATAGAAAATGAAGAAATTGTTTGTAACAAGCATTTTCTTCCTTTTCGTTAATGTTTTCTCAATTATGAAGTTACAGGGACATAAAAACCAGGGATGGACTGGAAAGGATTAATAGAAATTAGACATAGCATTTATTTTATTTTTTTGCGAATGTGAATGACGTCATTGACAGAATATGAAATGTATATGTTGTATTTTCAGAAAACTATTGTTTGAAGAGAGGTCCTATAAAATAGACCTGCTGTTTCACTACTTACTGTGTGATGGTAATTCCGCTGCATTCATGCAGTACATGAAAGTGAGGAAAGGTAGAGGTCTAACCACCCGAGCTTTACCCCTCTTAGACAAGGTAAGTTGTCTATACAAATGTGAATTGTCTAGCCAAAAAGCACCATCCTGGAATAATGTAATTCAAGTATTTTCCCAAATGTTGACTTCTGTTAAAAAATTCAGGTTCAATGGCCATTCGTTTTACTACAAAATTTGATTATCTCAAGCATCTTTCAACAGCTCACAAAAATTGAGAGAAAGACTCTATTTGAATTAATTGGACAACAAAAATTGTAATTCTTGCAGTTAGTAGAAATAAAGCTTTTGTTGTGCACTTGATAAAGACTAAATCAATGTTGCATAAAAATAAGAAAAATAACCTACACGTCTTAAAGTTTAACCCATTCTTACTCAATTCTTCTTGTTTCACCCCTCAAGAAAAAGATATTTGGAAGCATTGTGAAAAAGGAATTGCTTGTTACAAGTAATTTCTTTATTATCCACAGTGCTTGCTATTTCAAACAGCGGAAGATTTTCAATATTTCATCAACTTAAAACTGTTGTCTGCAAGTTCTTTGAATTTTGTTGGCTGATAATTTTTGAATTTATACTGTATTTTTACCCCAGGTTCAGTCTGTTGGAATTGTGTCCCTGATTTGTAAGAATCTACAACAACTTCTAAAGAAGGATAAACCAGAGGAGGTGAGTCTCTTGATCTTCCATTGAAGCTGATTAGCTACATCGGTAACATGCTGTGCTCCCGATCCTTGGGTCATGAGTTCAAATCCCTGCTTAGCCAAATTTTTTTCAAACATTTGTTAAAGGCATCATGACAAGTATCATTTGTCTCCCAACACTGAGCGAATCATAAGAATTACTGAAGTGGAATGAGCAGCTTGTGGCTAAGATAGAATATAGTGTGAGGAACAACAGAAAGCTATGATTAGATGCACCAGCTGTCGCAATATAATTGAAATACTGTTGACAGTGGCGCTAAGCTCCATACAATCAATAAACTCTTGATTTTCTTGAAATTGATTATTTACACAGCCAGATGAAGTTACTGATTTGATCCTTGAAAATATAAGTTGTTACAAGCAATTTTTTTTTCTCCACAATATTTTCTCAAATGTAAAATAACTGGGATGTGAAAACAATGGATTGTGCAGGAAAGGGTTAATACTACTTCACTATAAAGTTCAAAGCAATTTGCTTTAATGGGGAGATTGTGTTTTGTCATAGTACCAATACTTTCAGTATATTTTGTTTTCTTTCTAAGAAGTTTATTTCTACATTTATTAACCCTTTCCCGTTTTTCAACGAAATTCAAGTTGGTCCAAATTGAAAGAGGTTGCGGACAACAATGAATATTGGATGCAATCTGAAATGAAACCATCCTATGTGGTAGAAAATATTTTGGAAAAAGGAGAAATTGCTTGTTACAAGCAATTTCTTCTTTTTCCACAATGTTTTCTCATGTATAAAATCAGTGCAAAGTAAAATCCCGGGTTTGTACAGGAAAGTGTTAACACAAAACTCTCTCTTGTCTGTATATTTCAGAGACTAGAGGATACGTTTTATCCATGTGCTAAAGTAATAGATTCCTGTAATCTAGCCACCATCGTGATGTTTGTAGAGGATATCCAACAGGAAGAATCTCAGTCCACAAACAAACCAATAGCCATAGCTCTTCAGCATAAAGTAGGCATTTTGGTCTATAGCAGTGTTCAATCTAGAGGGGGCCATGGCCAAAATGACCCTCTAATATCCAAAATGACCCCCTTCAAAATGAAAACTGGGCCCAAATGGCACACTTCAATCACACATTCAATAAGACTTCTCTGAATGAAGTCATGGAAATAATGTCTTAACTTTTTCTAGTAGATTTATTTTGTTCAAAACAATATATTTATTGTCAAATTGTTATGCTTTGTTACATTTAAAACCTTGTAATTCTATAGTTTGTCTTTATATTTGTATCGCATGACCCTCTTGACCAAGAGCGATGGGTCAATTGGGCCCCCTATGATACAAAGCTAGATTGAAGGCTGCTATAGGCAATAGTAGTAGCATCAGCATTAAATAGTTATCTCAGTTTACAAACAAGCCAAAAACTGACTCTTTAACATGAACTAAGTATCTCAGTCTACAGGCAAACCAATAGCAGGAGACTCTTCATCACAAATAAAATTTCAGTCTACAAACAAGGGACGTCATTTTACAAACAAAGCAATAGTGATTCAGTATTAAGTATGAATCTTAGTCTACAAGTGAGCCTTAGTGTGATACAGTCTGATCGGAGTCTTCACAATGTGCTCTTAGGATGCCGTGAGTGTTTTTCAAAGCTAATCAATGTCTGTGCTTCATGCACATGACACATAGACTCCAATAAACCAATTGCGATTGCTCCTCAGCAAAATATAAGAATGGCAAAATACAAATAGATCATTACAAATAGCCTTTCAGAAGAAAGTATGAATTGTAACCATAAAGGGAAGAAAATTTAGGTCAAAAAGCAATATTTCTTATCTTTCCTTAACCTATTCCCATACTAACCTGCTTTTTTATTCCCCTCAAGAAAAGACCTGAGGAAAACAATGTTGAAAATGAAGAAATTGCTTTTACTAGCAATTTTTTCATTTTCAACCTTACCCAAAAAGACAGAGATACTCAAGATTCTCTGAACTTGGAACTGTAGTCTGCAACTTCTTTGAATTTGGACCAGTCTAAAATTTTATTGTGCTGGAATGGGTTAATGCTTTTCTCTAGATGAGTGAGTGTGAAAACAAGAAAAAAAACCGGTAATTCATAAACTATATTCATGACATGACAGGCTCATAAATAAGTTGCCAGGGTTCTCAAATTATCTGATGTTAGTCCCATGTACCATATGGGGCTCAACTTTTAATAATGAATTGAAGATTTTTTTAACCCTTTCCATGATAAATGATACTTTTAAATGCCCCTTAATATGAAAGGGTTTGAAAACATTGTGGAAAATGAAGAAATTGCTTGTTACAAGCAATTTCTTTATTATCCACAATATTTTCTACCTCAAAAGACAAAAGATTTTAAAGATTTCATTAACTTCAAATTGCCGTCTGCAACTTATTTGAATTTCGATAGGTCTAACGTTTTATTGTGTGGGAATAGATTGACAGTTAACTTTTGAAGTTGAGCCATAGAAAATTGTAGCTGTCCAATGATTACTTACAAGTATGCTAAAGTTCCTTATTTATTAAAAAAGAAAGAAAACAAGATATGTTTGTGAAACACAATACCGCGCAACAGGACTTAGCTATGAAAAGTGTTGTTGACTTGTACATGAGGGTTTTTTTGGCGTTTGACCTTGGTATTTGACCTTGATCTTATCCCATGACCTTGACATGAGGAGATGTGTATTATGGAGATGTATTATCATGCCAACTATGAGCATGGTATCTTGAACAGGCTGGTAGTAATCAGCAATGTTATGTTTTATTGTTAAGTTTTGCAGACAGATTGACAGACAGACAATGGTAAAACAATATGCCCCCGATCTTTCATGGGGGCATAAAAATGCCAGTTTTGAAAAATGATGTTAAATATTTGAATCAGGGACTCCTAAACCTTAACCTACTATTAGATGGCAAAATTTGGACTGGTCGATTTGTTTGTTTGTATGGGGTTTTATGCCGCTTTCAACAATCTTTCAATTATATCGTGGCTGCTGGAGCACCTAACAATGGAATCCATGTATTTCTCACACCAGTACTATCATTACATCCTTTCTTAGCCTCCAGCTGCTATCCCACATAGGTCTACAATTATCGACCCATTGGTGAGAGACAAATAGTCAGAAAGATGAGTTCCGCTGTCCAGGATCAAACCTTGGACCTCGAGATTAACAGTCCGACGCGCTACCAACTGCACTATGACGGCGGCCTGGACTGTTTGAAATTTTAAGTAGTTGCATACAACAATTAAAAGTTTATGAAATTTAAGATTTTTTATAACATTTCTTGGTAGAAAACATTGTGGAAAATGAAAAAATTGCTTGTTGCAAGCACAAGCAATTTCTACATTCTACAAAATATTTCCCCAATTGTTTTAATTGACGAGTGTGAAAAAGCATCATTGTGTGGAAATGGGTTAGGAAGGACCCTTATGACTTAACTGTCGGGGTCTGTTGGACCCAGCTTTGCTAATGACAGACTAAAACCCTTATTAAGAATGTATTACATCAATTTAACTTTTCAGTTTGGAAGTTCTGTGTTGTGCACTTTGCTTCATAGAGGAGAGCAGATCTATGAAACAACATCCCCTGTGGATTTAGAGAGTAATCTGCAAAATGAATGGTAAGCAAAAGTAACTATTGCTGATGAAAATAGGCTGTAATCTACTCAAATATTACATTTCAGTGAATGACTTCAAAACCTTTTTAAGTTTCACAATGTATCAACATTTTGGTGGAGTTTTTTCCCTTACCTAATTACCAGAGGACAACATTTTAAACCGATCAAATTTAAAAGAAGTTGCAGACGACAATATAAAGTTTATGAAATTTTACGATTTTTTATCTACTTTGGGAAGAAAAAATTGTTTGAAATGAAGAAATTGCTTTATATAAGCATTTTTTTTAATTTTTCACATTGTTTGCCTTCTTTACTCTAGAGGCGTCAAAAGTGGGCTTGTGTTGAAATGGTTGAAAGAATTTATAAGAAAAAACTTTGTAAATTATCAGAAGTGGTAGAGTAAATCAATATCATTCCCTTGTATTAATACTCCTATAGATTATTGTTTCTTGTTTTGATAATTAAACCGAAATATTCATACGTATTTATTCATTTCAGGAGTGATTTTGTCCAGGAGTTTGCAAAGATCCTGGCTACCATTCCAATTGAGTCAGTGATGCCTCCCCTTCAAGTTCATGCAGACATCGAAAATCACCTTGAACGCCTTTTGAACAAGAGAATGATGGCAGTGGTGGAAGATAACCTCAGGATTTTTACACACTCGGACCCACAACCCACCTCTTGATAAATACGAGTAATCTGACTCGGATTGACGGATTCCTGGCCACATCAACTGATCCCAAACAAGGCAGTTTGACTGAAATATTAACATGTTACTCCAAAAACGAAAAATTTAGACTGGTTCAAGTTGAAAGAAGTTGAATACAACATATTTTAGTTGAAGAGCTTGAATAAGCTTGCCAAATCAACAAAAATTCTTCACGTTTATATCTGAGTTTGACATTGACTTCAAAAATTAATGAACAATTTGATAGAAAAGTTGATTTCTTAATTTACAGAGGTAATCTGTCAATGAACCAATTACCAGACAAGAATTTAGATTGGTCTTAACTGAAAGTGGTTGTATGTAATAATTAAAAGTCTATTTGAATTGAGAAAAAAAGCATCAGATATTGTAAGAAAGTAAACATTGCCTTTAGAAAATCTTAGGGCTGAAAGCATCAAACAGTTTTATTGTGTGTCAACATCTACACCTAAAACAGGAATATTTCGGAATCAGTAATTCAAGTGTTAAAAATTGTGTTACATTAAGTTTCTAATGAGATAAATTAAAAGATAGTTGTCTGGTTAAGTTTCTAATGAGACAGCAAATTAAAAGATAGTTGTCTGCTTTCTCGTCAAAGCTTATTTCAAAAATGTAAAATAGTAGAAATATTGCAGAGAAAAAAAGCTTATTACCACAACATCAGATAAAGGGTTAAGTCAACTTATTCAATGAAGTATTGTTAGCTTTACCAGGAAAGGTTTTGAAGTAAATCTAATTTCAAAAAGGCCTTTATCTGCATTACTACTAACGTGATGTTATGCTCTTGAAATAAAGCCACTGCTGTAGTGCAGTCGAACCCTCACTCAAGGTCCCTGGTTTGATCTCTGGTTGTTGCAAATATCCTTTCTGACATTTGTCTCCCACCATCTACTCTCTGGAACTGGGCCAAATTCCAAAAGCATGATTCTTGTATGACCCTTTGACCTCTTTATGAACATCCTTTCTTTTAAAACTGCAATGCATGACTAGAATGTCTGAACTAAATCTTTGCCGCTGTCATAGCGAAGTCGTTGCCTACCAGTCTGCTAATCTTCAATAGTGGATGTCATGGGTTTGATCCCTCATGGCGGCACATATTCTTTCTGACATTTGTCTCTCACCAATGGGTGGATAACAGTAAACCTAAGTTGGATACCATCTGGAGGATAGGAAAGGTTGTATTGATAATACTGGTGTGAGAAATACAGGGAATCCATTGTAAGTTGCTCCAGCCGCCAGGATATGCCTGAAATACTGTTTGAAGTGATGTTAATTCCCATTCAATAATTCAATCATTAACTAAATCTTAACTCTTTCCATCACTGCAAAATTTTTTAGACTGGTCAAAATTCATGGAAGTTGCAGACAACAATTATAAGTTGGTGGAATTTCAATTTCTTTGTCTTTTATGGTAGAAAGTATAGTAGAAAATGAAGAAATTACTTGTAACAAGCAATTTCTCCTTTTTCTACTATTTTTTCTACTTCTTTATTCTTTGGGGTGTTAAAAAGTGGGATTGTGTAGGAATGGGTTTAAGAAGCTGTAGTTATGACATTTTAGTCACACATTAATGGTGCCTTTACCCTGTATAGGAGATCGTAAAGTGTACTTGATGTCATTTGATGTAGTCATATATTCCACTTGTATAAGCAACCAAAGGTGGTTGTACATTGGTATTATCTTTTGCATCAATCCATCTATCCCTCCCAGCGTCTGTCTGTACAATTTCCTGTTAACACATCTTCTATATTAATGGATGGTTTTAATGAAATTTTCATGGAATTTTACGAGTCATTTGACCATGGGTATATTATCAGGATATCACCATTTTAGGCTGCATTACAGAAAAAGGGGGTTTGATGAAAAATTTCTTGTAAACACATCTTTTACATTTATGGACAAATTTGATGAACTTCTTGTCACCTTACCTTGAGCATAATGTTTGGGGTCAGAGCACTATTTAAGGATGTGTCACAGAAAAAGGGAGCTTACTTCATTTTTTGTCTTGGCTAGTTGGCAGCATATATTCTGATTATGGCACTCTTATTTTGATTTCACAAACTGTACTGTAGGCATAATGTCCAGAATTAGTTATTTGCACAATTTTTGACTCACAGAAATGTCCATGTATACACTATTAATTGTCATAGTTAACCCTTGACATGCTGAATAAAAATAATTTTCCAAGAATACCTTATATCAAAGCACTGAAAGCACTCAAAGGCCTTATAGATGGCTTGTATTTTTTATGCCCCCGCATCGATAAGATCGGGGGCATATTGTTTTACCGGTGTCCGTCTGTCTGTCTGTCTGCAAAACTTAACCTGCCAACTAAACATTTTCCTATAACTTCAACCCTGATTAAGTTACAATGCTAATATTTGGTATGTAGATAGGTCTCAACAAGGCGCAACTGGGAAAGGTCATTTCATCAAGGTCAAGGTCAAAATTTCAACCCTTTACCCGTTTCTAAAGAATTCCCGTTCTTGTTTTTTTCTAAATTAATTTCACGAATGAATGTCTCTTAAAAGTTACTAGCAGATAGTGTAGACTAAGTTAAGACTGCACTTAAGTGCAGGCTGATCTTTGTCTATGCCTCCTGCAAAACTGGAATATTCTGGGTTCAGCATGACAAGTGTTAAAATTATTTCTCCAAGAATACTTTTTATTTCTCTGACATTTCATTTAGTAGAATATTTATAATTTATCACCTGAAAATTTGATGTTCAAATCCTTAATGGTCATAATTGCCTATACAGTGTTTAGGTTATTACAATCTAAAAGCACTTGGACGTCAAACCGCTGTCGGGTCCAGGCACTAAGAATGGTCAGGATTTAATGTTCAAGTACGACTCTTGCAAATTTGTTATCATAAAGCTTTTGTACATCAAATATGTCATGGTTTATACAGTCAAGTCTTGTTAAAATGCCTAAGGTTGTTTCATGGACAATTGCTGCTGTAAAAAAAATGTTTGTATCCTAAATTTTAGCTAATTAACCCATTCCCACAAAACAAAACTTTAGACTGGACCAAATTGAAAGAAGCTGTAGACGTCAATTTCAGGTTGATGGATTTTTAAATTTTGGGGTCTTTTTGGATAGAAAACATTGTGGATAATTTGGACTTGTCTAAAATTCTGTTGTGTGGGAATGGGGTAAGATGATTTGGTTGTATACTTCACCAAGGATAAAATGTCACATTTTTACAAAAAAAATAAGCCTTTAACCCATTCTCTCATGACATGATTTTAGACTGGTCCAAATTGGGAGAAGTTGCAGACGACAATTTCATGCAGGTGAGATTCAAAAAATGTTTACCTTTAAGTGTAGAAAACATTAGGATATTGAAGGAATTGCTTGTCACAAGCAATTTCTTCAATGTCCGCAATGTTTTCTAAAGTTTTTTTCTAGAGGTGCGTAAAAAAGCGGGATTGTGTAACTAGCTTCTATTGGTGACTTATTAAGTGCTCTTGGTGTAAAAGTTATGAACCTTAATACTTTTAAACTGTATCATGTGAGCATAGACTCAGTAATGCATCTGACTCCCAATCTTCGGCAATGGGATAACATGGGTTCAATCCCTCTGGGCGGCACATATCCTTTCTGACATTTGTCTCTCACCAATAATAGTAAACCTAAGTGGGATAATAGCTGGAGGCTAGGAAAGGATGTAGTGATAGTACTGGTGTGAGAAATACCGGGACTCCATTGTTAGGTGCTCCAGCTGCCACGAAATGACTGAATTACTGTTAAAAGTGGCATTAAACCCCATTCAATCAATCAATCTGACTTAGCCAGGTGACACACTATAGCCATTAGAATATAGAGGGATCCTGGTCTTTTGTTCCAAAAATCCAAAAATAACAAGAGCCTTGTCGGACATGGCCATCCCCCGCCGTAAAAGCTTGATAGTGAACTGAAGCCAGTTAAATTAAGGCTTCTTGTGCACTGCATTTCTTCTCAATTAGTTCGATAATAGCTATTATACTTTCAGAGATATGCTAAGGACAAAATCTAAGTCTTTAAAACAACAAAGGGCAATAACTCCAAAATTATGCAAGCAAGATTTGTGTTTCTTGTGCACTGCACTTCTCCTCAACGAGATCTATCCACCTATGAAGTTTCAAGTTGATAGCAATTACACTTTCAGAGATATGCTCCAGACAAGTTTAGTGACGGTAGGACGGAATGACGGACGGAGACCATTACTATATTCCATTTGCCGAAAAGGTGGGGGATAACAAGCCGTTGGGAAATGAGAATTCCTTTTTAAAGAATGAAAAAGAAATGCGTAAATCAGTTCCCAAAGAATCAGTGCCATTAAGTGAAAATGTTAAAAATATTTAATACTGTTAACCCTTTTCTGTTTTTGAAATTTAATCTGGTCTAAATTGAAAGAGGATGAAGACGAAAATGAAAATTGGATGCAATTTGAAATGAAAAGATCCTACATGGTAGAAATTATTATGGGAAAAGAAGAAATTGCTTGTAACAGGTAATTTCTTCTTTTTCTACAATGTTTTCTTAAGTAAAGAATCGCAGCAAAGAAAAATTTGGGGCTTGTACAGGAAAGTGTTAAAATGGGAGTTGACTGTATATTCTCATTTGCAATCTGGATGAAGTTAACTAAATATCTTTGAAGTAAATAGCTGCACCAGATTTTTCTTTCCAAACTGCTTAAAAAAAAACTCATTTATCGTATTATTAGGAACACACAACCTTTTAAACCTTTCCTGTATAATCACTGGTTTTTACGTCCATGCAATTTTATACTAAGAAAATAGTGTGATAAAAGAAGAAATTGCTTGATACAAATATCTTCTTTTATCACACTATTTTCTATTGCAGAGAATGGTTTTCTTTCAAATTGCACTCACTTTTCATTGTCTTCTGCAACACGTTTCACATTGGGCCAGTCTAAAATTTTGAAAAACAGGAAAGGGTTAACCTATCAACACACAACCTTTTAACCTATCACCAGACAACAACATTTGAGCCTATGCGTGACATTTCCAACAATTTCACATGTGCGTGACTAGCACGCATTGAGTACCCTGGTCAGCCATTCGGGGCAATTAGAATATTCGCTGATTGTTTGAAGAAGCTTTGGGTCAGTATCTTTCTACAGAGCGCAGAGTGAAGACTCTGATCAGACTGTGCAGATGCACAGGCTGATCAGAGTCTTTACTTGGTGCACATGTGTAATTGTTGGAAATGTCACGCATGGACTCATTTTATACTGGTCCAAATCCAAACAAGTTGCAGGCGACAATTTAAAGTTGTTGACAAATTATAAAGCTTTTTCTTTTGGGGTTGAAAACATTGTGGATAATGAAATTGCTTGTAACAAGTAATTTCTTCATTTTCAACAATGTTTTTCAAAACTCTTTTCTTTGAGGGCATTTAAAGGCAGGATTGTATGGAAATGGGTTAATCTATTATTTCATGGAAATTAATCAATCATTCATATACTTTAAGATCTATACCACTTTCAAATGAACATTTAATCCATGCTTACACAATAAGGCTTTTCATGCCCCCCAAGCAAAAAAGCTTTGGAAAACATTGTGAACAAATAAGATATTGCTTGTTACAGGCAATTTCTTCATTATCCCCAATGTTAACATCCTAAAAAGACAAAAAAATTATCAACTACAAACTGCTGTCTATTACTGATTTCAATTTGGACCGGTCTAAAATTTTGTAGTTTGGGAATGGGCTAACCTATTACCACACAATAAAATTTCAGAGTGGTCATAAGTGAAAATTGCAGACGACACTTTAAACATGGCCAAACTTTCAGACTTTTTGTAGGAAAGGGTAGAAAAATATTGTGAAAAAAAAGAAGGAACTACTGGTGATCAGAATTTTCTTTTCCACAATGTTTAGCGTGTAAAATGCAGAATTGTGTGGAAATTGGTTAATCGTCTAAATGAACAAGTGCCACATTTCAATTGAAACAGCCGCAGAGGTTTTAGGTCACGTTCTATTAAAAAGTCCTTGTATCTCTTTAACCCTTTCCCACAGAGTGACACATTTTGACACCCCTCAAGAAAATCAATGGGAAAACATTGTTTAAAATGAAAAAATTGCTTGTGACAAGCAATTTCCTCATTTAACACAATGTTTTCTACCCAGAAAGTTGAAAAAATCTAACATTTCCTAAACTTTCAATTGTAGTCTGCAACCCCTCTCAATTTGGACCAGCCTAGAATTTTTGTTGTGTGTGAATGGGTTAAACTTTACTCCTCTCTGTTGTTGATATAAGCAAATAAAAAAAAATCTATTGAATTTGATGTAAACAGTTTGTACAGTGTTTTAGAAAAGTAGATTATTGTATTGATGTAGTCCTGTGGGGTGACATATGTTAAACCCGGGGTGATATATTGTTATACCTTCAAAACACAGGCTTTTGTGCTATCTTTAGATATTTGTATTTTTCTTCTTTTTTTCTAATTAAGAAAAAATCATGCATTGATTTGATAATTGGTATATCACAATTGTAAAATTGTCAGGCTTTTTTCTGTTTATTATAAATATATACCTATAAAAGTCTTCATTGCAAATAGCAAAATAAGGATGGAGTTTGTGTATTATTTATTTTCCACAGCACCGTGGGGTGACCCGGCATTTTCCCAGAATATTACCTCAGCCTTTCCCTGTGGCCTGTCATAGGAGGTGACTTAAATCAGAGACTTACTACTCCCTCTCGTAACTACTGGATAGCAGCGGGTCTGTGTATTTTATTCCAAAGAAGTTATTTGTATTCCACTGGATCGAAAGATCGGGTGCATGTTGTTTTAAGGTCGTCAGTCTGCAAAACTTAATCCAAAAACTTAACATTTACAAGTACTTTAAGCCCATTGAAGAATCAATGCTCATGTTGGCATGATGAAAGATCTAATCAATACGCATCTGCAGATACTAAGGTCGAGATCAATTATCAAGGTTACATTTCCCAAAAGAAATCAAACGGGTCAGTGGTGTTTAACAAAGACATCTTGTTTATCTTGATGTAAATAAACTTTGGAGTGAAAAGCACTTAACTGTTTGAGATTCTGCCCGTTTAAACAGGATATAAGTATAAATCACATTAGGCCTATCCGTTTAACATCTGCCATTTCATATGACGGAACAAACTTGACAATTCGAATGTTGAAAGAGGCAACTAAATGGTTATCATTTTATCTGTACTGCCCAAAGGGTGAGCATATAGCGTCCGCTTTGTCTGTTGGTTTGTCCTTCCATTTTCTGTCATTCCATCAGTCCGTCTGGATGAAACTACACACTTGAATTCCTTATGATATTGCACTGAGGTATTTTCCCGATTTTTGGATAGCTCTTAAGTCATAGTTCAAAGTCAAAAGATAAAATTGACCTGTCCACAGCATAGCTCCTTCAATCAAAGATGGATTTATAAATAACTTGGCACAATTGTTCTCTATCATGAATAGATGTACCATTTTGAAAAAAATAATCAGATAGCTCCAAGGTCAAGATCACAGCTCAAGGTAAAACGTTGAAATTAAGCATTCCCAGAGTATAGCTCCTTCAATAATGGTTGGATTCCGAAATAACTTTACACAATTAGTCTCGTAGAGTAGATGTGCAATTTGAAACATATCTTCAGATAGCACCAATGTTAAGGTCACATTCGAAAGTTGAAAATTAGCATGTCTAGAGTAGCTCCTTCAAATATAGAAGGATTTTAATATAACTTGGCAAATTTGTTTTTAGTCATGAGAAGATGTGCCATTTTGAAAAAAAAAATCGGAAAGCTCAAAGGTCACGGTCAAGATAGCCATGTCTAAAGCATAGCTTCTATAATTATGGATCGAGCTCAAAATTACTTTACACAATTGTTCTCTATCATCAGTAGATGTGTAATTTGAAACAAATCTTCAGATAACTCCAAGGTCACGGCTCAAGATCGAACGTGGAAATTTAGCATTTCTGGAGCATAGATCCATCAATTATGGGTGGATTTCGAATTAACCTTTTACAATTGTTGTCTATCATGAGTAGATGTGCCATTTGAAAAAAATGTTCATATAGTTCCAAGGTCACATCTCAAGGTCGAACATTAAAATTCAGCTCGTCCAGAGTATAGCTCCTTCAATTGTAGATGGATTTAAATATAATTGTTATCGGTCATGAGTAGGTGTACAATTTTAAAAAAAAAAATCAGATAGCCAAAAGGTCAAGGTCACAGCTTAAGATTAAACATTAAAATTAAGGATGTCTGGAGCATTGCTCGAAATAATATTGCACAATTGTTCTCTATCGTGAGTAGATTTGTCATTTGAAACAAATTTTCAGAAAGCTTCAAGGTCAAGGTCACAGCTCAAGATGTAGGTTAAAATTCAGCATGTCTGGAATATAGCGAGCATACACCTGCGTCTGTCGGTCCGTCTGAACCCTTTTCCCTGTTTATTTCATACTTTTTGTGACAGGGCTATATTTTGGGAGCATAATCCGCCTCTAACGGCTCTTGTTTGTTTCATTCCCCATTTATCATTTTATATGTCTTGTGTTGGTCCTTCTATTTTTCTCTGTTTTATGTTTAACTATCTTCAAATTTTGTGCGCGCAAACTGACCATAGGTTTGATGCGCCGCAAATCGCAAATCCGTCAATCGTGTTGCATCCAATGTACTACTATTGCTATTCTGGAAGTTGACGAGAGCATTAATTTATCGTCCGATTGGATCCTGTTTAAAAAGTCTGCGTACATCTTAATAGATTGTGAATCTGTGGTTTTTCATTCAAGATTCTACTCCCAAAGATATCTCCTTAGATAAAAGGGGTTGTATGGTTGTGTGGTAAGTCGAAAACACCGTAGATTCCTTTTTGTCACAGTTTCCTTCTTTTACGACGATGTTTACTGCTGTTTTTAAGCAGGTTTTGCCAACAGTAAACATCGTCGTAAAAGAAGGAACAATCGGCTTAATAGATTATTCGGTCGGTTAGCTAGGCGGACGTTAACTTTAACTCGAGTGCGCAACTACGCCAACAATTTTTGACGTGACAAACTTTCATGAAAATTTCATTAATGTTATCTTCATAGGACCTAGCGCATATCATCAGCATTTTGTGATTCAATTTTGCGTCATGGAAATGGGAGACTTATTGCCGAAATTCTTGTTGCGCAACTACTCCTAGAGTTCGTAAAAGATTATGAGGATTTTTCTCGAACTGTTTGTCTTTGTGTGACCGAGTGCATATTAACAACGTTTTAGGTCGTCTCAAAGTTCAACGAGTGCAAACTGCCACTGGAGGCTTATCCACTACATTCATTGAATGACTGCGCCATAAAAGCAGTTCTTACTTATTTCGGGAATATTGTATACTCTATACAAATTTTAGAAAACTGTTTCAAAAACATGCCATTTAACCCATTCCCACCCGATTTCGCTTTTTAAGCATCTCAATAAAAAAGCATTGTCAAAAATGAAGAAATTGCTTGTAACAAGCGATTTCTTCATTATCCACAATATTTCCTTCACAACAAGGGAAAGATTTTCAAATTCGACCAACTTGAAATTGTCGTCGTTATCTTCTTTGAATTCGAACCAGTCTAAGACTTTGTCATGTTTGGTTAACTCCTGGGTTTAACCTGGGTTACTTTGACTTCGTTTATTTGTCATGATAACCTTTGGCAAAGATTACTTAACAAAACAATGCTTTGCTAGCTTACATTACTTTCAGTACTTTGATTAATTTTAATGCTGCGTCATTGTATGAGATTTATTATCCAATTTCTTGTGCGCGCGAATCCTCCTACATTTTTAACGGATTTTAATATTTTTAGAGAATGTTTGTGTTAAAATTCCCTACGAATATTCCGGCGTAATGTGTTGCGTCATGGAATAAAGGGAATTCTTGTCAAATTTCTCTCATGTAACTCCTGCAACATTTCTTGGTTCGATTTTCACGGAATGGCCGCTTTTATGTTACCTACTGCATACTGTAACTGGTCAATTGTTGTGCTATTTGAACGGGGTTTTTTGTTGTTGTTGTCTAAGTATTTTGTGTGTTCAAATTCTCTTTAATTTATGGGTAGATTTGGATCAAATTTCCACACAGATTGAATTTTCACAACTCATTGTCATCAAAATTCCTAGTAACAGAATAATTGACGTCAGATTTATTGTGTCTCAGACAAAAGCTTCAGTTACATGTAATTTCTAGTAATACAGACTATATCATACTTTGAGACATGTGAATATTGATAAATACCGCCATTCAACGGGCGACTATCCTTTCGGACATTTGTCTCCCACCAATGGGGGGATATTCGATAATCGTAAACCTAAGTAGGATGAGCAGCTGGAGGCTCGGAAAGGATGTAGTGGTAGAACTGGTGTGAGAAATACCAGGAATCCATGGTTAGGTTATCCAATCGTTATCCCTTTCAAACAAATCAACGGGAAAACATGGCTGACAACTGTTATATATTTTAGCTGCTGAATACTAGGGGGTGTTTATCTAACAATGTCCCCCATGATTTTATTCAAAAGTCGGTGAATTGTGCTAATGTCAGTTAATTTTGTCCAAACATGAGTGTCGGCTCTCACGAGTTTTGTTTTACTAATTGCTTTCAATATGTGAATATTTCCCGACCTGTAATCACATGTCAGAAAACAGATGAAAAATGTTTTCATTTCTTTAGGTTTACAGTAGTTATACAATCAACACATGAGTGTACATTCAACATTTATGGTAAATATATATTTTACAATGTGTTATTATATCGTCCGTTATCTGTAAAAAATATGTTTATGGTTTGTAAATGTTGATGTCATGTTTTGAGAAGGCAATTATTATTGAAATAATGTGTTTGCTGGATAAGGGATGTGATTTCAGGGATGAGAGAAGTCGTTTAAGAATCCGGTTTTGTGACAATTTTGTGTCTTGTCTTCCATTTAACCTGTTACGAAACAATCCCGCTTTTTGAAGCCTCTCAAGAAAATAGCTTGGGAAAACATTGCGGAAAATGAAGAAATTGCTTGTTTCAAGCAATTTCTTCATTATCCTCAATGTTTTCTACCTCAAACGACATTTTTTTTCAATTCCTTCACTTTAAATAGTCATCTGCAACTTCTTTCAATTTGGACCAGTCTAAATTTTTGTCGTCTGGTAATGGGTTGATACGTGCTCTTAGATTTCTTTTGATTGAATCAATCTTCAACTTTGACATCAATGTAATGTGAAATAATGTATTTTAGTCCCTATGTAAATTGATGCACTTATGTCAGTTTTGAAATATGCAATTGATTGGCGGTCGAAGATTACTTGCAAATTTCCACGAAAATTCCCACTTACGCGTCAAGTCCCGAGAGAATATTGGGTGAAGAAAAAGATTCAATAGAGGGCCCTACATTCCGCAAAAATACGTTTTGTCTACGTTTAACCCACTCCCACACAATGTCGCTTTTAGACGCCCTTAAGCAAAAAGGCTTTGGGAAAACATTTTGGAATATGAAGAAATTGCTTGTATCAAGCAATTTCTTCATTGTCCACAATGTTTTCTATCCCAAAAGACTAAAAGAAATCAAAATTCCATCACATTGAAATTGTCGTCTGCAGCTTCTTTCAATTTGGACCGGTCTTAAATTTTTGTCGTGTGGGAATGGGTTAACTATTGGACTTGCGCAATAACTGACACATTTACTTCTGGCGTGCGTACTATCAATGGAATCGTTCAAGTTCTCGCCATGCAATACTTAAAAAGGGAATCATACCCAAATTGTTCGTGTGACTATGTTATTATGAGTGACACATTTTTACTGATCTTTTCATTTAAATGAATTCGGGCAATAACTTTGTTGCTATGGTAACGAAATGACAAAAAATAACGAGTAATTCCGTTTTATTTGGTTTCCTAGCCAAATGCGCAACGTCCGTGAAGTGTGTCCTTTGATCTCTCCCAAAATTTGTATAAATAAAATGGCAAATGCATTCAATAAAAAGAACAAATGTGACTGATATAAATTCGTGCAAAAATATAGATTTACTGCACTTACAAGCTCAATTCATACCAGTTTTAGCGTTTGACCTATGACCTTAGATTTGAAGCTATCGAAAAAAGAGATGTTTCAATTAGCACGCTTAAAGATAACAGAAAAAGAACGATACCAAATATCTTTTAATTCATTCATAAATGCAGGAGTTATGGTTTAGACAAGTTCAATATTAACATTTGACTGTGGCCTAAAACTTTGAGCTATTCAAAATTTGTTTCGAGTGGCAAATCTATACATGGCTAAAAACATCTTCCCCGTATGATTTGAAATCAAACCATAAATGTAGGAACTAGATCAGGACAAGCTAGAGTTCAACATTTTATCTTGAACTTGAAGCTACCACCAAATTCGTTTCAAATGGCACATCTACTCATGATAGAGATCAACTATGCCATTATTTCTTTAAAGAAAATTCTATCCATGCATAAATCTGGAAAATTTCAAAATAACTGTTCAGTTGTTCCCCTTGAAGACAACCAGTGTCATGCACGAAGTTTTGTTGCATATTTCCAGGTTCAAAATCACAATTGTGTAACAAGTAATTTATACCTTTTACACTATATTTTCCCAAACTCTTTTCTTGGGGTCTTAAAAAGAGTGATCCTTTGGAAGAATGAGGGTAAAATGGCCTTTGTCAAAAAGGCCCGACAAACCATTTCAAAAACTGACCCGAAAGGCCAAGTCCATTAAGGCCCAAATATGTACAAGGATGTTAAAGCCATATTAAGTCAACATGTTTGTATTTTACTCAACTGTTACCCTTTCCTATACAATCCCTTGTTTTACGTCCCTATGATTTTATACTTGAGAAAATATTGTGGGAAAAGAAGAAATTGCTTGTCACAAGCAATTTCTTCTTTTTCCACAATATGCTTTACTCTGTAGGTTGGTTACTTTTCAAATTTCACTCACTTTTCATTGTCATCTGCAAGTTCTTTGAAATAGGAAAAGTCTAAAATTTTCAAAAACGGGAAAGGGTTAAAAGAACAATATAGTAAGAAATGCACATGTTTATGCACCTGCTGAAATAATCCTTTCCCTAACAATATTGACCTTTTAAAACTTAGAAAAGAATGATAAACATTTTATAACAACGTCTTGCTCCCCCCCCCAAAAAAAAACTGCTATAATGATAGAAAATCGTTTTTGGAAAAGGAGAAAATGCCTTTCAGAAACTACCATACTTTATACTGATCAGCTCGGCTTTTCGGAGAAAACCCGAGGTATTGCTATGGCCTTGGTGTCGTCGTTGTCGTCATTGTTGTTGTCGTCGTCGTGCGAAAACTTTGACATTTTGTGATATCTCTGGTTCTACTAAAGGCATTCACTTGAAACTTGACATGCACTTATTCACTATCAAAAGAGTAAGCTATAGTATCAAGGGGGATAACTCTAGATGCATTTAATCCAGCGCCCAAATGTCGAGCGTAGGCACCCGCAGGCGGTGCACTTGTTAAATTTAATTGTTTATGTCAACACCTTTCAGAAGATTTACAGACGAATTATCATGAAACTATCCCTTTGTAGTTGATTATCAAAAGTGTTGGATGTTATACAATTGATTAACTCTGTTTAGAGATAGGAATCGTCATAGTCAAATAATGTCAATATTAACTAGTGGCCTTTTTTGGAGCGGACCGTTTTGGTCAGTTCAAATAGTAGGTCTTTTTGGTCCTGCTATAATGCTGGAATAATTTTTGGAAAAGGAGAAAATGCCTTTCAGAAACAATTTTACTTTATATTCATCATTTCATCATTCTAGATAAACTAGTTTGATTTCCAAATGTTATATTAAAATATTGAAAATAAACACAAATTACATACATGCATATTAAGTTTAATTGATTGAATGGGATTTAACGCCGCTTTTAACAGTATTTCTGTCATATCGCGGCGACTGGAGCACCTAACAATGGATTCCTGGTATTTCTCCCTTGCCTCCAGCTGCTATCCCACTTAGGTTTACGATTATCCACCCATTGGTAATTATCGTAAACCCAAGTGGGGTGCATATTAAGAGGTCGCGTACAGATTTCCCAATTTTATTTGTTATCGTGTCCCAAGTTCTGTAGCTGAGACATTCGACCAGCCTCTGTTGAATAGTCGTTTAGACAATATTGTTTCGTGCCGAAATCCTCTTGACCAGTGTAAATTTCAGTTAGCCATAAAAACTTTTTTGTTGGGAATTCGAAGCGATATTTCTCAAACAATTTTGAAAGTAACTGAAATATCGCATGAAGTCGTTGACTCTCGAGACATTTGCTGAATCATATGACCTTTAGGTAACTTGTGTAAGTTGAAATTTGGTGTACTTCTCCCGTTTTCTTCAATATCTAATTAGTCTACCAACAGCATTTTTGGAATGTGGCTGATTTTTGCTTTTCATAAATGCTTAGGAACATAAGTTACCCGGTGCTTCGAATAGGAACAAACGCTAAAAATGAACGGTTAATATTGTGTTGGTTGACTTAAATCCCGTTCCTACACAAGCCCATATTGTTACACCTCTCAAGAAAATGATTTGGAAAACTAAATATAATTTTCTCTTATCGAACACTATCTAACACGTATTCCTATACGGTGACGCTTTTTGCCGCCCCTTAAGAAAAACTATTGGGAAAACATTGTTTAAATGAAGAAATTGCTTATAACAAGCAATTTCTTCATTTTTCACAAGATTTTCCAAAAATTTTTTGTTTGTTTGTTTGTATCGAGCAATTTCCTCCTTTTCAACAACATTTTTTTACCCATAAAGACAAAGATTTTAAACATTCCATTTGCTTGACGCTGACATCTGCAAGTACTCTAAATTTGGGCCTGTCTAAAATGTGGAAGTACTCTAAATTTGGGCCTGTCTAAAATGTGGAAGTACTCTAAATTTTGGCTTGTCTAAAATGTGGAAGTACTCTAAATTTGGGCCTGTCTAAAATGTGGAAGTACTCTAAACTTGGGCCTGTCTAAAAAATGTTCGTGTTGTAAAGGGTTAGATTGATAGTAGAAGTATATGGAAATTATAGTGAAGGGTTTAAGGCGACACACGGGTTGATCGGGGTACAGCGCCTTTATTGTTAAACCAACCTAGTGTGTTGTAAAAACTTATGTATGTATTATAGATATAATACCTGAACCGGAGATTTGTGGTCGATACCTTAAAACAGAAATATACAGAAAACGTGTTATGTAAAACATGGATTACATTCAAATAGGGGGACGGTTACTGACAATTCTAGGTATTTCTTTATTTCTTAATTAAGCAATTCCCCCACGACAAAATTCTAAACTTGTCCAAATTGAAAAATGTGGAAAATGAAGTAAATGCTGGTTACAAGCAATGTCTTCAATACTCCAAACGTTATCTATCCATTTAGAAAAAAAATCTAAAAATTACATCAACTATAAATTTTCGCCTGCAGCTTATGTGGACCTGCCTTGGTAATCGGTTAATCCATGATCAGTCGACGAAAATCTAGGCTTGTCCAAATTCAAAATAATATTGCAGACAACGATTTGAAAGTCTTATCGGATACCGTAGAAACAAATGTGGAAATATAGAAAATACTTGCTGACAATATTTTCTTCCTTTTCCACATTGTTCTGCGTATTTTAATTTCTTTTTCGTCGCTTAAAAATGCGGCATTGAGTGGAATGTGTTAAGCTTTGTTGATTTATCGAATTATTGTAAATAAAAGTGACGCCAGTGCCTATTTTAACGCACTTAACACTTTCTAGCGTTGTTCGATATTGGGACAAAGAAAGAAAGAAGCATATAAAATACTGCAATTAGTTCTTTGTCTTGTTTTTACGCATGTTTGTTCACTCTAAACTATCGTCTTCGACCACTTTGTCTTTGTACCAGGATAACATTTTGTCATCCGGGAATGGGTTCAAATCAGGGGCGTCTAAGACCCTCTGAAGGGGGGGGGGAGTGTGTAAATCGTTCAATTTTAACCCAATTAAACCCATTCCCACACAATCCCTCCTTTTTACACCCCTCAAGGGAAAAACATTAGAAAACAGTGTGGAAAATAAAGAAATTGCTTGTACCAGGCAATTTCTTCATTTTCCACATTGTTTTCTAATCAAAAAGACGTTTTTTTTAAAAAAAAATCATTAACTTGAAATTGTCGTCTGCAACTTCTTTCAATTTGGACCAGTCTAAAATTTTGTCGTATGTGAATGGGTTAAACAGACAAACTAGAGTATGGGGGAGCGGGATAAACCTAGTCAGGCATAGATTGATAAATTTAGACTCACTAACGCAAGTTTATTACATTTTATTAAAATAGAACGTGAGTCAATAGAAATGATTATTGCATACCACGTTCATAATATTAACTCTTTTCACAAAGCTTGAACGACCGGATTATCCTTATTGAAAGAAATTCAGCGTTCTAAAAGAAAATACTGATCATAGATGTAAGAACGTAATGTTTTCTTCTGTATTTCGGAGTATCCAATCTCTTTCTATAGCATTTCATGAATAAAACAGAACGGCCGGGATTTCACTTCGACATAAGCAGTTATTCGAGTGAAGTGAAATCGACACAACATGAATGAGTTATATAAGATATAATCGTGAAAATGATATGCATGTTATATTTTAACCATTCCCACCCAATCCCTTCCTTTTAACGATCCCAGAAAAAAGTCCTAGAAAATCATTTTTGAAAATGAGGAAATTGCTTCTAACGAGTAATATTTGCATTGATTTAACAGCAATATTTCTTTTTCTAAAGTCCCGGCAGATTTTGATTGTCATCATTAACTTCATTAAATTTTGGCCAGGCTAAAAAATTGCCTTGCAAAGGGTTAACATTTATAGCCTAACCTACGAAGTAGAGGTGGTATTTAGGTTTCAACATGGCTGTCTGTCTCTGTGTTTATCCCTCCGTTTGTCCATTGATTTTTTCCTTACTCTAGAACAAATTGACCTACATTCATTAAAATTCACAAACAATTATTGCCAATGGTCCAAGGATTAGCCTTAAAGTTTGTGGGTATCGTAGATCAATGGTCACTGTCACAATTTAATTTATTTGAAAACCGTTTCCTTGCTTAAACAAACGCATTAGCCATTTGACATTTGCTTGAAATTTTATACAAATGTTATCCATGACCTAAGGAGGTGCCCTATTGTTTTTGGGTAACGTAGGCCAGGGTCAACTGGGCTTCTTGAGTGTCCGCCGTCATAGCGCAGTCGGTAGCGCATCAGACTCCTAATCTTCAATAATGGGATGTCATTGGTTCGATTCCCACATATATCCTTTCCGACATTTGTTTCTCGCCAATGGATGGATAATCGTAAACCTAAGTGGGATAGCAGCTGGAGTCTAGGAAAGGATGTAATGGTAGAACCGGTGTGAGAAATACCAGGAATCCATTGTTAGGTGTTCCAGCCGCCGCGATATGACTGAAATACTGTTAAAAGTGGCGTTAAACCCCATTCAATCAAACTACTTGAGTGACACCATACTGGTGGGGGGCATAAGTTCGCATCGTAACAATTCTAGTTTTATTTAGTTCACTGGTAATTTACTCAATATTCCCCCACAATTTGTACGTGTACGATTATTTTCAATATGCGTCCCAAATGTCTTAAATACAGCTTTATTCAAGCAATATTTACGCCAGTTTGGTCTTCCACAGACGCCATATACAATTCATGAAAATTGGGTTGAAACCGTCGATCAGATCAACCAGTGGTGTGGAAACAGATTTTCTTCACTTTTTCCCAGGACAAGTAAAATATGTTTTTCTACTTGTCATGCAGAATGAATATTAACTTGTCAAAAAAGGGGAAGAAATAATTTTTGAAAAAGAAAAGAAAACATTGTTGTTAATGAAGAAAATGCTGGAACCCAACATTTTCTTCATTAACCACAATATTTTTCTACCCTTTAATATAAACATGGTAATTTAATTTATCTTTTTACTATTCTTAAATTACTTGTCCACGGACAAGTAACCTTGAGAAATGTACTTGCCCGTAAGTAGACAAGTCAATGTCGTACAGTTCGGGTCTAGGAATTCTACACCCCTACATCAACTATATTCCGCGCCAAAACGATCGTTTTGTTGCTATCGATGATAACAACGGTCTACAACTGATGGGTCCAGAACCACACCCTATGATCTCCAATAAGTTGACCACGACCATAGCGCAGTGGTAGCGCATCGGACTCTTAATTATGAGGTCAAGGGTTCGATTCCCGGTCGCGGAAAATATCATCCTTTCCGACATTCCTCTCCCACCAATGGGAAGATAATCTCAAACCTAAGTGGGATGAGCAGCTTGGAAAGGATGTAGTGATAGTACTGGTGTGAGAAATACCAGGAATTCATGGTTAGGTGCTCCAGCCTCCGCGATATGACTGAAATACCGTTAAAAGTGGCGTTAATCCCATTCAAACAAATCCAACAGCGTAGTTCGTCTGAGATATCGAGTGACATAGGTTTGTAAACAAATCTCATCGGGGAAATTAAAGCGCAAATCGTTCGTTGGCAGCCCAATTATCGTGACAACAGCTTGAATAAGCTTTAGTTATAACGTTTAAATCACCAAACCTACAAAAATGCTTGACATGAATATTGGAGGTCAATATTCAGTTCTAATCTTAATGAACGATTTTATTGGTCAATCTATACTTTTATTTTGAAGGGACGATCTATCAATTGTTGGAATTAATGCTTTAGATTCCATTCTTTTTACAAATTTAATTCAAAGTAACCTAACTGGGAAAAAAGGCGATCGTATCAGAATAGTTTCTAGTCAAGAAAAAAAAAGGTTGTTACTCTCTATAAACTTTAAATTGTGGTCTGCAACTCCTTTGAATTTGAACTAGTCTAAAACGTTTGCTCTCTAGTAATGGATTAAGTTGAAATGTAATTCGACAGGTGGGGAAAATTTGGGTTGGAATTTGTATAGCGTGGGTGTTTGTTTTGTAATCGTAATAGACTTGCGTATTGTTATGTAACTCTTTTGTATCATAACACTCGGTGTTACTGACCCGTAAATAACAATTCGATGTCACAGTACTAAAATGTCGTCCTTAAACCAATTAACAGACGAAAAAGATTTAGACTGGTAAATTTAAAAGATGTTAAAAACGCCAATTTTCACTATAGAGGCCACAATTTTGTCTCAATCTTCATGAAACTGGTTATAATTATTTGGCTCCAGTTGCATTTCTTTAACAGCAGACGATTCAGTTGAGCGATTTAGGACCTTCATGGTCCGCTTGTTTTTGTTTTTTTTTGTTTTTATTTATTAATTTTTTTTTTGTGAAGAAGAAAAAATTGCATGTGGATAATTTTGGCCGGTATAAATTCCTGTCAATACACTAGATGGCGATATATCATCCGGATCATCTGATGATCTGTGCAGGCTGACCCGGAGCGAACAAATTTGTCCTCTCAGGCAAAAATGGGTCTTCTGCACCCGGTCACATAACGCAGGCTGACCAGGATTGAAACGATGTTAACTCTTGCCACGCTGAATAAAATCCTATTTAGAATTGCACTAAAATCAAAGTACCGACATCTCCGGAGGTACTGAATTCGGATCAATATTTCTTTTGAAATCTGATTTTATGAACAATTCTAGCTTGACAGGGACAAGCAAGCGGTGTAGACTAAGATCAGAGTGCACCTATGTGCAGGCTGATCTTTTTCTAGACCTCCTGCTAAAACAGGAATATTCCAGGATCAGCATGACAAGGGTTAATAGATTTTGCAATAGTAGAATGACCACCCTAACTAACTATCCATTTTGTTGTATATTCTATCCCTAATTAACCTGTGATGGAACCTATCTCTTTTTCAAATACTTGTTCTATGGAACACCAGTGTCCCTATTTGAGTAGCATTGTTGTAGGGTCACATATTCGATAGAGAATCAATTGAATAAGACATCTAAACCTTTAGAAAGTTACAAGGCGACAAAATTTTAGACTGGTCCATATTGAACGGAGTTTCAGAAGACAATTTAGAATTTATGAAACTTTACATTTTTCAACTTTCTAGGTAGATCACATCGTGAAAAATGAAGAAATTGCTTGTTTCAAGCAATTTCTTCATTTTAAACAATGTTTTCCCAATTGTTTTTCTCTAGGGACGTCAGAGTGTCACTGTTTTGGAATGGGTTAGAGGATTATTTGACCCCCCCCCCAAAAAAAAAGAGAGGATACAAGGCCGTGGTCGAGAAGATGAAAATTATTATAGTATAGATTTAGTAACACATGGGGACAAACATTCAAAGAACGCTTGAAAGAGGCAATACATGTAACTATCAGCACATCAGATTGTAGTCTATTTTCAGAAATAGAGAGACAAGAATAGTCGTACTGGTTTCATACATTCACCATCTTTAACATGAGACCGTAACTGTCGGTGATATGTAAACCGTTAAGCTAAAGGGGCCTGCCGAGTGTTCCGTAAAATAAATTAAGAAATAAAGAGAATATGTTTTTTCTTGTTTTCATTGATGTATGTACCTATTAACCTTAGTGAATACGCGAAGCGGATTCATACATTACCATGATTAAGTTTTTACGCCCGTACCTAAAGAAAACAAAAATAATCTCTTCATTTTTTTTTAATTTTGTACCATCACACAAAACGAAGCAAATATTGTACTAGTTTGGAGTAAAATTCAATAGATCTACTTTGTGCGCAAGCTTACAAAATAGCTGCGTGCTCAAAATTTCATCAATGGAAGTATGAAAGAATCTGCCAAATCGATTAAATCTTAATAGACGAAACTCAAATTAATTTATTTTATAATAAAGGGGTCAGATCTAGCAGAGTTTTTCCCGAAAAAAATTATTTGGTGAGATAGAACGAGCGTGCTAAATTCTTAAAGTCGTCAAAGAAAGAAAAGATTCGATCCTGGTCAGCCTGCGCAACTCGAAACTTTTCGCGCTTCCATGGGGTCTCTTTTTGCCTTTAGGGGTCTCGTAATGCATGGTAGTCCATGCCGAGAATATGGTCAGAAAGTATAAATCGTCAGAGAGAGTTTGGGACAATGTTTATTGGCATTCACAGATTTGTCACCATTAATGTCGGAGATGCACAGGATGGTCTTGAATTAGAAAATATTACAGTCAGTCTTGTTTGAAACTTTTGAAATATTACATCGTATAACGTGCTGACCATAAAGCTTTGAAATTAAAAGATTGCTGGAAACACCCTCTGAGCTCGGACAGCGTAATATTGCAAAAATAAATGGCCAGTATCATGTAACAAAAAAGAACAAAGGTTGGTTGGCGACCTTGACGTCGTAACTACAGCTTGAATAAGCTGTAGTTACGACGTTTAAGTCGCCAAACCAACACAAATGCTCCATAAAACTGTTCGCCAGTGCAAGAATTTAATAGTTCCTTTCTAGCCTAAATTTTGACTGACAGTCGCGATTCGCCAGTTCTAGGACCACATCCTCATAATTCAGCATGTACAAAGACGTTCATATCCTATAATACTCGATTTTCCATTCAGGTATAAATATAAACAAATGATAGCAAACCATTTGATTGAAAGAAATTAATATTCAAATTACCACAGGAGTTTCAGAAACGAAAAATATGTATATCCTATTTTCACACAATGACTCTTTTTGACGCCCCTTTAGAAAAACGTCTGAGAAAACATTGTAAAATGAAGAAGTTTGCTTGCCAGAGAGTTGACAAAATCTAAAATTTCACGAACTTTAAATTGTCGTCTGCATTTCCTTTCAATTAAGACCAGTCTAATATTGTGTAATCTGGTAATGGTATACCCTAAGGTTCAGTGGACAAAGGGTAAATAATTTTACCTGGTCATGTCATTTAAGTGAAACAGGTTTTATTGGCAATAAATCGACTTCGTATCTATTTAGGAGAGATAGTAACCCTATAATAGAGACTAAATCTCAAAACTATATTTGTTCAACCCTTTAAAGTTCACGGGGGTTTCACGACTAAAGAAAGTGTTCAAAAACCAATCGCACAGTATGCGGTAGTAGAACCTAGGCTTACGCCAAAAACCGTGTAGATTTCGTTATTACGATAATTTTGCGACGTTTCTACAATTTATAAAGTAACGACACCAAAAACGCCTCCTTTATATTTACTATAACTGTTTCAAACTATGATTATTCATTCACAATGTCTGTTTTTTAACTGCAAGTTTTTAGCTCCACTGGCTGAAAGCCATCGAGCTATTGTCATGGTGTTGTGTCCGTCGTGCGTCCGTGCGACCGTTCTTTCGTCCGTAAACTTTACTTTAAAAATCTTCTCCTCAGAAAGTACTGAACAGAATTCAACCAAATTTCACAGAAATGATCCTTGGGTGACCCTTTATCAGATTCCTACAAATAATTTTTAATCGAATGAAAATATGGCTTTAATGGGAAGGGCTATTTCAATATATGCTGAAACCTTTAAAAATCTTCTCAGAAACCAGAGGATGGATTTCAACCAAATTTTACAGGAATGGTCTTTATAGATGACCCTTTATCAGATTCTTTCAAAGATTTTTAATCAGATGAAAAACATAGCTTTCATGGACCGAGATAATTTCCACATATAGTGATAGTACTATCATATTTACGTTTCAAACTACTGAATAAACTAAACACTTAACGTTTAACCCATTCACATGGTGAATATCATTCGGTTTATCATCATTTGCTTAATCAGTAAAATCAGGTTTGTGGAGCGATACAGGCGCTAAAGCGCCTCTAGTGTTGTGGTTTCGGAAGTTTCAGTTAATCTGCGTTGATTATTTGATACGATATGATAGTATTACCCTGTAAACACTATAAAGCCGACATGTTTTGCCCAATAAACCTTAAAGTTGGTCAGAATATTTCAACTTTGTCATGATGAAATTTTGCATAAAGTTGAAATTTGGTAACTTGTGGTATAAAACTAGGTCAATTGGTAGATTCTTTAAATAAAAAAACATGTCATTCTTAAACTTCGTCAGAATGTCTCTCATAACGAAATCTTGGACTAGTAGCAAATTGGGTCACATTGGATGTATTACTAGGTCACTAGGTCAATTCTTAAAAAAAACTTACGAAAACTCTAGAAGCCTTATTTTTGGTTCAACCAATCTGAAAATTAGTCAGCATTTCTATATTGATGCAGTTTTATATATGTCCGAAATTGGATCATAATTATAAGCAATTTCTTTATCAACAATCAATAAGGTTTCCCATCCCAACACCCCATCCCCTAAAACTATTCGAATTTTATCAACTAGGATTTACCGTCTTCAATTTCTTACAATGTGGACTAGTCTAAAGCTCTGTGGAATTATAAATTGGAAATAGATAAATAAATAAACTTCTTACGGACTCATTTCCCAACAATGATTTCGTGTCGAACCAATTCAGTATCCCTTGGCTAGTTTGTAAGGTAAGGGATTGTTGATTACTGTAATTGGATACATTTCACTCTTTAAAATAGATGTTTCTGTCACGATCTTTACTGAATGCGGTGAAAAAATGTGGTAATCTGAACTCTATATAAAACAGCTAACACGACCGAAATATGAAAACGAGGGAAATGAAAATTGTTTTACTTTAATTTATTTTTACTATTCCTTTGATTAATGAGAAATCACATTAACCAATTACCATATGTCAAAATTTGTAGACTGGTCCAAATTCAAAGGAGTTGCTGACGATAATTAAAGAGTATTCAGAATTTAATTTCTTTTTAACTTTCTTGGTAGAAATCATTGATGAAAATGAGGAAATCGCTTGATGCAAGCAATTCAATGATTTCCGAATTGTTTTGCAAGAGGGGCGTTAAAAAGGGTCATTGTGTGGGAAAGGGTTAACAGATTGCTGACAACGCCCACTTCCTCCGACAGGAAGTTTTAATTAGATATAAAACGGCGTTATTTTGAAAGTTTTATGGTTACTAATATGTAACAAAAAAGTAATAATAATAATATCTTTATTTAACGAAGGTTACTCATTAAGAAAGCATCATACAGTTAGAAAACAATGCAATACTTATTTTCAATGAAGCCTTCGGACAAAACCACGCACACACACGCGCGCGTACACACACACACACACACTCACACTTTCCGCTTCTCTCCCTCTCTCACACACACTTTCTCTCTATTTTTCTTTCTATCAATTGCTTACAAATTCCCTTCAATAAATCTCGTACACAATATCATCTTAAAGAAATACTCAAACAATATTTATTTAATATACAATATTAAGTGTAGGTATCTAATTAGAAATCCACTGAAATGAGGTTTTTTTGTTTTGTTTTGTTTTCGTTTAAAGTATTTATACTGGAAAAAGATGTTATGCCTATAGGAATCGAATTCCAGTTTTGCTTCCTAAATTCTGTTCTGGGTATGATTATGCTTAAACTTCAGTGCTCAACTCAGATCTTAACGTTAAGTGTCCCAAGGACATTCAAAATATTCCTTGATTGCAGAATAAGCTATTCTGGTTAGAAATAACCAGTCTTGCGGTAAGAACCATCTGCGATTTGATGGATCGCTGAATACACCCACTTAAGTTTCTCCGACATGGCAGTTTGACTGAAGGTATACACGATAAAAACAATCGTTGGTTTGTGAACTGAATGTTGTAACCACAGCTTGTCAAAGCTGTAGTAACAGCGTTTAAATCGCCAACAAATAGTAAGTATTAAAAGTGTTGGAGGTCAGATTAAGGAAAAGTTTCACTTCCGATCGATGTGGATGAAGTATTTGATTTGTTAATCAATTGTTTGATTGTCGGTTCCGATCCGGACATTCTATATATTATAAAATAATTATATTCTATGGTGGTAGAATTGTCTAAGGAAAACCTTCTAAATTGGTCTGCCTGCGCTGAAGATGTCGACACTGTTTGAGTTAGACTCTGTTCATGAGTTAAGTTACAATTGACGGATCGCAGCTGCCAATCAAAAATGGATTGACTAATTAAATCGTTCATTTATACCGGTGAACTTTTAACTACTACATTTATGCTAAACAATCTTGGTTGTTTAGCGACTTAAAAGTCGTTACTTCTGAATAACTACATTTTTTAAGCTGCAGTCACGACGTTTAGGTCGCCGAACAACGATCTGCCTTTTATTTTATGTCCTACTCAATTTACAAAATATCACCGGTTACCTTAGTCGAACTGCTGTGAGAATGTCGGGGTTCAGTAGGTGTGGCCATCGATCCGTCAAATACAATGTTTTAACCCATTACCAGACGGTAAAATTTTAGACTAGTCCAAATTAAAGGAGTTGTAGATGAGAATTTAAAGTTAATGAATATTTTTTTTCCAATTTTCTAGAGAGAAAACAATGTATGAAATGAAGAAATTGATTGAAACAAGCAATTTCTTCATTTTACACAATGTTTTCCCGTTTGTTTGTTTGTTTTCTTGTTTTTTGCTTTGTTTTGTTTTGTTTTTTTCTAGAAGGGGGTCAAAAAGCGGCATTGAGTGGAAATGGGTTAAAGTATTGTTAGCCTGTTCTTATCATTCTTTTGAATTTAGAAATTTGATACAACCGAAACTGACGTATGACAGGTACGTATGTATAATGGGAAATAAATAAACTTTTATAATCTTTCATCTACCTTTAAACTGTTGTCTCAAGTTTCTATTTGAGGACATTTCGATAGGTTACTGCAAAACATAGTGTTTTTACACTGTATTGACAATTACGATGTTTAAGCAATAACCCTTCGATTTGGGAAGAGTAATTTAAGGACATACAAAGAAAAGGATAGATGGACAGATACATGTAGATGCAATATTTTGTGTAGGTTCATTTCATTTCAATAACTTCATCCATTACAAAATGACAAAATCATGGACGGGAAGTTGATGACAGTTTCAACTTGGTAGAATTAAGAAAATATTTGCCTTTTAGGGTAGAAAACACTCTGGACAATGAAGAAATTGCTTGACTCCCCATTTTTAGCTCCACTGTCTGAAAGCCATGGGGCTATTGTCATGGTTAAGTAACCGTCGTGCGTCCGTCCTTTCGTCCGACCGTCCGTAAACTTTTAATTTAAAAATCTTTTCCTCAGAAAGTACTGAACGAAATTCAACGAAATTTCACAGAATAATCAGATTTCTTCAAAGAATTTTGATCGAATGAAAAGCGTGGCTTTAACGGGCGGGGTAAATTCCATATATGGCGAAATCTTTTAAAATCTTCTCAGTAACCAGTGGACGGATTTCAACCAAATTGTACATGAATGATCCTTTGGTGACCTTTTATCAGATCCCATGAAAAATTATTGGATGAAAAACATGGCTTTAAATGGGCGGGGATAATTTCAATATATGGTGAAATCTGTAGATTTTTTTTCTCAGAAACCAGTGGGTTGATTTCAACAAAATTTCACAGGATTTGTCAGATCCCTTCATAGAATTTTGACGGGACGAAAAACATGGCTTAAATAGGTGGGGCTTATTTCCATGTACGGTATATAGTGAAAACTTTAAAATATATATATTTATTTTCAGAAATCAGTACATTGATTTCAACCAAATTTCATAGGAAGTATCCTTTTTAGACCTTTTATCAGATTTATCCAATGAATTTAGATGAAAAACATGGCTTTTAGTGGGGATGGTAATTTCCATATATGGAATATATTATGAAAACTTGGCAAATCTCAGAATCCTGTCGATGGATTTCAACCCAGTTTCAGTACCCGACTGTGTGGGAAATACCAGGAATTATTGGTTTGGTGCTCCAGCCGCCACGATATTTCTGAAATAATGTTAAGAGTAGCGTTAAAACCCATTCAATCACGAACCGTTTTATGCTTTTCGGTTATTCTTCATAGAAAAGACACGTGTTACCATAAAGAATGCATGCCTTGAGCCAGCAACTAACAGAAATACAAATAATACTATCTCCTTAGATATGCAACGTGTTGATTTTCTTGAGTTGCTTCGGAACATTGTGCAATAATTCATACACAAAAATAATGTAAATGTAATTTAATTTTTCTTACCAGGCATATTTGCACACATTTTCACAAGCCTTTACCTTCATAAACTTTTAATTTGTCGCCTACAACTCCTTTCAAATATCACCGGTTTAAATTTGGAAGAGATTCTGTTAAATTGAACAAACGGTCACCTAAAACAGCGGAATACTGCAAATTGAGATTTATATCCTTTGTCTGGTTTCCAGTTTTGACAACATGCATCAGTCCAGGGATGGTGAGCGCATTGTCATCGGTTACAGCTTGTCATGGTACCCAGCATTTCGACTGTGACTATTTCGAGATGTGGTGTACCGAGCCAGGAACTAGGATCCATATCACTGAGATGCTCTATGGGTTTAAGGACTATACATGCTCGAAAAATGCTAAAAGATGTAAGACGTGAGTAAATATTTTACGGTAAACCTTTCTCATACAATAAGTTTTTTCTCTTTCCCAAGTTTTTTTTATGAAGAACAGTTCTTCATAGAAAACGTTTACAACCGTTATATGTAAGTATGTACGCGTTTAGGGGTTTTGTTTACCAAGCAGATTTAGTTTTGCTGAAAGTTAAGAATTGACGGATCCTTGGCCGGCCAACTGCCCCCGACAGGAAGTCCAACTTCGATATCTAACGGAGCTATTTTGCAAATTGTGTGAGGCCAGGAACTTGTAATAAAAAAAGTAAAATCGCTTGTAACTACTGCTTTAATAAGTCTCCAAACCAACAAAAAAATCGTTTCACGTTAATGTTGACCACTGTCGGAGTTCACCTTCCGTCTAAATGAATATTTGAACGGTTTATTCTTCCGGTCTAAATGAGTATTGGATTGGTCGATTGTTTGGTGGACAGCTGCGATTGGTCACTTGCTGGCCTTTACTTCAATTTTGAAAATGGCTGCCTTTAATTCAAATCTAAAAATAGATGAGTAATCTTGATGTCGTGTTTTTCATATATATATATATTGTCTCTATTATACTTTCACAAAATTGATTTTTATACATTAAAGAATGTTTTATTTTTGTGCATGTTTAAAGAATATTTTCCCCTATAATACATTGTTCAATAGTTCTTCCAAAAGGGCCAGCCGCAATGGATGCTGTGCTTTCAAAGAGAATGATTGTTTCGATGCCTACACTCCGCTCCATGCATACAACCTTCACAGGGACTGTTCCATGAAGGAGACGTGTGGTCCCCTGCAGGCCCCAAACCATAAACTCCCGCAATGTCAGAACGAACTCTCAACTTATGTGTACCTTTCGTATGAATGTGTGCCTTGTAAGTATAACTTCTAATATTAATCAATATGATTAAACAATTCCCGCACAATGACGCTTTTAAATGCCCCTCAAGAAAAAAGCTTTTGAAAACACTCTGGAAAATGAAGAAACTGCTTGTCACAAGCAATTTCTTCATTGCCACATTTTTTCAGCCGAAAGAGTCGAACAATTCTAATATTTCACTAACTTTGTAGCGTCGTCTGCAACTCCTTTCAATTTGGACCACTCTAAAATGTTGTCATCTGGTAAAGGGTTAATCAATGGGATCGAATAAGAGATTTCATTCCAAGTAACGGACATAGACACAGATTAACCCATTTCCACACAATCCCGTTTTTATAAATAAATATAGCTAAATATAGCTATAGAAATCATTGTGAGAAAAGAAGAAATTCCTTGATACAAGCAATTTCTTCTTTTCTCACTGTGTTTTTTACCTCATATTGCCCTTGTTTTACATTTTAAACCAACTTATTTTGTCGTCTGCAGCCTCTTTCAATTTGGACCAGTTTAAAATTTTGTCGTTTGGGAATGGGTTAAATAAGTCTGGAAGTGTTTACGAGATAGAGCTCGTACTTTAACCCTTTCCTGTTTTTCAAAATTTTAGACATGACCAATTCTGAAGAAGTTGCAGACGACAACTAAAAGTGAGTCCAATTTGAAAAGTATCCAAACTACAGGGTAGAAAACATTGTCACAAGCAATTTTTTCTTTTCCCACTTTGTCTTCTAAAGTATAAAATTACATACGCAAAAACCTGGGATTGTACAGGAAAGGGTTAATGTTAAAAACTTTTTTCACATATAAAAGTGCGCACAATGATTCAAAGGCTCATCCTGAGATGAATGATATTGAAATTAGACATTGAGTTTATTTCTAGCTAGAATTCTAGTTGCTACATACCCAATAAAAATGTTTTGCAGCCCAAGTTTTTATGTTCAGTATTTTGATGTGAAGTTACCGTATTAGAAACGAAGTAGAACCGTTCAACAGTATTTATGTGCATGTCGACAGATAGGTCTATTGCCAGGCGTCGAACCCGCTATATTGGTAGTTGCTGCTATTCCTGGTGCAATATTGCTTCCAAATGACCAATCGCGGCTGTCAATCAATGAATCAACCGACTAATCAAATCATTTATTCACCCCGGTTTTGAGCTGTCAACTCATTGGCCGCTATTTTTGTTTACACTTTTTGTTGGTTTGGCGAATTCAACCTCGTAACTACAGCTTATTCAAGCTGTGGTTATGACGTTCAGGTCACCAACCAACTATTTTACTATTGTTACATGCTAATGGCCATTAATTTTGCAAAATAATGCCGTGAAAATCGAAGCGAAAGTTTATGGGCGGGATCTAGGGAGTCAGTGGGCGGGGACAGCGATTGGTCAATTCTTGATATTTGTGTGTGTGTGTGTGTGGGGGGGTTCTCTGTGTTGAATCAGGCGTCCCAAAAATGTCCCAGGAATGTTCCAAGAGGCAGCAACTACCGATAGAACAGTTTCAACAAATGGCGAACCGTATGAGACAAAGATTACAAAGAGTCAGTCGAGTCGCTGGTTTATATATAGCGCATTTTGCGCTCAATGCGCTTCACAGAGTATATACAATGCTTGAGTAAATACAAAATATTAAGACATGGTCAAAATCATACAAATTTAAGGGATATCAAAAAACATACTATGAAAAAAAAAAATCAGAAAGTACATGTATAGATAGAACTTTCTGTTTAACGGCTTTCTCTTCAACGAAAAAGAAAAGCATAGATAATAAGGACGCAGTAAAAGATTCGATTTTTCTATATAGATAATATTATTAAAAACGCCACCGAAGAAATCGGTTATAATGATAAAATATTTGTCCCGTTGAAAACAGTCTATATAATTAGAATGACAAGAAAAGAGTTTTTTTTTTTTTTTTTTTTTTTGCTTTAAACTGTGTAGGAAGGTAGGAAGGAATCAAATAGCTCGTAAAACTGGTTTTTGCTCGTCTAAAGAAAGAATATTTTCCTTTACAGTTAACAAGACGAACACAATTAACTTTTGTGAAGACAGGGTTATCTATCCTTACGAAGGTATAAGCAACATCATCTTTAATGCCTCAACAAACAGATACACCGGAAACACGTGCACTTGTTCCATCACATCTCTGCTAAAGGATATAACCGCGACTTACGCAGATATCCGAATGTTTAGGCATAAAACAGGATCCGGAAGTAGTTGTTCGTCTGCGAAACTAACAAGCAGTAACCCGGATTTTATGCCAAATGAGTGTAACTCCGGTGCGGAGGAAGAAGACAATTTCATCTACCAGACCGTTACTGTAAACGGGGAACAACTCAAAATTTATCTGACAGATTTAAACAACTCGGGACCCGATGATGTTCCTTCTCTGATTTGGATTCTGGTTGAAAGTAAGTTTACTGATATCAGTAGATTATGATCATAGAGTTTCGTTTTGATTGGCTGTTTTTTTGTGGGTTTTTTTCCATACTTCTAAAAACAAAATTAGGAGCACACTACTATTTTGTTCTCACAACTTGTAAATTATCTGATTTGTTTTGATTAATCGTTTTTAATTCTTCGCATCGCATAATCATACAGTGTGATTAAGATTTTAGGTTCGTACCTCAATGAAAATAAAAAAAAGTATTCTATTCGGCTCTTAAATAAATACAGAAGGGATATAAAATGAGTGGTCATGGTTTACCGAATTTAATAAACGAAAAATCTACAAACGGATAAAAACAATACATTGCCGTATTTTATCTACTTTGTGGCGAGTTTAATAAATTCCGTATTTTATGAGCACGAAATAGATGTTCTGTTTGATGGCTTTTTCAGCTAATTTAATATTTATTCTAAAATATATCGTGTAAAAATATTTAGCAAAACATAATTTCTTACAACCCTATTGTAAAATGACGTCATTACGAACGCCAATTTCACTCTTACGAAAAACTGTTACTATAGGTTTCAGCTCATTCACATAGTTGTTAAACTTGTTAATATCACAGTTATTTTATGCCAGTACAATATCACATATGTAATATCAAAAGTAGTTAACGGATTTTCCCCACCCCGCACAGAGCGTCATATTATATGAATAGGTTAATTTATAACAGCAAAGATTGTGCTATATATTATAGTGATATCTTACAGTGTTATTAGAGGTTTCCGTGGAAAATTCAAATGATAGTCTTCACATTTACAACCTCTTTAAAGAAATAAGAGTTGTAGCAGATTAGCATCAAAACATTACACTAAGAATAAATCGTCAACAAACATACATGAATGTCCATTTGGAAAAATGTTGAAAATATTAGTGTTCGAGAGTTCAATCGGGTTATCATTTTCCTTTTATGTCAGCAACTCTCGGAGAAGTATCTCTACGTTGGGGTAATTTTGATAACACTAGTATACCCTTTTGATTACGAAAAACAAAACTTTCATAAAATGACAAAAATACACTCATAGCCCTCATCTTGTCGTCAATCGGCGAATAAAACAGTATTTACAAAATTTTGATCCCCAAGAGACGTTATATTGAGCATAATTGACTAATCGCCGCTGTCATTTAAGAAATATATATACCGATCAAATTATTCATTCAGCCCGGAATTGAGATTTAAACTCGGCCGTTGACCGCCATTTGAGTGAAACATTTTTGGTGTTTGACGATTTAGACGTCGTAACTACAGCTTATTCAAGGTGTAGTTACGACGTCTAAGTCGCCAACCAACGATTCTACACTTTAGCTCGGCTGTTTTCCGAGAAAAGCCGAGGTATTGCTATAGCCTTGGTGTCGTCGTCGTCGTTGTCGGCGTTATTGTTGTCGTCGTGCGAAAACTTTGACATTTTGTGATATCTCTGGTTCTACTAAAGACTTTCACTTCAAACTTGGCGCACTTGTTCACTATCAAAAGAGCAACCTATACTATCAAGGGGGATAACTCTAGATGCATTTTGTGATATCTCTGGTTCTACTAAAGACTTTCACTTGAAACCTGGCACACTTGTTCACTATCAAAAAAACAACCTAAACTATCAAGGGAGATAACTCTAAATGCATTTTGTCCACTATCAAGCACCAAATAGCCGAGCGTAGGCACCCATAAGCGGTGCTCTTGTTATATGGTACTGACCATAGTTTTTGCAAAAAAACGCCGTTTAGAATCGAAGCGGGACTTCCTATCGGGGTCATTTGGCGTGGCAAAAGGAATAATTGGTTTGGTGTAAGCATAGCGGAGCTGCGAGTGAAAATGTATATTTTTGTTGTTCACGAAATAAAAGGTATATTTATCTGAAAAAAAACACGAAAGATTATTCTATTCTTTAATGCAAAAGAGACGTGTTTTAGAACAAAATCTCTTAACCCATTCCCACTCAATCCCTCCTTTTTACGCCACTCAACAAAAAAGCTTTGGAAAACATTGTGGAAAATGAAGAAATTGCTTGATCCAAGCAATTTCTTCATTTTCCACAATGTTTTCTATCCGAAAAGACAAAAAAAATCAAAATTCCATCAACTTGAAATTGTCGTCTGCACCTCCTTTCAATTTTGACTGGTCTAAAATTCCATTGTGTGGGAATGGGTTAAAGCGTGTCGTTTTGTGTGTGTGATTTGCGTGGTTATCTGATTATCTCATCACGACATTGGTCCCGGTTAGACGACGTTTAGTAGTGCAAAATGAACGATAGCAGGGCTAAAACTACCAAAGGAGTTCATCATTTTGATAATTTCACTAGCTTTTCGATGAAATTATCAAGTGAAATCTCAATAATCGAAAAGCATTAAAGAAAGTAACACATCTTACCCTTAATGCGTATCGATCGGACGTCGTAATTCCTCGGGTTACGTTTAAAGATTTCGTTTTCACCATCATTACATATATTTTACAATGATGAATTTTCTATGTCACTTAGTATCTAGTAATTCAACGGATGACGACTATTCTTAAGGATTTCTGGTGTTTCAAAATCTCTCATTACATATACACTTTATAAAATGAATCATCAATACAATAGGAAATTGATTTAGAGCTATGTTAAGTCAAACGAAAGAAGAAAAAAAAAGATACAAAAACTTGGACACTTTTTTTTTTCGAAAAACATGGAATGATCCGTCATGTTAAAATTGATCACTAAGGAAAAACTAAGGAAAAAAAGCACCGCGTGCGTATACCAACGCTCGACTGTTCAAGTGGGCGAGAGGAAAAAAGTTCTAAGCAAAATTAGAGGCATAACTCATTCCAAAATGCGTTTAGAGTCATTCCCTTGTTGGAAAAGATTGTTCTAATAATAAGTGGATGTATTAACCCATTCCAACACAGTGGAATTTTAGACCAGTCAAAATTGAAAGGAGCTGCAGACGACAATTTCAAGTTGATAGAATTTTGATTTTTTTTTTGTCATTTTGGGTAGAAAACATTGTGGATAATGAAGAAATTGCTTGATACAAGCAATTTCTTCATTTTCCACAATGTTTTCAAAAGCTTTTTTCTTGCGGGGCGTAAAAAGGAAGGATTGAGTTGTAATGGGTTAAGTGAAAGGAAAACAAAATCTCAATAACGCAGACCACGTCAGGGCTATATCAACATCATTGGTTTTCTTCGAACTGAAATTTTAAGAGAACAAGTATCCTCTGATCTGGCTCAGGTCTATGAACCCCCGGCGGCGGCACATTTGTCTCTCACCAATGGGTGAATAATCGTAAACCTAAGTGGGATAGTAGCTGGAGGCTAGGAAAGGATGTAGTGGTAGTACCGGTGTGAGAAATACCAGGAATCCATTGTCAGGTACTCCAGCCGCCGAAATATGACTGAACCTTTTTCGATGGAAAACAATTATGAATAATGAAGAAATTGCTTTTAACAAGCAATTTCTTCATTTTCAACATTGTTTTCTACAGATTTTTATCTTGAGACGCGTAAAAAGGCGGGACTGGGTGTGAATGGGTTATTAAGAGAATGGATATTAAGTGCAAGGCAGAACCATTTTGGTTTGCGATTCACGTTATTTCATTTTTCCCTGTTCCAGATGCCGTAAGTATCAAATGTGTTACTTCCCGTACGCCGACGACAGGAGCTACATTGCCACAAACAACATCGTTACCCGCCACCAATACGGCAAAAACACCAATACTCAGCACAGGTAAGAATAGCACAAATCAAGGAATGAGCGCCAGACTCTACTAAACGAATACATATTGTAACAAGTTTTATTATCGTCTTGCACCTATCCATTTGAATAGAAATCCTGCATAGGGGATCTTTCACGGTAACGTATACTGTATAAGAGAACTTAATTGATTGAATCGGGTTCAACGCCACTTTTAACAGTATTTCAGTCATATTGCGGCGGCTAGAGCAGCTAACAATGGATTCCTGGTATTTCTCACACCAGAACTACCACTATAACCTTTCCTAGCATCCAGCTGCCATCCCACTCAGGTTTACGATTGTCCACCCATTGGTGAGAGACAAATGTCGGAAAGGATATTTGCCGCCGCCGTGATTGAAGATTAGGATTCTGATGCGCTACCGACTGCGCTAAGAGAAGTTGACGTGGAAATTGGTGTAACTTTGAGAAAGGCAAACATTACTATAATTGAATATCGCCGCTGATAGCCCAATGGCGTTACCTGAACAGCGCCTTATAAGTTCCCATTCACGCTAATGACGGATCGCCGGCCCGCCCATCTTTCTCCTACAGGAAGTTCGACTGCGATAATAAACGGTGTAATATTGCACAATTTGTGTTTGCGACTTATACGTCGTAATCACAACTTGAATAAGCTGTAGTTACGACATTTAAGCCAACAAACCAACAAAAAATATTTTCAATGTCGACCACCGTCGGAGTTCAAAATTCACTTCCGCTCTAAATGAAGCTTTGATATGTCTATCAATTTGTTTATTGACAGTCGTCAATTAGACTGCATTTGTTATCGTACTCGACCATTGAAGTGATTCCGGTCTATCATAATTTTCAGGCATTCATAATAAAGGGGGTTTTAAAGTCATTACGCGGTACTACCTTTCCAAAGAATTGTGTGTCCCGGATTCGATCGCCAGCGAATACCCTTTTCGACATTTATTTCCCACCAATGAATGGAAAATCGTGGGATGAGCAGGTGAAGGCTCGGAAAGGTTAATGTGGTAGTACTGAAGGAATGCATTGTAAGGTGCTCAAGTCACAGCGGTATGACTGAAATACTGTTAAAAGTGGCGTGTAACCACAAATACATCGATTAACCAATCAAAACATCTGTCTTTGCCTTTCGAAAGGGTAGATCAATCAACGTTTAATTCAAGCAGATCTCATTTCTTTTGTTTGTTTGATATGTTTGAGAGATCGATTTTCGTTTTCAAATCTTGGGAAAAAGTCAGTTCATAGAAATCGTTATTTTTAAACAAAATTCCAAGAGCTTATAGTATCTTAAATGAATACATGAATGAAAGTTGTATCAATTCCTCAAGATCAGTAAAGTTTGAAAACCTTTGTACGTTCAAGACAAACAACACTGTTAATAATTCTTAATAATCAGGACTCTTGACAGTCGAAAAATCTGAAAGATGCTGTTTTGACCCTATAGAAATTTCTCTTGAAAACTGTTTTTAATTCTAATATTTTGTTGTCAAAGAGTTACTTGACTTCCGAATTTCAAAGGCAAGTCCTAGTTAACCCATCCCCACACAATCCCTCCTTTTTACGCCCCTCAAGAAAACAGTTCTGGAAAACAATGTGGAAAATGAAGAAATTGCTTGTTACAAGCAATTTCTGCGTTTTCTAAATTGTTTTGTACCTAGATTTTCAAATATTGAATAATCCGATATTGTCGTCTGCATCTTCCTTCAAATTGGACCGGTCTAAAATTTCACTATGTGGAAATGAATTAATACTTTGTTACGTAATTAGTTGGTAGAAACCCTAGGTTTCTAGGTGAAATCGTGGGGAACAACATACCAAGCCAAAAAACTCTTGTGTGTCCGCTCCACAGGCTTTATTTTTGGCTCGAATGTCTTGAAACTTAACGCAAACATTTATTTACTTGTTATTTCTGACAAGTTTAGATCTAGGTAGCTGTTAAATTAAATGTCTTGAGGTCAACTTAGAAGGACATTGTTTGCCATCTAGAGTCTTTATCGTTTGTTCTGCTATCTTGAAACATGGACCGAATGTTTGTGTCAATACTATCCTGCACAAAATATTGGTCACCTTGAGCTAACAGTGTGAACACTTAAATGTCCAAAACTTAGTGAAACTATTTGTCATAGTTAAATGTAATTTATACGTTTCAGAAAGCCTGGAGGGCGATGATAAAGGGAATACTGCGGCTATAGCAGGGGCCGTGGGAGGCGTCCTTGTAGCCATACTTATTGTAGTAGTTGTTGTTTTAGTCCTCGTGTATAAAAGGTAAGCATGGCAAAAATGTGAAAGCAGCGTACTTATATGCTGTTTATAGTCACGCCTGTAGGGGCCTTTACCTGCATATTTTCATTTTTCAAGAAGTAAGTGTTTTTCTATTCAAATACGGATTTCCATTTGTCATAAAATGACACGTGAATCGGAAACATCTCTTATATCGGCATTTTTTTCGCAGGAGTCCGCAATTTGGCAAACAGTTTTGCACTAACCCTAGTCATTTCAGAATGACTACGGCGATTAAATACGTATTTGGGTAATTAACAAATTCCTGGTCACGCCCACTGACCTCCTACGGGGAGTTCCACTGCGATATCAAAGGGCGTTCAAAGCCAACTGGAGCACAACGTGCTCGATGGGAGCTTTTTATGATAACCCGGTATCCGTTGTTCGCCGTCCACAGGTCGTCGTCCGTCGTCCATGGTTGCTTTAAACATCTACTGCTCCTAAACAACTAGACCAATTTGGACCAAACTTGCTAGGAATGTTCCTTGAGTGACCCTATTAAAACGTTTTTGTGAAACTTTGATTCGTAGAAATATGGGGGCGTAGTGGGGCGGGACTTATTAGACTTGAGTGATCGATAAATCTTTAAAAATTCTTCTCCTGTACCTCTTGGTGAATATGAACTAAACTTAACTGGAATTTTTCATGGGTGACCATTTAAAAAAATATTCGTGAAATTTTGATTTTCAAAAATTGGGTCGTGGAGGGATGGTTTCTTTGGTGACCCTTTTAAAAAATTTGTTCGTGAAACTTTGATTTTCGAAAAAATATGGGCATGGCAGGGCTGAGCTATCAGACTTGGAAAAATCAGATTTAATATTTATCTCTGATTTCTGACATCTAAACTGACGTAAATTTTAGACTTCCGTCGTTTTTTGATTTAAGAATCTGCTGAATTCCAACATGTTAACTGATTAATCGCAGCTTTCAGCCAAGGAATGTATCGACCAATCAAATTATTCATCCAGTCCGGAATTGAGACTTGAAATCCAACATTGGCCGTAATTTGTGTGAAACACTTTTGTTGGTTTGGCAACTTAAACGTCGTAACTACAGATTATTCAAGCTGTAGTTACGACGTTTAGGTCGCTAACAAACCATCTTACTTTTTTGTTACCTGCTACTAGCCATGAAATTTGCAAAAGAACTCCATTTGAAATCGAAGCGGGACTTCCTGTTGGAGTCAGTGGGCGTGGCCAAAAGAGTAAGTGGGCGGGGCCAATGATTGGTTAGCCGCCGTCATAGCGCCGTTGGTAGCGCGTCGGACTGTCAATCTAAAGGTCCAGGGTTCGATCCCCGACGGCGGCACTCATCCTTTCCGACTTTTTGTCTCCCACCAATGGGTCGATAATCGTAGACCTATGTGGAATAGCAGCTGGAGGCTAGGAAAGGATGTGATGGCGGTACTGGTGTGAGAAATACCAGGAATCCATTGTTAGGTGCTCCAGCCGCCGCGATATAACAGAGATTGTTGAAAAACCCCATTCAAACAAACAAACAAACCAGTGATTAGTTAATTCAACTGCGGTAATAAACAATATTTATGGTAAAAAATGTAGCCAGGGACATAAAATACAAATTGTTAGACGGTCATCTACAAGTCATAACTACAGTTATGACTTTAAATAGCCAAACAAACAAAAGTACTTAACAAAGATATCAAAATGAATGTTTTGATAGGTCAATCGATTTTCGATTGACAGCACAAACCGTCAGTTACCCCTCCTTTCTTTACTGCAGGCGCGGCAATGGACCAAAGAAGTCGATGAGTCGATCAAACACTTATTCAGCACAAAATGAAGAAAACGTTTATGATGAAATAAATGAATCTGTACCTGACAATATTTACGACCCTGTATATGAGCCACAGAAACAACCTCCCATTTATGATCCAGTTTACGAACCTCGTACATCTCATGGTGCCCTGGACAAACATAGTAAAGGTGGGATTGATTCTATCACAGATCTGAAAGACACTGGTAAACGCAGAGCTGATATAACAAAGCGCCTTAAAACACCATTCACAAAAATGTTTAGTTATATAAGATCCAGAACTGGAGAGGAACCAAAGAGAAAAACATCATATGACCATCTACATGTTACTGGAATGACAACTGATATCAGTTCCGATGAAGAACATCGGAACGCTTATTCACATGTGACAGGTGAGAAAAAGAGTATAATCCCAAAAGATGTACCCACAATAATCACTCCAGTCACCGAGCAAACAAAAGCAACGATTACTGACTCGCAGACAATAAATAGCGCTCCAAATACAGCCGACATTACAGCTGTAGGGGTAGGCGATTTTTACATAGAGTTTAAAACAGACGTCGATGATGATGATCCCAGTCTTGTAAAGATGGAAGGAAATGGTGCAACTAAAAGCAGTCTTGGACCAATTCCACGTGTAAGTAACCCACCGTCATTAAATCCATCTAGAGCACCGAGTCCATTGCCAAAACCATCCCGTTCCGCAAGCCCAATGATGGAAAACAATCCAAAACAAAATAATAAAACACCAGATTATGATTACGCTATTTCAAACAGGTCAAGTTCTGATCCAGAAGACTGGAAATCCCATAACTTCGTTTCACCAGAAACCAGTTCACCTTGTGTAACAGCTGTAGATGGACAGCCTGATTACGACTATGCATTAAGTGATGGAGAAGATTCTCATTCAAATCCAGTCTATGAAGACGTTGAAAAACGTCTTAGAGAAGCAAGTATGAAGAAACATAAAAGCGAATCTGATTTAATGAATAGATTAAGTGGCTATGAAGTTCCAATTACACAACGCCAAACGTCTGATCCAAGTACACCTTTATCTGTTGGAAGTCTAGAGCAAGGATTGAACAACACAAATGGTGTTCGTAAACCATTAAAGCCAATCAACTACGATAAAAGTAACAAGACGAATTTAGACTTAAAATCTGAGTTACAATCAAGATTACAGAAGAACAAACTTGTGAAATCAAATCTTAATGACGTAGATAGAGCTAAACGACACGATTTAGACAATACTGTTGTTAAAAGTGATAACTTGAAAACTAAAGATTATGAAACAGCACCGAGTAAGAAAACAGTTTTACAAATGAAGAAAACATTTGAAAATAAATGAAATTCTGGGATCCAGTATCTCTTCAGATCCCGCTCATATGACTGCCATTGTAACATTGTACATGGAGAGCTTAGCCAATAAGAGATGGGCATTTTCAATCAAAAAGACTAAGCTGCCAGTCAAATTGCTCATTTAAGACAAGAAGTGCAAGTTAATCCCGGGTTCGTGCTTTTCAAAAAATTAGACTTGTCTAAAGTCAAAGAATTTGCAGACAAAAATTCTTAAACCACTTTGATAATTAAGTCGTTTCTGTTCGGATTATCTTAAATTCTGAATCATTTTAATATGCGGATGTCAAATAAAATTGTACTGTGCCCACTTCTTCCATGTGTATGTCCCTATCGCAGGGTAACACTTTTCGCTAAAAGATTTTGCTTTTTTCGAGAAGACAATTTTTATAAAATACTCTTCAAAATGTAAATGAATTATGAAGTTACGACAATAGGAGTTGAATTCACAAGAATTTGAAGCGGGGAAAGACTGATGTATTGACGGCGTATAAATATGGCCTATTGATAATGACCAACTTTCTAGACACAATAAATCTGTTACAAACGAGATTTCAGTATTTAATAAGTACCAGGTAACAAGACTTCATACCTTTGCAAATTCAAAGAAGTTGCTGATGACAATTTAGCCTCCATTTTACTTATTGTTTCCAGTACAATCTTCGTTAATTCCCATACAACCATGCCCCAAGACAAACTTTGGAAAACGTGAACAATGATGAAATGGGTTGTAACAAGTAGGTTTTTTGGCTCTCCTGAGCACAAAGTGTGAGGTGAACTATTGTGATCAGTCATTGTTCGTCAGTCCGTCTGTCCACCATGTCTTTAAAAATCTTCTCCTCCTAAGCCAGTAGGCCAATCAAGCTGAAACTTTGAGGGATGTTTCTTTGGTTAAGTTCTACAAAAGTTGTTAAAAGAATTTCATTCCGTTACAAGCTCTAGTTGCCGTGGCATTTGACAATGGGAAATTTAAGTAAACCTTTTTTTTTTAGAAACTGCAAGGCCAAAGGCATTTATATTTCATATCATGTGTAACTTGAGCACAATTCTTTACCAAGTTTTCAAAAATTTTATCTCTGGGGTCAAAAATGGCCCGACCGAGGTTTGAAGTTTGGAAAAATGCTTCATTATAGCAAGTTCAAAAGACTTCTCATAAAAAATAAGGTCTATGACATTCATATTTGATATATAATATTGTTCTCCTAGGGTAAAAAATGGCCCTGCACTAGGGGTCCAAAATAGGGAAAAACACAAAATTTGAAATTTAAAGACAAAATCTGAAAGAATGTTAAAATCAAAGAACAATATCGGTTAGAAAAAATTGTTAAAAAAGAAGTTGATTTTTTTATCACTAAACCATTTTCTAAATCAAAGGAAGAACAATAAGAAATGCCAACTGTAGGAACTTAGAGACAAATTTAATTTTAAAAGAGACTTTTAAATTTATTTATAATTGGAAAATAAATCCAAATAAGGTAGAAAACATTGTGAGAACTGAACTTCACACAGTTTTTCCATTATAATTTTCTGTCAGAATTTAAAAAAGCATCATTGTGTGGCAATAGGTTAATAACGATGTGAGCAAATGTCTTCATAGCTAAAACCAACAACACCAAAGTGATAAAAATAACTTGCTTTTGTGCTTAAAATGGTTTCTATATCGTTAGATGAATAGTGTAGAATCAAACAAAATAGCTTCAATTAAAACAAACTGAAAACAGTTTAGCCTTTTAATTTTTAAGCACTTTGACATAAATATACAATGTATGTTGAAAGCATAAAACTGATCACAAAACTTGTAAAAGTAGCTAATTGGACGGAATGTTGTATAAGCATAAAAATAGAACTTTCAATAAACAATAACTATCTGTTAAACAATATTCTAACAATATAAATGACACACTGTCAATCAAAAAGATCAAGTGACCAATCAAATTGGTCATTTAGATCAAATCAATAACATTTAATTGAATATTTTCATTTCTAAGCCACTTAACCTGTTCCCACACGATAAGGCCTTTGGATGCCCCTCAGGAAAATAGTTTCGAAAATATAGTGTAACAAGCAATTTTATCATTTTACACAAGGTTGTCGTATACAAGTCCTTTCAATTTGGACCAGTCTGAAATTTTATTGTGTATTAATGATGTAAAGGTAGCCAACCAATGATTTGCTCTATATTTCAAATCCATGATCATATAATATGCAAATTAATGTCATTTGATATCTCAAACTATCTGCTCGGAGGTCAATCAGAGTGGCAAGTAATCTGTCAATTACGACGTCTTAACAAATAATTTTTCCTTTTTTCACTGTTTTATACCATATATTCAAGTAGTCTTCACTGAAAATAAAATGTCACCTTTTACAAACAAAAACCTTCCAAATCACATTTGCCACTGTATTGTTGTAACCAACATGGTCTTTTGCTCATTTATTAACCCTTGTCATGCTGCAATAATCACCTTACTGAACTGCTGTAAATTAAAGGACTGAAAGCACTGATAGAACTTGTTGTTGAAAATCAATATTTCTTTTAGAAATCAACTTCATAAACAACTCTAGCAGGAAAAGTAAGTGCAGGAGGTGTAGATCAAGATCAGACTGCACTTATGTGCAGGCTGATCTTGGTCTTCATCTCCTGCCAAAACCGGAATATTCCGGGTTCAGCATGACAAGGGTTAAGTGTTCTCAATATTTAACTAGTTCCTGTTCAATCCTTCGTTTGTACATCCCTTTATTTTAACCTAGAGAAAATATTGTGGAAAAAATTAATTGCTTGTGACAATTTCTTTTTAACAATATTATCTTTCCTACTGATGATTGTTTTTCAAAAACAAAATTAACTCTAAATTGGCGTCTGCAAAACTTATGAATTCCAGAAAGTCGAAAAAATCGACACCATGAACTAGGCCTTTTGGATTGGAATACTTGTGTAAAATATGACCGCCATATCACTTATTCCGAAGAATGGGTTATGGTTTTCATTTCGAAAACAAGAGGGCCGTTGGCCCTGGGGCGCTCACCTGAGATTTGAACATAGAACTCATTCATGATGTATGAAGTCCCTATCACATGCTATTCAACGAATGTGGCCAAAGTTAACCCATTACCACACAATCCTGGTTTGACACCATGAATATAGTTACCGAAAATGTTTTGGGAAAAGGAGAAATTGCTTGAAACAAGCAATTTCTCCTTTTCTCACAAAGTTTTCTACTTCATTTGACACTTATTTTAGCACTTTTAAATATCACTTATGACTTTGATCAATTTAGACCAGTCTTATTGTGTCTGCTAGTAAAATGTTGATTAAAATACAACAATCAATTGAAACCTTGACACAAGCAGATGACTGAACTTGATACCTACCAACTGTCTAAGAAATAAGCATTTGGAATATGAAGGTACTACACAGTACTTTATATTTCAAATATATTACCAATATCAATGTTTATATTTTGGATGAATTTGACCTTTAACCATTTCCCATCAAGAAAAAAAGGAAAACATTGTGTAAAATAAAGAAATTGCTTAAGAGAAGCAGTTTATTTTGCACAATGTTTTCTTCCAAAAGTTGAAAAAATCTAAAATTTCACCAACTTCAAATTGTTGTCTGCAACTTCTTTCAATTTGGACCAGTCTAATCTTTCCCATTTGGTAATGGGTTAAATGACATTAACCTTGGCACTAATAGAATGGTTCACATGCATCACTTGGCATTAAAAATATGGCATATATTACATGTGTATTAAAAGAGACCTCACATATGCCATTGAACTTGATGTATATACAACAAAAAAGATAACAATAAGAAAAATATGAAGATCCTACTATATATATCAGTATTGGTTAACCCAATCCCACACAATGACGCATTTGGACGCCCCTCATGAAAAGCAATTTGGGAAAACAGCGGAAAACGAAGAATTTCCTAGCAACAAGCAATTTCTCTATTCTACAGAATGTTTTCAACACAGAATGTTGAATAAAATTAGAATTTCATAAACTTTAAATGGGTTTACCCATATCCACATCATGAGGCTTTATGACGTCCCCAAGAAAAAGAGCTTTTGAAAACTTTGTGGAAAATCAAGAAATTGCTAGCTACAAGCAATTTCTTCATCATCCACAGAGTTTTCTACTCAATGATGCAAACAAAAAATCTGAAGTTTTATAATTTTGTTGTCTGGTAATGGGTTAAGGTCAGCATAGAAGTTTTCATTTCTAACAAATGACACTTTGAAAACTGATGACCTAGAACTTAGTATCATAAGATAGGTCTTGCCACAAGGAACAAATAATTATGGGAAACAAGAACATTGCTAGAGATTGCCAGCTGCTGAAGTGATTGATTGTTAAAACTTTCAATTAGAGTAATCCCTCTTGAAGGTATGGCTTGTTCTTTTGATACCACATATTCTAAGTTCATGCCTCTAGTATTACCAGAGATATAACAAAATGTTCCAAGATATTGCATGACAACAATACCAAGGCCACAGCTCTGGCTTTCTCAAAAACCACTTGGCTAGAAATAAAGGCTTTACCGCTACCAATTCACAACTTGAGGTCAATGTTAAAGTTTGAAGGACAAGCTGAGAGAGAAGGAGTCAAATGTACAGAGCAAAAATACATACGTCACCAATCTATCAATTTGGGGCATGAAAATTTCTAATTTGAATTCAACAGACCGATAATGCCTTACCCACAAGATGGGCACCCCCCCCCCCCCTCCCCCATTAAAAATCCCACCCAACAAACTATGCTTTACATTCAGGCAAGTATATCTTAACCAAACCCATGTAATGCTGAATAAAATGCTATTTAACCCTTTACTGTTTTAAAAAAATTAAGACTGTTCCAAACTCAAAGGCTTTGCAGACGACAAATTAAAGATGAATTTATATGAAAAATAATCGTTCAGTAGGGTGGAAAATATTGTGGAAAAAGTAGAAATTACTTGTGACAAGCAATTTCTACTTTTTCCACAATGTTTCCTCAAATGTAAAAACACAGGGACAATAAAACAAGTCATTGAACAGGAAAGGGTTAAAATTGCACTCAAATCAAAGAACTGAAATCATTGGAAGTACTAGTTACAGGTTGGAAACAAATTTTATAAACAATCCTGGCTGTTAAAGGATTGGCAGGTGGAGTGGACTAAGATCAGACTGCACTCATCTCCAGGATTTTCTTCGTCTATATCTCCTGTCCAAACAGGAGTATTCGGAGTTCAGCATGACATTGGTTAATAAGCAATGTAAGCCTCGTTACACGTGAATTACATACAAGGTAAATACCAAAACTGCTTTGATTTAACAAGTACTTTGATTTGATTTGTTTTTAGGTATTGAGCTATTTTGTATGCTTTTGTATAAAGAAGTTCCATGAAAAACTCTCAAACTTGGAAAAATGTTGCATATTTCATATCTTTTTTAGATATATGTCTCAATCACATTTAACCCTTGTCTAGCTGAATAAAATCCCCCTGAGAATTACATCAAAATCAAAGGACTGGAAGCAATGTATGGCTCTAATTCTTGACAAGGATTACTGAAGAAGATGCACAGATATTTTTGTTTTCCTTGAGGTATGAAGCTTTAAACTTGCACTGTGTGAAGCCAAATCAAAAATTGAATTTATGCCAAGTTATATTTTATGAAAGTCAAAAGTGTCAAAAATTGAATTATTGAAAATTACTTGAATACAATTCTGATTGGCTGAAAATTTGTTTCATACCTCGATTTTTTTATGGGAAAGATCTCTGGTTTAGTTTCCATGAATTTGGTAAGTCCCAGCACTTGACAAATTCCCAAATAGCAAGATTTTAGACTGATTCAAATTGAAAGAAGCTGCAGAGGACAATTTAAAGATGGTGGAATATTAATTTCATTTTTGAATTTTTGGAATAGAAAACATTGTAGATAATGAAGAAATTGCTTGATACAAGCCACTTGTTCATTTTCCACAATGTTTTCCAAATGTTTTTTCTTCGGTGACGCTAAAGGAGAGATTGTGTGGGAATAGGTTAGCTGTATTATCAGATTTGTATGTTCCAAAGCTGCCTTTTTACCATGTAGGAAGTAATACATGGAATACTCTGATGAAAGAAAACAAAATGCTAACATTACAGTTCCCATCCATTTAAGAGATGAAGAGAATATTTTTTGTTTTCATGGAGGTATGAACCGAAAAACCTAATCATAATGTATGAATACGCGAAGCCGATTCATACATTGTGTGATTACGTTTTTCGGTTCATACCCCCATGAAAACAAATATATTCTCTTCATCTCTTATAATTTAATAGCATCGAGCAAAAAAAGCAACAACTTAACAAATTTGATACCTTTTTGTAGTGAACTATTTTGTGCGGAAGTATTCGAAATGGCTGCGTACTCAAAATTTTGTTCATGGAGGTATGAATTAAAATTTTCGTCCAATCAGATCGCTCATTTTTGATAGACGAAACTAACAATTAAATTATTAGATGACAAAATTTTAAACTGGTCCAATTTGAAAGGAATTGCAGATGCTTATTTGAAGGTTATGAAATTTAGATCTTTCAACTTTCTGGATAGAAAACATTGTGTAAAATGAAAAAATTGCTTGTTACAAGCAATTTTTTCATTTCACACAATGTTTTCCCCAATTGTTTTTCTTTTGGGGCGTCAAGAAGTGTCACTTTGTGGGGATAGGTTAAGTTTTTGAAGATGAGACATACAACAGTAAAACATGTTGCCACGTATGAATTAAAGCAGGGGCATAAATGTATGATATGAACAGTAAATTAATTTATGTGGTTTGACAATCGGGACCCAGGAGTTACCAGGGATTTTGACCCTGTTTAGTCTATCACTTAAACCGTTCCCACATGACAAAATTTTGGACTAGTCCAAATTGAAAGGAGTTGCAGAAGACAATTTCAAGTTTAAGAAATTTTTCATTTTTTAAACTTTCTGGATAGAAAACATTGTGTGAAATGAAGAAATTGCTTGTTACAAGCAATTTCTTCATTTTACACAAACTTTTCTGAATTGTTTTTCAAGAGGGGCGTCAAAAAGCGTTACTGAGTGGGAATGGGTTAAGGTGATATATACCAACACCCCTATATCCCATGTCACAAGGGGTAATAACCCTGCAATTATAATTGAGGGGCATTTACTTTAGGACTGACTACACTCAAGCTAAAATTGTGTCTTTGAAAAAAAAATCTAGAATCCTCAATGCTAACTTATCTTTAATCATTAATTGACCCTTTTCCTGATCAGGGCCACCAAAAAAGGATTGCCTGATTAAAATGGCAACTTAAAGGGGACACATTTCATGGTTCCCAGTTTTATATGAGCATGCTACATAATCAGAAAAAATGTCAAAATATTACTTCCTCTTTAACATCCAGTTTGAAAAACGTTAATTGTTTATGCTTTAAGGTAATTCTAAAACAAATTACACCTGATCTCTAAATCTGACACCAAGCCTGGTGCAAATAGGTAGGTGTCTTTATGTAGTTTCTCTTGTCCATTTATTTCCCCCATGTTTACAAGGTAGGTGGGGTAAGATTTTTATTTTCATTTCTTCCTTATATTTCATTTTGCTAATTATTCTAATATATCTTACTTTTGGACATGATAGATAATTGCAGTATATGATGATATATTTTTCATTTTTCTTCACAATGTTTTTCCCCCTGCAAGGGTGGGGGGGGGCAGCATAATAGCCCAATAACTCGACTTCTTCCGCTGTTTCATTTCTTGGACCCCATCTACAGCGTTATAGAGGAGTTGTAGAGTATCTATTGATGTATTACAAATAATTTGGCACAGATGTTCTCATAAAAGGTGTAGAAGTGCAATTTGAATTTATAGAATGTGAGGTCAATACTATCAATATTACTTAAATTACAGGGCTATCGTCGATTTGCTCCAGTCCTGATGGACTGACAGTTTTCTAGTGACAGACATTGATGACTGAAAATATTACAACAAAAAGGCACAGAATAGAAGGGTATGACTTGTTAAGAGAAGGAAAAGTCTAGTAGTGTATCATCTGAAAACAGTGTGTATAGATACTTTACAGGAAGTGTTGCCCCCTTCATGGAAGACAAGTTCTATGGTGTCCACATCTGTCTAGAAGCTGAAAAAGGCAACTTGTGAATGTCCAGCTGGAAATGATGGACAGTGTAAGCATATAGTACCCTTGCTGTATCAGCTAATTGACATTTACTGTACAGACAAGGCATCAAAAAAATACCCGACATGCAAACCTGCACAGACAAGCTCTAGCTGTGGCATGTATGGAAGCCACTAACAGACAAACCTCTTCTTTGTAGTGATATACAGTTACTAAACGATCCGTTTCAGATGTTTCAAAAGGAATTATGCACCACTGTGAAATACTATAAACCAGCTAGAAAAATGAGCTCAATTATATGAAAATTCTGGAATTCTGGAATCTTCCTGTGATTGAAAAAACAAATCAAATAACTGTCAACCTGCATTGGCTTGACAGAAAGTATCTCTGATTTGGATTAGGACCTGTTTGAAAAAGTTAAAAACACAAAGATATGTTTGAATATACCAGATCTAGATGGACTGAAGAGTCATTTGTATCAAAGACTGATAGAAATAAACACAGAACAATCTCAACGGATTGAACAAAACACTAGATTGAAGGCTAAGAATGTATTCTGGTTTCAAGAAAGAGAATACAGACTGACTGGATCAACAATGAGAACATTCTGTAGGCTGAAGCCAGAAACAGATCCATTCAAAACATTCAAATAAAGGAAAGTTTTTTTCACCAGTAAGAGTGTGAAGCATGAGGTTGAGAATGTGGCTTTTTTTAAGTATTATGAAAGCAGAGACATTCAAGATGGAAGTGTAGGACTTGTAATAAATCCTAAGGTACCTTTCTTGGTTCATATAGATGGGCTGATTAAAGAGAATGAGCTGAAAATGATTGAAATCAAGTGTCCTTTCAGTCTGTATGACAAAAAAAAGCAAAGATACTCATTTAAGAAGTGCACATTTCTATATTCAAAAACAGGATAACATTAGTTTTGAACAGAAATCATGACTATTTCTTCCAAATCAAGGGCTTAACCATTTCGCATTTTTAAATTTTAGACTTGTCCAAATTAAAAGATTGCACATGACAACGAAAACATTGTCATGCAATTTGAAATGAAACCATCCTATGTGATAGAAAATATTGTGGGAAAAGAAGATAGGCTTTTTAAAAACAATTTCTTCTTTTTCCACAGTGATTTGTCAAGTGTGAAATCACAGCAATGTAAAATCTGGGTTTGTAAAGTTAAGGGTTAATCTGTGTGGAATGGCAAAAAATATGACTAAGCAGTGTTTGTTCCACCACATGACACAATTGTTGTTGAGGGTATTAACAATTCTTCAATACATACTTGTATGTTGCCAGAGCTTACAAAGATCTTCTTTACTAAATTGCTACCAATTCCCACATAAGCCCTCTTTTATATGCCCCTCAAGAAAACAACTTTTGGAAACATTGTGGAAAATGAAGGAATTGCTTGTAACATTAGGTCCATGGAAAATTGTATTGATGATATTAACTTATTCTGGTATTTTTAAATATAAAATGCTATAACCTGTAATTTATACCAACATCAATGTGTTTAAAATTGATTTTGCGGAGTTATTTGTGATTTCAAATATAGTGGGTCAGACCTAACAGCCACATATAATCAACTTATTTGGAGTATGATGCATGCACACTTGTTGATATCCTGCCTTGATACTAAACGAGAATGTTGATTCAGATTTAAATCCTAGTTGTTGTTTGATTTCGAGACAAACGATAAAGATTATTTAGTGACGAGTAAAGGCATTAACCATCGAGACAATGGTTACATCCCAGATTAATAACATATCTTCAATAGGATGATTTGACTTATGGACCAGATGGATGGAAACACTGAATTAGATCACAGTTTTCTCAAGACGTCTATTGCATTTTCTGTGCTTCCTGTTAAAGGTTAGAAAATATGATTTCTCTTGTACAAAAACTGTTTTTTAAATTAAGTGTTTTTTAAGGAGGCCCGCATGGAACATTGGGAAACCGAATGTGTAGCCATTACAAATAAATAAATTCATGTTACTATTATTATCATTATTAGTATCATTATTAGTATCATTATTAAATCCATTATCATAGGATTCATCCATGTTTCACTTGTGATGAATTCCCAACATGGGCTTTTCTACTTGCAAACATATACATTTTCCAAGGCCACTTGTCCTGGGACAGGTAAATATTCAAGCAAATCTTGGAACCGTATAAGATAGATCTCAAATGTAACTCGCCATATAATGGAAAGTTATCTTGGTTCCATCATTTTTTTCATTGACATCAATGTTTTTTCAAAACTTAACACTTCACTTTTTATGTGGACAAATTCATCTTAATTATGGACAAGATGAAAATCCTTTCTTACTTGTGCCGACACAAGTAAAATAAGTCTGTATTCCCACACCAGTGATCATATAAGTAATTGTTAACTAGAAGAGTCTGATGAAATTTTTGTTAATCTTTGTTTACAATTATAATCAGGACCAACATGAAACTGTAATAAAAAAGAACCATAATGATACTACATTGCTCACCTGGGTCTCCTTTTGAATTCTAGAATATTTGTTTTGAAGTGTACCGAAGTGGAGCCAAATTTATTAGCCAAGGGATAATTTGGGTTAAAATTAACCCATATAGGCCATTTAGTATAGGAGGAAAGATTTTTAAAAATTTCCTTATTTTACATATATGTAAAATCTAGGATCCCACAACATGGGGCTAAGCTTCATTTTAGAACAAAAATTTTAAGTAATGTGGTAGAAAATTGTTAGGCAATACAACATGCCAAATATCTAAGCTCTAGGCTTTATGGTTTGAGAGAAGATTTTAGTTTTTTTTTCCATTTGGTTGTCATGACAACCAGAGTTCTTCAGGGATTCCTAATCTGTGAAGTATTTTGAAAGATCCTGACCTAAGGATCAAGTGATCTGTGATGTTTGATTGAAATCCCATGGTAAGTTTGGGAGTAGACTTTTTAGTAATTGTTCAAAGATGTTCAGAGAGATGAACAAAGGATGAAAGACATTGACCAATGGCAATAGCTTACCATGAGCACTTTTGCTCAGGTGAGCTAAGAAGAAAGACATATTATTTTCCCATGAATAAAAGATCTGAGTTTCTCTCCCGTTTTATTCAATATATGAAATATTCCTTCTGAGAAATAAGAATTTTAAGAGTTGGCCTAGTGACCTACTTTTTGAGCCGTCCACACCCTTCTTTTTTTAATAGGATCAAGAATAAGGTCTGATCAAAATTGAGATCTCTAGTAAGTACACCAATTGTTGACGTACAATGATGGACATCCAAGCGTCAAAAAAGATAACTCAGAGCTAAAACTAAGTCAGGTAATTAAAGACTAAAGACAAGGTAAAGCAAGCAAAAGTCTTGCCAATGAAAAGCCCAGAAATCTAGTCAGGATAATCAATGTGACAAAGAACCCTATTATGCTTCAGGAAAAAATATTATTGGGCACCTTGTTTAACCTTTATCAACTTTTGAAAAGGGACTTTCAGAGTATCACAACAATGACAGCATAATTGAAAAGACCAAAGATGGCAGATAATAGACAGGTGTAGTGAAATGCCAAAACCCAAGTTATTTGACAGTGTACCAAGCCAGATTCTAGAAAAACTTGAGCCTAAAAGTCTGGATCTGATGAAGCCTATCCCTGAATACCTTAAAATCTCTCTGATTCAATCAAATGATTGGAGAGTAAAATATATATGCTGACTAACATTCTATTGAGATATAAAGACAAGCTTTGGGAGGGGCCAATAATTATCTTCAAGCTGTTGTCTCCCTCAGTTTATATGGTTCAAGGGGAAAACAAACCATTTGTAACTCTGACAGGCTTATGCCATTCCAAGTTCTTAAAGTCCATAATTGGGCAAGGAGAATTGTTTGACCTTTAAAGTAATGTATGAAAATAAAATATGTTTTTAGCCAGGAGACTCTGAGATGAGGCTAAGCAATGCCTATAGATGCATCTCCTCTTGTCTAACCAGTTTACCCATTACCAGACGGCAAAATTTAAGGCCGGTCCAAATTGAAATGAGTTGTACTGACGATACAAGTTACGAAATTTTGGATTTATTTTTCCTATTTGGGTAAAAACATTGTGAATTTTCCACAATGTTTTCTGAAGCTTTTGTCTTTGGGGCATCAAAAAGTGTCACTGAGTGAGAATGGATTAAGGCAGCTACACTTGTGGCAACAAAAGCTTGTAGTTGATTGATTGATTAGGGTTTAACGCCACTTTTAACAGTATTTCAGTCATATCGCTGCGGCTGGAGCACCTAACAATGGATTCCTGGTATTTCTTACACCAGTACTACCACCACATCCTTTCCTAGCCTCCAGCTACTATCCCATTTAGGTTAACGATTATCCATCCATTGGTGAGACAAATGTCGGAAAGGATATGTGCCGCAGCCAGGAATCGAACCCATGACATCCCATGATTGAAGATTAGGAGTCTGACGCGCTACCGACTGGGCTATACAAAAGCATGTAGACAAAGTAACAGAGCCATATTGTTTGAGACAGAAAGGCAGTAGGGAACCACATGTTTCTTTGCCAATGCTAATCAGGACATGACACATTGGAAGCCGAAACAAAACCATGTAATAGTCCTAAGTTTCAGGAGCTGAAAAGTGAATGTAATTTAAAATTTTGTTCTTTTAGCAGTAGTGAAATGGTAAGGACTAAAATTTAGTGTTTGCGGGTTCAACCATTAGGTCTAGGCCACCATGTAACATGTTGTCAAAAACATATCAACCAAACTTAAGTTCAATTCTCCTTTGGAATCTGTCATCATATATTTTCTAGCCAAAAAGATGTAGGATGACATTCTCAAAAACAAGAGAAACGCCCACAGGTGCTAACGCTCGGCTGTAGGTGCTGGACAATGCAAAAATTCTAAGTTGAAAAGGGGGCATAACTCTTACAAAATGCTTTTAGAGTTATCCCCCTTGATAGTCTAGTGAGCTCTTGTGATGATAAATACACATGCTAAGTTTCATGAGGATATCTTACCATAACAACATAGATATGATCAAGGTTAAAACGCCGACGACGCCAAGGTGATGACAATACCTCGGGTTTTCTCTGAAAACAGACAAGCTAACAAGTGTACCTCTCTAACAACTAGCTTCTCAGATTTGTTGAGGTTAAATTTAGTGTTATCTTAAAAAGTTATCTTAATTAATTGAATATTTAGTTATTCCCACTATTACCAACTTGCTTGCTACAGCAGATGTGCTGGTATCAAATTAGATGATTTGCAAATGCTAATTAAAACAACAGAATATGTTATTTCTTCAAGTTCCCTTGTTAGAACTCTTCCCTACTTTCTTTTTCAATGTATACAATACTTCAACAAAGGGACCAAAATGGCCCTATATTGCTCACCTGAGTTCTTCATTGAACAAAGCAACAACAAACTGCAACTTCAAAGTAGGTCTTTATGAAGAATCATTCAGTACACAGAGCTAATTAGAGTTGTTGATAATGATTAAATTGTTACTAAGCCCCTTTTCTAATATTTAAATAGCTATTAACCCATTACCAGACAGCACAATTTTAGACTGGTCCAAATTGAAAGGAGTTACGGGTGATGAAATTTTTAGATTTTTCAACTTTCTGGGTAGAAAACATTGTGTATAATGAAGAAATTGCTTGAACAAGCAATTTCTTCATTATACACAACGCTTTCCCAATTGATTTTCCTTGGGGGGCGTCAAAAAGCGTCACTGTGTGGGAATGGGTTAAGCCAATATTTTCCTATTTTCCAAAGGAACCTTCCCATTTTTAAAAGGGTTCACCCACTTGGCAAACAAATTATTCTGCCAAAGGGCCAAAAAACTGTCCCTAGAATGTAATTAAAGGAAATGGAAAAGGAAAGACAATGGACAACTGACATTAAACGATCAAAAAAGCTAACCATGAGCATGTTGTGCCTAGGTTTGCCAGAAAATGAAGACAATTTGGTCCTGTGATGTTTTGAAACCAAAGATGATGACAACTAGCACAGGCACTAACTCTTTATATCATATAATATTATGTTCATGTATTTAATTTTAGGGCATAAAGTTTAATTTCTTACCATTAAAATTTACATCACATTGAACAATGCATTCTGGTGTGATAGGTCAGATGGTTTTTGGAAATTCATATTGGTAATAGTACCTTGTTATTCCTCATTAACATTTACCAATATTTAATTCTGTCTACATATGTATATTGGCCCTTTTATCTGCGTGTGATAGTACTAAATTTGTGCTGTTTCGATGGGGGCTTTGCCTCTGCGCTGTATGGATTTAATACTTTATTCTAGTTACAAGCTTGCTCTTCATTTTACACAATGTTTTCCCAATTATTTTTCTTCAGGGTCGTCAAAAGCTTCATTGTGTGAGAATGGGTTAAGTGCTGTGTATCAATGCAATATTCTATCAGCTTCTTTGTTTAGTGAGTATTATACACCTAAGTCAGTTTTCAAAATTTCTCTGTTGTAATATACCAGGGGTGAGAACAGTTTTGGAGTGAAAGATGCGTTCTTAACAAATAAACTTTGAAACGCTAATTCAGCTTATTGCTCTTTTACACAACGCAGAAGTACTACGCCACATGGTCTTATTTTGGTGCCATATGACAAAGAATTACGAAAATGGGTACCAGAATAAGTAATACGATACGACAGACAGACAATGGCCCTGTGATGGAAAAATATTACAAAATGAAGAACGACAACCAAAATGACCTTGCTACCAGTGGATCCTCAACAACGCTCAAAGGGAAATTTGGGGCGGGATCCTACAGATTACGAGGACTTATAGCAGCACTTAAAAGAAATTAGGACGATTAAAACTAGAAATTGCAATTGGTGTTATAGTAAACTTTGTTAAGAGTAATTAGGAAATTACAGATTATAATTTGCTATTTGTAATTGTTAATATCATTAAATTTTGTTTATTGATTTTTTTCTGGTGTGTGAGTTCTGCAAGTGAAATTTGAAAAATAATTTAATGATAAATTATACAGATTACAAGGGCTCACAGCAGTACTTAAAAGAAATTGGACGATTAAAACTAGAAATTGCAATTGGTGCTATTATAAACTTAGTTATAAACTTAGTGTTATTAGGAAATTACAGTTTATAATTTCCCATTCATAATTGTTAATATCATTGATTAAATTTTTTTGATAGAATTTTTTTCTGGTGTGGGTGTTGTGCCAGTGAAATTTGTAAATTAGTTTAATGATAAATGAATCTTATGTGTAAGGGAGGAATGTAACAAAGAGACCTATGTAATAACTAATCAGTAATCAAGTCAACGGGCAATTGGATTAATTGGACGTTAAAGACTGGTCCTTATCAACCTTCATACTCTATTGAAATATGTGACTCCTAAAACTGCTGTATTATACAGTTATTTATGTTGGACAACATTGAAGTCAAATTTCACATTCAACCAGTTACCAGACAGCAAAATTTTAGACTGGTCAAAATTGAAAGGAATTGCAGAGAACAATTTAAAGTCTATGAAATTTTAGATTTTTCAAATTTCTGGCTAGAAAAACATAGTGAACAAGATGTGTTTGTGAAACACAATGTCCCCGCAACAGGACTAAACATTTGACCTTATAACGTGACCTTAACTCTTACTGTGCTACCGGCGGAAAAATCCGCCGATCGATAATCATGTCCTCTGCTCAAAGGGCGCAAGAATCCGCCCAGGTAATCCCCAAAATACAGCATGAGATAAATTAGTATTGGGAATTCCAACGCGCGTGCGCAATACGATAACTACCAGAATGATTTCTTAACATGGCGGCCCCCATGATTCCAGATGTTAAACAGTTTTGGACTAGAAAAATGTGAAATTTTGAGGTTGTTAATTGGTATGGCTGACATCAAATTTGGCGACGTGTTCTTGAGTGATAGCGAGGATGAAGACTTTGCTGGTTTCGAACAAATAGACTTAAATGCGGCAGAAATTGACGGTTTAGTGGACGTGAATAACGTAGAACTTGACGATATTAATCTACAAGAGAGGGATGCCTTTCACGAGGCTTATGAGCATGATTGGCTACAAAATTTCACCGAAATTCCTTGACCTAGGCATATTGACGCCGAAACCACCCCCTACGAAATATTTAGATATGTACTGGAGCCCACATCATCTTATCAATTTAACAAGAGGACCATGATGGTCCTAAATCGCTCCCCTGAGTATGATGGTTAATGGCTTTATGATATAAACAAAATGGCAAAGCCCTCTGTCTAATTATTTTGGAGAAGATGTTTGCAGATTTCTCTTTTAATCCTAGGAATATTGATGATCCCACCATATAGCACTAATTCCCTGAATATAGTAATGCTTTGAAGTATAGACATCAATAAATACCAAGTATAAAAGCTGTAAGCCTAATGGTTCAGAAGAAGAAAGTTTTCAAAGATATCATTATTTATTCCTAACTAAATTTAGGGATTGCACAGGAAAGGGCCAATTTTTTAAGTAATTTGGTAGAGGGTCAATGGCTGATGATATGTACCAAATATCAAAGCTCTAAGCTTCATGGTTTGGGAGAAGAAGATTTTCAAAGATTTCCTTCTTTATTTCTTTGTTAAATCAGGAATCGCACAGAAAAGGGCTAATTTTCAGAATACAGTGATTCTTTGAAGTATTTTGGTAGAGGGTCAATATATTATGATATTTGCAAAATATCAAAGCTCTAGGCCTTATGGTTTGGGAGAAGAAGATTTTTAAAGTTTTCCTTCTTTAATTCTATGTAAAATCAGGGATTGCCCAGAAAAGGGCTAATTTTCAGAATATGGTAATTCTTTGAAGTATTTTGGTAGAGGGTCAATAGATGATGATTTGTACTAAATATCATAGCTCTAGGCCTAATGGTTTGGGAGAAGAAGATTTTCAAAGATTTCCTTCTTTATTTCAGTGTAAAATCAGGGACCATTAAGAAAAGGGCTCATTTTCAGAATACAGTGATTCTTTGAAGTTTTTTGGTAGAGGGTCAATAGATGATGATGTATACCAAATATCAAAGCTCTAGGCCTTATGGTTTGGGAGAAGAAGATTTTTAAAGATTTCCTTCTTTATTTCTATGTAAAATCAGGGATCTTTAAGAAAAGGGCTAATTTTCAGAATACGGTAATTCTTTGAAGTATTTTGGTAGAGGGTCAAAAGATGATGATGTATACCAAATATCAAAGCTCTAGGCCTTATGGTTTCGGAGAAGAAGATTTCCTTCTTTATTTCTATGTTAAATCATGACTGCCAAGAAGCGGGCTAATTTTCAGAATATGGTAATTCTTTGAAGTATTTTGGAAGAGGGTCAATAGATGATGATGTATACCAAATATCAAAGCTATGGGCTTTATGGTTTGGGAGAAGAAGATTTTTAAAGATTTCCTTCTTTATTTCTATGTAAAATCAGGGATCATTTAGAAAAGGGCTAATTTTCAGAATACAGTAATTCTTTGAAGTATTTTGGTAGAGGGTCAAAAGATGATGATGTATACCAAATATCAAAGCTCTAGGCCTTATGGTTTGGGAGAAGAAGATTTTCAAAGATTTCCTTCTTTATTTCTATGTTAAATCAGGGATTGCCAAGAAGCGGGCTAATTTTCAGAATATGGTAATTCTTTGAAGTATTTTGGTAGAGGGTCAATAGATGATGATATATACCAAATATCAAAGCTCTAGGCTTTACCGTTTGGGAGGAGAAGATTTTTTAAGTTTTTTCACTCCGTTGCCATGGCAACCAGAGTTCTGCATGGATTTTAATTCTTTGAAGTATTTTGAAAGAGCATGACCTAAGGATCATTTCTGTGAAGTTTTATTGAAATTCCATGGTTACTTTAGGAGGAGAAGATTTTTTTGTAATTGTGAACGGACGGACGACGGACGATGACCGATCACAATAGCTCCTCCAGAGCACTACGTGCTCAGGGGAGCTAAAAAGCCTTTCTTCATACATGACAAGAGATAGATTTTTAAGTATATTCTCATTCTTGCATGCATGTGATAATTCGGTGGAGCCACCTTGAGACAGCCCAGACTTTGATCCATCTTACAAAATTTCTCACATTTCACAGCTGTTAATTGCCAAATGGAGAGAGTTTGGTTCAGAAGAGAAAGTCTGATTGATTAAAAAGTCCCAGTCCTGACAAAAAAATGAAATCCTAATGCTGCCAAGTACCAGGATGTTTTGCAGAGATTGTGAAAATGGAAAACATCTTCCTTGCCCTGTTCGATGATGAGACCCTAGAGGAATTGGTCACTCATCAGTTTTAATCCTTACAGCACCATGTCAAACAAGCATTTTCTCCATTTTGCACCAAGTTTCCCAAAGATTTCTTTCTTTATGGGCGTAAAACATCAGGATTGTGTGGGAATGGGTTAACACGATGGTCAGAATTACTTTTGGGGACTGATAACATTTGTCAACCAGAATGCCAGCAACAGGGCAGACAGGGAGATTCTAATGATCAGTCAGGTTTAACCATGTAAGATTTAACACTAAAGCTTCATTCAATTGAAAAATCCAAGATGTGTTTGAGAAACACTAATGCCCACCCTTATTAGCAAATTTTCAAATGCATGACCTTGAATATTTCTAAGAATTACTTTCATAAACAAACTTTATGTCATACCTTCTACTTCAATGACCTGCAGTCATGTTTTGGCTGCCCACAAATTTCTCAAAAGTGTTCGAGACAAACATGGTGGATTAGAACTAAGTGTAAAGTAACAAATTGCTGGTCCCATTGAGCTCAAACAGGGAGTTTGACTTAGATATTATATGGCATAATTTTGCAAAATTTAAAGTCAGTTGCAAGTAATAAAGTAAAAACATTAGTTGTACACCTAAACATTGTAACTACAGCTTGAATAAGCTTTAGTTACGGTGTCTAAGTCACACCAACAACAACAATTCTTCATATAAATGTCTAGTAATAGCTCAAACCTCACTTCCAATCTATGTATAACTTGATTGGTATATCAATTTTTTTAAAGCAGCAACCTGTCAATTGATTAGTCTGATTGACAGCAAAGGTTTGTCAGTTAAGCCCTAAAGTATAACTCTTCTCTTGTAATTTTCTATCATCTATCCTCCATTTTCTCAGAACATCTGCAACTTGGTCTTCAGTCTTCCATCTTTCTTGAATCTATTAAAAAGAAAAGATTGATTGAATGGGGTTTAACATATGACAGCACATTAGTCATATTTTAGCCATGGATTCCTGGTATTTCCCACACCATAACAACCACGACATCCTTTCCGAGCCTCTGGCTGCTCATTCCATTTCGGTTTACAATTATGCATTCATTGATGAGAGACAAGTGTAAGAAAAGATATTTGCTGCGACCAGGGATTGAACCAGGGATCCCCAAGATTAGGAGTCCTTGAGTCACCAGAAAAGAAAACAGGACTATTCCTTTCAAATTATTTATAGACCTAGTGTTTACTAGGATTCAGAGCTTTAGAGTTGCTGCTCCTAGCTTTGACACAAAGATGAAAGGCCAATAAACCTAAGCAAAGATAAATGCCCAGAACATTGGTTTCAAATCGCTTCTGCATATTGCATGTTGTATACTTGCATATGTAATTAGAAATCTAAATCAGTTGGTTGCAATGTTTCACGGAAACATTACTAGAAAATCATTGAAATCAATGAAAACTAAGATCAGGTACATGTAATATTCAACTAAACCTATCTATGCAGATGTCCATTCTATTCATTTTTCATAGTGAAAAAAATCAAGTCCCTTACAACATATTAGTTCTACATATATATTGGACAGTAAAAATGGAAGATACCAATTTATTTTTTTCCACAAACATGATAAATATTTATCAATGAAGGCAATTGTTAATTAACACCATTCATTAGCTTCCTTCAATCAGTAAAACTAGAGGCGCTTGAGTGTACTGATTAAGCGAATTTTTTCATTAACTAAAAAATAAACTGGATAAAATGAAAATAGATATAAATCTTTGAAATCTTTGGAATAGTTCTAGAGAACGATTTCAAACTTTTCATTGTTTTTACAAAAGTCAAGTTATGTAAAATTCATTATGTAAATTTTCCCTGTACACCTTATATGGACATAACCCACAACCATAATATCCATGTTTTTCAATCAATTACATGGAAATAAGCCCTGCCCATAAAAGCCATATTTTTCATCCAATTAAAATTCTTTCTTATAATCCAATATATAGGTCACCCAAGGATCTTTCCGGTCAAATTTGGTTGAAATCCACCCACTGGTTTTTGAGAAGAAGATTTTCAGAGATTTTACCATCAATATGGAAATTAGCCCTGCCCATTAAAGCCATGTTTTTCATTTGATCTAAATTCTTTGAAGGAATCTGATGAAGGTTCACCAAAGGATCATTTCTGTGAAATTTGATAAAAATCCATCTGACAGATTCTGAGAGGAAAATTTTCAAAGCTTTTACCATATATGGAAATTGGCCTGCCCATTAAAGCCATGTTTTCCATCTGATCAAAACTCTTTGAAGGAATCTGAAAAAAGGTTCACCCAAGGATCATTTCTGTGAAATTTGGTTGAAATCCATCAACTGGTTTCTGAGAAGAAGATTTTCAAAGCTTTCACCATATATGGATATTAGCCCCGCCCATCGCACCACCCATCATGTCCATGTTTTTCATCCGATCAAATTCTTTGAAGGAATCTGATAAAGGGTCTATGAATATGGAGATTTGTGGATTCAAACATTGTAATTAAGTTTTTAGGTTCATACCTTGATGAAAATGAAAAATATTCTATTCATGTCTTGAAATAATATTTCTGTTTGACCTGTACTAGATCAAATCTCTGTCAAATTATTCACTACACTATTCCCAAATATTTTTTTGTGTGTGTGCAACACAGAACATATATGTAATACTTACATTATCCCATATGTCTGGAACTTTCTGTGTAGAAATTTGACGTGATACTGGGGCAGTGGCCGGCCTCTTCTTAGTCCGTTTATCCACTGAAACATAATTAGATCATCTGCATTGGTTTGCCCAATTTACTATAAATCTATAATTTTTTTTCTATAAATCAAGGAAACTCTTTCACTATTATGTCTAAGCCATCCCAATATTCAAGATTATGAATCACCTATTCCTGCATACCATCTTGTGTTTTCTATAGTGAACAGCCATTTTGAATATACTTGTCCTATACATGCATAGAACGGCTCTTTAAATGAATTCATCATGACATCATGGAAGTGCACAATATCATTTTTATTGTTGATTGAATAATTAGTTCACCTGAGCACCCGAGCTCCGGTGTGCGTCGTCCATCAACAATTTTTTTCTTCAAAACTACTGGGCCAGTTTTAACCAAATTTGGCAGAAATGTTCCTTAGGAATTGAAATCTGTTAAAATCTCTGGTTGCCATGGCAACAAAAGTGAAATTTTAAAATAATCTTTAAAAATCTTTTCCTCCTGATCCAGATGTAGAGCCTCGATATTTTGCATGAAGCATCAGTATATTGACCTCTTTCAAAATAGCTTCTTTCAAATTTGCCCTAAAGCCTTGGAATTTGTAATTTAGACTTTTGGATCCCCGGGTACATAGTCTATATATGTAAGTATGGCCCACTAGTATCATAATCCTAACCTTAACAGGAAATTAGACTGTTGAAAGAAAAAGTGCCTTTATCTCAGGTGAGTGCCCCAGGGCCAACTGCCCTCTTGTTTGGATTTAACGTCACTTTTATGAGTATTTCAGTCATGTTGCGGCAGCTGGAGCACCTAACAATGGATTCCTGGTATTTCTCGGGCCAGTACTACCACTACATCCTTTGCTAGACTCCAGCTGCTATCCCACTTAGGTTTATGATTATCCACCCGTTAATGAAGAGACAAATGTCAGAAAGGATGTGCGCCCCCACCATGGATCAAACCCATGACATCCCATGATTGAAGATTTTGAGTCTGATGTGCTACCAACTGGGCTTTGATGGTGGCTGCACAACATCAAAGAATTGCTTTGGTTTGGGGATTGCAGGAATGTTTAATCTATTCCTTAACAATCACACTTTCTGACACTCTCAAGAAAAAGGGATTTGGAAAACATTGTTGAAAATGAAGATTTGTTAAATGATTAACTCCTTTAGATTAAATTTCAAGAGGAAAGCACCTACATATTGTCATCATGAATGGAGGCAAATGTAACACTTACTTGCTGATATTGTTTTCAGTGTGTTGGATACTTCTTGTTTGATTACCCCCGATGTGTATTGTGCCATCGATAAAAGTAACTGTTGACCTCCATGTCTGTCAAACAACTGTCGAAGACGAGGATCACTGCTGACTAATATGCGTGTTATTATCAAACCAATGATCTCCAACAGCTCGTTGTTCTCGTTCACACGAAGATAATCTATCAATTTTGGGATACACCCTAAACTGGACAGAGTCATGTGAATTTCCAGCTGAAAAGTAAAAACAAAAATACTATCTTTTGTTCAAATGATTAAAAGACCAAAATTCATCAACTGTAAACACTGGTGTATAAGCTGAAAATATGTTTTTCTATAAATTCAGAAATAGAAACTATCACTTAGTCCAATTAGCAGATATGCAGAAGCCTAAAATAGGGAAAAGCAGCAATTTTCTAATTTAATTTCATAAAAGGATAAATTGCTTTGGAATTTCGGAAATCTTCAGTTTGACTTTAAAACAGTAAAAAAACACAGTTGATTTATGTTTTCCTATTATATGTACTTCTTTTTAAAAGGAGCTTTCATTTATTTTCAGGCTTATGTTGTGTGATTGCATGATAAAAAGAGTACTAGAAATGTGTCACATACATGGGTGCCCCTGTATAATTGCTTGTCACATGGCCTTCAGTTGTGACCTTGAACTTGTGAGTATCCATGACACCAGTACTCTTCAAGGGAAACAACTGTGCCAGATTATTTTGAATTCAATAAATTAATGCAGAAGGTATGCTCTAAACAAAAATTGGAAATACACACTAGCATAAACATCTGATCTTAGTCCGAGCCACCTGCTTGACCATTTAAGGCAGATTTGTTTGTAAAGTTAATTAGAAAAATGTTGGCCTACACTAGAGCCTTTCAGTGCTCTCAGCCCTATGCATTTGATACAATTTTGAACAAGTATTTTATTCAATATGACAAGGGATATGATATCTAAGTCTGAGCCACTAGCTTCTCATTTTATTAAGGCCAACTTATTTGCCCATTAGTGAGAGACAATGGATTAAGTTTGAGATATCTATTTTCAAATGCCTGAAACAACATTTACTGAGTGATGGTTCAAACTCATGACCACAGACTTGAGACTAAACCAGGCTTGGCATACCAAAAAGAAGGGCTTGATGTTGACGGAAGACCCTACCTCTCCGTGAAGGACAAGATCATGTAGTAGTAGAACACATTGTTTTCTAACATTTGTAGACTTGTTAAAAATCTCCCTCAATAAATAAACACCGGTTTCATGTAAGATTGACTCTCGATACTGATGAGCTATAGGTCGACATCTGTCAATCAGTGGTTTCTCTCTCTTTTTCTTTACCACCTCTTTTTTTATCTTCTCGTCTTTTGCTGCCTTGGTGTAGTCTGTAAAAAATTGTACAACTTTATACATAAAGTAATTGACGGATCATTTGCCAAGCCCACTGACCTCTGACATGTAAGTTTGTTTTGTTTGTTTGTTTGTTTGAATGGGTGTTTACGCCGCTTTCAACAATCTTTCAGTTATATCGCAGCGGCTGGAGCACCAAACAATGGAATCCTGGTATTTCTCACACCAGTACTTCCATTACACCCTTTCCTAGCCTCCAGCTGCTATCCCACATTGGTCTATGATTATCGATCCATTGGTGAGAGACAAATAGTCGGAAAGGAGACATGTAAGTTTGACTGAGGAAATAAACAACAATAGTTTTAGTTTCGTCTATCTAAAACGAGCGTTCTGATTGGTCAAAAAAAATATTCATAAATACGAACAAAATTTTGAGCACGCAGCGATTTTGTATGCTTCTGCACAAAATAGTCCAATACAAAAAGGTATCAAAATTTGTGAAGAGTTTGTGTTTTTTGCTCAGTGCTTTTAAATTATATGAATAAGCGAAGCAGATTCATACATTGTGTGATTAGGTTTTTCGGTTCATACCTCCATGTAAATAAAAAAATATTCTCTTCATTTCTTGATTATTTGTAAAATATGTGATCAGGGACATTATGATAATAGGCAAATCGTTGGCTGGTAACCTGCTTTTTTTCAAAAAGCTTTTTGTGCTATCTGGAAGTAAACTATCATTTCAAAAAAACTTTGAACTGTGGTATTTGATTTCTTTAAATTTGGACCCATCTAAAATTTTGTCCTCTCGTAATGGTTTAACTACAGCAAAATTTAGGACTGGTCCTAATTGAACAGAGTTGGGTTAACGCCTTTCTAACATCCTTTTTTCTAAATTTACCCTATGTTGTTGGTGTTCATTTGAACTTGACATTTCAAAAGAGTATTCACAACACAGGGTCAGTGTAAACATTATTGACATAATTTACCAATTACGGGTGTCAGTCAAATAACCAGTCACCCAATGAAATCATTAATGACCAGAAATGAGTTTTAAACTCCGAGATTGGCTGCCATATTTGTTTACCTTTTTTGTTGGTTTGGCAACTTAAACATAGTAACAAGTTTTTCAAGCTATAGTTACGACATTCAGGTCTTCAACCAACCATTCTCCCTTTTTGTTATATGCTTCTTGCCATAAATTTTGCAAAATACAATCGAAGCGTGACTTCCTGTCAGAGTTGATGGGCCTGGGCAGATGGAGTAAGTGAGCAAGTCAGTGAATGGTCAATTAAATCTTGATTCCAAAATACCCCCTCTATCTGTAGTCTTTGTTACTTCATCAACAAATCCTTATACTGAACAAATGAATTCTTAACTCTTTCCCGTTCAAATGCGGGATTTTATGTTCTTGTGATTTTGTACTCAAGAAAACATTGTGGAAAAAGAAGAAATTGCTTGTAACAAGCAATTTCTCCTTTTTCTACAATATTTTCTACCACATAGGATTGTTTCATTTCAAATGGCACCCAGTTTTCATTGTCGTCTGCAACCTCTTTCGATTTGGACTGGTCTAAAATTTCCAAAAACGGGAAAGGGTTAACAGTAATAATTATGAAAATAAGGACAGAGTAAAAACATACCCCAGAGTCTTTCTTGTATAGATTCGAAACAATCTGGACCCTCAGGAATATTCAGAACTGATGTTCTTATAGTCTGTCTTTCTGCCGACTCTATTTTTTTCTCTTCATTCTCTCCATCAAGTGACAAAGCCTCACCAATCAGTTTGGCTATCTCCGGAGACATCTTGTACAGTGCCATGTTTAGTCTCTTCTTTGAGTCTGCTATCTTGCTGTCAGTCTGGGCTCTAAATGAACAATGAAACAAGTTATTGTATTTGTCCTCATAAACACGCCCAACAGATAGGCAAATCATTGACAGAGACTTTGACTTAATACCCATGCAATATTTTCTCTGTTATTTTCTCTAATTAATCATCAATTAATAATTAAGAAGAAATACTCCTCAATGAAATTACTCAACAAGTTCTTAAAATTAAGGTAATTTCCATTAGATAAATTGAGGTTTTCTTAGTTAATAGCGTGTAGGGTAGCAACTTTAAAGGAAAGAGCTGCCTTACTAGGTGAAATACAATAATCGGAAATACAGTTACAGGACAAACTCAAACACAAACATAATTGTAGATCCTAAAGGATGCTAGAGTTATCTACACCAGTTCAACAATACCAGCAGTCTACAAATACAGATTTTCTCCACTTGTACACAGACAAGTAGGACATAATATTTTAATTGTCCAGAATTAAAATGACTTCGTCCTCAAAAAGTTGTATAATAAACAAGGGTTAAGTTCTTTGCAGTGTTTACAGATATCATTAGTTAAGTGGACCATCTGGCTCTGGAGAAATGACCTACCTCTGTCCTGACTTTTTGGAGGATGAGCCCTGATTGTTATATATCGATTTTGATACCACTTTCTCCTCCAATGGCTGAACTAAACAACGCAGTATCTGTATGACTAGAACCTGAAATGCGACAGACAGTTTGTAGAGCAGGCCTATGATTTTGTAACGCATTTATGAAGTTGCATGATATTTTACAAAGAACATGCGTAATCTTTTCTCTCTCAAACTGTGTCATGGTATGCGTCACACCAGGTCTAAGTAACAGCTGCACTGGGTATTTTCAACATGTGGTTACATACACTAGTCAAAGTTGGCATTCAGTAGGAATGGAAAATCTCTAAATAGAGAGTATGTTGTAAAATTTAGGCACAGCTCCGGTTTGCCATTACTGAAGTTCATGCTGATTTGCAAAAATATGCAACAGTTTTCAAGTGGATACATAATTATAATAGTGATAGGGAGAAAATAACCCTTGAGTGGGTAGGCTGGTTATCTTTTTGACAAATGAATGTTTCTACTGTGAAAATGTTAATTGAGGAAGACAATAGAGGAATTAAGTGGAATACATCCATCAAGTGTAGTGTTTTAAAGATTTTATGTAAAAGACTTTGTACCATCTGTGTACGCTGCATGCCCAATTTGCACAGCTATGAGCACAACCAGTTAGGTTGGACTTGCATGGCAAGTTATAGAAATATATGATAAATGTGACCAATATCCTTTGGAAGAGATGGTAACAGTCCCAAAAGGTAGTTCTGTTACCTGCAAATTTTACATAGAAAGTGTTCTTACTCAACTCACTGAATTCTATCAGAAAAAGAAATTATGCACTGGTGTCCATGGCACCGAATTTCTCCATTACATATCGGCCCATAAATCCGATACAATACAGGAATATCTGAAAGAATCTGGGGTTGAACATCCCCCAAACAGCCCTGATCTGTCCCCCAGTGCCTTTTAGTTGTTCTAGAGACTAAAGGAAATGTTAGCAGGCTACTGCTTTGAATCCAATTGTGTGCAATTTCTTTATTGTCCACCATGTTTATCAAAAAACATTCTCAAGGGGCATAAAAAAAAGCAAGAATATTAGGGAAACCTATAGGATTTACTGACCTTTATATCCCATTGAGAACACATGAAGTATGGACACACAGCAAGTATAATACCAGCTTCAAACAAGCACTTTCTCAACAATCGTCTATCCGTGCACGCCTCTCTATGCTGTAATTCAGCTTTACTTTTAGCTAATGTCGTAGTAGCGTCATCACAATGCCTAGATCGCCTGACTAGAACATCAGACTGCGATTTCAGTTTACAGTGTACGCTGTCAACACTAGAACACGCCTTATCTGATATACCACCGGATGAACAAGATTTTAGTTTTGTCTTGGCCTTTTCCTTCGATGTTGGTCCTTGATTTGTAGAAGTTATTTCAGGAAATTCTAAACAAGTACATATAGAGGCACACAGTAGAAATTCCAGCATGCTATGAATGAGGTGAATTTCTTCTTCAACACAGACAGCTGTTAGATCAACATGATCATTACCACAAATATTTCCGTGTTTCACTTTGGATAATTGTTGTGAGTAAGAGGTCAACAGGTCACAAACAACAATACCAACTTTATCCCAGATAGTCTGTGTCAAACCTCGGTTAACTCTACACAACTTGCTCCTAAAACAAAGAAATATAAATACAAAAATCTGCCACACATGAAGAATGACCTTGAGTAGCTTAAACTTGTTTTAATGCAGATTGACTGAATGGGATCTTTTTATCTAGATATTATCTGAACAATCTTTAAGTTATATCATGGCAAAGTTCAGTTATCCATGTGTAACCCAGGTATCACAAATTCTAGGCTGAGTATTCACTTGACCAGTGGTATAGTCTGCTGCCCTAACCACATAGCCATGTAAGAACCCGAAACCCTATCATAAAATGTTAAACCATTACTACATAAGTATGTGTTTTGACATGCTGAAGGAAAATACTTTGAAAACGTTGTTGGAAAAGGAGAAATCGTAATAAGAAACTTCTCATTTTAACACAATGTTTTCTATGTTTAATGTTACTTATTTTTCAAGTTACATTCACTTTAAGATATTGTTAGTATTAGCAGGATTACGTGGGAATTGGTTAGACCTTGCACATATCACCATAAGAAAGAAGTACACTTACCTTTGCTTCTGGTTGTCGGTGAAACCAGACAAATTTATTTTGTTTGCTCCAAATCCCAAAGTTGACTTATCAATTGGCCAAAGACAAATGTTCTGCAAAACACCCAGAGACATGGAGAGAATCTGAAGCTGCAGCTTGCCAACATCTTGACCTGGGTCTACATGAACATCAACTACAAATCCAACTTCATCCACCTCTACCTTTCCTAGAAAGAGAGAAAAATAAACAAGAACATATATCTGGCTTTAATTGCAGTTTGAGGAAAGGAAATCATGTACAGCATAAATTTGCGTAGTAACCAATTACTACACAACTAAGTTTTAGACTGGTCCAAATTGAAAGAAGCTGCAGACAACAGTTTATTATTGACAGAATTTTAAAAGGCTTTGTCTTTTGGGGCAGAAAACATTGTGGATAATGAAGAAATTGCTTGTTACAATGTTTTTCAAAGCTTTCTTCTTGAGAGGTGTCCAAAAGTGGTAGTGTGTGGGAATGAGTTAAATATTTCCAGACTTTGAATATGACGATCAAGATCTCCAAGAAATTTTTCTCTCTGATATGACTGGTAAAATAATTCTATGCCATTATATTGCTAAAACAATTAAGAAAAGGGAGAAGTTGCTCGGTACAATGCTTTTCAAAGCTTTCTTCTTGAGAGGTGTCCAAAAGTGGTAGTGTGTGGGAATGACTTAGATATTTCCAGACTTTGAATATGATGATCAAGATCTCTAGGAAACTTATACCTCTGATATGACTGGTAAAATAATTCTATGCCATTATTTTGCTAAAACAATGGGTAAAAAGGAGAAATTGCTTGTTACAAGACATGTATTTTTACCTTTTTAAGTAAAAATTCAACTTATATAGTATCATACAACATGAGAATTTTTTGGCAATGTAGAATTTTTGGGGTAATAAGGAACTGCAAAATCTAAATTAGCAAATAATGCATTATTTTGTTGAATTTGTCACATTTAACCCTTTCCTGTTCACTGCCTGGTTTTTATGTCCCTGGGAGTTTATAATTGAGAAAACATAGAAGATAAAGAAGAAATTGCTTGTAACAAGCAATTTCTTCTTTTCCCACAATTTACTCTACCCTACCGCTTGATTGCTCTTTAAATTAAATCCACTTTAAATTGCTGTCTGCAAAACCTTTGAATTTGGACTGGTCTAAAATTTTGTAAAACAGGAAAGGGGCAAGGACTATTCAGACAGTTAGAAGTTAACAAATGTCAGTGGGCAACCCAAACCTTGTGCCTATGACTTAATAAGCTAGAGCTGCGAGGTTTTGATCATTCAAAGAAAAAGTTTTATATTTGTTGGAAATGTCTCCTTTTACCATGATGGTTCCTGAAATGCAATTTCAAAGAATGGTGCGAAACATGGGCTATCTTAAAAATAAAATACCTGGACGTCAAATAGTCTGAATCAATTTCCTTAAACATTTGATAAACAAATTTGATTACTTTTTGTGGAGATTTTCCCCTTTTTTCTAAATGGTATTTACAAACCAAATATAGGCCAATTCTAGAGTTATGGAAAAGTTGAAAAATCAGATAAAGTATTTAACAGACAGGCAATGTTTCAATTAATAGCCATCAATATTTTGATGCATGGAGTACCACATAATAGCAGTTATTTGAGGGTGTTTTTTCTATTGTTTTCTTCTCATCACTGGTATGATAAAGCCAATTTTTAGCCCATTACAAGTCAACAAAATTTTAAACTGATTGGAAGAAGATACTGAACAGAGTTCCATGTTTATATAAATGGAAAAATAAGTTTCAAGTTTTTTTCAGTACATCATACCATAAGACTGTTTTATAAAGGATCAAAGATATTGTTACAGTAATTCATAAATTTTTCCTTCTCAATTCTTTGATCTGGTCAAGGTTTAACCTATTCCAACACAATCCAGCTTTTAGACACTCCTGAAGAAAACAGCTTCAGAAAACAAGGTGGAAAATGAAGAAAATGCCTGAAACAAAGTTTTCTGTCTCAAAGCACAATTTTTTATTAAGTCCTATTAACTTGAAATTTTATAGAAATCTTTCAATTTGGACTGGTCTGAAATGTTCTCATCTGGTAATAGGTTAACCCATTTCCTCCAAATCATACATTTTGGCACACTGAAGGGAAATAACTTTAGAAAACATTCTAAATATAAGACAATACACATGTAATATACGGCTATACATTTTTTCAAACTGAATGCAATTTAGTCTGCTTACTTCATCTCCTTTCAATTTGGATCATTCCAAAATTTTTGTTTTCTAATTATTAGTTAATGATGGGTTACCTTCTTTGTATATCACATCTTTTACGAGGTCTATCAGTTTCTCCAGCCCCTTCCACATTTGTCGTTCATCATCCTGGCCAGTTTTATACGGAGTGTGGACCCTGTTGGTGATCTGACTTAGATTGGCCAACGAATCCTCCTCCACACTTGGTAGAAGATAGGCACTCAGCTGTATCATAAAGTCCTTACATAGGCCAATTTTACGAGTGTTACTCAAATGCTTTAAAACTTCTAATGCGTTTTGCTTCACCATCCTAAAAAATAAGTACAGAAAACAGTTTTTTAACCCTTTCCTGGACAAATCTGGGATTTTACTTCACTGTGATTTTATACTTGAGAAAACATTGTGGAAAAAATAGAAATTGCTTGTTACAAGCAACTTCTCCTTTTCCAACAATATTTTCTACCACATAGGATGGTCAGATTTCAAAGTGCATGCATTTTTCATTGTCGTCTGCAACCTCTTTCAAATTGGACCAGTCTAGAATTTCAAAAAACAGGAAAGGGTTTAGCAGCCATTTAATTGATCACCAAAAATGCAGTCAATAAACCCATTTCCACAGTATCCTTCTTTTGTATCCATTTAGATTAAAGCCTTTTGAAAACATAGTGGAAGTTGAAATAATTTCTTGTAACTAGCAATTTCTTCAGTTTCCACAAGGTTTTCCATCCTGTGAGAGAATGGATGCTAAAATTCTATAGACTTAAATTTTTCATCTGCAAAATCTTTCAAATTGGAATAGTCTAAATTTTGTTTGGTAATGGATTAACCCATTGACGTTAAATGATGGTTTTTCACCACTTTCAATTGTTGGCCATTCATGACTTATCAAGTGGACAACTTTTTTTTTACAAATTTTAAGTCAATGAGGGGCAATGACTGTGTAACAAAATAGGGATTTTGTTCAACATTAAAGATGGAAATTATGGATTTTGTGCAATGTTGAACATGGCGTTTATGTTCTGGAATAAACATGTTATTAATCTGTCAACCTGTTCATGAGTTATGATTTATTCTCTATAGATTGTATATTGTATATATGAAAATAAATCAAAGGGGCATAACTCCTGAAACAGTTAATCATTATGAAAATTGCAGGTGCACAAGTTCCCATTACAAGGAAGATTTTGGTAAAGATTTTCGCAAAATTGGTCTAGAAATGAGGGAGGAGATGAGGACACAAAATTATGTCCACAGAAAGACAGATGGACAGACAGACTGACAGACAGACAGACAACATTATTCTAGTATACCCCCTCCTTTTGTACATGTGAACCACTTTTATTTTTTAAATCTGTCAACCTGTTCAGGAGTTATGATTTATTCTTTATATATTTTGTATATTAGAAAATATATCAAAGGGGCATAACTCCTGAAACAGTTGATTAATCATAATGAAAATTGCAGATGCACAAGTTCCCATTGTATGGAAGACTTTGGTAAAGTTTCTTCAAAATTGGTCTAGAAATACGGGAGGAGATGAGGACACAAAATTATGTCCATGGACGGAAGGACAGACGGACCACTTGATTCCATTATACCCCCCTCCATTGTTGTGGGGGTTAATTACCTCAAAACCATTTCCACATAATACTTTTTGATGCCCCCATTAATAAAAACTGTGGAAAATATTATGTCCATGGACGGAAGGACAGATGGACAACCTGATTCCAGTATAAACACACACCCCCATTGTTGTGGGGGGTATCATAACCTCTTAACCCATTTCCACATAAAGATGCTTTTTGATGCCCCCATTAACTAAAACTTTGGAAAATATTGTGGAGAATGAAGAAATTGCTTGTAACAAGCAATTTCTTTGTATCTGCAATGTTTTCTACCTAATAACGCAGAGATTTTTAAAATTTCACCAACAAAAAATTGGCGTCTCCTTTTAATTAGGGCCATACTAAAATTGTGTCATCTAGTAAAGGGTTAAAAAATAGAAGTGAATTTCTGGTCAAGTTCTAAATATACACTTAAGAGGGAGAATGCCCCTACCCTGGGTCTAAATTTTCATGGCAACTCATTGCAGTAACTTAATAAAGGGTTTATTCTCATCACCATAGAAACATTTTCAGGAAGTTTGGGAAAGATTCAGCCAAAAGTGAATCATGTAGACCTTTCATTTAGCAAATTGATGTTTGATTGATATTTGATGGAATATCACCATATTTATTTTGATAGGTTGTTTCAGTTTATATGATGTAAAATTATGCTTTTTATGGCTGCTATTGGAAAATGGTCACTAAGACTCCTTTTCCCTTGATATTGAAATGTTCAGTGTTTATCAGAACCTGTTCCCCCAAAATACACTTTTTACATCCAAAGAAAACAACTTTGGAAAACATTTTGGAATATGAAGAAATTGCTTGTCAAAAGCAATTTCTCCATTACCCACAATGTTTTCCACTCTAAAAGATAAATATTTCTAGAATACCACCAAATTGAAATTGTTCCCTGCATCTTCTTTGATTTTGGACAAGTCTAAATTTTTGTCGTGATGGAATGAGTCAACACATGACCATGCAAACAATCTCAACATATTTGAGGATTAATACTGCACGGTGGTAACAGGAGAATTTGATCATGTGAAAGTCTTTCTGCACAATGAGAAGCAAAAAGAAGGTATCGGATCATTATTGTACCATGCTAGACTCTACATATAGTCATTTTACCTGCAATGGGACTCTTTGAGACAGCACAGAATCATTGCTACTAGGTTGTTGGTACTCAAAACTTCAGAAATCCCATTATCGTTCGTTGTCAATGAGGACAATAAATGTAGAGCTGCAAACTGGGAGCCACTGTAACACAGTAAGATTTATTTTGTATCCAGTCTACTCCAAGAGAACTGACAAATCACTTCTGAAGTATTGCCAGGCAAAATCAAGTCCAAGATAATTTTTTCTGATCGAATAAATGGGGTTTAATGCGTCTTAAAACTTTTTAGAGCCATATCAAAGCGACTGGAGCACAAAACCACGGATTCCTAGCATTTCTCAAAATGGTTTAAGAAAAATGTTGGAAAGGATATGTGCCGCCGCCATGGATCAAACCCATGACATCCCATTGCAATTTGAAATGAAACCATCCTGTGTAGTTGAAAATATTGAGGGAAAGGAGAAATTGCTTGGTACAAGCAATTTCTTCTTTTTCGACAATGTTTTCTGAAGTATAAAAATAACAGTGACATAAAATCCCCGTATTGTACAAGAAAGGGTTAGTAGAACATCTCTCCTCTAATCCTTATATTGTGTGAACTCACTGGAACAATACAACTGTTAGATGGTTGCTGCTAATCAAACAATTAATAGACCAAACAAATTGTACAATTTGACCAAAGTGAATTTTCAACTCTGACATCTGTAGACATACATGTTAAGATTTCATACTGTGGCAGGTGGAGCAACTGATCAGGGATTCCTGATATTTTTTCACTAGTACTTCTACTACATCCTTTTCAATCCACCAGCTGCTAATCCGATTCAGATTAATAGACCATTGGCAGGCGACAAATGTTGGAAAGGATATTTGCCCTGACTGGGGATCAAATCTTTGATCTCATGATTTGAAGTCTGACAGGCTATCCACTTTGCTTTGGCCCTTGCTTCAACCCTGGCCTAGGTTTGTACGAGGAAAATTAATCATTTCACATTATAATATAGAATGACCAAACATGGTATAATGCTGAATTATTACCAGACAATAAAATTTCAGACTTTTCTAAATTGAATGAAGAAGTACACAACATCTCTTTGTTTTTTTACTTTGAAATTAAGTGCCATCTAGACTAGATTAGTAGTTTACTTGTTTCAAGCAATTTTATCATTTTCTCAAAATGTTTCTCTTAAGTACTTCCTTCACTCCGTAGGACTGTAATAATTTATTTGAATGTGTTAATCTTGTGACTCTAATCATGGACCTATCAGATCAATATTTTGGCATGACACTACTAATTATCATGGAGAAAAGGGGTGCCATATCCTTTTGAAAATGGGGCCATTTATCACCTGCCAGTCTAATTTAACCCATTCCAACACAATCACGCTTTCCCACATTCCCACACAATGACACCCCTCAAGAAATGCTAGGGAAAGAAACATGTAAATTGAAGAAATTGCTTGCAACAAGCAATTTCTTCATTTTCCACAAAATTTTCTATCCAGAAAGTTGTTAAAATCTAAAATTCATCAACTCTAAATAGTTGTCTGAAAATTCAGGATTGTGTGGAAATGGGTTAATGTATTGTGGCAATTTTTGGATTTAGTATTGTGGTGTATGACAGGCTTAAGTCCTTTGATAAAATTTGACCCCGGTCCCCAATATTTTTATAGCCTTGCTACTGACATTACACTGTATGACTTACCATGGTCCCTCCCTTATGATGCTAAATGTAATTGGTATAGCACTATCATCTACCAGATCCGGGGCTATATTGTCTGTATGAGACAGAACACAGGTCAGGATCTCAACATAAACCTCCTGTTGATTTATAAATAAGTCTGTCTATGATACATATGCTGCAACAATTCATCATATAATAGTATATTAGTGCCGTATCATAAATTTGTACAGTTTGTTATGAAAAATTCAACCCAGCTTCTTAGTTATAAGATTCAATTAATAATCCATGAGTGCATTAGCTAAAGAGGATTATTCATCGAGTCTTATTACTCAGAAAATTCTAATTCTATCATGACTGCGTACTTCCAAGGGACACAAGCTAAAGCAATATGAAGTGTAGATTAATTTCCCTTGATAACATACGCTCTCACATTTATTGATGCAAACAAATCCCTTATGGTGGTCGATAAAGCACAGAATTAAAACAGATTTGATGAACCATTGCACAATTAACTATAGAAAGAATGTGTGATGATTAACTGTTAATACACCTTTATTTGAAACCACTAATGATGATAGGACTAAATATGTACAGGTTTAAAAACTTCTACTTGAAATGTCGAAACAATGTTTGGTTTGTTTGAGTGGGATTTAACACCACTTTTAACAGTATTTCAGTCATATCATTGGAGCACCTAACCGTGGATTTCTGGTATTTCTCACACCAAGTACCACCACTATATCCTTTACAAGCCTTTATGGTTATCCATCCATTGGTGGGAGACAATTATCAGAGAGGATATGCGGTGACCAGGGATCGGACCAATGCTATGATTACGGCCCCTCTAAGCAATATTAATGCATCCATAACCACCAAAGGGCATGCAGAGAGGTAAAAACTTAACCGGCTAAAGTTTATCTTTAATAATATTTCTTTAGTGTACACATTTTTCTGAATATTGAAACATATGAAATCAATAACACAAGCATGCATTCTTAGCATTGATATAATCTATCTGGACTTGTTTGGTATAATCCAGTTGCAACTGAGAAACTCAGTAAATTTCTATCATGATGCAAAACAATGACAGAAAATCAGAGGTTGTCTATTTCTCTGCTGACTGTGGACAAAGAGATAAATGTTATAGAAGTATTTCATATATGATAAATGCTAACAGATGCAACTTAGATACACAAAGAAAATCTATGACCTTTTACATGCATTGAAACTTCTATGAAATGAAAGTTTCATGTGCACCCTTCTTTCAAGGTACAGTTGATATAGATTTAAGCACACCTAACTTGTGCCCTTTGGAAAAGGAAAATATTGTAAATTGACTTTCAAAAGGTTCTTTAACCCATTCCAACACAAGCCCACCTTTTTACGCCCCTCAAGAAAAAAGCTTTGGAAAACATTGTGGAAAATGAAGAAATTGCTTGTATCAAGCAATTTCTTCATTTTCCACAATTTTTTCTATCCCAAAAGACAAAAAAATTCAAAATGCCATCAAATTGAAATTGTCGTCTGCAGCTTCTTTCAATTTGGACCAGTCTAAAATTCCACAGTGTTGGAATGTGTTAACTTAAACAATACAACAGATGTTTTTGATGACTATTACTAAATTTGAAAAAGAAACAAGGTCAATTTGGTCACTTGACTTTTAGTATTTTCCTTGGCTTAGAGCTTACCAATGCCAACTTTCTGCATGGCACTAATACTCAACAGGGGAACCAACTGTTTAAAGTTATATTGAGATCAGATAGTAAATGTAGTAGATATGCTCCAGACAAGGTCAATTTTGTCATTTGAACTTTAGCTTTGACCATGACTTGAGGTGTATCCAAACAAAATTCAACTAGAGCTGTCGCCCTCAAGGGCTGACGAGAATACCCCCCACACCGCTAAAAAGGCTTTTCTATGAAGGAGGGAATTTGAAGCTGTTTAATCACATGCATGTCATGGTGGATGAACATTGCCAACCCTCCACCTCTTTCTGATTTTGTGTTTGTTGCTAGAGTTGACTGATTAGGAAAGGTTGGTCAATATGAGCCTATGTTAAAGAAAACTGTGTGAGGAGATGATGACACAAAATTATATCCACAAAAAGTCAATATGAGCCTATGTTAAATTTTTGACCCCCAGGGGCAGGGTCAAATTTGACCTCAGGAAATAAACCGTTCGATATTTTGTAAAGGTCAACAAGATGATGTTACTTACCAAATTTGGTAACTCCCCTTATGGGTACTGAGTTTTGCAATTTTAAATTTTGACTACTCCCCCCCCATTAAAAAGTTCAAAATGGCATAACTCTGAAACTAACGACTGGATCAAGATGAAAATTGCAGGTGCACAAATTCATATGATAGGAAACAACCTGATAAAATTTCAGCAAAATTGGTCAAAAAATGTGGGAGGAGAAGAGGACACAAAATTATGTCCACGGACGGACGGACAGACGGACGGACAGACAACCTGATTCCAGTATACCCCCCCATAACTTCATTGTGGGGGGTATAAATATCATTAGCAATTCTTAAGGGGATCAACTGTTCCAACTTATTATAAAATCTATCAAAAAATGTAGCAGATATGCTCTAGACACAGAAGATGTGATCCATTTTGTCACTTGACCTTATGTCGAGTCCTTTGGCGTGCCAAAACAAGTCTTTTGCATGACACTAGTACTTGTCAAGGAGAATTTTTGTACCACATTATCTTGAACCCTATTTTTAAAAGAAGATTTGCTCTGGACGTGCTTTTGCAAAACTGAATTTCTATGAGCACCTTACCTTGAATTTTGCACTGGCATTACGAAGTATGATAATCGCAGGTAGGATGTCATCCATCACAGAGGTTATAAACTCTTCATATTTGGCCAATGATCTAAACACACAGCAGGCAGCATATTTCACATCCAGGGGTGCCTGACCTCTAACTGTTGATATACACTTGGGCAGATACTTGGATATCACACAATCAATCCATCTCTCTTTGAATTGATGACCAGAGAAAATCTAGAATACAAAGTAGTAACAATAGATTCACCCTGCTCTTTATGATGAGATAAACCAAAAATAAACAAGGGGGTCAATTCACTCAGGTAATATAATTTAGCCCATGAAACATGATTCTGCATTTTGATGCACATAAGAAATATATAATCATGGAAAACATATTGAGAAAAGGAAAATTTATTGTCACAAGGAATTGCTCCTTTTCTTACAATTCTTATACAGAGTTGGGTAACTATTTTTCAATTTCTATACACATTGAAATTGTGAACATAACCTTCTCAATCTGGAAAAGTCCCAAATTTTGTTGTCTGGTAATTAATCTACATTCAAGTCATGAAATTTGTCCCTGTGCACTATTGTGTTAACCCATTACCAGACAACACAATTTTTTAACCATCCCAAAGCTGCAGACAACAATTATTAGTTGGTGGAATATTTAAAAAGCTTTGTCTTTAGGGGTAGAAAACATTATGGAAAAAGAAGAAATTTCTTGTAACAACCAATTTCTTCATTATCAACAATGTTTACCAAAGCTATTTTCTTTAGAGTTGTAAAAAAGCAGGATTCTGAGGGAATAGATTAAACACATTTATTTATTTTTGGCAAAAGCTATCAAATGAGGTGAAATAATTTTACCATATCCGCATTCCTGAATAGCAGCCCTTACAACAGTGGACTTAGCATTGACCAACCATGGCTGTCAATTAAGGTACCAACCAATCAAATTTTTTATTCAGCCCGGACCTGAGCTTTCAACTCCGACATTGGCCACCATCTTTGTTAACTTTTTCTGTTGCTTTGGCGACCAAGCTGTAGTTAAGACTTTTAAGTTGCCAACCAACCATTTTATTCTTTTGTTACATGCAGTTGGCTATACATTTTGCAAAATAACACCATCAAAAATCGAAGTGGAATTTCCTGTCAGAGTTAGTAGGCGGAGCCTATGGAGTCCATGGGCGGGGCATTTTCTTCTTTTCCACAATGATTTCAAGTATAAAATGGGAGCGACGTAAAATCCAGGGTTTGTGCCAGAAAGGGTTAACCCATTCCCATTCCCTTTTTTACAAGTGGAATAAGTATATCGGTGGAAACCATTGAGGAAAAAAGATTGCTTTTAACAGTATTTCAGTCATATTGCAGTTTGAGCACCTAGCAATGAAATCCTGGTATTTCTTACACCAGAACTACCGCTACATCCTTTCCGAGCCTCCAGCTGCTCATCCCACATGATTACGTTTAGCCATCAATTGGTTGGAGGATACTTGCTGCTGCAGGGGATTAAACCTGGGACCCCATAAGAAGGAGTCCTAGGCACTACCACTGTGCTATGGCCACTGCTTTCAATTTTAAATACTCTTTGTTTCAAACCGTTTCAATTTGGGCCAGTCCAAAATTTTGTTGTTTAGGCATAGGTTAAAACTATAGAATCAATACACTTATTTGATTGACTGAATGGTGTTTAATGCCACTTTTAACAGTATTTCAGTTATATTGCGGTGGCTGGAGCTCCTAACCATGGATTCCTGGTATTTCTCACAGCAGTACTTCCACAACATCCTTTCAGAGCCTCCAGCTGCTCATCCAACAAAGGTATACAATTATCCATCCATTGTTGAGAGACAAATGTTGGAATGGATATTCGCTACGACCAGGGATCGAATACGGGACTATGCACATAGACAAAGGTAACACTCTTAGTACTTCCAGTAGGTCAGGGCATACAAACCTACATACCACTTCAGACAACAGGAACGCTTGTCTTCTCAAGCTTGACAAATCTGGAGAGATTATACAGTTGTAGAGAACTGACAGAACATCCTTCTCTAGCAAGTATTCTAGGTTTGAACTGTTCTTCACAAGCTGCTGTAGTAGAATTAGGCAAGCTTCTTGTACTTGGGTTAAACTATTGGTAACCAAGTTCAATACCTGAAAATATTAGTTTTATTACATTTCACTCATTCCCCTACACTGACGCTTTTTGACACCCCTAAAGAAAAACTAGGGCTCTGGGAAACAACAGTACTGTTGTCTGAGACGACAACTTTCCCCAAGGGACGACAAAAAATCCTATCAAAGGATTCCGACGGACGACTTTTTTTTCAATAACATGCATCCGATGGTAACAGTCTTTATGTCAAAGTGACTCTGTAAAATCATCTGTCATGGTTCAAGGGTCATTAAAATAGTAAGTATATTATTGAAAAAAGTTAAATGATTATCCTAACATACACCACACTCATTGATAACACCCAATTTTGACAATTACCACTTTGGGGTGACCGATCATGCATCAGCGATCGTAAATGACAAGTGTTAGAAACCTATGAAACTTGGGTAAAATTATTTTAGTAGCACTCTTATCTCACTGAAATCAAATCATTATTGAACAATTTAGTGAAAAAGTAACCAAAACATAATAAAGAAGTCAACTTATAGTTGCAAAATTAAATTGTCATTGGGTTTCGTGGGTACAACAGGTAATTCAATTGAAAATGAAAATAATTAGATAAAATTTTTGGGCTCTTAGAATTCTAAAGCTGGGAATGAATCATAAATTTACTATCATTTTTTAATTTAAAAAACTGTCAATTTGACTGTCAATATATTCCATTATTTTGTCCAATTTTCAACAAAAAAAGTATACTCTTATGAAAAAGAATAAAAATTGTGGCAATATTTTATCAAAATCAAAGTGGTAAAAAAAGGGATTGACTGATTGTGAGTCAGTATTTATTTTAAAAATATAATTTTTTAAAATGGTTGAATTTAAGAAAGAAAATTAGGCGGTATAGACTAAGATCAGACTGCACATCTTTATCTTTACTTCTTACTAAAGGAGGAATATTCCATTTTTAGTGTGACAAGGGTAAACTTAAATATCATATGTGCTTAGAAAAAAAAAGTAAAATTACAAATGTTGGGCAATTCTATCAATTGCATTTTTTTGACATTAATCTTTTCTGATTGATCTAGCTAACTTCTGAGAGTTCTCTCCCTTTGCAATGACGTTACATTGTTGTCTAAATACCAACTAGTAGAAATGAGACAGGGAAATTCTTACAAGATGCAACTCTGCCATAAGTTACATTTCTTTTTGTACTGTTACTTTTATTTATTTAAGTAATATTCATTGCCTATATTCTTGGATGTCTGTGATATGACCGGAAATGGTATAAAATAAACCATTCTCGATTTTTTCGTACACCTAAGGTTTTGACAGTCAGTTGAATCATTTTCTCCCATCCTACAAATCAGAAATCTGTCCAATCTGGGAGATTTGAAAGAACAATTACCAAATTTTTTCCGTTCAATTTTGGAAAATAATTGTATTTAAGGAGCAGGAACATTGTGGGAAAAGGAGAAATTAATGCAAGAATCACATTTCTCAAGAAACAATCTCTTCTTTTACCACAAAGTTTTATCTATTTCCTTGCAACATGACATTGAGGGACTATAAGTAAAAGATGGAAAGAATGTACTGTAGGCTTTATGCATCTATTTATATTTCATCTTTATTTTGAAGGGGGGGGGGTATGGTCGAGGATGTGAACAAAAATTCCTTGTAATTCTGAAAACTTCCTGAAATTGAAACCTGGAATAATAAAAATTCCTGAAATTGGTTCTTATTTAGAGCACCATTGTGCCAAATTATTTTGAAAGATATGGTCTGAACAATTTCAGACAAATGAATGGACACACTAGTGTACATACATCAAACTTTTATCGTGAAAACTACGTCTCATTCGGGGCAATAGGTCTTAAAGAAAAATGATCCAATGTAAAGCAGTAGGTTTTAAATAACTTAAAGTCTATATACAATACAACAAACATATTATTTCAATTAGCAGACATACACCTTAAATTTCATTGACCTGGCCTTGTTTAGAATGCCATACTGGTTCTGTTACATAGTGATGCATAAATCTTTACCAATATATCCACTGCTTTCAGTCTCATAGTTGAATTACCTTCATAGACATATTTCATTTACCTGATCTAGTTCTGAATGACAAACTGGTTCTGTTGAGCTGTAACTGTTTATCAATGTCACCATAGCCTTCTGTCTCATTACTGAATGACCCTTCTCTTGATATTGCTTGAATGTTTTAAATATGACACCAATAGGCAAGTCTGAAGAGAGAAAAATATTACATTTAGTATTTAGTATTCCTAACCTATTCCCCCACAACTTTATGCCACTCGAGAAAAAAGTTTTGGAAAACATTGTGGAAAATTAAGAAATTGCTTATTACAAGCAAATTCTTCATTATCCACAATATTTTCTATCCTAAGAGATAAAGGTTTTTAAAATTTTGTTGTGTGGGAATGGATTTACCACATTATGCCATACTTTTGCCATGATAAAAAGACATGTTTATGAACACAGGGGGACAATGATTGTTCTAAATAGCTTACCTACTCTCTAATAACCATTAATAGATTTTAAGGCTAGTAGACTCGACAGCTCTTTGGGTGGAAAACTAGGTCATCATGTCATCTTTCCCTTTACGTGGAATACTGTTTTGGTAGACTTCTTGCTGATGTCTTCAAAATCTTGATTGGGCAATAGAACTGGCTTTAAAGGCTGTAAAAATCTTTTAAATAAAAAAAGGGCTTCAGAGAACATGTTTTCCACAATCTTTTTCCAAAGGATTCTTTGTGAGGGGTGTGAAAATATGGGATCTTGTGGGCAAGGTTTAATATATAACAGGCTAAAATCGTACCTTGATATTTAGAACTGTCTTCCTCATCATCTGTCTGGCCCCTGTCTTGCCAACTTTGTACTTTTTCATCTAGGCCTTTGCATTCACACTCAGTATAAGCCAAGCATGTATCCAAAATATAATTCTGTGTATAATCACCAATTCTAGACAAAACATCTTCAATAGATTCATGATCAGGGTCTCTGCAATATAAGAAAATGATTTAAATTTTAAGTTATTGTAGTTATTAAATGGCATGATAAATTGAATGGGGTTTCAAGCTATGTTGAAAGTTATATCATGGTAATTTTCAAGCTATGTTGAAAGTTATATCATGGTAATTTTCACAAAGTTCTAAAATTATGGGTCAATCATCCTTACCACCGACCCAGTGAAGATCCCGTATTAGAAGGTTCATATCACACTTATCACCAAGTGGCTTATGATAGACCAGTCAGTGAGATGGGTTCAAAATTCAGCAAATGAATGTCAAGTGAAACATTGAATTTGCCTATGCAGCAAGGATCTATTGCAGCGTTTGCATCAACAGTGTAACATAAAGTATTTCATTTATCTTAGACCTACAAAATTAATGTTAACAATTTAACCCTTTACCTGACCTCCAACATATGGGACAGGTCAAGCTAGAAAGAGCTTGTAGACTAATTCAAATTGTGTTGTAAATTGAAAAACAGATGCCTTATAAGGTAGAACAGATAAACTTCATTCTCAGTGTCGCATTGTTTTAGTGGAAAAGAATGCTGAACTCAGAAAAATATTGTTTTGGCAGGAGATAAAGCCAAAGATTTGTCTGTACATATAAAAAGGTCAATCTACACATATATGAAGTCTGATCTTTGTCTTCATGCTTCTTCTTTTTAGGCTACAGTTGTTTGTAAAAATTAATTTTCTAGTATTATCTAGTAAAATTAATCAACTAGTATTTTCAGCCTTTTCGGTTCTAATTTAATTCCAATAGCCTTGAAAATTCTATTTAGCATTACAAGAGTTAAAATAATCATATGGACAAATACTTGATGGTCAAAATAAGAAGTTTTTTTTCAATTATGTAATATGACCTTGATAAAAGACCTTGACTTTATCACATGACCTCGACCTAGGTAGACGTGTATCAATGAGATCTACCATCATTTCAAATATGAGCAGTATATCTTGAAAAGGCTTTAAGTAATTGTAAATGTTAATTTTCTTGTCAGGTTTTGCAGATAGACAGGCAGACAGATGTCCAACAGTAAAACAAATTACAGGTTTTCACTAGTACCCAAAAGTCAAGAGTCAATGACCCTTGTGCAAACATTTTCAAGAGCCAAAAATTGAAATCCCAAGAGTCAAAATGCAACATGCCCTCTGGTATTTATTTGGAAGAAAAATATTTTTTTAAATGTTTGTAAGTTCTTTAGCAATGGTGCCTCAGAATAAACTCTGTCTCAGATTGGAACATTTCTCCAATCTGACAGTAGGCCTATTCTATTTTCAGTCAAGTACCCGTGAATTACGATCGCCAATGCATGTCCATCACTCAAGAGTGTTAATTACCAATGAAACTAGTTTTATCCATGAAGAGGGAATATATTTTCATAATAAATACCATTTTCCAATAATTTGGCACACTTGTGATGACCCTTGACGCATGGCTGCAAATTTTCGAAAGTCAATATGACGCACAGTGACAAATTTTCCAGCGTCAAAATTGCTTCTTCTTGATTTTATGTGTGTTAAAACCAGAGGTCTCGGGTCAAACAAAACCCTGAAAATGTCCCTGATCTTTCTGATGCAGTTTTTCCTTTTCCATAATGTCTTCTTCACAGTAAGATACCGGCTTTTAATTTTTCATAAACTTTACATTCTTGTCTGTGGGTTCTTTCAATTTTGACAAGTCTGTAATTTTTTCGCCTGATAATATGTTAACTGAAAAATGTTGCATAAGGACCTTTAAGGTAGTATAAACAGAGGTTCTACTTACATTTGGAGATCTGGTGATATGTGGTGTCTAGAGATCTGTGACAAATATTCAGATGTATTTTTAGTATGAGAGACAGCACTGTTAGGTCTGGATAAAGCAAATTTGTTAGCACTGTTAGGTCTTGATGCAGCAAAATGGTATGCACTGTTAGGTCTGGATATAGGTTTTGAACTCTGTGGACTTGGTCTCATACTGCAGGCACTCTGAGGTCTAGAGGCTAAAATTGTTTGTGATTTTCTATCTGCCATGTTACGACTTTGGTCACCAACGTTCAATTTATGTGACAAATCTTGTGGTCGTGAAATCCAAAGTTCATCAGGACTAGTTTTTGATCGAAACCATTCTGATGTGGCTTCTGTATCACACGGGTATATGTTCATAAATGCTGGTCCACCAGTTATGTATAGGTCTCCATTTTTCTCTCTCTGCTGTGGACAATGACTCTTGTGTGTATATCCAGCCATTTTGATTCTTTTTTCCTGAAAAACAAAAACTACAAAATCATCGAATGTAAAATTCACTGATTTCACATTTTAATTTCCTGTAGAAAAAAAGTAACAGACACTAATTTCAGTTTTGAACCTTTTACCAGATGGCAAAATTTTAGACTGGTCCAAATTGAAAGGAGTTGCAGACAACATTTAAAAGTGTATGATTTTTTATCTTTTCACCTTTCTGGGTGGAAAACATTGTGAAAAATGATGAAATTGCTTGTTGCAGCAATTTCTTCTTATTACTTAATGATTTCCCAATCGTATTTCTTGAGTGGCGTCAAAAAGGCGTAATTGTGTTGGAATAAGTTAAATGAACAGAATTAATTTGAACTAACTATCTATGATTCTCAGTATTAGAAAATATTACAATACAATAACATAAGTTTATAAATTAAAATGAGAAATATACTCAAAGCAATATACATTCAAAGAACCATGGTAAATCTTCATGGTAATATTATAAAGTAAAATAATTATAATATGTAGCTTTTAATCAAACTCCCAAAGTACTGCTCTGGATTGCTAAACAAAATTTAGACCATTGATTTGTTTCTCTTGAATCCTTAAAATCAAGAGAATAGGCCTTTAGACCAGTCAATAGTACTGAAAGGTAAACTACCAGGCAAACCTTACAGGATTTAGAGGCCAAGATATGCATTACAGCCCGTCTTGCACCTGTGCAAACCTACACATCTTCAAACATAGTCTCACTGAAATATACAACATTATATATATATGATCATTTTGAACTGTTTATGTCTAGTTCAGTCTTGTGGCGAAGCAGTGACAATCTCGCATAAAAAAGTGGATGGCGCTTAAAATCTTGGCCAGAGGCAACTTTTGTCCAATGAAAATTTTGAGATCTGATTTCAATTGCAACTGCCGTAACCAAATTTTATTTTACCAGAAATTGAAAGTGGCAACAAGAATTGTTATTAGAAGGTACAAAGTCAAATGCAAGTTGCATACACTTGCTAATCTGGAAGGAGTGTAAATAGAATTCGAATCCGGGTCTGTTCGCCCCAAATCACGTTCGCCCTAATTCCCGTTCGCCCCGGGTCCGTTCGCCCTAATTCCCGTTCGCCCTATTTTTTATTTTAAAAAATAAGAAAAAATACAAATACTCTGATTGCAAAAGATTGCAATTTTTGGAAATATCATGTTAATTCCTCGTTTATGGGCAAAACATTGTATTTACAGCTAAATCTTAATTGTAGTTACAAGCTTCTGCTTTACAAGATATCATGTTAATTTATCGTTGTTTGGCAAAACAACGTATTTACAGCTAAACCATAATTGTAGTTACATGATTTTGATTCAGAAGTGATAACCTTGTTAATACATTTTTGATAGGCAAAACATCTCATTTACAGCTAAAAAAAGTTTCATCTCTGTGACAGATTATCAGGGCTCTGCAGAGTGGGCGACTCAGGCGAAAAAGTCGCCTGGTTTCATAAAACTTCGCCTGATTTGCTGATCAAAGCGAAGTCGAAGTCGCCTGGAATTTTCCGGAAGTCACCTGTATACCATAGGTGATAACCAAATCTAAAAGTAGGGGACAGTGTGCTATTATACAACTGCCGGTCGGAAGCCCTTTGATCGTAATTCAACAGTGTATCGATAGTCACGAGGCCAGCAGATTATCAAAAAGAGGGATACGTTCTGGCAGCTAATAGTCGACATGCTCGCTTCATTCACACCTACCCTGATTGGTCTCGGCAATGCTTTGTATACTATCGGCACCAGAAATCTTTATTTAAAATCCTTTCCCTTCTTAAGTTTTAATTATTTCGGTAAATTAAGTTATCATCAGTCTACGAGATTTGTTGCTTACTTTCACATAATGAGAATAATGACCGACATTTACGGACGCCGTGTCATTTAATTTTGTTAAAAATTTGAAATCTTGATGAAAAATAATTCTGCCAAAAATCTACGTAGAGTAAATTCATTTTTCATTAGAATCCTTCAATTTGAATTATCTGCTTTAATTGTAACAAGTGAAGAAATTTATGGCAAACAATTTAAAGGCAGCTACGATCTTTTCCTGAATTTCTTGTTTTAATACATTCTTTCCAAAAACTAAATTTTACTTACTTGTGTTGGTAATAATTCCTTTAAATAACATGTAATCCTATAAGATTGAGCAAATTATCCTGTGTTAACTTTAAACCTCTGCATGTACAGTCTGGTTTTGTGTACTCAGCAGTAACCCTTACGCTTTACACACTATAACTGACTTAATCACAGAGGACCTTTTATGACCAATTAATGACAATTTTTATCCATTTATATGTTATCAGGTAAAGTGGACAGACTGTAACTCATTACCACACAATCCCCTATTTTGACATCTTGAAATGCTTTTATGGGAAACTGTGGAAAAAGGAGGAAAATTGCAGCAAGCAATTTATCCTTTCCCCACATGTTTCTACCCTCTTTGGCACCTTCTTCTTATTTAAGCCCACTTTGAAATGTCTTATTTAGCTCCTTTCAATTTGTACCAGTCTGATTTTTTTTCTTCTGGTAATGATTTGATTAAATACATTTTGTTACAATAAAAATCTTTTCTCATTTTCTGCTTCAAATAGTAACACTACTCATTTCATTCAGACCGCCTATACACCATTTGCATTTTTTTAATTAGTTGACATTTTGATCATATATGAATCTATAATGAAATATTAAAAACAAAAAAAAAATCAGAATCAAACTCTTGAACTCTCAAACCTAAAGAAAAATACAAAATGAATAAGATCTTTACTGAGGACTGAAAGGATAAGCAGTTTTTGCTATGTTCATTGCATAATACATAATATAAAATGCAACTACTTGGTTGTAAAGCTTTTTATTTTCTGATAGAAATGCGGAATATGCATAAAAACTCAATTTTTAACGCAATCCACTTCTCCTGAAAGTCTCACCACTTCTCCCCATTTTGAAAAACTTCTCCCAATTCTCAGACTAGTGAGAAGTGACTTCTCCCCAAATTCTGGGAGTCTGCAGAGCCCTGAATATACCTAATATTAAACTCATGATGTCTTGACAAATAAAAACTAAAATTCACGTTTTACGGGCTAAAATAACACAGTGAGAAAAGAAGAGATTGCAAATAATATGCAGTTCCTCCTTTTCTTACTATATTTTTAACTTTCTTGGTCCATTGTTCGAATTTAAAATCGCTTTATGTTATTTTATCTTCTGCAACGTCTTTGGATTTGGCCAAGTCCACTGTTTTTTCGTTTTTTAACCGAAAGAAATCAAGTTTCTTATATCATAATGACTGTGTTTGACTTCAAACAACTAAATTTATAATATTGAAGCGTGTTCGATGTAATTGAATAATACAAAATTCGGACGAGTTGCAACTTTCAAAAACATCGGGAATATGCAATTTCGAACAACGTTCGAGTCATTTATCTATATGACAAAGCATTTTTTTTTAAAAAAGTTAACATTAAAGTGAATTGACAGACAAACACTAAAAATTATACTCATTCTAACTCACTTTATAAAGGGGGCGAACATACAAAAATAGGGCAAACGGACCCACTTTTGGGGCGAACGGACCAAGGGCAAAAGTATATTTAGGGCGAACGGACCCGATACCATAGAATTCAGGGCTGTTTTTGAGGTCAGATTTGATTTGTAATTTGGATGTGGGATGCCCGAGAGAAAGTGGGCATAACTGAAATAGTTTAATATAACCAAAATTGATTCAATAGATAAAAATAGAACTTAACATTATGACTTTTTTATATCAATGTGGACATTGTCATTTCAAAGTGACTAAATGACCGTATACTTGTCAGTTTTTACCTTGGTTGCGAATCGAATACGCCCACATTTATTTTCCAAATTGTCCTCGCCTTTTGAGTTCATATGAGACAATTGTTCCATACTTTTTTCAACCTTGCAAGAATACCTCTAGTTTAATTCTGTCTTCCATCCATGACAGACAAGAACTCCTTAACCAATTCTCACATAATAAAAAGTTCTGTCTTAGAGCCTAAGAAAGAGATGTTTGGTAAACATTGTGGAAAATGAAGAACTGTTAATTAAATGCTTTCATCATCCACAATGTTTTCTACCCCCAAATACTAACATATGAAATTCTATCAATAAGAATTTTTCTGCAACATCTTTGAATTTTGACCAGTTTAAAATTTTGTCATCTGGTCATCCTCGCTAAAAGATTATCAGAAAGAAGGCTACGATATTGCAGCTAGCTCATGAAGATAAGCAAAGAAAAACAAATAAGAAAACAAATACAGAGACACCACCAATGTAGTATAATACTTTCCTACGATCGAGTTCGTACAGAATGTTACAAAAAAAAAGAAAATGGACTACGTGCATGCGGTCAGCGTTGGAACAACAGGCAAAACATTATCCTATCCCCTTTCCGCCTACATCACATTAACTTCCAAAGTGTCCGAGAGAAAGTATAATCTATCAGTTATTGATTTAAAAATCACCAATTTGACGCTTGTAGTCATCTATTAATTTACCCTTTCCTGTCGTTGACTTGTTTGGCCTGGCTAAGGTGCTCCCAATTTAACCGAGTAAAAAGTGTAATAGACTGGGTAGCAGTCTAATTTCAATCGTAGACTGGTACCACTTTCGACTTTAATAAGGCTTTGTAAGGCTCCTGTAATTTAAACGGCGGCATTTTTTTACGTACTGATACTTAAAGATACAATGAGTCAATTCCTAAATATGACAGGAGACTTTCTGGTTAAAGACATATGTAATTGACGTCATAAATGACGTCATCTGATTGTCATTATGCATTCTTTGACGTCATAGCGTCTTTCCGTTTGTTTGTTTTCTGTTGTTTTTCATTGTTGTTTTTTTATTGCCTTTAAAAGGAAATGGATCTTTTATGCTACGATAGCGACATCTTTTATTTGCGTTGAGCTGCGGAGAAATTTGTTGATATTTCTCGAGACCCGCGAAGGTCTAAAATAGTATAAAAAAAAAAGCTGTAATTCTGCAGGTAGATCTAGGCCTATTTCCATACTCCTTCTGGTACCATTTGAAAACGGCGTTTTTTCGCATTTGGACGCCATATTCAGAATGAAAAATGACGTCATCTTTGATCATATATGGAACTGTATTTGGTACAATCAGATACGGATTTTTTCTGACGTGTCCGATTTTGTCTGTGGAAAGATTAAGAGATGAAGAGAATATTTTTTGTTTTCATGGAGGTATGAACCGAAAAAACTAATCACACTGTATGAATACGCGAAGCGGTTCATACCTCCATGAAAACAAAAAATATTCCCTTCATTTCTTATAATTTAATAGCATCGAGCGAAAAAAGCAATACTTTACAAATTTTGATACCTTTTTGTAGAGAACTATTTTGTGCGGAAGCATACAAAATGGATGCGTGCTCAAAATTGTGTTCATGGAGGTATGAATTAAATTTTTCGGCCAATCAGATCGCTCGTTTTTGATAGACGAAACTAACAATTAAATTATATATATTTCAGTGACTAGAAATATTTATGAGTGGATAAGTAACGTTTAGATTAAACGACGTCACGTCGTGATATCCACGGAGATGCGAGACGACTTTTGCAAAATACTCACAGAAAACACAATTTTTGATCAATTTTATTGAAACTTTACAGATACCCATAGAATACAAGTAATCCTTGTGTGAAAATTTGAAGAGAATCGCATATGTGCTTTCCATTTTATTCAAGATTTTCAAAGGTGCGCAAAGAGCATGCGCGAAACGTAAATTGCCGACATCGCCATAAGGCTAAAGTTGATTGGTTTGAAAATGTGAGAAAAAAATACAAAGTTGGTAATCAGCATTTTCTTCTTTTTATTCAAACCTTTCTTTGGTCATTTCTCCCGCTCTGTGGGATAATGGGTTAGTTCATGCGCTTAGATGAGACGGAAATGAGAAATGCTGTTTAAAACAATTCACGTTGGAACTATACGGCGACAAAAAGTGGCTATGTCTACAAATAGTCTTGTTTTTGATATTTAGGTGGAAAAGCTCAATCTATCCGCCTGTGACCTGTCACGCAAAAAGGAACCACCGGAGAAAAGCGCATCCTGATTATTGACCACATTCAGTCTGCAGTCCACACACACTGACCAGATCGACAATTTATTTTTTTTGAAAAATCGACATTGCATGACCGTTCGCTAGATCCGATCTATTGCAAATAATATTTTTTACATAATATCCGCGGATAGTCTAATTTTCAGATTTTAAATTACATTGTTTCTAGATATTCTAGCCTGAATTTAAAAGCCAACACGCTTCCCTTTTAAACCTATTCTCACACAATATCGCTTTTTGAACCCCCCCCCCCCCAAAAAAAAACCTGTGAAACAATTAGGGAAAAGAAGAAATTGCTTTTTACAAGCAATTTCTTCATTCAGTGGCCACAGTTTTCTACTTCAAAAGACCAAACAAATAAATGATAACGAAATAAGATGAAATCAAATTTCAACTAAAAATTGTCGTCTGCAAAATCTTTGAGGTCTTAGAAGTTTGTCATCTGGTAATGGGCTAACTGGGTCATGTACATAGACATAGACCAAAATAGGATAAATATCCTATTTACAAATAACTATCCAATTCCAATCGAATTATGTCTGGCCGAACGACTGCCGAAAACACGACGCTCAAATTATAGACCGATTGATGGGGCTTAACACCACTTTTAACAGTATTCGTCATATCGCGGTGGTTGGAGCACCTAACTATGGATTCCTTGAATTTCTCACACTACTACTATCACTACATCCTTTCCGAGCCTCCGGCTATTCATCCCACTTAGGCTTACGATTACCCACCTATTTGTGGGAGATACGTGTCGAAAAGGATAACCCGGCGGACCCCATGACTAGGAGCCGTAAGCGCTACCACTGCGCTATGGCCGCGGCTATATAGTGTTTTTAATAAAGATTCTGTACTTTGCTACAACGGGAGGCCGGGCTGGAAGATATTTATTCCGTGAATTGACGGATCGCAGCTGTCAATAAAAATTCGATCGTCCAATCAATTTACTCATTTAGACCGCACGAGAGTTTTGAACTTCAACTTTAAGCATCTTTGTGTGGCGACTTAGATCGGTCGTAACTACAGCCTATCATTTTCCTGTTCTGTTACATGTGACCACAAATTTTGCAAAATAACGCCATTTTAATATCTAATGCGAACTTCCTGTCGGAGTTAAGCGGGTTAGCGATCAGTCAATTTCAATATTTACTGAACGTATGTCAATCAGAATACAAAACGAGTTAAACTTGATTCTATTTACGACACTTTAGTATTTTGAACGTGACGTACAATGTCTTGTTGTTTGATTATTCTTGGTTTAGTAATTTTAACCCATTCCAACTCAAGCCCTCCTTTTTACGCCCCACAAGAAAAAAACTTTGGAAAACATTGTGGACAATGAAGAAATTTCTTATAACAAGCAATTTCTTCATTATCCACAATGTTTTCTATCCCAAAAGACGAAAAAAAAAATAATTAATAGAATTCCTTCAACTTGAAAATGTCGTCTGCAGCATCTTTCAATTTGGACCAGTCTAAAATTTGGAATGGGTTAAAGTTAGTAAATAATTGACAGATCGCTACTGTCAATCAAAGAACCAATCGACCAATCGGAAATTCATTTACTGTGACCAGAAATGAACATTGAACTCCCTCATTGGCCGAAGCAAGTGAAGATTTTTTGGTGGTTAGCAGCTTAAACGTCGTAACTACAGCTTATTCAAGTTAACGTCGCCGTTAACGTTTAGGTCGCCAACCAACTGTTTTATGTTGTTGTTTCAGGTTACTCGACTAACTTTTAAAAAAAGACCCCGCCCCCAAAAACCAACTTCCAGTCGGGGCTCTGTAGGCGGGGCCAGTGATCCGCCAATCGTAACTGCAGTTAAGCAGACATGTCATTTAGACTTGGGGTGAAGTTTGAATTCCAAAATCGACCGCCATAAACACGAAGCTTTTTGTTTGGTATAATGACTTTAAAGTCTTAATTACAGCTTATTCAAGCTGTAGTTACAACATTAAGGTCGCAAATTAAACATTCTGCTTTTTTGTTACATGCTAGCGATTGGTCAATTGTTTCCCCTATTTTCATGGTTACTATGACCTACGTTCTATAAAAATCACACAGTGTAGACATGAATAGAAGCCTGCCATAAATGAAATATAATGCGACAAGAGGACCATGATGGTCCTAAATCGCTCACCTGAGACATCTGCAAATTACAGTATTTTTTTAGTATAAAAAAGACACAACTTGAGCAAAATAATTAAACAAATATAAGATTTTGGGCTTTGTACAAAACAATCCAGTAATGCTTTACAATAAGAATGAATTCTTTTGGCTTTATAGTTAATCCATTACCAAACTATCCAAGAATTTGTCACCCTCAGGGAAAATAGGTTTGAAAAATACATAGTGAGAAAGGAAGTGACAAGCAATTTATCAATTTCTCAGTGTTTTCTACCTGAAATTCTTTGTATTTAGATTTTAATCAAACTCTAATTACTGTCTGATACTTCAATAGGTGTAATTTTAGCAACCTTGGTAGAGAACAATCTGGATGTACTATAAATCAAAATATAAATGCATTACAACTTATACATGAGGAGTGGAAGATACATGCTCTTATTGAGCGTTTTTCATATCTTTGGATGCCTTGGGAAGGGCCATGTTTGTCCAAAGGATATAAACATGGTAGATAACAATAATGTTATCCTATGTTTTTAATGTAAATGCTCTAGAACCTATATTTAAGAAGAAGAATTCTTTCAATGCGATTTACGCAATTTTCGACCCCAGAAGCAGAGACATTTTTTATCTTAAGAGCATATTTTCCTGTTACATAGTACAGAATTATTTAGTCATGCTACATACCAATTATGTATGCCCATCACCTTACATTTCAGAAGGAGAAGACTTTTGATGTTGCTCTAATTGGGTGTTTTCCAAAATTTTGACCTCTGGGGCAGTGCTATGTTTTATCCTAGGGCTAAGATTTTAGCTGACGTGGTAGAGAACCATCTGGATATGCTAGATACAAAATATGAGTGCCTTAGACTTTGTAGATTGGGAGAAAAAGACTATTGAACATGGTCTAATTGAGAATTTTTACAAACTTTGGACACCCAGGGAAGGGGTGTTTATTAACCTACAGGCATAATTTAATCAAAACTGATAGATAACAGCCAGGCTATGCTACACTCCTTCTTAAAATGAAGAATTTTTTATTACATACTCAAATTTTGCGTTTTTCCCAATTTTGGACCCCTAGTGCAGGGCAGTTTTTGACCCGAGGAAGACAACTTTTAGTGATATAGTACAAAACCATCTAGTTATGCTACATACCAAATATGAATATCCTAGACCTTATAAGTTAAGAGTAGAAGTCTTTTGAAATTGCTCTAATTAAGCATTTTTCCAAACTTCGGACCTCAGGGGCGGGGCCATTTTGACCCTTGAGCTTAAATATTTAAAAACTTGGTAGAGAACTATATGATTAAGCTCTATACAAAATAAATGCCTTTGGCCTTGTAGTCTGTGAAAAAAAAGACAACAAAGATTTTCTAAAATTTCCCATTTTCATATGCCGCAGTGACAAGACTTTTTCACGGAATAAAAATCTTTTAACAACTATTGAAGAGCTTCACCCAAGGAACATCCCTGCAGAGTTTCAGCTTGATTGGCCTACTGGTTTAGGAGGAGAAGATTCTTTTTTTTTTTTTAAGATTTACTAAAGATTCCCATTTTCAAATGCCGCAGAAACCAGAGTTTTTGACAGAATTAAATTCTTTTAACAACTTTCGTAGAACTTCATCCAAGGAACATCCCTACAAAGTTTCAGCTTGATTGGCCAAGTGGTTTAGGAGGAGAAAATTTTTAAAGATTTTTAAAGATTTACTTAAGATTCCCTTTTTTGAATGCTGCGGCAACCAGAGTTTTTGACGGAATTAAATTCTTTTAACAACTTTCGTAGAACTTCATCCAAGGAACATCCCTGCAAAGTTTCAGCTTGATTGGCCTACTGGTTTAGGAGGAGAAGATTTCTAACCTTTTCCCGTTCAAATACGGGATTTTACGTTCCTGTGATTTTATACTTGAGAAAACATTGTGGAAAAAGAAGAAATTGCTTGTAACAAGCAATTTCTCCTTTTTCCACAATATTTTCTACCACATAAGGTGGTTTCATTTCAAATTGCATCCAGTTTTCATTGTCGTCTGCAACCTCTTTATATTTGGACCAGTCTAAAATTTCCAAAAAACGGGAAAGGGTTAAAGATATTTAAAGAATTACTAAAGATTCCCATTTTCATATGCCGCGGTTACAACAGTTTTTCACGGAATGAAATTCTTTTAACAACTTTTGAAAAAATTCACCCAAGAAACATCCCTGCAAAGTTTCAGCTTGATTGGCCCACTGGTTTAGGAGGAGAAGATTTTTAAAGATATTTAAAGAATTACTAAAGATTCACATTTTCAAATGCCGCGGCAACCAGGAATTAAATTCTTTTAACAACTTTTGAAGAACTTCACCCAAGGAACATCCCTGCAAAGTTTCAGCTTGATTGGCGAACTGGTTTAGGAGGAGAAGATTTTTAAAGAAAATGTGGACGGACGACGGACAACGACCGATCACATTAGCTCACCTCGCTCTTTGTGCTCAGGTAAGCTAAAAACGAGTGAACAGGTTAATCGCTATCTAGTTATTTCATTTACTAACAATAAATAAGTCTCTTCGAGAAAACATGAGTGAAATGGCGACCATCTTGAAAATATCGATGTCCTCATTTGCGACGATGCGCTGCCAATTGAACTCTTTAACACGTTCCCACACTAACCCCCCCCCCCCCCCCCCTGTTCAAACCTCCAAAAAAGAACTTCGAAAGACATTCTGGAAATGAAGAAGTTGCTAGTGACAAGCAATTTCTTCATTTTCCACAAGGTTTTCTATCCTAAAAGACCAAGTCGTTTGAAATTTCATCTAATGAAAATTGTCGTCTGCAACTCCTTTGAATTTGGACAAGTCTAAAATTTCGCTGCTTGGTAATAAGTGTATAAGAAATTAAAAGCTACCTGAATCTAATAAGATTTTTTCCTACTTACCATCCTCAAGAGTGAAGGGATATAGAGTTCCTATTTTCTCTAATAATATTAGATAAATAGAACGTTTGCCGCCCTTGGTACGACAAGGTGAGTACTTGCCTGCTTGACGAACATATCTAATTGAGTTAATTCGAAGTTGCCGAATCTTCAAGTAATTCCCCTTAAATGTTTTGTTAGCAGCAAAACTGTAAAAGTTTAATAGCTGTCAGCATGAAACTGCACGGACTCAATGAGATAAAGTGCAGTGCACGAGAATATTGTCTCTGAGTTGTGTTTTGTTTTTTCAGACATAAACAAAATGTGTATAAGCTATCAACTTGAGAACTATTTCAGACAGTGAGATATAATACAGAACCTAGAGGTGCATACGTATCACAAGTCTTAGATTCCTACATATTAAATTACAGCCTTTTAATCACGTCTATTTCATTGTTTTCATCTAGGCTGCAATATATTAAATTTGAAAGCCATCAAAAATAATATTACGAGGAATGAATTGAAAATGTTGAGGTTGTTTTGGCGGAAGAAACGACAGGAAGTTGAAGCACTTTAATAATTCTTAGTTTAACCCATTCCCACAGTCCAGATTTTAGAAGCCTTTAAAAAAACATAGTGGAAAATGAAGAAATTGCTTTTTAAGCAATTTCTTCATTATCCACAATGTTTTCGGCTCCAAATGACGAGGGCTTTTTAATGTTATCGAATATGGATTTTCTACAGATTGTTCTTGAACATTTTTTCATGTATAGGAGGTAGAAACTTCTAACACTTCGCCATTTTGTCATTGGCGATGTTTTCAGAACACACTGCTTTTCAAGAACAAAAAATAATAATAATAATAATAAACAAGAGGGCCGTTGGCCCTGGGGCGCTCACCTGAGATAAAGGCTCTTTTTCTTTCAACAGTCTAATTTCATGTTAAGGTTAGGATTATGAAACAAGTTGGCCACAATTACATATAAAGACTATGAACCTGGGGATCCAAAAGTCTAAATAATAAATTCTAAGGCCTTAGTGCTGATTTGAAAGAAGGAAAAAACTTTTTCCATGGGTTATAATTTCAGAAATAAGAAAGACGTCTGTGAACTGATGCTTCATGTCTATACCCCCCCTGGGTCTGCTCTTGGAAACCCTAGGATCATGATTTTAGCTTTTTTGTAAGAGATCAATATACTGATGTTTCATGCAAAATATCAAGGTTCTACGCCTTCTGGGTCAGGAGGAGAAGATTTTTAAAGATTATTTTGAAATTTCACTTTTGTTGCCATGGCAACCAGAGTTTTTAACGGATTTCAATTCTTTTAGCTATTTTTGTAGGGGACCACCTAAGCAACATTTCTGCCAAATTTGGTTCAAATCGACCCAGTGGTTTGAGAGGAGATGTCATTTAAAAAATCGTTCTTTATTTCTATATAAACCCCACCCCCCTGGGGCTCCGCCCCTGGGGACCCGAGGATCATGATTTTAGCTATTTTGAAAGAGGTCAATATACTGATGTTTCATGCAAAATATCAAGGCTCTATGCCTTCTGGGTCAGGAGGAGAAGATTTTTAAAGATTATTTTAAAATTTCACTTTTGTTGCCATGGCAACCAGAGTTTTTAACGGATTTCAATTCTTTTAGCTATTTTTGTAGGGGACCACCTAAGCAACATTTCTGCCAAATTTGGTTCAGATTGGCCCAGTGGTTTAGGAGGAGATGTCATTTAAAAAATCGTTCTTTATTTCTATATAACCCCCCCCCCCCCTGGGGCTCTGCCCCTGGGGATCCGAGGATCATGATTTTAGCTATTTTGGAAGAGGTCAATATACTGATGCTTCATGCAAAATATCAAGGCTCTACGCCTTCTGGGTCAGGAGGAGAAGATTTTTAAAGATTATTTTAAAATTTCACTTTTGTTGCCATGGCAACCAGAGTTCTTAACAGATTTCAATTCTTTTAGCTATTTTTGAAGGGGACCACCTTAGGAACATTTCTGCCAAATTTGGTTCAGATTGGCCCAGTTGTTTAGGAGGAGATGTCGTTTAAAGAAATTGTTGACGGACGACGCACGACGCACGACGGACGCCGGACAAAAGGCGATCACAATAGCTCACTTGAGCACTACGTGCTCAGGTGAGCTAAAAATGTGTGAATAGACGGGTCACCGCTGTCAATAAATATAGTTTAACCCTTTCCTGTTTTTTTTTTTTTAGATTTTAGACTGGTCCAGATTCAAAGGTTTTGCAGACGACAATTCAAAGTTAAATTTATTTTAAAAATAATCATTCAGTAGGGTAGAAAACATTGTGGAAAGAAGAAATTTCTTCTTTTGCCACAATGTTTTCCCAAGTATAAAAACAAAGGGACGTAAAAACCAGTGATTATACAGGAAAGGGTTAAACAGTCAATTCATTCACCTAGACTGGGAGTGGACTTTGAACTCAGACATTGTTGCTGAGCATTTTTGTATGTTTGGCGACTTAAACTTCCATAATAGGCTACAGGTTACTCAAGCTGTAGTTACGGCTTTTGGGTAGCTAACCAACGACTCGAGTTTTACTTTTTATTTTCCTGAGCATAACTTTAACAAAATGTCACAAGAGCCATCTTTTCACATCGGATAAGAATTTCGTAAAAGAATCTTATCATGAAAAAGGTCATCATAGGAACATTTATCGGAAATTTGGCTGAAATCTAGTCAGTAATTTTTGAGAAATTGTCTAAATTTTCTGCATCACGACCGGCCTGTTTCTCGACACAAGAGAGACAGATCGTTAAAACAGTGGGCAAAATTAAATACTGTTTTTAAATTGAAAATGCTGCCTAATTGCCATCTGGGTAGAGGGACAGAGGTCAGAACAGTGGATTACATCCACCCAGTAAGTTCTCGAGTATAGCTGAGCAAGTTGCTAGCTCAGGATTGTTTTATATGTTCCGTATATATATTGTAGTTTAAAAGACTCTGTTTTGTAAACTATAGTTCATAATTGTAGTTAATGATAGTTAACTGATCAAACAGGGACACGGTAGTCCATCTAATCATATTATGTAAAGTTTGTCATTGATTTTCATCAATTGCTCTACCGAATCACGTACCATATATCGTCGTCGTCGTTCTAAAACGACGTAACTACAGCTTGAATCAAGCTGTAGTTACGTCGTTTTAGAACGACAACGACGATATGTTCTTTATTGTTTCAAAGCGACACTACAAGCCTAAATAAGCCACGTAAAGTTTCTCTTTTTGCTAAGTATAGCAAGATGAAGGCCATTTTAGATTATAACATACCAATTGTACCATACGTTGGTTGATTGATTGAATGGGGTCTAACGCCGCTTTTAACAGTATTTCAGTCATATCGCGGCGACTGGAGCACCTCACAATGGGTTCCTAGTATTTCTCACACCAGTACTGGTACCACTGTTGACTTGCGACTTTGTTAAGTCTACGGCGGCACCAGTCTAGCCCCAATTTTGACCTCATAGAAGTGAGGCTTGGACTTGACAAATGTTCTCATGGTGATAAAATTATCATAAAATACATCCATTGATGTCTGTTATCAGACACGAATGAACTATTTTACCCAAATTTTGGCCTTTAAGCTCATAGTGTTACCTTGATATTGGAGATTGAGACCTTAGATTTGAACAAATATACATCAGACCATTGTGCTGAATAAGTTATTTCGTTGAATTGCTTTCTTTTTGTCAAACCTTCTTGTAATGAGCAAGGCAAAGTTGCAACTATGACAAGTCTGTGTATGTACCTATGTCCGTATTTGTGAAAACCATTTTTGGTCACAATAAATAATTTGTCACAATTAATCTCAATCTTGAGTTTGAAAGAAATTTTCAGATAACCTAAATGTCACAGCTCAAGGTCAAATATGTATGTTCTTTCAAGTTTTTTCTCAATCGTCATAAATTAGTCAGATGAGCGATTTAGGGCCAGAACTGTTATATTTTACTGGCTATAAATTTTGCCAAATAGCGCCGTTTAACATCAAAGTGGAACTTCCTGTCAGAGCTCAGTGGGCGGGGCTAGCGATCCGTCAATGACAAATCTATCGTACAAGTCATTTAACAATGCGTCCGTTTGAAATCTAAAGAGGGAAATGAAAAAAGTACGACAACATTATATATTTCACATAAATGCAAAGATTGGTTTTATTTACTAACTTCAGAACCGTTTTGTTTTGAATGATTTCAATACTTTATGCTACATTATGAACAACAACAATAATATAAAGATGATCTCATTATGAAATTCGATAAATGTATAAGAATATAACAATGAATTGACAGCATTTCACATGAAAAATTATTGTGTGTTTTTTTATCAAAATAATAGTATATGCACAGAACGACATAATTTGATGCAAACAAGTTGTATATAGTTAAGTTAGAAATATGTTATGTACTCATTGTTGACAACACAACTCAAATTTTGTCATTAACAAAACATTTGATTTGAGTGGTCAAAATGCGTAAAAATACCCCTACAAGCATATTGTATGCGAAACGGTTCTATTTTTCTAATTTTCAATTAACATGGGTCACCAGGTGATGCTAAATACAAAATATGAAAGCCATATGCATTATTGTATGTCAGAAAAAAAAGAAAATAGAGACTTTTGTCTATCGGTTTAAATAGCCAAAATGAAGAATATTTTAATCTGAAACAATCTCCAGATAATATTCCATTAAAAATATGTAAGCTCTAGCCGCAATTGCTAATAATAACAAATATTTAACGAAGTTCTTCTTGCCCATGTAGAGCAGGGGGTGCCAAGGCAATTGTGGCAAACTGGGTTTTTATTCAATTGAGAACCTAGATATGATATTGCATAAAGAATTTAGAATTTGTTTTTCACAAGATTTAATGTAGAGTACAATCTCTGGTAGAGCCAAATGTTGCCAAAAGGGTTATCAGGTTGTGGCTAAGCAAAAATTCGAAAATTCAAGGAATTTGTGTTAGTCGTTACATGTTTATCAAGGATTTCTCTCTTACAGCAGGGTGTACCCAAGTAGAGCCCATATTTAACCCAAGGACAGTTTGCTTGACACCACAGCGGCAGGGGTGTGGAAATGATAATTTTTCCACTTGTCCCCGTACAAGAAAGAGATTAATTTCTACTTTTCCAGAATCAAAATAAGGGATTTCCACACCCCTGATAGAGGTTTGCAAGATGAAGCAAAATGGTGAAAATAAGTCACACGTATTATGGTATTCCACTAGAATATTAGAAGCTTTCTTTTTGTCTCTGTAAAAAAAAATGTACACAATGTCAATAAGTGACACTAAATGATATGTACAATTTCATCTTACATTGAAATCTTGTTAGATTGTGTACAATACAGCTGTTGAGGAAATTTAGCCTAAAGACAAAATCATATACAGGATGACTGGTGGAATGAATGTATTGGGTTTAAGGCCACACAGTACGGAGTATTTCAGTTCTATCATGGTTTCTGGTGTACCTACTGACAGCTTCCGATTATTTCTCAAACCAGTGCATTATCATTCAATCCTAGCCTGATCTCAATTAGGCATAATATTTATCACGAATCCTTAACCAATTACGAGATGGCAGAATTTTCGACTGGTCAAAATTGAAAGCAGTTTCAGCCAACAATTCTTAGGTTAATGAAATTTCAGAATTTTCTTTTTTTTTATGAAAATCATTGTATAAAATGAAGAAATTGCTTGTTACAAACAATTTCTGCATTATACACAATGTTTTTCCAATTGTTTTTCTTGAGGGGCATAAAAAAGTGGGTTAAGCGAGACAACTTTTGTAATTCTCCAGAAAAGAAAGTTCAAGGTTCCAAACTCATGATATGAAGACTGAGCAGCAAGATAGACATGGTGACTCCTGATTTAACTGTATGTGCTTGTGAAAAGTGAATGCCCTAATAACAGGAAATAATTCAAACTATGGCCTCGACAGATGACCTTACCTTTTTCAGATGTGTAAACAATTAAATTTTCTTCAACATATCAATACAGTCAAATTGAATTTTTAACACTGGCATTCAGCCAAGTTCACTCAGAAGAGTAAATGCTTGAAGCAGCTCTGAGGAAAATTCTTTCGTGTAACGGAGGTTATAAAGGCATGATAGGATGTAACCTCACTTTTCTCCAAAAAAAATCTCCAAGCTGTAATAGTACCAGTAATTTACATTGACCCTGTATTACTTAACCCTACATTTTCACCTATGGAAATCATTATTGGAAAAGGGAAAATTGCTAGTTTAAGCGGAAAAGAAGAAATTGCTTGTTTCTAGAAATTTCTCTGATCACAATGGGTTTTTTTGTGTGTATTTTTATACTTTATTTGGCACTTTTTTTTTCAAATTTTAGAGCACTTGAAGATGCCATAAGCAACTTCTTTTAATTCGGAAAAGGTCTAACATTTTGTCACTTTGTAATGGTTTTAATACTTTTTTGTTTTGACATCTGCAAACTATTTGAATTTGGACCAGTTAAAAATACAACTATTAGGTAAATGGTTAACCCTTTCCCGTTCAAATACGGGATTTTACGTTCCTGTGATTTTATACTCGAGAAAACATTGTGGAAAAAGAAGAAATTGCTTGTAACAAACAATTGCTCCTTTTTCCACAATATTTTCTACCATATAGGATGGTTTCATTTCAAAAAGCATCCAGTTTTCATTGTCGTCTGCAGCCTCTTTCAATTTGGACTAGTCTAAAATTTCCAAAAACGAGAAAGGGTTAAAATACCTTGGTACTTCACTTGTAAGGTTAATCATGCACAGTACATAACATGTATATAATACAGAAACAAAGAAAAAGAATACAAAAACCACTCTGTTCTATGAGATCATGAGCAAAATTCTACTCTAAAAACATATTTGAAATTGTACAAACAGAACATAATTAAGAAAGGAAATGTACTGTATTAATCATGAATGACAGAACAAAATATTTTTTGTCTTTTGAAAGGTTTACCAAAACCTTTGTTTCTTATGATATTCACTATGTTTTTATGACAGCCACCATTTGATAGTGGCAAATTAGTTATTTTGTGAAAGTTAAAGAAACAATCACCGTTTAAAAATGTAGGCTTTGTTTTAGCCATTTGATTTCAATTCAGTTTTAGGTTTTAACTGTAGTTGTTGTTGTTGTTGTTTTAAAAAATCAACCCCGTTCTCATTGTAATGGAGAGTTCAAAAGGTCCTAACGAAAGCTCTATTTAGACAAGACAAGTCTTGGACAATCAAGTCCAGAAGTAAGGAAAGGGAAACAGATAGCCTATAATCATGCCATTATCTTGGCTGATCAAGTTGATGGCAGGTAGGGCTCATCTTTAATGCTCTTTAACATGTAGATTCTAGTTTTTTTTGTGTTTTTTTAAATACCTTTACAAAAATTAATACCAAGCAGGACTAAGATAAGTTCCTAGAACGCTACTGTCCCCCAAAATTGTATTAATTTACAAGTTTGATAGACAGCCTATTGATGAAAATTTATACCTATTTTCACAGAGTTAATTGAATGGATTCATTTGAGAGTTCTTCTTCATGAAAAATACAGAACAGCTATTTCAGTAAAATTATCAGGTAACCCACAAAGATAAAAACATTAACCCATCCCACTTTTCGATGCTCCCAAGAAAATAAGCTTAGGAAAACATTGCGGACAATGAAGAAATTGCTTATTACAATCAACTTATTCATTATTCCATTATTCACAATGTTTTCAACCTTAAAAGACAAAAACAAAAACAAATATTTCATCAACTTTTTATCAGTTGTGACCATTTTAACATTATGATGCATGGTGATGGGTAAATTGCAATACCTTTGAAAATTTGAAGACAAAATCCATGAACCTGCATGTTTCATTTTACTCAAATAGAATATGTTTAAACCATTACAGGACAACTAACTTTTAGACTGTTCCAAATTGAAAGAAACTGCAGATTACATTTTTAAGTCCAAGAAATCTTAACATTTTTGCTTAACAGGGAAGAAAACACTGTGGAAAAGGAAGAAATTGCTTGTTACAAGCAATTTCTTCCTTTTCCACAATGTTTTCCAAAATTTTTTCCGGAGGGGCGTCAATAAACGGGATTGAGTTGGAGTTGGTTAATCTGAAATACGACATGACAAAATGAAGTTTTTAGAAGAGACTTGGAAATATGTCAACAATCATGAATCACAAAAGCTTTCTCTGAGCACTGTCTCCTCAGATGAGCTTTTAAAGAATCGATCACAATAAATAATGGCTATCTTACACATCATGTACATCACATTTTTTATACATATGAACACATAGACATATTTTCAAAATTGATAGCAGTCACGCTAAAAAGGGACCATGACAAATGTGTGAAAATATAAACCCCTATCATACTGCATTGGTCAAAACTATTCACTTAGAAAATTTCCAGTTCATAGAGAATTCATTCTAACCTAGTTTCAAAATCTGATTTGAAAACTATTGGAACAATAATCCCCCCAAAAATGTTTGTTACATGTAATTCCTATATGGTCCTGTTTAGTGTGACAGGTCAAAATTATATCCACTCAATGTACACTACATATAACCAAAGGAAACATTCCATGTCAAATGGCACTAAGCTATCAGTCTCATCTTCACCTATTATCCAATGCCATTTATTTAGATTGGTCATAATTGAAAAAGTTGAAGATGAAAAGTCAAACTGAAAAATCATCACCTAGAAAATACACATCAGCCACTTCTAAAAATACACATGAAATCTTTTTTTTACCTGTATAAAGACAACATGTTTAATTCATTCAATATTTTTTGTACTCTCAGTGAATATCCTCCATGTATACAAAGTATAATTAATTTTGTTTCAAATTAATGCATGTATTAATCACCACCAGGTCCTGGGTTAATAAGAGTGTGATCTGCAATTACTGCATAAACCTTGTAATATTGCTTTTCTGTAAATATTACATATAGTCATTGCAAAAATGTTCTATGATGATAATCGAAAATATTTTTACAATGATCCATTCCTCCAAAAGATATAGGTAGCGAGAGATCACAGGCTAATTCTATACAGGTATAGATGAAACTTTTGATCATTTACAATGTGTTGTAGACCAATACACAGGTAAATTATGGTTTTTGTCCTTGTCAAGCTGAAAAAAAATCTCTTTAAAAATTGCATAAAAATCAAAGGACTCACAGCAAAAGGGCATATTGCCAGGGTTAAAATTTCATTTGAGAATTCATTTTTCCCAACTTTTTCCCCTTAGGTAAAATATGAAGGTAAATATAAAATTTAATATTTTGATAATTGGAGTTAAGATAGATGTGTTTTTATTTCTCTGTTGTTGAAAACTTTATTACAGATAAGCTATTCCATTTGAAAAATATTGAGGTATTCTTAATTCCAACTACATGTACCTAAAATTCAAATACATTAAAAGGTCTGCAAAGGCTCTCTATCATTTTTTCAAAGTTTTATAACAAAGGCACTTGTTTTATGATCTGGTAATTGTTTTCATCAATTCATATCTAACATGTAAAAATTATGACAAGATATCCAACTATGTTGGCATAGTCCGATCAACATCTGAACAAAAAACTTTGTAGAAGTGAAATTGTTGGAAATGTCATGCTTAAGCTTAAATCTTATCTGGGAATTTGTCCAGGCCACAACTTTAAGTTGGTGAAATAAAAAAATCTTTGTCATTTTAGGACAGAAAACATTGTGTAAAAAGAAGTTGCTCATTACAATTCTGTAATCCCCCCCCCCCTTTTATAAAGTTTTTTTCTTGAGGGTTGTGGAAAGAAGAATTGAGTTGCAGTTGATAAAACCTCTGTACTATTCTGTTTTTCTTCACATATTTTTCAAGTACAAATGACAAAATGAAAAAAATACTTGAGCTACACAGTAGAATGAATGAAAATCTTAAATGATTAAAGTAAATCTTAGAATTGCATTAAAGCTTTAACCAGATATAAAATATTTGGACTGGTTAGAACATTTCTAAGTGAAACTGAAAACGGCTAGTCATATTTGGTAGAAAAAACTGTGAATAAAACACAGACTGCTTGAACTAGGCTAGTTCTCCTTTTCTTTCAACATTCTCTTAAATATAATTCTTTGAGGGTGTAAAAAGTTTAAGATAATTTTGTACTTCATTAAAGGTATAGAGTTTAGCATTGGTTACAATTAAGCAATCACGGCTGTCAAATTATCAGTTGGCAAATGTAATCATTCATTTAGACCCTAATATTGACCGCCATTTATGATGCATTTTTGTTGGTTTAGCCACTTGGATTTATTCAAGCTGTTGTTATGATGATTTGGTGGCCAACCAGCCATTCTACTTTTTTGTTACAAGTTACAGGCCATAGATTTTGCAAAATAATGCTGGTTAAAATTGAAGTGGAACTTCCTGTTGGAGTCAATGGTGGGCAAACTTAGTAAGTCGGCAAGCCAGCGATTAGTCAATAGGATATATTGTCTTGTAAATAACAAAAGTATTAATGTGAAGTCCCCCCCCCCCCAGGCCATGGCAGCAATACATGTCCTATGATTTTGAGAGACATTACATGCTTGAGTATTCCATGAGAGAACAAGGCTAGGCAATTGCAATCCTAAACTAATAAATTGTTGTTTATTGTCCATCCAGTTGAAAAAATATCTTTAATATAATCTTCTAAAAAACTCCTATTTGAAAATGGCTTTCCAGCTGAATGAATTCCAATATAACAACATTTTTGACCGACCTAAATTGGATAGTTCAAAGTAATTTCTTTATTTTCAAAAAAGTTTTCTAAAACCATTGTTTTGAGGGCATTAAATAGTGAGAAAGTTTGGGAATAAATTAAACACACATTTATCTACCCTCACCTCAAATCTTGTTGTCTGGAACTATTTTTAGGCATAGTCTAAAATCTTGTTTAGCTGTTATATGTTCAGGTTTTTCTTTTTCAAATGGGTTACTCGTTGCAAGAATTACCAAGATAATAGCTCCAATAGTAGAAGCTTCTGGCAGCGGATCTTTCAGCGGTTATCAGTTAAACCACTATCAGACAACTGTTTTTTAATAGAATGAAGATCCTGAAGTCTTTCAAAGGACAATAAATCTCAAGTATAGCAGTAAAGCTTATATACATTATTTTGACGGGCGTTCCAGAGACTTTGAATTCAACCCTTTCCTACTTAACCCATTAACAGACTGCAAAATTTTAGACTGGTTGAAATTGAAAGAAGTTGCAAAATACAGCTTAAAAGTTCATTACATCTTATAAATGATGTAATGGCTAGAAAACATTGAGAAAAATGAAGAAATTGCTTGGTGCAAGCAATTTCTTCCTTTTAGACAATGTTTTCCCAATTGTTTTTATTGAAGGGCGTCAAAAAGCGTTATTGTGTTTGAATGGGTTAATACAACTTTTATATGATTTTCAATAAACTTGATTCAAAATAAATATTATGAAAAAACAGCTTGTAACTAGCATTTACTTCACTGTCCACTATGTTTTACATCCTCAGAGATATTTCAGGAACTTTCAACAAAACACACTTCTTTCAATTTGGACCAGTTTCAAAATACATATACAAGTGTATAAAATATGGTAATGTATTAATCACCAACCTGCAATCTAATATTAATTAATAAGTTGCAAACAAAAATTGAAAGTTTTTGAAATTTTGGATTTTTTCTATCTTTGGAGAAAAAAACATTGTGGATAATGAAGAAATTGCTTTAAACAAGCTATTTCTTCATTTTCCACATTGTTTTCCCCAAACTTTTTTCATGGGGGCGTCATAAAGTGTATTTGAGTGGGAATGGATTAAATGACATTCATGTTTGAAGTTTTTAAAAAAGAGCTGTGGTGGGGGATGGGGGTCATCTAAAGAACAATCATTGTAATACCATATTTTTGAAGGGTAGATAGGTTATCCGCTCAATCTTGAAGATAAAAGTAATGAGAATCAAAATATAGAACATACGAGATGCCATATGAAGAATACATTTTTCTATATGGGAGCCAATCTCTTTCCTATAGAACAGACGTTAGTGCAAAAACACTAAAAATTTTACTATATTTTCTTGGGTTCCATAACCTGATGTTTTATATCCAGCCTCAAAGAATTCTGTGCAGGAAGAAGAATGGGACATAATTTCACATGGAAACCGCAAATTTTCATGAATTTCTACTCTTTCGACATTTTTTAAGGTAATAAAAGTTGTGCAATGTTGTCAAAATTTGATGAAAGGTTTTGGAAGAGACATTTTATAGAAATTGTAGACAGACAATAAAACAAAATATGTTGAAAAAGAATCACCATAAAATCTTTACTTTAGCACTTTGTGTCCATTTGAGCTAACTAGTCTTTCATCAAGTTGGAAGACAAAGCCTGTTGGAAAAGAAATAGCTTGACTGCCCCTTTAACCAATAAACACAAAATCCATATTTGACAAACTTGAGAAACTCTGCTTTAAAAATATTTTTGAAGTTATTTATCACAAAGAATTTTTCCTTTCCCCACATTGTTTTCGACTTTATTGTACACCTTTCCCTATTTTATTGCTCTTTTCATTGTTTTCTTTAACCTCTCAATTTCGACCTGTACAAAATATTGTTTTCTGGTAAAAGGGACAACAAACTGTGATGGCATGTTGCTGAATAAGAAGAATGGCAATAGCGTTTTCTTTTTTCATGGTTGATCTTGTAGGATCTCATACAGACAGTTGGCAAGGGCAGTGGATGATTCAACTGCACTCATGCAGGCATAACTAATGACACCTTCATGTTTCTTCAATAAACTGAAAAGAATAAAAATGAGTTTTGTTAGTAAACCTTCTTGACAAAAAAATTAGACAGGTCCATATTGAAAAAGGTTTTTAGATGACAATTTGAAGTTGATAAAAACTGTCCCAAAGCGTCCATAAATGTAGAAGCTATGTTTCAGACAAGGTCAATCTTAACATATGACCTTGACAATATCCACAAAGCATACTACCAACAAGCATGAATGGGCATACCAACAATGTCAAGACAATAACCCTCTGCCATTCAACAAGAGATAATAATTAAATGACCAATAACAGCTGTCAATCAGAGTCAACCATCCATGATTCAATTAATTCATTTAGACTGGAAGTGTACTGAACTATGGTATTGGCCAACATCTATGTGAATCATTTTTGTTGGGTTTGGGACTTTGATTAAGCTGTAGTTACAACGTTTAGGTAGCCATAAGCCATTTTATTCTCTTATTTCATGTTATTGACCATAAATTTTGCAAAAATTAAGATAGTTTAATTTCAAAGAGCAACCATCGTTCGGAGTCAGTGGACAAGGTCAGAGGGGTCAGTGGGCGAGGTAAGTAATCAGTCAATTACTTATTTCATGAAAGAAAACTTTTTGGACACCCAAACACTTCAACATCATCAAGTTGCAAATTGTCTTTGATAATAGTCTATCTTTCTACTATCAAAACCGTCTATCTTTCTACTATCAAAACCTTTATATTAATGTTTTATAGTAAAACATACTTCATTTTATTCCTTTTTTTTCACAAGTATTAAAAAATCTGTGGACAAAACGCTTCAGAAAAATGTCTTCCCAAAATATCTGAGTCACAGGAATTATACCATTTTAAGTAAATCTTCAAATTACCTTCTACCAGCAGGTGAGTATTTTGCCAGATTGCGCAAGATCAAAGCTGAGGTGAGACGGATGTGTTTGGTGACAGGACCCTCACGGCCTTCCTGAAATAGATAAAACATTCAATCTTAAGTGTTTATTCTAATAACAGAAATCATTTCACCCCAGCACTCACAAGCATTTTCACCAAACTTGAAATCCAGAGAGTTCTGGACAGTGAGTCCTCAACAATCAGAATGCATAATAAATAACAGTCATACCTAAATTAATGAAAAGTTAGCTTTTTTTCAAACAACTTCTTGAATTATGTGGCAATAAATTTTAAATGATGTCTATGCTCAGATATTATTTGACCACACTTACTGTGAATTCTGGATATGGAGCTTTTTGCAGAAATCTGCGTATGGCTTGTGTAGCAGCATCATTAGGATAAACCATGGCAGGAATAGTGGGTGCTGGAACCTGTTGGCCTGACTGGACAGCCTGTAATCGTCTCTGAGCAGCCAGCCGTAATGATGTCTCTGTACAATGGTGATCCTACAAACAAAGCAAACAGGTTTTTGATAAAAGACACTCCAAAATCTTGTCAGGAACAATTCTTGTCCCCAAAAGCAAGACATAAATTGACAAATACTAATTACTAATTGGCTCTAATTACAGTTCTGAAGTATTGGATTTGGATTCAGGGCTCTGCAGACTCCCAGAATTTGGGGAGAAGTCACTTCTCACTAGTCTGAGAATTGGAAGAAGTTATTCAAAATGGGAAGAAGTGGTGAGACTTTCAGGAGAAGTGAATCGTGTTAAAAATTAAGTTTTTGCGCGTATTCCTAATTTCTATCAGAAAATAAAATAGCTTTACAACCAAGTAGTTGCATTTTATATTATGTATCATGCAATAAAGATAGAAAATACTGCTTATCCTTTCAGTCCTCAATAAAGATCTTATTCCTGTGAACAAATACTTTTGTATTTTTCTTTTTTTTGTTTTAGAATTCAAGAGTTTGATTCTGATTTTTTTTTTTTTAATATTTCATAATAGATTCATATATGATAAAAAAGTCAACTAATAAAAAAATTCAAATAGTGTATACGCAGTCTGAATGAAATGAGTAGTGTTTCTATTTGAAGCAGAAAATGAGAAAAGATTTTATTGTAACAACATGTATTTAATCAAACTATTACCAGAAGAAAAAATTCAGACTGGTACAAATTAAAAGAAGCTAAATAAGACATTTCACAGTGAGCTTAAATAAAAATGAAGGTGCCAAAGAGGGTAGAAATATGTGGGGGAAAGGATAAATTGCTTGCTGCAATCATTTCCTCCTTTTTCCACAGTTTCACATAAACATTTTCAAGATGTCAAAATTGGGGATTGTGTGGTAATGAGTTAAAGTCTGTGCACTTTACCTGATAACATATGAATGGATAAAAATTGTCATTCATTGGTCAAAAAAGGTCCTCTGTGATTAAGTCAGTTATAGTGTGTAAAGGGTAAGGGTTACTGCTCAGTACACAAAACCAGACTCTGTACATGCAGAGGTTTAAAGTTAACACAGGATAATTTGCTCCATTTTATAGGATTACATGTTATTTAAAGGAATTATTACCAACACAAGTAAGTGAAATTTAGTTTTTGGATAGAATGTATCATAACAAAAATCTCAGGAAAAGACCGTAGAAGCCTTTAAATTGTTTGCCATAATTTTCTTCACTTGTTAGAATTAAAGCAGATAACTCAAATTGAAGGATTCTAATGAAAAATGAATTTACTCCACATACATTTTTGGCAGAATTATTTTTCATCAAGGTTTCAAATTTTTAAAAATATTTTGACTTCTAGTAAATGACGCGGCGTCCGTAAATGTCGGCCATTATTCTCATTATGTGAAAGTAAGCAACAAATCTCGTAGACTGATGATAACTTAATTTACAGAAATACTTAAAACTTAAGAAGGGGAAGGATTTTAAATAAAGATTTCTAGTGCCGAGAGTATACACAGCATTGCCATAATCAATCAACGTAGGCGTGAATGAAGCAAGCATGTTGACTACATACCCCTATTTCTGATAATCTGCTGGCCTCGCGACTAGTGTATCGATACACGCTTGATTTACGATCAAAGGGCTTCCGACGGACAGTTGTATAATTGCACACTGTCCCCGACTTTTATAGCCACTGGGCCAGATTTGGTTATCACCTATCGTATCCAGGCGACTTCCCCAAAATTCCAGGCGACTTCGACTTCGCTTTGATCAGCAAATCAGGCGAAGTTTTATGAAACCAGGCGACTTTTTCGCCTGAGTCGCCCACTCTGCAGAGCCCTGGGATTCCAACATGATTTCTCATGGAAGAATGTTTTAAGCTAGTATTCTGTGAGCATAAAAGTTTCAGCTTTATTTCTTACATACTTAGAAAAAAACGACTGTCATAAAATCTTTGCATTTGAAAACAATTGAACATGGTCTCAAAATATCTTTGCCTTATTCTCAAATTTCTGTGCCTTATAATGAATGTTACCTATCAAGTGAAAAAGGACCTTCTAGGAAGCGTGTGAAATGTTGAATCCCGTCAGATTACACAGACTGACCAGGTCAAAAGCTTTTCACTCTTTCTGTATCATTTATGGTTAATAACCATTGACCATACACAATTCCTGATTGAACTCTTCTCATTCTTGCTCAAATATTTGTTTTAACCCATTTCCACACAACAAAATTTTAGCCACATTTGAAAGAAGATGCAGAGGACAACTTTAGGTCAATAAAGTTCTAAAATTCTTTGTCTTTTGGTGTAGAAAACATTGTGGATAATAAAGAAATTGCTTGATACAAGCAATTTCTTTATTTTCCTAAATATTTTCCAACGCTTCTTTATTGAGGGGCATAAGGAGGGATTGTGTGGAAATGGGTTAACCCATTCAACTCAATAAATCATGAATAATAAAGAAATCATTATATAGTTACCTGGACATGAGTAAATAGAGACCATCTCTTTCTGACTAAACTCTCACAACCCTCCCACTTACAGAAACCATCATATTCTGTTTTCAAATGCTCTTTGCAGACATGGAAATAAACACTCTTTGCATTATCAAAACATCTGTGAATAAAAAAATATACTTTAGCAAAATGAGCCTATGTTAACAAAAACACCTTCATCTGTCAGAGGTTATATACAAAATACCTGATATAAGAGTAGAAGTTGATTGGAAAACTCTTTTTCATACCATATACTTAACCCACTAGCAGACAACTGAATTTTAGACTGGCCAAAATTCAGAGCTGTTGCAGATGATAATTATTATTGATGAAATATTAAACAAGAGGGCCATTGGCCCTAAAGCATTCACCTGAGTCAATGACTATAGAAGTAAAATAGCACAAAATGACCTTATTTCAGCTAAAATAGACCTGTTAACGAATCCTGTCAAAGAAATCAAGAATAAACATTCTTACAAAGTGTCAAGGTATCTGTGCAGGGAAGTAGATAGTTAATTGAAAATAAGATTTCTTTACATTTATAAGTTAAGACCTAGCAACCTAGTTTTTGACCCCATACGACCTAATATCAAGCTTGAAAAAGATTGAAAAAAATATCACAAAATGACCTTATTTCAGCTAAAATAGACCTGTTAACAAATCCTGTCTGAGAAATCAAGAATAAACATTCTTACAAAGTGTCAAGGTCTCTGTGCAGGGAAGTAGATAGTTAATTGAAAATAAGATTTCTTTACATTTAAGTTTAGACCTAGCAACCTAGTTTTTGACCCCATACGACCTAATATCAAGCTTAAAAGATTTTTATCAAAACAAACATTCTGAACAAATATCCAGTAAATTGACCAAAAAATGTGGCCTCATGAGTATTAGCAATATTCTTTAAGATTTGGCCTAGAGACCAAATTTTTTAACCTAAATGATACGAATTGGAACATGGTTGAGATATTTTGAAAATAGACATTCTGATAAAATATCAAGATATTTGAGGCAAAAATATGACCTCCGGAGTGCATCAAAGGTTTTTCAACGATTTGAGCTAGTGATCTAGTTTCTGACCTAACTTGATAAAATATTGAACTTGTCTGAGAAATCATGGGTTCTGACCAAGTTTCAAGACATTTGAGCTCAAATTGTGGCCTCTAGAGTGCACAAAAGATGTTGACACACGACGGACACTAGAAATAGCTAGATCACAAAAGCTCACCTTGACCACTTTGTGGTCGGGTGAGAAGTGGTCAAGGTGAGTTAAAAACTTTGCCTTCTTTGGGAGAAAGCATTGTTGATAATGAATAAAACGCTTATACCAAGCAATTTCTTCATTTTCCACAAAGTTTTATGACACCTTTTTCTTTGGAGGCATCAATAGCAAGACTGTGTGGAAATGGGTTAAGAGAAAAGTTAAGTTTGATCAGAAAGCTTGTTAAATCTCAGATCTTTTTCCTGATCTCATATAACTCAAACATACACTTTATTGATATACACAGACAATGATCATTTGCAAGCAGTATATTGCAGCTTTGGACAATCATGACAAACATACTTTATAAATGTCCTTCCTTAGTCATAACTTGACCAGTCTACAATGATGCAAGAAGTAACATGAACTTACTGTTTACATTGAGACCATTCACACTGGAATTCAACAGCTGGGACAGGAGTGGCAGCAGGTGAGATTGTAGATCCTTGATGAGAATCACTTGAACCACTTCCCCCTGATTTACTCCGACTTCGTTTCTTCGGTTTTGATTTCTTAGCTTCAACAGATCTTGGACTAGTTTGAGATTTATTTCCATCTTTATTGAGACCTATCTTATTTTGAGATGATATAGCACTGGAATGTTTTTCACTCACTACAACAGTAAGATCTGATGTAGCTATAGATGATGTGGTACTGTCACAACTTAGTTCATTGTCACGAGATGCATCTGGAGTTGGGATATGTCTTGAATTACACACATTTATCTGATTAGATGTTTTGGATGAGGTAATGAGAGTGTTATCAGAAAATGTAATTGGTATTGCATTATTGTTTATTTGAACAGTCATTATATTGCCATATACAGAATTCGGTATAATTTGTTTCACAACTGTAGCAACATTATTTGGTTCCGTATCAGGAATGTCACAGTCACTTGGTTGAATATCATTTTCCAAAATACTCTGAGCTAGGATATCACTTGTAGCAGATTTATTACCCTCTGGTTTAATTTCACTAATTGTTTGATCTAATGAATCTTCAGGACTTTTACTAATTCCAGTATCTATTATGCTCTGGGCAAGAATATCCTGTGTTTTATCTGCTTTTATTTCAACAGATTCATTTTGTAACTTACAATTCGTTTCACTAACCTCTACAGGTGCAGCTTCTATAGTTTTAGAGATGTTTTTAGTATGATTTACAACTCCATTCATTTTGGTTACCTTGTCAGTTAATTTCTTTGATAAATCATTCTTTATTATATCATCACTATATACACCATTGACTAGTTTTGTAGCTTGTTCACTGTCTAGAACATTTGGGGAAGGCACTGAATGTTCAGGGGAGCTCATGTTTCCATTTACAAGAGGCTTATTGTCACTAGTAATGCCATTATGAGTTGTATGATTGCTATTCGGGGATGATTTAGGAGTGACTGATGATTTTACACTTGATGATGGTGGTAATGATGATGATGACGATGATGTACACTTTGATGAAGACACTAATGAATTGGAAAGTCCATTTTGTGTGATTGGTTTCTTTGCAGAGGTTTGAGATTCTGAATTAATGGTTTCTCTACCACCCTCACATACATTTTCACTGTCTTGAAGTGAGTTTGTTTGAACAGACCCAGAAGTTCCTTGCTGAGAGTACAAAAGTTTCACATTTTCCTCCGAGCCATTCTCATCCTCTGTGATATGAAATTCAACATCTTTCAGTAAATTTTCAACTGCCATTCTTGCCTCGAAGTCTTGTTCAAACACACCGTTTTCAGATATTAGAGGCACAACAATTGGTGTCTCTGCCCTAAATTTTGCTATAATCTCAGCATCTGAACTGTCTTTATCCACTTCATCATCCATTGTATCATTTACACTCTCCTTTTTGTCTTCTGTATTGTTTAATTGTTCACTCTCACAATATCCATTTGGTACATTTTGTTCATTATGCTTTAAAGCCCCAACCTCATCACTTTCAGCTGATTCTCTACCTTCACTGAACATACCTCCAGTATCGTCTACTTTGGATGATTGAAATTTTTGTTCAAACATACATTCATTTCCATCATTTTCAATCATGACTGGTTCCTCCTCAACTTCCATATTTTCAGCTGGTTCCTGCATGATGGACCCAACAGCACATTCTATTTCTGCTTCTTCAAATGAGACATCCATCCTTGAATTATTTTGATTTGGATCCAAGTTAATTTGTGATGTGACGGAGGACGGCTCTAATGATTCTTGGTTAAAACTTTGGTTTCCTGTGCTGCTTGGATTTTCAATTATACTTGCACTGTTTAATGAAACTTCTTGAACTTGTCTCGCAACCTGACCTGAGGAATTGATGTTTTGACTAGTATCACTTAAAGCTGTACCTCCAGCATTAAATAAGTCTTGATTTGTAACTAAAAACTGTGATGGATTTATTGTTGATGAAATATTAGGAGTGACTTGTGGTATCTGAAACTGTGATGAGTTAGCTATAATCTGGGTTTGGGGAACAATTTGTGGTTGTTGAATGATGGCAGTCTGTGAGACAACTTGAGGTGTGATAAATGGCTGTTGTGTAATAATTTGCTGTTGTGAATTAACAACCATTGGTTGCTGGGTCACCATTTGCGTGCTCAAAGTTGGTTGAATTGGATTTTGTACATACATTTCTCCAGGTTGAACCACAAAAGTCTGGACTTGAGATGTTTGTGTTTGAAACAAAGCTTGCACAGCCTGTTGTGAGGATACCACTGGTGAGGCATATTGTATATAGGTGGTTTGCTGAACATTTTGAGGATAGCTGGGTTGATATTGTACAGTCTGTCCATCTCCCCCACCTCCCATATCAACACTGACCACACCTTGTACAGGCTGTTGAATTATGACATTGCCATGTCTTATCTTCTGTGCAAGTAGGGTTTTAACCATCACTTTAGCTTCAGCATTCTGGGAATCAACACTTTGATAAACTATTTCTTGTGGATAAGGTGTGTACTGAATGTTTTGTACCAATTGTGTAGCTGGTTGCTGTACTGTTGGTTGCTGTGTAATTTTTGGCACAATAGTAGTAAGATTCGAGTTATTTTGTTCTGGTCTAGGAAGTATGGGAGCATTTTTCTTTGATGATTTTTTCTTTGATTTCGATTTGTTTGTAGAAGTGTTGTTTGCTGGTGTATTGACCAGCTGTGGTGTTTGCAGTGGTTCTTGTGTTATTCCTTGTGCAGAAATCCCTCCTGCAACAGTGTATGTTGGTACAGTGACAGTTCCAGCAGGTCTGACTACAGTACCACCAGTAGCAGTGCCAAAATCTGGGGGCCTTACTGTTGCACCTGAAGGGAAAATAGTAGGTTTTGGTACTGTTTGTGAGACAATACACTTTGGAGATGGAACAGTCAATCTTTGAATAAGATTTGGTGATTGTATTGCACTATTGCTTGGCCTTACATCAGAAACAGTGGAAATGGTAGGAGCTACACTACTAGGTCTTGAAACTGAAAATAAACCACAAAAACACCAAAACTAAACACATCTATTCAAACATAAAGAACATTCAAACAAAATGCAAGAACAACTCAAAATCTGGTTAGATACATTGATGTAAGACCAAGTTAGAATTCGGAAAAAGCAAGATGCATATGTGAAAAGCTATTGCTCTGGTAACTGCAAGTTTTGGGGAAAATGACCTTGATTTTGTTATTTGAAGATGTTTATTGATCAGAGGTATCTTAACCCATTCCCACACAACAAAATTTAACACTGGTCCAAACTCAAAGAAGTTTCAGACAACAATTTCAGATCAATTAAATTCAAAAAATCTTTGTCTTTTCGGATAGAAAACAGGGAAAACAAGCAAGCAATTTATTCATTTTCCACAATAGTTTCAATAGTTTTATTCTTGAGGGTCGTAAAAAAGTGGGATTGTGTGAGAATGGGTCACAGGGGTTGAAAAATCCACTCGCCCGCTCGCATTGGCGAGTACAAAATGCCGTAGGGCGAGTAGATTTGGGGTCGAACTAGTCCGACGGGGCGAGTGCAAATTTAGGACTTGAATCACGCTGATTGAGGTAAAAAGATAAAGGATCAAAAAAGAAAGTATTTATTTCAAACAACTTCATATTGGAAACAATAATATTCGCTGTAAAATTAGACCGTTCCCTGTTTATGTTGATCAATCTTCATAGACGCTTGATTTGTAGACTGGAGACCATGTCGAAATACACGATAATGTATAGACAGGATCTCCAGTTTAGCCTGCATAGTATTCCGTATCTTTAAACGCTTGATTGATCACTGTAATGTGTATTGCAAAGCGAAAATACGTCGATCTAGGTAAAATTCGTCTGTTTTAAAACTCATGGCTGGAACATCGGACATCCGATCATTTTTTGGGTAGTAATTTTCTTCATCTTTAAGGGCGAGTTGGGTTGCCTTAAGGGCGAGTAGAAATTCAGAGCTACTAGTCCTACAGGACTAGTAGTTTGAAGAAATATTTCAACCCCTGGGTCAACATAAAATATGAATATTTCACAATAAATAGTTTTAAAGATACAAAATTTTTTCAAAAGCATCTAACACCAGATGTCGGACAAAATTTAATGTCTTCAGTTTTCAAGCTGTTTCACAGAAAGGAGATAGAATTAGATGAACAACAAAATTTTCAGTTAAAAAACAACAACTTTCTACTCTGAGATAAAATTGCTTTAGAAGGGTTGAAAATTATGTGATATCGATGCCATGTAGCCATCATTTTTGATAGTTAATTTAGTCTTTCATTGCAAATAAAAGATATTTATAGTTTACAAATACAAAATGCATGCAAAGCGACAAAGATTCACTCCTTAAACAAAGCATCAAATGTGGTTCCCAATGTTCGGCTGCTCAAGTGCTTTTAAGTGCTTGAAAAGGGACATAATTCTAGTTTTCAAATGCAAAAATGCATTTAGTTATCCCCCTTGTTGTTAAAAATTAATCTCTTGATAGTGAACATATAATCCAAGTTTCAAGTGAATGTATTCAGTAATACCAGTAATGTCACAGTTTTTGGACAACGAAGATGCTTCACAGACACTGAAGAGGTCCTGGTCATAGCAATGTTTACGGTTTTCTCCAAAACAGTGAGCCAAAGTGCGATAATTTTATTTAGTTTGATAAAAATATGATTTAACCCTTTCCCACTCAATCCCTCCTTTTTACGCCCCCCAACGAAAAGGCTTTGGAAAACATTGTGGAAAATGAAGAAATTGCTTGGATCAAGCAATTTCTTCATTATCCACAATGTTTTCTATCCAAAAAGACGGAAAAAAATTTAAATTTCATCAACTTGAAATTGTCATCTGCAGTTCCTTTCAATTTGGACCAGTCTAAAATTCCACTGTGTTGGAATGGGTTAAGGTACCTTTAGGTATCCTAAGTTAAGTACTGGCAAGACAGAAGGGCTTTAGCAATACCTTGGGTTTTCTCCGAAAACAGGTAAGCTAAACTTTCAATATACATGAACTTATCTCTTGTGTTTGTATGGAAAGTTATTTTGAAAGAGAAAATATTTTAAGGCAATGTCTTCACTAATAACATAGATATTTGAAAATGTTTCTGAACATAGATGCTAACTTGGCAATAGCAATACTCCAAGTTTAATCAGCAAGTGGCCTTGCTAATAATGCAATGTAAGAAACCAATTAAAAGAAAATAAACTAAAAATTCATGCAAAGAAGACTTTCTTGGACACTGCATTTCATATTTAAACAAGCATGCATACCAAACAAGATGTTGTACCAACATAAGACCATAAAAGTGAAATTCGGTATAAAGAAATAATATCTAAGAATGAAGATAAAACAGATCTAAAAGGCATTCTCTCTTCAGACTTAGGTAAACAAAATTTGAATTAAAAGAAGATACAGAAGATAATTTAAAGAAAGCTTAAACTGGAAAATAGATAGCATAGCCAGGAAAGATGAAATTGGCTGTTACAAGTAATTTCTCCTTATGAGCATGTTTTCCATAGGTATGTTACATAAGCATTTCAAAATGTGGGACTGTCTGGTAATGGGTTCATTAATGTCCACAATTGAAGATGTTTATTAACCCATTACCAGAAAACAACATTTTAGAATGGTCCAAATTGAAAGAAGATGCTAAGTTGATGGAATTTAAAAGTTCTTTGTCATTTAGTGCAGGAAACATTGTGATCAATGAAGGAATTGTAACAAGTAATTTCTTCATTGATCACAATATTTTCCAAGACTTTTTTCTTAAGGGGTGGAAAAAGTTGGATTGTGTAGGAATGGGTTAATTGACCTGCTAATTGATGTAACTTTGAATGAAGTAGGTTGTGATTTCTTTGTCACCCTGATAGGTAATTTTTCAAAACCCAGCAAACACTTGCAATCAATATCTTGTTTGCATTGAAATTTCACATTTGGCGAAATTATATTAGCAAATTGGCCATTTAAGCTTTGATATATTATAAGTCACAAAATTCTTGAGCATAAACAGGTGTAGAATCTTTCCACTTACCTTGACCAGCTATTGAAAATGGAAGCTGATCATCTCTCCTACTTATACCTTCTATACACATCTTTTTCTCTCCATCTGTGCTGATAGTATTTTTTGATCTAGGGAAAACAACCCTGAAACAAATGGAGTTATTTTGCATTAACCCATTACCAGAGAACGCAAATTTTAAACTGAGCAAAGTAAAAGGAAGTTGCAGATGACAATATAATGTGTGTTTCAATTTGAATTGAAGAAAGGGTCATAGGGTAATGAGCATTGTGAGAAAAAGAAACAAAAGCAATGTGTCATAGGGTAATGAGCATTGTGAGAAAAGGAAACAAAAGCAATGCCTCCTTTTTTCATGATGTTTTCCTCAGTAAAATTTATTGCAGGTGAAAACTGTAAGGTAATGTCTTTTTTTATTATTCTACATAACAATTCAACAAACATAAAGACAGCTTGCAAAGACAAAGCAATCAACCCCTTAGCACATAGAAATAATCACAAATATTTACAATGATTAATGCAGAATGGAACAAGAGCTTTGTCCACAGGACACAGATGCCCCCACCTATAGCTTTGATAATAACAAAGGGCAATAACTCCAAAATTGTGCAAGCAAGAGTTGGGGTTCTTGTGCACTGCACTTCTCCTCAATGAGGTCTATACACCTATTAAGTTTCAATTTGATAGCTATTATACTTTCAGAGATATGCCCCAGACAAAATGCAAGTCTTTAAAATAACAAAGGGCAATTACTCCAAAATTATGCAAGCGGAGTTGTGGTTCTTGTGCACTGAATTTTTCCTCAATGAGGTCTATCCACCTGTGAAGTTTCAAGTTGATAGCTATTTTACTTTCAGAGATATGCCCCAGACAAAATGTAAGTCTTTAAAATAACAAAGAGCAATAACTCCAAAATTATGCAAGCAAGAGTTGTGGTTCTTGTGCACTGCACTTCTCCTCAATGAGGTCTATCCATCTATGAACTTTCAAGTTGATAGCTATTATACTTTCAGAGATATGCGCAGGACAATTTTGGGATGGAAGGAAGGACGGACAAAGGCAAATCTATATGCCCCCATCCTCCATTAAGTGGTGGGGGCATAAAAAACACTAGATGGTTGTCCCAGGACAACTGTTGTTGAGCCAACAAAGTTTTGCAGCCATCATGCTACAGACAAGCAGAATTTTAGTGTTTGACCTTGAGCTTTGATTGATTGAATGGGGTTTTACGCCGCTTTTAACAGTATTTCAGTCATATTGCAGCGGCTGGAGCACCTAACAATGGATTCCTGGTATTTCTCACACCAGTGCTATCACTACATCCTTTCCTAGCCTCCACCTGGCATCCCACTTGAAGATGACAATGCTGCAATTACCAAGGCTTTGACATTTCTCCCTTAAACAGCCAAGCTAAATGTTGACATATCATCCTGGACCCAAAATATTTGTGTTTTGGTAGGTTATATAATCTACACCAAATTAACCCTTTGAGTTAATGCAAGTTTATAAAAGAATTTTATTCAGCATGACAAGGATTAAGTTTTCATGTCAAGTATTAAGCAGAAAGATAGACAGACAAAGACAACAGAAAAAAATATATGCCTTCATCCTTCCAAAGCAAGGGGAATTCTGAACTTACTTTAAAGCTTTCTGAAAATTCTGTGATGATAGAGCATTTGACAACTGGTATTTTTTGCAGAAACTGAGATATTCTGTGTACACTGGGATATGAGACATGATGCAGCCTGGCTTCTGCTGAAATGTAGCCTGTAACCTGCAAATAGACATTAACAGAGGATCAGATTGTAATTTCTTACACATTGGTCAAGCAACCAAACCTCACATTAGATTATGGATATAACACAACCACAAAACTAGGCCATAGTCATCACTCCCTGCTACCTATAGCACTGCTAACACAGACTGACCCGAATTGATGAAAATAAATATTTTTCTACACAAAATTAGAATTCATAGAAGACTACAAATGTAAACAAGAGCCATGTCAGACATGGCCATCCCCTGCCATAAAAGCTTGACAGTAAACTGAAGCCAGTTAGATTTAGGCTTCTTTTGCACTGCACTTCTCCTCAATGAGTTCGACAATAGCTATTATACTTTCAAAGATATGCTCAGGTTGATTGATTGAATGGGGTTTAACGCCGCTTTTAACAGTATTTCAGTCATATCGCGGCGGCTGGAGCACCTAACAATGGATTCCTGGTATTTCTCACACCAGTACTACCACTACATCCTTTCCTAGCCTCCAGCTGCTATCCCACTTAGGTTTACGATTATCAACCCATTGGTGAGAGACAATTGTCGGAAAGAATATTTGCCGCCGCCGGGGATCGAACCCATGACACCTATGATTGAAGATTAGGAGTCTGGCGCGCTACCGACTGCGCTATGACGGCGGCTAGATATGCTCAGGACAAAATCTAAGTCTTTAAAACAACAAAGGACATAACTCCAAAATTATGCAAGCAAGAGTTGTGGTTCTTGTGCACTGCACTTCTCCTCAACGAGATCTATTCATCTATGAAGTTTCAAGTTAATAGCTATTATACTTTCAGAGATATAATCCGGACAAAATCTTAGTCTTTAAAACAACAAAGGACAATAACTCCAAATTTGTTCAAGCAAGAGTTGTGGTTCTTTTGCACTGCACTTCTCCTCAACAAGATGTATCCACCTATGAAGTTTCAAGTTAATAGCTATTATACTTTCAGAGATGTCCTCCCGACAAAATGTAAGTGTTAAAAAGAACAAAAGGATAATTACAACTAAAAATTATGCAAGCAAGAGTTGTGGTTCTTGTGCACTGCACTTCTCCTAAACGAGATCTATTCATCTATGAAGTTTCAAGTTAATAGCTATTATACTCTCAGAGATATGCTCAGGACAAAATCTTAGTCTTTAAAACAACAAAGGGCAATAACTCCAAATTTATGCAAGCAAGACTGTGGTTCTTGTGCACTGCACTTCTCCTCAACGAGATATATCGACCTATGAAGTTTTTCAAGTTGATAACAATTATACTTTCAGAGATATTCCCCGGACAAAATGTAAGTGTTTAAAAGAACAAAGAGCAATAACTCCAAAATAATCCAAGCAAGAGTTGTGGTTCTTGTGCACTGCTCTTTTCCTCAATGAGATCTATCGACCTATAAATTTTTTCAAGTTGATAACAATTATACTTTCAGAGATATTCCCCGGACAAAATTTAATCTTTAAAACAACAAAGGGCAATAACTCCAAAATAATGCAAGCAAGAGTTGTGGTTCTTGTGCACTGCACTTCTCCCCATGAGATCTATCGACCTGTGAAGTTTCAAGTTGATAGCAATTATACTTTCAGATATATGCTCAGGACAAGTTTAGTGACGGAAGGATGGAACGACGGACGGACGGAATGATGGAAGGACAGAATGACAGACGGAGACCATTACTATATCACTATATCGCCAAAACGGCAGGGGATAACAAGAGGACAATGATGGTCCTAGATTGCTCATCTGAATTGTCTGCTGTTAAAAAAAATGCAACTAGAGACAAATAACTATAATCAGTTTCATGAAGATTGTGACTTCTATATTGTTAACAAAGAAATTGCCATTATGGCCCCTTTTCCTGTGTTATCCTATAAAACCTTCCAATAATGTATAAGGTTCATCTTTATGACCTAACAATTATCCAGACCAAGTTTCATGACGATTGAGCCAATATGATGGCCTCTAAAGCTTTAACAAAGACATGGTCATTAAGGCCCCTTTTCCTGTGTTTTCCAAAAGAACCATCCTATAATCAATAGGGTTCATCCTTGTGATCTAACAATTATTCTGGCCAATTTTCATGAAAATCGAGCCAAAATTGTGGCCTCTAGGGTGTAAACAAAGAAATTGTCATTAAGGCCCCTTTTCCTGTGTTTTCCAAAAGAACCTTCTCATAATCAATAGGGTTCATCCTTATGCCCTAATAATTATTCTGGCCTACTTTTGTGAAGATTTAGCCTACATTGTGGCCTCTAGACTGTAAACAAAGAAATTGTCATTAAGGCCCCTTTTCCTGTTTTTTCCCTTTTCCAAAAGAACCTTCCTATAATCAATAGGGTTCATCTTTATGCCCTAATAATTATTCTGGCAAAATTTCATGAAGATTGAGCAACAAGAGTGTAAACAAAGAAATTGTCATTAAGGCCTCTTTTCCTGTGTCAGGGTTCTCCCCAGGCCATTATGGCGTATCGGCCCCGATACGCCTTCATTAATTTAGAGAGTTTGCCGATACGCCTTCAGATCGCCGATACGCTTAAATTTGGTCACCGATACGGCTTAAATTCAAGCTGAAGAAAGGGTAAAGCAAAAAATTAAAATTGGCTGCAGAAGCGCGGACACGACAGGCTCTTTATCTATAATGTTGTATACCACGAATTGCATAACATCTCTATTTATAAGTCCCTTACACTCTTACTAATTGGTGATTATCGATTTTTTCTCGCGTTTCCCACTGGTACCTCGTTATCAGTCACCAAGCATGATAGGTACCAATATGTAAACAATGAATTCAAAATGGCGACCCGGTGTCGGAAAATTGTCAATTCGGCTGAGATTGGTCTAGTTAAAAGTGAAAGATGTGGTTATTTGATGTGACAACTATCAAACTAAAGCCACAGTGGTTTAAAATTCAATTTTTTGAAGGAAAGATTTATTGGGTCAGTTTATTTCATACATTGATCGCTGAAAACATACCCTTTTCGCGATCTTTTTTCCTTACGAGAATTTGCCAAAATAATAAAGACAGATTTGTATAGAAGCCATCCTAGTTATACTAAGCTCTTGTTTTCAACTCAGTTTAATAATTACACACATGTATCTTCTGGAATAAGTCCATTTATTATTTATCCAACATGGAGGGCATTATCTCAAACATTCGTACCATTGTTTGTTCAACCCATTTTTTCAATAAACTTGTTTTAAAAGTTTGATGAAAAAAATTATTATACTTTTAGTAATCATCTAATAATATCTCATCCTCTCGTTTTTTACCCAAAAAGAAATAATACCCCCCAAAAAATCAAAGTGCTGAAAACACTTCAAGAAAAGAATGCCTTAGACCAATTATGGATTTCTTTTTATAAAAAGTAATGGTTTAATAATTATTTAGAATCAGGAAAAGATCATTCACGCTATAATATTTGGAAAACAAAATCCTCTTTTGAAAATCAAAGTGCTGATATCACTTAGAGAAGAGTAAAGACACTTGTTTAATAAATTTGATCAAGTTTCATGTTATAATTTGAGAAATAAGGTTGGACACTGCTGATATATTATACATTTTTTATTAACTTATTGAAATAAAATAGCTGAAAGTACTGTTAGAAGAATAGTTATAGTGTCAGACAGTCGAAGGCTTCTGAATGGGCAAATAATGAGCATTTCAAATTTACACAGAGAATCTAATGGAGCTCTCTAAGATGCAAAATTTGAAAATGAAACCAGGTATTTCACACAGGAACCTTATAAATACATTTTTGAAATTACTGATAATATTTTCTTTTTTTTTTTTCTGATGAAGGGCATTTTTCGTCAATCCAACACTCCATGCTTTTTTAAAGAGTCCTCAAGGATATGATTGTTGGACAGACTTGATAAAATGGCCAAGCATGAAAAGCTAGTCCTATCTAATAGACAAGCACTTGACACTTTTTTTTACTCATGAGACTTTTGGGTATATTCTTTCATTATCTTTCCTTTTCACGTCCTTTTTATGAGATAATTTAGTGCCCTTTCCAACAAATAGGATAGAGAGTTGAAGTAAGCTGAGTAATGTCACAATTGGTTGGTATCAAAATAAGCCTCAGAATAGATAAATCAACTTATAATAACTAAAAAGTTGAAGGATATAATTCAAGAATAACTCTCAATAAAACAACAAGATGTCAATAATCAAGCTAAAAAGCACTTTTAATCACCTTTATTATGTATAGTCATACCAAGATGTTAACAGACAACACGCAGCGCATTTGCCACTACGCCTTCAAAAATTTCTGGGGAGAACCCTGTGTGTTATCAAATAGAATCCTCCCATAATCAATAGGGTTCATCCTCATGACCTGACAATTATTCTGACCAAGTTTCATGAAGATAGGGTCAAAATTGTGGCCTCTAGAGTGTAAACACTTCAATTGTTGACGCCGCATGACAGACGACAGACAATCAAGGATCACAAAAGCTCACCATGAGCAATTATTATAAGAATATGATTTAAAATGAGTGAGTCAAAAGAAAAGATAATTAGCAATAATGTCACAAAACCAAGTTTTCAATGGCTTCACCAAAATCCATCAAGAATTGTAGTAGTTGCACAACTCATAGTTTAGAAATAAGTCTTGTTTTTCCAACGACCCAGCATTTATTAACAAAACATTAATATTATGTGCTAGGTCACATGAAGACAGTCATTTCATTGAAATTTCATCAAAATCTATCAAGAATTGTAGAAGTTTTAATAATAAGGTAAAGCTTATGCCATACCAGCTGACTTCCATCTGCCAACATTCACCCATGTTTCGAAAACCTGGTTAGAAATGCTGTTCTACAGATGCTTGTCAAGCAGGACTAATCGAAATCATGATAACTGTATTAGTTATTGTTGAACATAGAAATATTATAAATCTATATCATGTAAAATTTTTGACAAGCAGTGAGAAATAATAATGCTCCTCTTTTCATAGCAGATGCATATACAAAAAGGGACCATCTCAGAAATCTGTTAAAAAAATATGTGAAAATCAGATTGTTCCAGAGTCGGGCAATTTATAAAAGTAGAAAGACCTGATCTCACACATAAAATCTGCTTAACCCATTCCCACACAACAAAAGTTTAGACAGGTCCAAATTGAAAGGACAATTTAAAGCTTATGAAATTTTGGGTAGAAAACATTGTGGATAATGAAAAATTGCTTGTTACAAGCAATTTCTTCATTTTCCACAATGTTTTCCAAAGCTTTTCTTCTTGGGGGTATCTAAAAGCGGCATTGAGTGGGAATGGGGTAAAGCAAACAGTTTCAACTACCTTACCCCAGACTCTGTTAGATACTTTTTTCATATCCTGGATAATCCCCTTTCCAGAAAAGTTCACAAATACTCACCAGTTACAGGTAGTTATTTCAATGGCACTAGAAGAAGGAGGAGGCTTTGGTAGGGTCTTTGAGGACTTCTGGTCATTCTCTGATAAAATAAAAGTACGAAAAATACCTTAGCAAAAATGTGAAATGTGGGTGGATTAAAAAATTTAACTATTTTAGCTGAGCTTCTCCAACGAAACATCTTAGTTAAGTTTATTTATATTTTCTCACTGGTTACGGAGAAGACCTAACAAGCAATTTCTTCCTTTCTTGCTGTGATGATTGTTTTTCGATTAAACACGCCAAATTATCATCCACAACCCACCCCAAGTAGTTTAAAAGTGTCCAAAAATGACATTAAGGACCAAAAACTTGTTCTTTGACCTTATTCATGAATAACTGAAAACTTTTTTCTTCTTTTTTTTTCTTCACACTTATGGAAAGTACAGTAAGACTGGGTACATACTCTGAGTAATATATTGTTTAAATGAAAGTTTATTTTCTACTTACTTTTACTCTTGCTTGTTTCTTGGTTAGACTGGTCACTGCCAGGAGGCCCAACACTCCCTGGAACACCCTCTTTTACACCCCCTATTAAATGAGAGGGTGGACAGTATTCTACAACTTTAATGCCCACAAGAGAGTTTGGTCCATAAGACTGGGCTTCAACAGTAATTAGGGAAACCAGAGTATCTGAAAAGGTAGAAAGAAATATGAGGCTTAATTAAAAACAAGAGGACCATGATGATCCTAAATTGCTCACCTCAGTCATCTGATAGTTAAAATACTTTTTGGTATAAAGAAGATGCAACTGAAGCTAAATAATTTTTACAGTATAACTTGAAACCTTTTTTGGCCTAAAGGAATTTTTTTTCAAAAAGTACAAAACTATCTGGCTATTGTACATAACAAATATGAAAGCCCTAGGACTCAGAGTGTAGACGGAGAAGACTTTTGAACTTGCTTTATTTGAGTATTTAATCCTGATTTGAACGTATTAGGCAGGACTATTTTAGAGGCATAATAATTACAACCAAAATTGTAGATAACCATCCAATTGTAATTGCCCTAGGCCTTACAGTTAAGAAAAAAAAATATTTTACTTGCTAAAATAGAGCAGTTTTCCCCTGGTAAAGATCTGTTTTGGGTCCTAGGAACATAAGTTCAAGTAACATAGTAAAAAAAACCATGAATTTCCTTTATCTTTTATTTCAGAAGAAGTCTTTTGAACTTGCTCTAGCTGGGTGTTTTCAAAATCTTTGAACCTCAGGGGTAGGGCCATGTTTTACCCAGGGCTATAATTTTCGCAAACATGGTAGGAACACTTGCTTTATACCAAACATGAATGCCTTAGATTCTATACACTCGGAGGGGAAGACTTAAGAAAATGGTCTAATTGAGTATATTTACAATCTTTGTACACCTAGGGAAGGCCTGTTGTTTTTTTCTTTACCCAACAGGTTATATTTCATCAAAATTAGCAAACAAAAATCAGGCTATGCTACATATTAAATATAAATGCCCTTGGCCTTAAAAAATCAAAACCCTGAAGGGCCCGAGAGTTGTGACAACAGACAGACTGTCTGGAATTCATTACCAAACATAAACGGAAGGCTGTTGGCCGTTAACTGATCAAATGAGATTGATCCACTTAGAGGAGAACAATTCGAGTAAATTCTGTGTGTGTACTTCTGTTTATTTAATTCTGTGCTAGTGAGTTCTATTTTTAAAGCCTAGTGTGATTGGATCTTGCATTTAGGTACTATTTTCTTACATATGACTTCATATCACACAGGTTACTTAAAAGAATCATGGATTATCTGAGGTGAATTGTGTTTTGAAATATGAACATTTTCCACTATTTATAGACATCAGAGAATATTTCTTCTCGGTGTTGAACAACACGCTCTGGAAAGCAGTTTTTTAAACCCCTAAGCAAATTCAGAAGACATAGTTAATTGGGTAGAAAGTAGCTTCTTGTTGTATAAGTCTGGTTTCTCTTTCTCATCAGAGGTACTTTCAGTGCTTTGATTATACAAATTATTGAACTTCAAATCCCAGCTGAAAATTGAAATGAATGCTAAGATAAATAAACCTTAATCCATATAATAAAAAGTTTGTACATATCATTTAGGGAAAAACTAATTGGGTTTTGGTCGAACATTTTTGAGTACGGATGATGTGATGAAAATAATCTTTTCTCTGCTTCATATGGGTATGTAACCAAAAAATAGCGAGTATCTTAAGAAAAATATGCATTAATTCGCCTGGACTTCAAATTTGAAAATATTTCAAACGAGTATTTCCTTACATTGCATCCAACGCAAGAAGGTTTGTCGCGTGAATGACAGAAAATCGGTTCGAAAAATGATTTTACCAAATTGGGGAAAGCCCGGGCCAGTGCGGTACAATTTTTGTACAAGAGAAATCATATTTTACATGCAATCAAATTATAACCCTTAACAGGAAGCGGAGAAATTACGGTAGACGTCTTGAGAAAACAGTGACCTAATTTGGCGTTTCCATCCATCTGGTACGCAAGTCAAATCAGCCTATCGAAGATATGACATTAATCTGGGATATAACCATTGTCTCGAGGGTTTATGCCTTGACTCGTCACTAAATAATCTTTATCGATTGTCTCGAAATCAAACAACAACTCGGATTTAAATCAGGAGTCAACATTCTCGTTTAGTATCATGGCAGGATATAAACAAGCGCATGCGCATGCGTCGTTCTCCAAATAGGTGTTGATAATGTGCATTCAGTAGGTTTATGTGGCTGTTAGGTCTGACCCACTTTATTTGAAACCACAAATAACTCCTCAATATCAATACGTTATACACTGATGTTAGTATAAATGACGGATTATCGCATTTTATACTTAAAATTACCAAAATAAGTCAATATCGTCTATGTAATTTCCTACGGACCCATTTAATATATACGGAGCCGTATGGCCCGTATCACTCATACCGCATGTTTCAAGTATCATATGTATTAATGCTCAATTTTGTAGTTGATAATTTGTTTCATCGGAGATAACTAATATGAGATTTATATTGCATTTGCAGATTTATTTCTAAGAAATATAAAATGTGTGAAGATCCACACTGTCCTTTCGAATTAATGGTCTCTTAATCAAAACTGACTATCTAATTATTTGTATGTATCATGGTTATTTATGCGTAGAATGTAGTTCGCTTGTAAAATCAAAAGTTTCGAAAAAATTACGAAGTCTTTCAAAATGATGTCATCTTTTAAAAGAGTGTCCAAAAATTTATAATCTGGCCTGGTAACACAGAATGAGCCTATTTAAGAAACGGCAAGGTCAGGGTGGTTATTTGTCCTGGGCCATCGGAGGAATACATGAGATAGTAAAATCATGCGACGACAATGAGTAGCTTCAAATCTTCGGTTTGCCGCAACTCAAAAATTATTTTTTTCAAAGCAATATCTTCCCCAAAAACACACTATAAAAATAAAGAGAAAACCATACTCCACGCCCTAGAGCATAAATGAAAATGACAAATGAAATTATCAGTTCAACATAATTCCATGCAGTAAGCCTACAGTTCACGAAAGAAGTTGTGACCCATCACAATTTAAGATTTGTTTACATCAAGTTATGACGTCAGTGAGGACATTTTAACTTTTCCTAGTCATTCAAACACCTAGTTAGGTCACGAAGATTAACGAAATTGTCCGTAAAGTTTAGTCATCAGCACCTGAGCATATAACAGTGAATGCTGATCATTAACTATGTTTTCCGATAAGGAATCGGGTGCATTTGTCTCTGTTTCAAAAAGTAAACAAACACAAGTTGAAATTGACAAGAAAAACACAAAATACATTTCTAGAAAACATCACTCATACCCTGCTTTTGCATATCGATATTAAGAAGGCATTTGTTTGAATTAGTGACCAAATAAGCGATAGATTATTTGAACTATTTTAGTCTCCTCGGAAGGCAGATAGTACTAACTCAAATTGTACATTTCCCCTATTTTGGACCCCTGGGGCAGTGTTGTTTTGATCCTAGGGGCATAATTTCAATTGAAGGTATTACAAAACCATCTAGTAATGCTTAAGAGAAAATTAAGAATCTTTTCTTACCCACTGAGTTTGAGACTTCTGCAATTTTACTATTTGTCTCTTCCCCTAACTCAGACAGCTGATACATGGCTTCTAGACTGGATACAATAAGCTGTATATCCTGTATGGTGAGATACTTGGCTATCTCTTCAAATATATACAGATCTAGCTTCTCGGACAACACATATTCATTGTCCTCTTGTCTAGCCAGCTTGCTTACCATTTCTAAACCTGAAATTATAAATAAGAAATTAAAGGACAAGATGAAAAAGTTGGGAAGACAAAGATATTTGTTAATGAAGTACTAAAATTCTTCAATCTATCTGTAGATTATGTACCTGTGATGGCCCTATATATACCATAATTATATAGAAAATAAGTCCCACAACAAAAACAACAAGAAACCAATACAAATTTGTTTCTAAAAAGCTATTTGAGTGAAAAGCTCATAGCTGCAGCTGTATATGTAGCTTGGTGCATACACAACTGGACAAATCAGGATAAAGGTAGACCAATACTGCATCCAAATAAATATAAATTGTGAACAAAACTACTGTTATAAACCACAATCAATTCATCCATTCATCACATCACCCTTTTTCACAGAATGAATGTCAAACTAATACATACAAATTTTAAGACTTACCTGTAACAACTGAAAACTTGTCTGAAGCAGTAATACTTTGAACTATAAACTGTAGAATAGTTTTGGATTTGAATGAGTCAACAGGATCCAAAATAAACTGGGCTGATAAGTTTCCAAGAGTGTCCATGGCCAATTGTCGTAAGGTGCCATACTTGGAGTAGGTACACAGTAACAAGAACCTAAAGAATATAACAGAAAATGATTAGTTATTACATAAATCAATTACCTTGCTTACTTAATTAATCTTTGGACAGTCTTCCTTCTAAGTTGGACAAGTAGTATAAACTACTGCAGTTTTTACTGTTGTTATACACGTGGGTCCATATGTACAAATCAGCCTAATTTCACAGTCAAATTACAGAATTCAAAAAGATAAATGATCTGACTGAAGAAGAAATAACTGATGGATCACTGGCAATGTCCTTTGACTCCCAACATGTCTGTTTGAATGAGGTAATAAATGACTTTTCATGAAATATTTGGTCAGGGACATAAAATAACCGAGAATTCGTTTGCAACACAAACATAACTGCAGCTTGAATAAGCTGTTCTTATGCCATTTAACATGCCAAGCACAAATTTTAGGTTTTAACACCTAAGTTCACAATAAAGTTTTTCTGCTTAATTACCATTTCTTTTTCTGAGGATGACCAAATCAAATTCTGTGATTTAGTCCATGTCCGGCTTTCATGTCCGGCTTTCATATCTGAAAGAAGCACTACTAGGTAGGATGCAAGTACCCGAGTTAAGACTGGTACCCTTTATCTTTGTATGAATTAAAGTTCTCTTAGTAGTAACAAGGATGGCTGCAAATTTTTCATGACAATTGGGTAAGAAAATAAGTTCAAGGCTTTTTATAGACTTTTTCATAGTTTAAAGGATTTTACAAGGCTGCTACCCTATTTTAGGGTTTCATAAGGCAGATACTAAATTCAAGGGATTCCAAGAATTGTGTGAAACATGTATAACAATTATAACAGTTTTGAACCAATAAATTAATATATTGTTGTGCTCTTTCACCTTGGACCAGTCTAAATTTTTCTGTCTACATATGGGTTAATAAACATGGAAAGAACCATTGATGTTTAGAGCAAAGAAATTTTAAAAAGCATGGCTGTAAATCTACAACCTAGTAAAATTAACCCTTATCTGTTCAATCCCTGTTTTTTATGTCCCTGTGATTTTTATGCTTGAGAAAACATTGTAGAAAAAGAAAAAATTGCTTATGAGAAGCAATTTCTTCTTTTCAACAATATATCTACCCACTCAATGGTTATTTTTCAAATTCAATCCACTCTAAATTTTTGTCTGCAAAACCTTTGAATTTGGACAGGTCTAAAAGTTTGCAAACAGGAAAGGGTTTAATTAAATAGTTACCTGAACACAAGATTATGGTTAGCTAAGTACTTCATGTTGTTGTCTTCGAAGGAAAGATTTCTAAAGATAATTGCAACCTAAAACAGAATGAAGAGACATGTATCAATATTTACAAGAAACTATTCTTTGATCCAAATATAGAGTCTTAACCCATTCCAACACAGCAAATTTTAGACTGGTCCAAATTGAAAGAAGCTGCAGACGACAATTTCAAGTTGATGGAATTTTGAATTTTTTCGTCTTTTTGGATAGAAAACATAGTGGATAATGAAGAAATTGCTTGATACAAGCAATTTCTTCATTTTCCACAATGTTTTCCAAAGTTTTTTCTTGAGGGGCATAAAAAGGAGGGATTGAGTTGGAATGGGTTAAAGAACAAAGAACATGTTTGAACAATTATACACCTTAAAGTGATTATTTGATACAAGGAATGGGTGAAGCATTTTTGGTAAGAGACATTCCCAATGTGTATCAACCATGATGATCTAACCATCCAAGGATCACTTTCAAAATTACCTAGTGCTAGGTTTTATCCCATTACCACACAACCCTTCATTCATAAGGATTCTTATTTAAGGAAAATAATGTTGGAAATGGAGAAATTTAATTCTAGTTTTGTCTATTATTGAAACTGGAAGTAAACTTTGAACTCAGACATGGGTCAAAATCAATTTAAAGCATTATTGTTGGTTTGGGTACTTTATCATCGTCACTACATTTATTGAAGCTGTAGTTACGATATTCAGATTGCTATCCATGTTACAGACCATAAATTTTGCATATTTCGATGAGGGGGCAGAAAAAGTCGACAGACAAAAGTACAGACAGACAGGTCAAAAATAAAACAGCCCCCTCTACTTGGTAGATGCCATCTAATATCTTAGTGAAACTTTCATCAGAGAAATTTAACTGTGCAAGCAATCCATTAACATTTGGGTTTTTTTTCAATTATTGGTTTTTTTTGGAACCCCAGGAGGCCTTTTTTTTGCCTTGCAAATATCTTTTAATTTGCCTTACCTGTGTAATCCTTATACCCTCCTTATCACTGATTCCTATGTCTCGGCCAAGAGATAGAATTCCTCTGCCAACCAGATTTCCTATAAATAAATCAATCAATATACTAGACTGCCTGTTTAAGAAAACTTGTGTTGAGCCCTCAAACATATGACATTTAAGACTTACTGTGTTTGATTTGTTTGAATGGGGTTTTACGCCACTTTCAACAATCTTTCATTTATATCGCGGCGGCTGAGGCACCTAAAAATAGAATCCTGGTATTTCTCACACCAGTACTACCATTACATCCTTTCCTAGCCTCCAGCTGCTATCCAACATAGGTCTACGATAATCGACCCATTGGTGAGAGACAAATAGTCGGAAAGGATGAGTGCCGCCATCGGGGATCGAAACCGGGACCTCTAGATTGACAGTCCGCCGTGCTATCAACTGGGCTATGACGGCGGCTAAGACTTACAGTGATTTTTGACATTAACAAATGATTTGTAAGAAATCTTTTATCCATCATGGAGCTTAAGCTGCACTAATCTTTGCTATATTCTATCCTTAAATATAAAAGTTATTGTCAAGGCAAAAAATTTACTTTCAAGTGTGAACTTGAACTTGGATCTGTCTAAGGAAATGTTTAGATTAGCATATCTATAGGTGTTTGAGAACAACTGTGCAAAATTTAGACAAGAATATATTCACAGAGGTAAGATTTAATGTCCAGTAAAAATTTTGAGATCATAATCTTAACCCTTTCAGAGTTCTGCCAAGGTCGCGCCATTGCGGGGTCGGCGCAGAAAAATTACAAATGGCCCCTAAAAAATAAGACAGGGGGCCGACCGGCGCGTTAAAGTTACGAACTGTGCGCTGTAGTTACGAAGATACCTTGGGACGAATCAGCGGATGTTTTGGTTTTTATTTACTTCCGGGGTTCCCCTTGGTACTTTGGAACGTTAATATTGATTGAAAAGGTCGTTCTGATTGGTTTATTGTGCACTATATATTTCGTTTTCGGTCAAATCAGCCAATGAATAGCGCTAAAATAAAATAACAAATTTAAGTTTGACGTAACGAAATATTCCTTCTGCATCATAAACACGCTGTTTTGTGTCGGCGCAATGGCAGAAAAAAAGAAAACAAAACCGATCTTGAGCTTCCTAGGCCAGAGTGAGCCAAAGAGATCACAAACTGGCGCCGATGATCAGCCAAACGAACCTGGGCCTTCAAAATCGGCCGAATCTCAATCAGAATCCGGGACGAAATAGCCAAATTGAGCTACGAAAAAAAGTTCCAAAACAAATGGCTCTCAGACTTTCCGTTGCTATCTTATGATTCAAGTAAAATCTCAATGACTTGGTCTTTTTGTATTAAGCACAAGGAAAATAATACATTAACCGCTCGAAACTGTATTTTTAATTCATTATATTGTTATTTTAAATGAGAAGAAAGCCCTTGAGATTTCTTCTCATTGATTCTGTTCACATCATATATACCACCTCATAATATAATGGCCCCCATGTTTTGGAAAAGTGGCCCCATATTCTTGGCTTAAATGGGCCACTGGCCCACTAAGGACAAAGGCTTGGCAGAACTCTGCCCTTTCCTGTTATTCGAAATTTTAGACTGGTCCAAATTAAAAGAAGTTTGCAGATGACAATGAAAATTGGATGCAATTTAAAATGAAAACACCCTATGTTCTAGAAGATTGTGGGAAAAGAAGAAATTTCTTGTTAAAGCAATTTTTTTCTTTTTCCACAATGTTTTCTCAAGAATGTAATCAGAGAGACACAAATTTCCGGGTTTGTACAGGAAAGGGTTAATTTTACCATAACAAGTCTAAAATGGCATTTTAACTGTCTGAATTTCATACTAAATTAAAGTATAGTCTCCAAAATATTTGACCCTCTATTTTCTGAAATGGCACCTATCTTTTTCACAGATGGGGGCCAGAATGATCAATTCACAACCAGCATATCCCCTTTAACTTTAAAAGGCTGTGCAGAGAGAGGTTAAGAGTGGTTTTAACTGATCAAAGTACATGTATTCAGCATTCAAAGAAATGTACCAACCTTTACAATCTGTCCTTTGACAACCTAATAAATTTCTAGCATCTTCATTCTCTACAGTATCATACCAGAACTGAAATGAAGGAATAGTAAAATAAGCAAATGAATATTCTTATTTTTCCCCAAATCCTTTACAAAGATAGTTTTTAGTGGATTGTTTTTAAGCATTCATGGCCTTCAATTCTGGGACATGATCTAGTTTTAGGAAAAGAGCACTGCATTCAGATGATGGACATTCGGTTTTGGGGTGCAGGAAGATGAAACAAAAATCTAATTTCAACTAGATAGGTTTGTGAAACGCTAATACCCCTCAAAAGAGCCAATTTTTTTTACATTTAGACAATGATAGATGAACTTGACCTTGTCAGATCACCAGAAAACATTGTGGAAAATGAAGAAATTGCTTATTACAAGCAATTTCTTCATTGTCAAAAATGTTTTATCTTTTTCTTTAGGGGCATCATAAAGCCGCATTGTGTTGTAATGGGTAAATATCAGTATCATTAATATCAGTAACTCTCAGTGAAGATAATTGTAAGTTCAAGATCAGTTATCAAAGACAGAAATAATTCAATATGCCTAAATTATATTGATGCAGGGACACAGAATTTTGCAGAGTTTATTCAAGGATTTCAAAAATATGGGGGATTTCTGCCTAAAATCTCAGCTATTCTAAGTATCAAAGCTAAAAGGCTGTAGGGACAGTCTTGTTAGAAAGAGATGTTATTAACTATTTCTTTTTAAATTTTGTTACCTTGGAATGAACCTGGTTGGTTTACAAGAATTTTTCTTTTTTAGAAGAATAATTCTGACATGTATCTATTTCTTCAAACAAGCTTTTTTTTTTTGCCTCAGCTTAAACCATTCATACATATAGAGGATAGTAGTTTGTTATGGTATAAGACCAATTAATCTTTGAGTGATCAAAAAAGACTTTTTCATAAAAGATAAAGCAAGTGTAGATATAGCTTTTGTTGGTCACGAAATTCATTATAATCACTCTTTGATAAAAAAAGAACAAATATCATTTTTTTGTAATGCTTAATAGACATAGTTCTGAAATTGAAAGATAACAGGAGCACCCCCTACCGGTGCCTACGCTTGGATGCTGGATAGTGGATAAAAAATCTAAGTCGAAAAAGGGGCATATTTTGCACAAAATGCATCTAGAGTTATCCCCCCTTGATAGTATAGGTTCCTCTTTTGATAGTGAACATGTGTGCCAAGTTTCAAGTGAATGCCTTAAGTAGAACATGAGATATCAAAAAATGTCAGTTTTAGCACAACAACAACAACAACGACAACACCAAGGCTATTGCAATACCTTGGGTTATCTCCGACAACAGCCGAGCTAAAAATGATTGAAAAGAAGAAAAGAATAATTTTCCACATGTGAGATATGAAAAATTTGTTGAGGCCATCAGGCTTTCGTCCTGCATCGTTAACATTCATAAGAGAAATATTGATTCTCATCATTTTGAGAAAAGGCTTTTTAGTGAAATTATAAAGTAGTATTATACCAAAAGAGTTCTCATTAAATCACAGAAAAGTACTTAGGAAATACAGTCTTACCCTAATGAAATCTTGATCACTTTGATTCCTCCACTGATTCTCATACAGTCTTTCCAACGACCCATGACCTAGATGAAAAAAACAAGTAATTGTCAGGTGTTTGTTAACCCATTACCAGACGGCAACATTTTAGATTTCCAAATTCATAAATGTTGCAGATGATAAATTTTAGTAAATGAAATTGGGATGTCTTTTTCTTTTTGGGCAGAAAACGTGTAAAATGAAGAAATTGCTTGGTCCAAGCATTTTCTTCATTTTACACAATGTTTTCCTACTTTGTTTTCTTGAGGGGCATCAAAAAGCATCATTGTGTGGGAACGAGTTAAACATGTATTCTACATTCTATTTTATAGCATAAAATGTAAAGAGCAAATCAAATCCCAAAAGAAGTTCTGAACATACCTTCTTGAAAAACTGCAATGTGAGCCAGCAGCAGATCTGTAAGTATCGTACATCTATCCAGCCGTAAAGTATGTTTACTTTCATTTGACAGTAGAGTACACACATTGATCACAAAATCTACTTCATTCGGCATGCCTGACAGTAAAGCCTTCTCAAGTTTCTCATAATCACTGATCCTTGAGTAAGTTGTAGCCAATCCATAGCCTCCTCTTAGATTAACTGTATTAAAAGAAAGAAAGCCTATGTATGACTTTACGTACAATATGACAAGAGCATTTGATAGGGAAATTATGCTTGTTACTTAATAAAATTTGTTGTTTAACAAGATGTGTTTGTGAAACACTATGCACCAGAAATAGGAATTCTTTAGAAACGGGCGATTTCTATTGTTTTTCTTCTCTTTGTTTTAGGGAAAAGGGTTAAAATTTTGACCTTGACCTTGATGAAATGACCTTCCCCAGTTGCCCCTTGTTGAGACCTATCTACATACAAAATATTAGCATTGTAACTTAATCAGGGTTGAAGTTATAGGAAAATGTTTAGTTGGCAGATTAAGTTTTGCAGACAGATAGACAGATGGACGGACAGACAGACAGACACAGGTAAAACAATATGCCCCCGATCGATAAAAGTGATTACTCGAGCAGAGCTTTGTCTAAATCAATCATCTTGGGTTGTTTTTGACATTTTAGCAAAAAATCCAGAAATGTTGCCTAGGCAAAACACAGTACTTTAACTAGCAGTTTGAATTGTAGTCTGCAGTTTATTTAAACATGGACAAGTCTAAAATTTTGTTGTATGGTAAAGTGTTAAAAAGATAAGTTGGTAAGAGATAGTTTGAACATTCATATAAAGGATTTAAACAGTTGCAGGTTTTGCAAGCTTGAGAATCATGAATAACTAGCAACGATTCTCAAAATCAACTTATGTGAGTCCCATGGCCCCTCTAGAGCTCAACTTCAGTAAGGAATTAAAGACCAAACAGTTTCAACAGTCTTGGAATCTTCAATTCTTTTCTTAAGCTTAGCCCTAGAAGGTCAGAGCTGTCATGTAGTTTATGTACCAATAACTATACTAGAACCTCAACATCTACATAAAGTATAAACATAGTTTAAAAGCTAGAAGGTCGTCCATGGAAAACATGTTAAGTTTCCATATATGACTTCAGTTATCTTCAGACCTGAGAACTATGCAAAATTGTTGTTTAAAATGGCACATCTTCTCATACTTGAGAACAATTGTGCCAAGTTATTTTGAATTCCATTTATAAATGTATAGGACATAGGCTCTTACAACCTCAATCTAATTGTTCGCCCTTGAACCATGATGATGACCCTGACTTTGGAGTTCAGTGATCTGCCAAAGCTGCGCTTTTTGCAACATTGTCGTCCAAAAATCATAAACATCTCTGTTTTTTTTATGACAATGAGGACACAGTCCCCTTAATTCCAAAGCATTGATAGCTAGATTGTTAGCGAGATCCAGCAACTTCGTAAAATAAGCCCAATTTATTTTTCGAAATCCAACCATAGATGTAGGAGATATGTTCTGGAAAAATTTAAACAAATTGATGCACTGAAGCACATACACCAACTTGTTATTGTGACAACTTTGTCTCCTCACAGCAAGCTGGTTTGGCAAAAACAGTAATTGTTTAAATCAGGGTCTCCTAAGCCCTGAACTGTTTTGACATCAACTATCTAGTTCCTGGGACCAAAATTTGTTGATGTTGGGACCTGAACCCTGCATACCTGTTTTATTGCTTACCAACATACCTGCTATTTCATGTTGTGCAGCATTGTATGATAAAGGTACATTGTTTTGTGGTCCACACAATTTCTTTCTAATAGGACCATCATCATCACGCCTTTCAGTTGACTTGGGATCTTCTCCCAAAAAATTAATTTGTTCATACACATTTAAATACCTGCAAAGAAACAATATTCTAATGTATGATGTGTTGACTCTTCCCCTGACTTTCAAGGTTATTTTCTGACCCTTAGAGTTAACAATTGATACGCTGAGAAAAAAGGAGAAACCCTGAATAAGGACTGACAATTGTAACTTAGGGGCTCATAAAGCCAAAATTCAATATTCAACATAAGGAGCAGGGTTATTTTTTTCTAAAAATTTAGGGGCCGAGCTCAAGCTTTAGGAGCAATGGGTGACTGGACCACTGTTGGTCTTTTCCCCTGAAAAAATGTAGTCAGATTGTTCACAAGAAAAGAAAAGAAATTTTTTAACCCCTATAAATTCAGTCATCTTGGTGTCATTTAGTATTGAATTTAAAGACCATTGGGTAATAGATACCTCCCTGTCAATATAATCCAAATACTCATTATAACATCAAATGTTGATTTGTTTGTATTGTTACTAACCCCATACATCCAACCAATTGTTATAGATCCCACCTGATCAGAAAGTACAGATATCTGATGAAGAGGCCCAAAGAAATTGCCACATTGCTGGGCTAGTCCACTTAACTTCAATATGCAGTTCCACTGCCATACTGTAGTAATAAATGATATTATTTTGAAAAATGTGTTGTCTGGAACCGATAGATAAAAGGCCTAAACACCACAACAAGAGGATAAATAAGCTTTAGTTATGACATTCAAGTTGACAATCTAGCAAAAAGCTTAATATAAATGTGGAAGTAAAAAGTTCATTTCCAGTATAAAACAAGATGTGTTTGTAAAACACAATGCCCCAGCAACAGGACTAAACGTTTAACCTTTGTATGTGACCTTGACCTTATCACATGACCTTGACATGAGGAGATGTGTATTATGGAGATGTATCATCATGCCAAATATGAGAATTATAACTTGAATAATCTGGTATTAATTAGCAATGTTAAGTTTTTTGGTTAAGTTTTGCAGACAGACAGAAAGACTGAATGATGGACAGATAGACAGAGGGACAACAGTAAAACAATATGCCCCTGATCTTTCGATGTGGGGTCATAAAAATATTAAATGAACTATTTGATAGGTCAATCCATTTTTGATTGACAACTGCAATCCTCCAATTTTTTTTTAATATTGGATGAAATCCATTCAAAAGTTTCAAAGTTTTATTGAAAATTGACAGACATATATAGAGAACAGGCTAAGTCAGTAGACTAGCTTTATTTTGTTTGGTGGTGTAGTAGAGATTCAAAAGTGATTTTTTGTTCTTTTAAACTTTGCTATGAAGGTTATCAATTACCTACCTTATATAAATATATTTCAGAGATTGTTCAGCATTCATGCAAGCACTAGGATAGGAAAAGCCCTGTAAAACTTTTTTCCATCCTCTGTTTTCCGACACCTGAAAACAAAATTCATTAATTAAACTACTTTACATGTTCCTCAAGCAAGACACATTCCCACAATATGACACTTTTTGAGGTCCTTCAAGAAAAACAATAAGGAATTCATCTTGGAAAATGAAGAAATTGCTTGAAACAAGCAATTTCTACATTTTCCACAATGTTTCTACCCAGAAAGTTGATAATATCTAGATTTTCATTAACGTTGAATTGTTGTCTGCAACTACTTTCAATTTGGACTAGCTTAAAGTTTTGCTGTCTGGTAATGAATTAAGCAATCTGAACATCCTTACTGACCATTAACCCATGTCATGCTGTTTCAAATCCCTGAAGAAATTGCATTAAAATAAAAGGGCTGAAAGCACTGATAGTACTTGTTGTCCAATCATCAATATTTCTTTTGAAAATAAATTTCATAAACAGCTCTGGTAGGAAAAGTACAAGCAGGAGGTGATGACAAAGATCAGTCTGCACTTATGTGCAGGCTGATCTTAGTCTACACCTCCTGCTAAAAACCGGAATATTCCGGGTTCAGCATGACAAGGGTTAAGAATATTTTATGGCAATCTAAAGATCCTCCGAGTCAGTAATTATAAACAGAACACTAACTGAAAAGTGCTCCAAGTATTTACTTTGCTCTCACACTCACACAAGTGATTGACGTTTCTGTGACCATACCCACTGACCTCCGACAAAGGAAACTATAAATGAAATGCATATTGTTGGATGGCGATGGAAATGCTTTGTGACACAAACACAAGAAAAGTACCTGACAAATGTCAAAAGTCAACCTTCTTTTCTTGTCTCAATGAATTATTTTTCAACCCATTCCCAGATAGTGACGCTTTTTGACACCCCTCAAGAAAAGCAATTGGGAAAACATTGTGTAAAGTGAAGAAATTGCTTACAAGAAGCAATTTCTTCATTTTCCACAATATTTTCTATCCAGAAAGTTGAAAAACTTAAAAATTCATAAACTTTTAAATGAAGTCTGCAGTTCCTTTCAATTTGGACCAGTTATAAAGTTGCCATCTGGGAATGGGTTAATAGATTTTTTTTTTTCTAATTGATAACAACAATCTGCCACTTGTTGTATCGTACATGTAACATTTAGCAAGTGGTCAAATCAAATTTACAGCAAAACAAGAAAGTGGTGAAAATTGACTTTAATCATTCATTTTAGTTCAATCCTCCTACTGAGCTATGGTCTGTAAAGACTTGTTTCCTTTTCTTAGATTATGCTCCTCTTGGAAAACAAGTCTGAAGCCAGATTTACTTCCCCTGCTCCATACTATTAACACTTCACTCACAACATCATTCTATTTTTAGATTAGTATGCTTCACTGATACCAAACTAGTGGATAACCAATGCCTAAAACCCACTATCTAAAAATAGCTGCTGGGAAATTCACATACTGTATGAACTAACATTTTTCTCCAATAGTGTGTAAACTTTTACAAAACAGTACACTTCACTCATTTATGCAGAAAATTTGGACAGGTCTAAACTATGCTGCAACTTAATTTAGAGAATTTTCAAAAGAACAGTCAAATGTTCATCACATATGCTTTGTCTGTAAAATTAGAAGACTTCTACTTTTTATTCCCCAAGTAATACGATTCACAAATACTTAAAAATGAAGTAGCTAATAATCATAGGATATTCCCTCATATCAATTTAATAAAATAACATTAGTTTTAGTCAAGTGAAATTAGTAGAAGTCTTCATGATATTGTACAAAGTTGATGTCGAAACATAGCTACTCTTCTCATTTATAATCATTACAAAGGCATTTGCTGTACCATTTCCTAGTTTGTGTTTTAAAATATAAAACTTGTGCAACCAGAGGTGTTTTGTAATGACACCATTGTACTGTACCTTCTTCCATCCCCCAAGTGACGTTACATTTCGGTACAACAAGTACAAGTCAACTTCATTCCCTTCAATCCTCGGTAAATTTTCAAAAGGGGTCCTGAAATCAGCAGAATAGAACTATAAGTTCATTAGAATAGATGAATTAGTATTCATGGCAAAACAGTACTGAGCGTCAAAAACTGCTTTTTGGCCTTGTTTATGACACAAGGAAGTCTAATTTCCAACATAAACACATGAAAGTTAACAAATTGATTTCGCTAGTTTCTGATATTTCTCTCCCTTTTCAAAGAAGTCATGTGTGTTGTCTGTAAATATCAACCATTAAAAATAATAAACAAAAAATTTCTTACAAATAGCAACTCTGCCATGAGTTTCATTACTTTCTGTACTATTACCAGGGCTCTCACTAGGCTTTTGAAAGTAGGATTCCAGGAATCCAATTTAGGAAAAAGTTGGATTCCAAGCAGAAAAATAAGATTCCAGCCTGATAGCTCAGAATTTTCATACTAAATGCGATTTCCACAAAATCCCTTTTTTTACAGCACTTTCTTTGTTGAAAATAGTGTGGAAAAGGGAGATACATTTGGGTTTTCAGAATTATTATATTTTCTAGCCCATATATGTTGTTTACATGTCTGATCATGTTAATCTGATCTTCAGCAATTTCTCTGAACTAGGATTATTTGTAAATCTAATCAAGATGTAATTAATGTCAAAAAAGTGCAAATGATAGAATTACCCAACATATTTAATTTTTCTTTTATTTTATTATTTTTTTAAGCACACAAGGTAATTAAGTTTACCCTTTTCACACTTAAATAGGAATACTCCTCCTTTAGCAAGAAGTAAAGACAAAGATGTGCAGTCTGATCTTAGTCTATACCACCAAATTTTCCTTCTTAACTTGAACCATTTTAAAAATTGTATTTTCTAAATAAATAAATAAATACTGACTCACAATCAGTCAATTCCTTCTTTTACCACTTTGATTTTGATGAAATTTTGCAAAAATCTCTATTCTTTTTCATAAGAGCAAACTTTTTTGTTGAAATTTAAACAAAATAATGGCAAAATTGGCAGTCAAATTTACAGTTTTTAAACTAAAAAATGACAGTAAATTTCTGATTCATGTGCAGCTTTAGAACTCTAAGAGCCTAAAAAGTTTATCTATGATTTTCATTTTCAATTGAATTACCTTTTGTACCCACGAAAACCCATGACAATTCAATTTTGAAATATAAGTTGACTTCTTTATTATGTTTTTGTTACTTTTTCACTAAACTGTTCAATAATAATTTGATATCAGTGAGATAAGAGTATTAGTAAAATAATTTTACCCAAGTTACACAGGTTTCTAACACCCGTCACTTCCGATCGTCGATGCATGATCGATCACCGCGGAGTGGTAATTGTCAATCAAGCTGGGTGTTATCAATGATTGTGGTGTATGTTAGGATAATCAATTAACTTTTCCCAATAAAATGCTTACTATTTTAATGACCCTTGAACCATGACAGATGATTTTACAGAGTCACTTTGACATAAAGACTGCCACCGTCGGACGCATGTTTTTGAAAAAATTGTCGTCTGTCGGAATCCTTTGATCGGATTTTTTGTCGTCCCTTGGGGAAAGTTGTCGTCTCAGACGACAGTACTGTCGTTTCCGAGAGCCCTGATTACTTTAATTCATGTAAATGCTATTCATGACATATGTTGATATATAATTATGTGCCCGAAGATGGTATGGGAATAATCCATTCTCGATTGGTCATACCCAGGGCTCTGGAAATCTGATAAATTTCTGGTCTGGATCGAATTTTGAATTGCAAGACTGATTGGAATCCAAAAAATAACACCAAAATTGGTCCGCAATTTTCATTAAATTTCACGTTGCCCACTATCATGATATAAGGACAGGTCTTCATACATGTATCAGAATGGCCACATAAATGTAGAAAGACAAGTGTCTTGATTAACAAAAAATAGAAAATACACCAATAAATATGAATTCTGACAAATTATTTTCCATTTTATTTTTTGAATTGCCCAAACGAAACTCGGAAGCAACGACCGACCAGGATCAAGAAACAAAAGAACACTGATATGTTCATCTAGTGCTAAACACTTGCGGGACATTATTTTCGGTGTGCTGTAATTCATTGCGAGATAAAACATCGAATGACCGACTTTATGTTGAATTGATTTTCCTGGAAAGTTTGCCGAAAATATATTTTTGATACTCTATTTCGACTGTATGTTTCCCAAACACCGATATATAATGTCTATGAACTGCTTAATGTACGCAGAGTAGAAAGAATATTCGGATCAAGGCCCGTAAACATTCGGACACAGTCCCGCTTTTAACGTTCCTCATAAAGAAAGCTTTGGAAAACATTGTTGAAAATCAAGACATAGCAATTTCTTCATCATCCATACTATTTCTACCCCAAATGACAAAGATCAAAAGTTTTCATCACATAAATTCCCGTCTGCAACTTCTTTGAATTTGGACTAGTTTAAAATTTTTCTTGTGGTAAAACTACCCATCTTCACAACTTACAAACTGGATACGTAATAAGATTTTATATTAAATCCATCAAATTTGATTAATTATATCATAACTCATAATGTAACTGCATTAAATTAAAAACACGTTAAAAGAATACACCTTTATGTTTATCTGACGTGTTGAAAAGTTTATGCACAAGATTAGCAACACGCTTTATTGATTTTTTACACGACACCTGTCAGCAGTTAGTCGGGTTGCATGACCGTTTAAAGGGATATACATAAAGTGCAAATTGGACAATTAAAGGTGACCGCAGGCCACATATGACAGATTACCGTTATTCACAGTAATTTTAAAGAGCAAATTGCACGGGCGGACCGGGGATGGCCGTTATACGCAGATTGGCTGCTATTCTCAGATGACCGCTAACACAGTTTTGACTGTATTTAACCCTTTCCTGGTTTTTGGAATATTAGACTGGTCCAAATTGAAAGAGGTTGCAGATAACAATGAAAAGTCGATGCAATTTGAAATGAAACAGTCCTGTGTGGTAGAAAATATTGTGGAAAAAGGAGAAATTGCTTGTAACAAGCAATTTCCCCCTTTTCCACAATATTTTCCCAAGCATAAAATCAGAGAGATGTAAAAACCCGGGTTTAAACAGGAAAGGGTTAAGAAGAATTCTTTCAATGCAATTTTAGACCCCAGAAGCAGAGACTTTTTTATCCTAAGAGCATATTTTCCTGTTACATAGTACAAAATTATTTTGTCATGCTACATATCAAATATGTATGCCCTTATATTTCAGCAGAAGACTTTTGATGTTGCTCTATGCTCTAATTGGGCCTTTTCCAAAATTTTTGACCTATGGGGCAGTGCCATGTTTTATCCCAGGGCTAAGATTTTAGCTAACATCAGTGCTCCAGATAAGATCCGTTTTTCCGTAATTTACGGACGTAAATTGGCTGGTTATGCATATTTTTCAGTGAATTGCCGTACAAGTTACGGACCGTTCATCATGTGTACGGACATTATTAGGTACGAATGCGTACAGGGTTTTCGTTTGACCCGAGACCTCGGGTTTTGACGCACAGAAATTCAAAAAGAAGCAATATTGACGCTTGAAAATTTATCACTGTGCGTCATTTTGACTCTCGAAAATTAGCAGCCATGCGTAAAGGGTCATCATAAGTGTGCCAAATTATTGGAAAATGGTTAATAGATTATCAAAATATACACCTCATCATTGATAACGTCAAGCTTGATTGGTAATTAACACTCTCGAGTGATGGACATGCATCGACGATCGTAATTGACAGGTACTTCAAACCTGTGAAATTAATGCTGAAACCCCTTTTCAGAGTTCTAATGCTACTGAAATTTACTTATTTGTTTATACTTTTATCACAAACCACAAAAAATATAACCAAGAAGTGAAATGAAATCAAGAAAATGCTGCTCAAGAAATGTCATGGGTTTTCGCGGATAAAGTCGGCACATTATTTTATGAAAAATGGATATAATTTGATCCTTTTAGTATTCATGAGATTTACTAAAACTGATTCAAACTTATAATATATGCATTAATATTTAATTTTACCTTAAATTTATCTTGTATTGAAATATAATACTGTCAGATTGGAAAAAAATTCCAATCTAACCATTGCAAAAAAAAATACAACAAATTCAAAATATATTTTCTCTCTACTCTCTATTATTATTATTTTATGAATCACTATTAGAGGGGAGGGGGGGGGGGGAATTATGCATTTTGACTCTTTGGATTTCAATTTTGACTCTTGAAAATTTTGACCCAAGGGTCAATGACTCTTGACTTTTGGGTACTAATGAAAACCCTGGCATAACAATAGGGAACTTACTCTTTTAGCGTTTCATGTAATCACTCCGCTATTTCCGATATTGCCGAAAATCCCCGTTACTTTGTTATTGCCTATCCTAACATTCCTAATAACTCGACCAATTCCGTACCTAGATCGGAGACTTCGGAGATTGCCCGAGGATTGCGGAATGCTGTCCTAATTACCGATCCATTTTCCGTCTCTTTCCGTGACATTGGAATGAAGACCATGGGAAAATTTTTATCAACAAGAGTGGTACCCGGCATTGAATCTGTTTCTAATTTAAAGTCGTGAGCGATGTGAAACCAGGCGTTCAGACTGACTAAATCGAAAAATGTCCAGACAGAAAACTTTGACGAGTTTTTTCAGTCGTCTACGGACAAATCCCTCCCAAAGCCAGAAGAAATCATAAGACCAATTATAGAGGAAATGTTTGCTCCATTGTGGAAACATTTTCTAAGGCATGGTAAGTTTAGGGCGTAATAAATATATATTGATTCACTCACAGCAGTTTCGTTCTCGCAGGTTTGGACATCTGTTTGAAACGAGAAATCAGCGATGATTCTGGATAGAAATGATTTCTTGCTTAATTAAATGGAATTTGTGATACAAAATATAAATGGAAATAAATTAAAAGTTTTGTTGCTGAGTAGAATGTAAAATCGATTCCGGATGATTCATAGAAGTTAAGGAAGAGTTTGGGTGTCTACTACTGTAGATACTCGTATTTATAAAATGTCATATTGTCTAATTTCCTTCAAACAGGGCTATAGCTCAGATTTTGATTTCCAGATACTGACTATAATTCAATGTTTGATGAGCAATTGACCTGTTTATATAAATTACTTTTAGTATGATATGTAATCAGTACAATTGCTTTGATAGCAATCAATTGGCTACATAGGAAAGTTCCAGCGTTCTTGCTATATTCTTACATTATGCAGGGTTTTCGTTTGTCCCGAGACCTCGGGTTTTGACGCATAGAAATTCAAAAGAAGCAATTTTGACGCTCGGAAATTTGTCACTGTGCGTCATTTTGACTCTCGAAAATTATCAGCTGTGCGTCAAGGGTCATCATAAGTGTGACAAAAATATTGAAAAATGGTTAATTGATCATGAAAATATACACCCCTATCAAGGATAACACCAAGCTTTATTGGTAATTAACACTCTTGAGTGATGGACATGCATAGGCGATCGTAATTGACACCTGTGAAATTAATGATGAAACCCATTTTCAGAGTATTAATTCCACTGAAATTTACTTATTTGCTATTTCTTTTATAAAAAGCTCAGAGAATATAATTAAGAAGTAAAAATGAAACCAAAGAATATGTTGTGCAAGAAATGTCATTGGTTTTCGTGCATAAAATCAGCACTTCTTTTTATGAAAAATAGAAATAATTTTTTCCTCATAGTACTCTTGAGATTTTCTAAAACTTATTCAAACTAATGCAGGGCTCTCGGAAACGACAGTACTGTCGTCTGAGACGACAACTTTCCGCAAGGGGCGACAAAAAATCCTATCAAAGGATTCCGACGGACGATAATTTTTTCAATAACATGCGTCTGACGTTAGCTGTCTTTGTGTCAAAGTGACTCTGTAAAATCATCTGTCATGGTTCAATGGTCATTAAAATAGTAGGTACCGGTAGATTATTGGAAAATGTTAATTGATTATCCTAACATACACCACAATCATTGATAACACCCAGCTTGATTGACATTATTACCATTTTGCGGTGACCGGTCATGCATAGACGATCTTAAATGACAGGTGTTAGGAACCTGTGAAACTTGGGTAAAATTATTTTACAAGCACTCTTATCTCACTGAAATCAAATTATTATTGATCAGTTTGGTGAAAAAGTAACCAAAACATAATAAAGAAGTCAACTTATATTGCAAAATTAAATTGTCATTGGTTTTCGTGGGTACAACAATTCAATTGAAAATGAAAATTTGGGCTCTAAGACTTCTAAATCTGGGCATTAATCATAAATCATGAGTCATTTTTTTTTGGTTTAAAAAATTGTCAATTTGACTGTCAATACATGCCATTATTTTGTCCAAATTTCAAAAAAAAAAAAAAAAAAAATGTTGAAAAAATCCAAAATGCCATAAACTTAACACAGTCATCTGCAACTCCTTTTAATTTAAACCAGTCAAAAATTTCAACCAGTCTAAAATTTTGCCATCTGGTAATGAGTGAAGAGAATTTGCTGAAGATCAAATCAACATGTAAACAACATAATATGGCAGGGCTCTGCAGAGTGGGCGACTCAGGCGAAAAAGTCGCCTGGTTTCATAAAACTTCGCCTGATTTGCTGATCAAAGCGAAGTCGAAGTCGCCTGGAATTTTAAGGAAGTCGCCTGGAATTTTCGGGAAGTCGCCTGGATACGATAGGTGATAACCAAATCTGGTCCAGTGGCTATAAAAGTAGGGGACAGTGTGCAATTATACAACTGCCCGTCGGAAGCCCTTTGATCGTAAATCAAGCGTGTACCGATACTGTAGTCGCGAGGCCAGCAGATTATCAGAAAGAGGGGTATGTTCTGGCAGCTAATAGTCAACATGCTTGCTTCATTCTCACCTACGCTGACTAATTTCGGCAATGCTGTGTATACTCTCGGCACTAGACATCTTTATTTAAAATCCTTTCCCTTCTTAAGTTTTAATTATTTCTGTAAATTAAGTTATCATCAGTCTACGAGATTTGTTGCTTACTTTCACATAATCAGAATAATGGCCGACATTTACGGACGCGGTGTCATTTACCAGAAGTCAAAATATTTTTAAAAAATTGAAATCTTAATGAAAAATAATTCTGCCGAAAATCTACGTAGAGTAAATTCATTTTTCATTAGAATCCTTCAATTTGAGTTATCTGCTTTAATTGTAACAAGTGAAGAAAATTATGGCAAACAATTTAAAGGCCTCTACGGTCTTTTCCTAAGATTTTTGTTATGATACATTCTATCCAAAAACTAAATTTCACTTACTTGTGTTGGTAATAATTCCTTTAAATAACATGTAATCCTATAAAATGGAGCAAATTATCCTGTGTTAACTTTAAATCTCTGCATGTACAGAGTCTGGTTTTGTGTACTGAGCAGTAACCCTTACCCTTTACACACTATAACTGACTTAATCACAGAGGACCTTTTTTGACCAATTAATGACAATTTTTATCCATTTATATGTTATCAGGTAAAGTGCACAGACTTTAACTCATTACCACACAATCTTCCATTTTGACATCTTGAATTGTTTTTATGGGAAACTGTGGAAAAAGGAGGAAATGTTTGCAGCAAGCAATTTATCCTTTCCCCACATGTTTCTACCCTCTTTGGCACCTTCTTTCTTATTTAAGCTCACTGTGAAATGTCTTATTTAGATTCTTTCAATTTGTACCAGTCTGAATTTTTTCTTCTGGTAATAGTTTGATTAAATACATGTTGTTACAATAAAATCTTTTCTCATTTTCTGCTTCAAATAGAAACACTACTCATTTCATTCAGACTGCCTATACACTATTTGCATTTTTTTATTAGTTAACTTTTTTTTATCATATATGAATCTACTATGAAATGTTAAAAAAAAATAAATTCAGAATCAAACTCTTGAATTCTAAACAAAAAAAAGAAAAATACAAAAATATTTTGTTCACGGGAATAAGATCTTTATTGAGGACTGAAAGGATAAGCAGTATTTTCTATGTTTATTGCATGATACATAATATAAAATGCAACTACTTGGTTGTAAAGCTATTTTATTTTCTGATAGAATTGAGGAATACGCGCAAAAACTTAATTTTTAACACGATCCACTTCTCCTGAAAGTCTCACCACTTCTCCCCATTTTGAAAAACTTCTCCCAATTCTCAGACTAGTGAGAAGTGACTTCTCCCCAAATTCTGGGAGTCTGCAGAGCCCTGATATGGGCTAGAAAATATAATAATTCTTAAAACCAAAATCAATCTCCCTTTTCCACACTATTTCCAACAAAGAAAGTGCTGTAAATAAAAAGGATTTGGTGGATATTGCATTTAGTATGAAAATCCTGCCCAATCAGGCTTGAATCCAACTTTTCTGCTTGGAATCCAACTTTTTCCTAAATTGGATTCCTGGAATCCTACTTTCAAAATCCTAGTGAGAGCCCTGTAATAATATATATATATAAATACTGAAGTTTCCCTGATATTTATCTTATATTGTAAATAGAATACTGTCAGATTGGAGAAATGTTTCAATCTGAGAAAAAAGTTTTTTCTAAGGTACCATTGCTAAAAAAATATAAACACTTTTAAGGCACCATTGCTAAAAAAAAATATAAACACCTTTAAAGCATCATTGCTAAATAAGTTATAAACTTTTTTTCTAAATTGCGGGGATGGGGGGGGGGGGTAACATATCATAATTTGACTCTTAGGATTTCAATTTTGACTCTTGGAAATTTTGTCCCAAGGGTCAACTTTTGGGAACTAATGAAAACCCTGCTCAATAGAAATCAAAGTGCTGAAAGCACTTCAAGAAAAGAATGTCTTAGACAATTTAGTTTTTTTTTGTTTTTTTCTTATCAAAAGTAATGGTTTAATAATAATTTAGAATCAGGAAAAGATACTTCCCTCTATAAGATTCTGAAAACAAAAAAACTTTAGAGAAATCACTTGAAGAAGAGAAGAGTAAGGACACTTGGTTTATAAATTTGATCAAGTTTCATGTTATAATTTGAGAATTAAGCCAAGATTGGACACTGCTGATATTATTATACATTTTTGATTAACTTATTGAAATCAAAGAGCTGAAAATACTGTTAGAAGAATAGTTATACAGGGCTCCCCCTGGGAAATTTTATTCTTGCGCCAATGAAATCGCCAATTGCAAAAATTTGGGGCCACTTGGTGCCAATTGAGGACAAAAGTGGAGCCAGTATGAATAAGTGAATGAAAGAAAACTACTATATTGAAAACACATAACCTGTTATCTATAATATATTATATTGATTTAATTGGGAAAGGGTTAATAGGTAAAAAATGAGAGGATTGTCATTTGATAATAAAATTCAAAGAACACCTATAGCTTTGCTGGACGACAGGTCGAATTTTTGGTAACCCACAGTACTTTGATTACTAATGTCCGCAGTACTTTGATTACTAATGTCCGATATTTCTCATTTCTCAGAAATTCACTTGACTTTGATACTAAAATCATCAATAGATGAGCAAATTTTTGTCTTTGGTTTTTATTTGACACTCTAATGAATCTCAAAAAGTGATTGAGGAATAAATATCGTCAATTTTTTAGCCCAAGCGATTTCCGACATCTTGGTTTACATGATGGTACCCGGCGGGCTTTGGAAAATCCCAATAACTCGAGTGATGTTAGTATCAATTAGGTCAGCGATGCGTAACTAATCTGTCTTGATTGACACAAATATGCAATGGATATTGATTGTCGCATGTCTCCCAAACAAATTAGCAGATGTGTGAATGATAAAGTTGCGCGTCGGAAATCGTTTAAATGGACTAAACATCCCTTTGCCTTATTTTGAAAGTTGTCGCCAGTAAAATCGCCAATTCGCCGATTTTGGGGCCAGAATTTTTATTTTGTCGCATTTGGCCCCATTGGCGATCGGCAGCGGGAGCCCTGTTATAGTGTCAGACAGTCAAGGTTTGAATGGGCAAATAATGAACCTTTCAAATTTTACACAGAGAATGGAGCTCTTTAAGATGCAAAATTTGAAGATGAAACCAGGTATTTCACACAGGAACCGTTTAGATTTTTGATAATAATTTCTATTTTTTTCTAAAGAAGGGCATTTCTTAATCCAACATTCCATGCTTTTTGAAAGAGTCCTCAATGTTATGATTTTTTGGCAGACTTGTTAAAATGGCCAAGCATGAAAAGCCATTCCTATCTAATAGACAAGCAGCTGACACCTTTTTTACTCATTCCTTTGACAATTTGTGATCAATTCTCTCGTTTGATCAATTGATACCTTGATTTTATTTGACTCACTTTGTTTTTATGGCTTTTATGAGTATATTCTTTCATTTTCTTTCCTTTTCACATCCTCTTTTAATGGGACAATTTAGTGCCCTTTCTAACAAATAGGATAGAGAGGTAAAATAAGCTGAGTAATGTCACAATTGATTGGTATCAAAATCAGCCTCAGAGTAGAGAAATCAAGCTATAATAGTTAAAAAGTTGAAGCATATTATTCAAGAATAACTCTCAATAAACAAGCTAAAAATCACTTTTAATGACCTTTATGAATAGTCATACCAAGATGCCAACAGACAACACGCAGCGCATTTGCCACTACGCCTTCAAAAATTTCTGGGGGAACCCTGTATCTATATATATTTAGGCGCCCCAGGGTGTTCCGAGGTAAATAGTAAGATCGCTTCCTACTGATCGGTATATTACCATGTCAGTTGTATGGTGATTTACAATTCTCTCTTCCATTCATGCTGACCCGTCACCAGAAAGGCAACTCTGACAAGATGTTAGTTAAAGTCATGCGTTCACCAAAGCATGGCAACCTGACAAGAAGTCATGCAGGAAATTTGATTGAAATCTCCCTTATCTTGCATGCAAATGGTAGCCACTAACAAGGGTTTAATCTAGTCCCAATTTACTTTTGACTTTGCATTAATTCAAACGGGTTCCATTTAAACATTTACAATCAAATGTCATTTAAGAAATAAAAATATCAATCAAATGTCAAGGTTAAGCTCAATTTTTTTGTAATAAATGAAGCAAATGTCGCACAATGATGTCACACTGAATTAAACAGGAATACAGGAATTTTTAAAATAGTGAGAATCCTCAATAACATTTTGACTTCTTACAAATACAAACGAACCGACATTTTGCTAAACTTCATATGAGTTAGTATCCGAATGGGGGGGAAAATTACAAGATTAAACATACATTCATGTTAAAAAGCATGACAAGGATCATAGTCCTCATCCAACAACAACCATCAAAAGACAGCTAGTGTGTCACCTGCATGGGTGATAATATGTCCAATGAGTCTTAATGTCCTAGAATAACAGAATTGGCAAGTCAAAAGGTACAATAAAATATTTCAATTAAGAAATCATGACATTGTTTGACTTACCCTCTGTTATTATGAAAATAACGGAGGCCATCCAAAAAGTCTTGTTTCTCTCTCTGATAGTTGAGCGAGTCTTTGTTCACTAAACCAGCCATTTGTACACAAAGTAACAGGCAAACACGTCACTGGGTAGTAGTAAACGCTACTTCAGGTGATGCGAAACCCGGCGACAACTAAACGCGATAATCAAAACATCCCACCTTGACGATCACAGTAACGGGGAAATCCACGATAACTAGACACTCGTCAGTTAGCTTTCCGTTAGCACAGCAGTCGCATTATGCATACGACCACAAAATCATGCGGTGTCAGCTCTTCACGGTTTGAATTTGAAATAGATAACATTGTACACTGAGACAAGAAAGTAAATTCCACCAATCTACGATTAACTCCAATACACAAGCCACATATTTGTCTGTATACGCGCATAAAAATCGGCAAAAATTTTTACCAAAAAGGCCATATTATGAACGTGCCAAAAAGATCAATTCTCCTCTATAGGGATAGCTCCGATTGGCCAATTTCTCGATGAAAATATTCAAGATGTCTGCTCTCATCATGTACGAAAAAGAGTGTCATTTACTTTGTAAAACCATTATAATCTAGAGTTAGGTCTAGCGCTTATATCTTATCAAAGAGCAGTATTCCGGCCGTAGTAGACGCATGCTTATTCATTTTATCGATACCATACGAATAAGGCCTAGGCGCTACATAGCCACGAACAAAGAAAAATCGATGAAGCATAATTGCGAGTGACGTCACGGCGCGGTGTTTGCATTGATCAAATCGCTAAAAGCCCCGGTGGAGTATGGATTAATTAGGAATATAGGAGTCCCAATCTTGTCATATTCTATCTGAATATATACATTCTACACATAAGTACGCGTTTATATCCTCATAAAAAGTTGTAAGCAGGTAAAATGGTCACATATATGTAGTAACAGGGAAAGAATCGACTCTTTTTTGCACCCGCAATCATGAAATTGCGTGAAAGGACTATTTTTAAATCCACGTACATTTTAATCTCTCCAAAGGCATATAGGCTTTGACAACTTTCAAGTACTGAAAGGGCCACACTGAAATCGACCCGGATTGATTAGTTTTGGTCTGGTTTCGCGGCCGGTCCTGACCCAAGCGTGTGTGTGAGGGGGGGGGGGGGGGGGGGGGTTGATTAATTAGCCCGTTTTTGTATGTGCGTCTCATTACTATTGTGTTTATTTTCAGACGGCCTCAAATCCTAATGAAAGTAGGTGTGGTCGGATGAAAAATTAGGCCACCCGTTCAAATATAAGAAAATATATATATATTGTTTAACTTAATACCGGCCACTTTTTAGGCCCAAACTTTACAAAGTTTGTCAGTATCTTTATATATATATGATATCCTTGATCATATAAAGAATGTGTGGTAGGATAAAAAGTGAGTCACTAGGTCAAATCTCAGCCTGAAAAGTATTATTTAAGCATTAGGGGGCCAATTTTTTGCTTATATTCAACAAACCTTGCCAGAATCTTTATATTTATCTCGGATCTCCTGGATCCCATTAGAAATGAAAATGGCGTGGCCAAAAAATTAGGTCGACAAGTCCAATCTTGAGGAAGTATTGTATCAGGTCAGGGGACAGCGGGGTTCTCTCTCTGGTCTTCCTGCAACACGTTGCCGGAGTGTTGTTTTTGCCAAATGTGAGCCCAGTCAGTAAAGGAATTGAAGAATAACCAAAGACGATCTCTTAAATTTGCAGCCTAGTATAATTTCACTAATGTAGTTACGACGGTTTAATTTACAATCAATTCTTCAAATAAATTCCTGAATTAGGTAGAGAAAATAAAAATAGCGACGTAATGTTAGTCCTCTAACCCTCGACTGAGATCGGACCTAGCTGGTGACCTGTAGTAGTTTCTCCCTCCTCCCGGGGAACCGACCCGCCTATCCCCCGGGTCTTATTCCGGGTCCTTCGGCGGGTTGCTGGGGGGGGGGGGGGGTACTTGGTTTACCCTCGGGCTTGGAATTTTTCCATTCCCAAACAGCAACGCGATTTCTTACCAAATTATTTTTACTACAGGATGACATTGCTTGATAATGCGGTCGGACCTGGCGACCAAAGAAACTCGGCCTATTTCTACTACCACAGCGCGAGCGACCAATATTACTGGTCGCTACCAACATGGTGACCTAAAACGGCCAGAAGAACGGGTCGCTACCAAAAAGATTGGTCGCCACGTCGTTGGTCGCACTAGATGACCTTTGAATTTAGATGACTATCCTACTACAAAACATCGCGGAAAAGAGAGCTGTCATAAGGCTACTGTTTATTTACTATTAAAAATAGTAAAGTTGACGTTGATGACGTATTCATTGTGTGTAAATGACATCATCCAGATAAATCAATAATAGATTAAACTACGCGACTAGCTGCAATGGAAAGTTTGCCCTTTTTGGAAAAAATGCAGATATTTACGAATAATCCTAATTTGACAGCGTTTTCCCGGTTTCCGTAAAGTACAAAACTGTAATACATTCGTTAATTACTATGTAGCTTGCACAATTGAAGAAATTGCAATCAAGAACGGACGTAAATAATCTCAATGCCGATCTAAAACATTGCGGAAAATAATGAAATGAAGCAATCGATCGTAACGCTCATTCTCGCCGAGAGCTAGTTGCCTGGGTGTTTCTGTGCACGCCGACCGGCTTCAAAGATGACCTGAGTTCACTCAATAATACTTGTTCTGTGTTTACAAGCTAGTAAACTGACCATAGAATACAATAATGTGCGTATGCAAGGGCAGACAAAAGCAAAAGCTTGTCTGTACTTGGATAGGCCGACTCCATTCTACGAGGAGTAGAAACATAACGATTTTAGTTGCTCAAATACCCCAGAAAAGGATTGAAAGTCTACGGCAGGCGAGATATTAACATATTATTAACTCCGATTGCCAAACTTTACAAACAAAGGGGAAAATAACACGTCTATGTACAATGTTACTTAACCGTCCCTATAGTACTACAAAAAGTAGATCTTGTAGTTAATAATCTGTGATAAGTACACACAAACTATATAGACTTTTTTTCTCTCTCTTTTTTTTTTTTTTAGTGCGGTCAAAGTTTTTAAATCTTTCGTTCTAAACTCTTAAATCTTATTTGCACTTTTTAAGTTTATGTGTCTTATTCTATTCACAATCCGATCGAAATTGTGCATTCTCAAGAAAACAAAGCAACGAGATAACAGTCTAATTCACTAATTACGTTTAATATAAATCAAATTCATTAATGCTTTAAATTCACACTGTCACTGATCAATTTCACCGGCAACACAATTACTTTGATATGATTTACAACACTACCCAAATTAAATTTGAAAACACCTCCATTAAAAGTACACCGAGATATTCAATCAAAGTACTGGAAGTACTGAAGCTAGCAAAGCATAGTTGAATTTCGAAAACATGTCTTTCCCTTGTTGGGTAGAAAACATTGTGGACATTGAAGAAATTGCTTGTCACAAGCAATTTCTACATTGTCCACAATGTTTTCTAAAGCCTTTTTTTGAGATGCTTAAAAAGTGGAATTGAGTGGGAATGGGTTAAGTAGCATGCTTTTGACAGAGTGCTCTACGATTTGAATAGAGTTTGCAATATTCCTTAAATACAAAAGAACTATTTTTAATGGCGTAGGCATTTAACGGATTTAGTGGTTAAGCCTCCAGTGGCAGTTTGCACTCGTTGAACTTTGAGACGACCTCAAAATTTTGTCTGTTAACTTGACGCTTTGCTAGCTAATAAAGGTACAAAAACATAGTTGTTCAAACACTAGCATCCATAATTTATGAATAATGTTCGCTCGTATATATCGCCAACAACCGTAAATCCATACCCGGCGTATGCCTAACTGCTCTTTGACAGACACGCGATGGGCCTGTCATACACATCATGACTAGCGATATTATAGACCAAAGGACTGAAAGTACTGAGAAGTTGGAATGCGCTGAAAGGGTCATTACAATGGAATTCGGTTCAAATTCATTTATTACTTTCCGAGTAAGCCTCCCTCCTTTAAACTTTAACAAGCATTCCAATTCGTGTACATATGTGCGTGATCAACGCACAAAAACATAGATCCACATACAGAAATAAAAAACTAGCATTGTCTTAACCCATTCCCAGACAGTGACGCTTTTAAATGACCCTCATTATGAAAGCTTTGGTAAACATTGTGGAAAACGAAGAAATTGCTTGTTACATCAACTTACAATTGTCGTCTGCTACTTCTTAGATTTTGGACTGGTCTAAAATTTTATCGTGTTGGAATGGGTTATAAGCTCGTGTCACGCACAGCAAAATTAGAATTTTCAAGAATAACATTCTCCTTTTGATCAACTGTAATACGTGAACTCCTTTTAGAATCTTGAAAACAGAGAATAACAGCTTCTACAGTAAGAAATCAATAACTTCGAAGATTATTTGACCCTCAACTCGGCCAATTCTGTAATGATCATGCTAAACTCACGTAGATTTTAACTTCAGGTTAATGAGTATACGTTAGAATTCGCGGAAATTTGTTTCAGGGTGATCGATTTGAAATACCGATTTAGTCTTAGGAAAAAAGAATATTTAAAGCACTGTGAGTAAAATTAAAAAGAAAAAAAAAAGACGTTAACGTTATTGTAACGTTATTGTAACGTTATTGTTTGAACACGGTAGTTTTGCCCTTTTACTAAAAATTCCTATAATATGATGAAGATAGTATCAAATTATCTTCGGCGCCCTGTAGTCGCGCGATTTCCTTATTCGTTAATCGGCTTTAGAACCGTAAAAAAAACTTAAGTAAAAAGGACCAAGTTGAAAGCTAGATGACACTTGTTGAAGGTTTGATGTGTTATTATTGATTTAAACTTGTAAGTAACGACATAATAAAGCGTAATTATTTAGTAAATAAGAAGAAACCGGAAGTTGATATGTTTACATTCTATTTTTCAAAATCTTCTACTTTCGTTTTGCAGCTATTTGATTTTTATAGAGTAAAAGCTCTAAATCCCACAATAATCGCGTTTGTTTGATGCCTACGATCCCCCTTAATCGCTCTAGAATGTTTTAAAGCACTGGGCGGCGTGATTATTGTCGACCTGAGCCATATTTGTAAACATTGCCTATCTATGGTCACATGACTACCACATGTCACTTGAGATCACGTGAGTACCAAACACGGAACGGCGAATCACAAAATAACAAATTACTGCGCTGATTATTACCTTATTTTTCAACAATTTAAAGCAAACTAAAATATATTTAGAAGTCTGTAAACGAATTTTTATATCATCCATTACATGTGCCATATTATTGTCTTCGGCTACAACTAACTGATTGTCCGTGGCAAGTTGAGATGAGAAGTAACCCGAGGTGTATTCATATCTAAGAGATCACGTGATATGTGTTATCAAGAAACCCGAAATGAAATTGTCTTGTGTTCATTTTGCGGTTTTGTTAAATCTAACTTGAGTTGGAATTGCTCCGCATTCCAACATAAAAATGGAGAGATAAAGGTCAACTTCTCTTCCCTACCCGACATAAACCTAACTGCTCTGGACAGGCTCATGACGGACTTATCACCCTCTTCGCGATGGATCCGTAGAAGCCTCATAGAACGTAAAGATCATGAAATCACACCATAATCAATAGTACCCACAAAATGCTCATCGGGTAAGTGGTTAAATAGCACATTGTGGACTCACTACTATAGCCATCAAAGTGAGCGACTTATCCACACATAACTGGTCCTGAATTGTTATGCCCGGATCTGTCATATAGACAAACCCTGTATTAGGAAGTGATTTCCGACCAATGTACCTATCTTTGCGTAGAACTAGTTGCTGATATCAAGTCAAGTTATAACAAATCATTTCACGCATCGACGAGATTTTTCGATTATGCCTATTATTCAAAACTCTACTATAACTACAGCATATATTGAACGTCACTTAACTCATTCCCACTTAGTGACGCTTTTAGACGCCCCTAAGAAAAAGAACTTTGGAAAATATTGCGGAAATTTTTTTGTTACAAGCAATTTCTCCATTGTCCACAATGTTTTCTGTCCAAAAAGACAAAAAAATCTAAAATTTCATCAACTTTGAATTGTTGTCTAAAACTCCTTTCAATTTGGACCAGTCTAAAATTTTATCGTGTGGGAACGGGTTAAGAATTCCATTAAGTCCATAGTCAATATTGTTGTAAAAATTCGACATATCTCAAATTGCTCGATCTAAACGAGAAAGTTAGACTGTGGTCTTCTGAAATACATCGCATTCCAGATTGCAGCAGATAACTTGCTCCAAAATAGCCAATTGTCTCCGACTGTACACGTTCCATGTAGGCTCCCCGGCATCTGACCCCTGACCTCACCATGGCCACCTCAAGTAGCTTTCAACTCTAATGGTCACTCTCCAACTATCCGCTACTTTTCTCGACCATGTACAGGTACACCCTAGCCCATTTCATGTCCTCACTGCCTCTCCGATGTACCTCCCATCAAATCTCAATGACTCTCCGACATCTGCATAACAGTGTCTACATGTCTGATCCAATGTTCAACTCCAAGCTTCATAACTTTACTCGTTTACTGTTTCAAAACTCTGGAGCTCTTTTTGATGTTGAGCCGACTCATTTCCCGGTTTTAGGTCAAGGTCATAGTTAAGGGTGAAACATTAAAATTGAGCTTGTCCAGAAGATAACTCCTTCAATTATGGATGGATTTCAGTATAACTTGGCGTAATTGTTCTCTATTATTATGACGTGTGCCATATTAAAGGAAAAGAAAAATCAAATAGCTCCAAGGTCAAGGTCACAGCTAAAATTAAGCATGTCTGGAGAAGGGCGAGCAACTAGCGCTGCTTCGTCTGTCCGTCCGAACCCTTTTCCCCGTTTATTTTATACTTTTTGTGACAGGGCTATATACAGATAGTATGACCCGGCTCTTGTCAATGAAAGGTTAATTGTGATTCTGACCTTCATGATCCCAAAACAACAGGGTACATCATTGGGTCATTGGCAAAATTATATGAAGTTACATAGTCAAGTTATAGGTCAAATTGTTCAAGGATTAGAGCATTGAAATGATAAAGTTCACTAATGGACGGACTAACAGACACACATGGTGAAACCAATACACATCCTGTACTTCATAGCTGGAGGTATAGAAAGCCATACATCAGGGGGGCTACAAAGTTCAAGATTAGAAGTCTTTATACATTGGAAATGTGCGTGATATCAGTTCTGTCGTTAGAGACAAGGCCATGAGCATTCCGGTTGTAAAGTTTTATCCCTTTTAATTATGGCCCGACTTTAGGTCATAGTCAAGATAGCCTTGACGAAGAAATGCATTTGCATGGTGTGTGGGCTGTGTGCATTACTTTACAAACTGTATAATGCGCACAAGATCTCGGGAAAAAAGATACCCCTTAAAACGTCTTTTCATTTTGCCTTATACCTTCACGTGCGTCGGTACATTTAGCGAACTTTCAACAAAGTTATCACAAATTTTAGATTGATTTCAATTTTAATATGACAGAAAGACGTTTAAGACGCCATCTTAGTCAAGATAAGACGAGCAGGGGCATTGGGATGTTTCGTAATTAGTTATCTCAAAGGCATGTTTCAAACGACCTTAATGCGTCCCACGGTGTTGTTTGCCGTATGTTTAATCGGTTTATTACAACCTGAAATGTAAAGCGCTTAACCCATGAGGCTCAGGACGGATTTCTAGTGATTCAGGCACGGCGTCACCGGTTTGACAACGAAACAACCAAACGTAAGGACTTCCAGAACGCTACCTGTATGTGCATAAGTACCATAACCATAAAAAAATCGGTTGTATGATGCTGGCCTGGTGTCAAGACGAGGTTCCGTTGACCCGATATCACGTGCAAATGTGTGATTAGCATGGACAAGGAAACATGTCACTTGGACCTAAAATGACTGGGCTCCAGTCCTATTTACAGACGATTCCAGGTTTTAGATAGACGTGCTAGGATATGGAGTATACCGAATTAGTTTGTTTGGGAGATGCGGATCGGTTTGACGGGGGCTTAGTCATGGTTTGGCGGGAATAAGTGCTCAGAGGAAAACGGACCTCCGAGTCATTGACCTCGGCACGTTGACAGCTCCCAGGTACGTAAACAATATCTTGGATGTTTGCGCTCGCCAATATGCAGATGCTATTGGTGAAAACTTCACTCTGATGGATGACAATGTGCGCATATATAGAGCCCGTAATACCGATCAATATCTCGAACAAGCCACGATCGTTCGTATAGTATGGCTAGGTACGTAGACCAACGACCTAAATGCTATAGAGCATGCTTGGGATATATAAGTTCAAGAAAGCTGTTTCATCACTCCCCGTGCAATCAGTATATGTACAATTGCTCAGACAGCCTTTCTTGAAGAATGGGAACAAATTCCACAATATGATATCAGAAAGCTTATCAGCAGTATACGGAGGCGTTGTCAGGCTGTAATTGAAGCATGGGGACATCACACACGCTGACATTTGTCTCTCACCAATGGGTGGATAATCGTAAACCTAAGTGGGATAGCAGCTGGAGGCTAGGAAAAGGATGTAGTGGTAGTACTGGTGTGAGAAATGCCAGGAATCCATTGTTAGGTGCTCCAGCCGCCGCGATATGACTGAAATACTGTTAAAAGCGACGTTAAACCATATTCAATCAATCATCACACACGCTACATAAAACATCTAAATTTTTGGGAATAGATGTACTCGATCTTATTTAATTTCGTGGTAAATTGTTGATTTTTTCACCACTATGCCCTTCGTGTATACCTAACTCTCAGAATAACACCAAAACTTTAGATCTTTAACAAAATCTCAATACCTAAAATACTTATGTTGTAGGAAACACAAAAATACTTGCGTAATTTCCTCAAGATGCAAACATATTTAACGAGAAAAAAAGTGATCCTTAGCAAATTTTTAGTAGTATATTTAACCGTTGCCAAAGACAAATATCGACGAAAAGAATGATATAAGATTTCGAGAGAAATTTAATCCATGACACATCAGTGACATAGGGTGTTGAATTCTCCCCTAATTACGTGAGGTAACTGCACAATCTGTACTAATCTGTTTGTTTGTTTTGTTTGAATGGGGTTTAACGCCGCTTTTAACAATCTTTCAGTTATATCGTGGCGGCTGGAGCACCTAACAATGGATTCCTGGTATTTCTCGAACCAGTACTACCACTACACCCTTTCCTAGCCTCCAGCTGCTATCCCACATAGGCTTACGATTCTGTACTAATCTGTGTATAAAAGTCTCTCTTTGACATGAATATTGTTATGAGCAGAGTTCTAGATAAGATGGACGTACAGCATTCTAAAAATCCCTATTTCTCAACGAAATCCTTTGTTGTGGGTACTCATTTGAATCGTCTCGTCGAGACGATTCAAATGAGTACCTACAACATAGGATTTTCGGCAGTATTCAGGGTGAAATATTAAACTTAGATACGGATTACGCCCTCTATCTGTTGCTCTGATTATCAGTATAGGTAGCCGTTGAACTCAATAGGCCAAAACGTAATTTACGGCTTGCTGGTCCAGCCAAATGAATTCCAACAGGAAGTTCCATTATAACGACTTTATTTCGCAATGTTTATGATCAGTAACATGCAACAAAACTGTATCAAAGTACTGTAAGCAAGAAAAGCATAGTTTTGTTAAATAATCATCTATGTCAAAGGTTATTTTGATAAATAAGCGTGGTTAAAGAAAACCCAGGTGTTAATCCATTACAACATGATAAAAATCTTGGACTAGTTCAAATTTAAAGAAGATGCATATGACAATTTCATGTTAGTTTAATTCAGAAAATCTTTCCCTTGTTGGGAAGAAACCATTGTGGACAATGAAAAAAGTGCTTGTTACAATCAATTTCTTCATTGTCCATAACTTTTTCCAAAGCTTTTCCTTGAGATGCTTAAAACGATGAATTGGGTTGGAATGGGTTGAATAGCATGCATTTAAAAGATTTCTCTACAATTTGAATAGAGTTTGCAATATTCCTGAAATACATGAGAACTACTTTTATTACGTAGTCATTCAATGGATTTAGTGGTTAAGCCTCCAGTGTCAGTTTGCACTCGTTGAACTTTGAGAAGACCTCCAAAATTGGGCTGTTAAATTAAGCTATCAAAGCTGACGCTTTGCTTGCTAAAAATGGTTTGTTGGCGACCTAAACATCGTAACTACAGCTTTAATAAGCTGTAGTTACCAAGTGTAAGTCGCCAAACTAACGAAAATGATTCACATATATTAAAGTCGGCACAGTATATTTCTTACTTATATGTTTTTTTAATTGATAAGTGTTTTCAAAGTTTTTCTAGGACATCCTAAGCTATTCCAAAATTTGTCTCAGCTTCACCAGGTAGTTCTAATCCGAATTTAAACGGCGGGTTGTATGTGTGTATGTGTTTTAGTTATTTGTTCATGTGCAAAAAATGGTAAGCAGCATGTAACAAAGAAGTAAAATGGTTGGTTGGAGACCTAAACGTCACCCAGGGATAAAGGGCGATACTGTTGTGAGCACAGCCTGGTTCTTTAACGTGCTCGATGTAAATCGCCGGCACACGGGGCCTGGGTTAAACGTCTCATCCGAAGGGCAATTAGTTTGCCATTGAGAGAAAAAGAAAATAGCATTTGAAAAAAGTTACACCCCTAAAAGTGCCGTTGTGTCCAAAAGACAGAAATAACTTATAACATTTGGTCATCTGACGGATCGTGTTCGTTGATCAAAGAATCATTCGACCAATCAAATCATTCATTTAGACTGTAAGTGAACTTTGAAAACTCCAACATTGGCCGATAATTATATGAAGCATTTACTTGGGTTGGAGACTTAAACGTCTTAACCTCAGCTTATTCAAGCCCGCCGTTTAAATAAGAGGTGGAATTTCCTGACGGAACTGAGATAAATTTTGGAATCGCTTAGGATGTCCAAGTGAAACTTTAGAAACACTTATCAGTTCAGGGAAAAAAGCATGTCAAACTTATAAAATTAAGCAACAACATGTTTGTTGTTGTGGTTTTGTTTTGTCTTTTTAAAAACAATTGGACACCTATGGAATTGGTGATGTAACAGAATTGCAGGATAGAAAAAGCAAATCAGAAGGCAGAAGTCTCGATAGACAAATCTGTAGCATCTCAAACATTCAAGAGTCAAACCAGGAGAGTTATTTGATGGTAAAAATGTGTTACTTCCCTCTAACCTGATTGGTGAAAAAGAATTTGTTTAAGCACCCCTTTTCAATTCCATCTCAATGAAATTGGATTGAGCATTCAGTACTCGTAAACCTGGCAAACTGAGTCGAAATGACTTTAGTCTAAATGCATTCAATTTATAATAGTACGATTTTAACGGTGACGCACAAATATCTTGATATAAATAATAACTAAAGGGTATGACGGAAATTGACTATCACACTTAAAATTTGGGAAAATTCTTATTTAATAAAATGTTATTGGAAATCATAAAAACGATCATAAGCCTCACCATGGGTGGTCATGGGCAAGGTATCTAACATCAAGTCCCAGTCTTCCCCGCTGTAAAATATGAAGCAGATGGTCTAAGCGACAGCCTCTTTCTCTCGTGGACACCAAAACGGGTAAACTGGGTGTTCGAAAGCGACTGCATACGTCGCAGTCGAACAAAAATAAGTTAGTTAAGCTAAACTTACCCACCAGAATCGTCTCGTTTGACCAATCGCTGGCCCCATCCACTGACTCCCTAGGCCCCGCCCTTTAACTCCAACAGGAAGTTCAGCTTCTAGTTTTAATGGCGTTATTTCGCAAAATAGTAGCATGTAACAAAAAAGTAAAATGGTTGGTAGGCGACCTAAACGTAGTTACTACAGCATGAATAAGTTGTAGTTACGACATTTAAGTCGCCAAACCAACAAAAAGTTAACAAATATGGCGGCAAATGTTGGAGGTGAAAGCTCTATTCCGGCCTGAGTAAATAATTTGATTGGTTGTTTGATTTCTTGGTGTCAGCCACGATTGGTCAATCATAATGAGTACCAACCTAACAGGATTGAGCCGAGAGAAAATGCGTCATGTTATTAAGTATTTTGTTATTTTGAAATGGAAATTCAGTCGTAAGACGTTGCAGACGTATATTCAAAATACTTAAAACTCGAAAAGTCAAGGTTTTCGGGATCTTTAAATAAAATTTATTTTACAGAACACCTCGGTCATTATACAAAAATCACATCATCAGACAAGTGGTCATCTGTTGCTTCCAAGAAAGTCCATTGTAGCTTGACTACGGTGAAGTTTTTTCGGCTACAAACGTGTATATACTCGTTCCCACAAGTACTCTGCAACCATCATAGCGTTAACATGAAGCTCTTTTGCGGTTTCCCTATCTCTTTTTTGCTGTACTCTCCCATCTGCGACAGACTGATTTTTCTGTTGAAACAAATCTTCCCTGGTCACCTAATACATATAGTAGCATAAAGTCTGTGAACTCAAAGTCTCGTGGGACGGAGCCAGTCACGCGACTTCTTGCCACTGCCTCGCCTCACATTTGCTGTCCTTAAACGGTAGGCAATGTCTTTGATTATCAGTTATGTCTTTACATCATGACGTTATACCGACCCCTTTTGTAGAGAGAGCACACAGAATATAAGTTATCATGTCTGTCATTTCTGCTCTTGACAGTCAAACAGACACCAAGGGAAAACCATGCTCTCTTTTTAGAAATTTTGGAAATTTCACAAATTTTATTGACCAAAAAAATTAGAAGTCATATTTATTTGGACTTAAACCCTTGTCATGGGGAATAAAGAATCATATACAGAATTACTTTTAAATCAAAGGACTGGCAGTACTGAAAGGCCTTAATGAGGGTCAATAATTATTTTGATAATTGATTTTTATAAACAACTCTGGTTGAAAGGGGACAAGCAGAAGGTGTAGACCAAGATCAGACTGAACTTATGTACGGGTTCAGCATGACAAGGGATGATAATTACAAGGCCTTTTATCCATAGCTGAAGATTTCTGAAAATGCCTAAGCATAGTAGGCAAGAGTTCGATCATGGTTTTCAGGGGTTAAATCAATTGATTGATTGATTGAATGGGGTTTTACGCCGCTTTCAACAATCTTTCAGTTACATCACGGCGGCTGGAGCACCTAACAATGGATTCCTGGTATATCTCACACCAGTACCGCCATCACATCCTTTCCTAGCCTCCAGCTGCTATCCCACATAGGTCTACGATTATCGACCCATTGGTGGGAGACAAATGGTCGGAAAGGATGAGTGCCGCCGTCGGGGATCGAACCCGGGACCTCTAGATTGACAGGCGACGCACTACCAACTGCGCTTTGACGGCGGCTGGGTTAAATCAAACAAAACCGGACAAATCATTGCATGTTATCAGACAAAAACGATTAATCAGTGTTATCCACCAAAGTAATGTTCTTTTACCAATACTCTTCACGTTTTTCATGAAAGATCTGCCAGATGTCATCCATCATCCACTGGCCCGAATATCTATTTTCTATCCCGAAGGCGAAGAATTTTCAAAGCCGTCTGCATCAGAGTACAAACATGTTTTAGGCAAGAAAACTTTGGCATTGTTTAATGTTCCTGACTCCGCTTCATGTATACGTATGAAACTCCAAATAATTCAGCTGTCGTTTACTTAAAACGAGAAATCTATGTAATAAAACTGCATTAGTTTCTAATCGAGTATATGTCACGTTTGAGACAGGCTGTTTTTCTTTCTTGTTGTCTACATCTTGCTAAAACTTTGCATGTATGAATCTATTCTCCCATTCAACAATTGCACCTGAAATTTGGAATTTAATTGTTTACTATCGAAAGTGGTTTGGTCTAAGCCGGTTTTTCTCTGATTAGAATTACCATTCTTATACAAATTTTCGTTTTTAAGCCATTCCCACACAACAAAGTTAGATTCAACTTGAAAGAAGATACAGAGGATAACTTTAGGTCGATGGAATTTTAAATTTTAAAATTCATTGTCTTTTGATGTAGAAAATTTTGTGGAAAATGAAGAAATTGCTTGTATCGAGCAATTTCTTCATTTTCCACAATGTTTTCCAAAGCTCTCTCGAGGGGCATAAAAAGGAGGGATTTTGTGGGAATGGATTTACCCATTCCACTCAATGAATATTATAGAAACCAATATATAGTTTCCTGGACATGAGTGAATAGAGCCCATCTCTTTCTGACTAAATTCTCACAACCCTCCCATTTACAAAACATCATTTTCTTTTTTCAAATGCTCTTTGCACACATGGAAAACATCGGGGTACTGTTGAGTACACCACAATTCGGGTAGTTTAATTCTACAATACGTAAATACGATGATCGTACGTCCTCCAGTTTTCAATGTCGTTGTTCGTTGTGGTCGCGTCTCAACGTTCAACAATTTGCCAGTTTTACATCAGTCGATTCACACCGCCCCCAAAGAAAAAAGCATTGGAAACATTGGGGAAAATGAAGAAATTGCTTGTAACAAGCAATTTTTTCTATATTCTCAAAATTTTCTATATTAAAGATAAATATCTCTTAAACCCAATCAACTTTAAATCATCGTCTGCAGATTCTTTCAGTTTAGACCTGTCTCTAATTTTGCCGTCTGGTAATAGATTAACCCTTCTCAGACCGCCCTTTTCAGCGAGACTGGTGACACTATTTGATCCTCTGTGTGACACGTGGTGCAAGTAATGACTCGGATAAGTCTATGTTTTCACACAGTCTGGTCAGAGTATTCATTGTGCGCTCTGTAGAAACCTATAGACCCAAAGTTTTCATGCGATCAGCGAACTGTCACTACTGCTAAATGTATTCTCGCTTCACGCACACGTGAAATTAACGGAATCGGTTGTCAATCAAAGTATCAATCGACCAATCACATTATTCACTTAAACCTAAGAGAACTTTGAACTCCCACATTTGCCAACATTTATGTGAAGCATTTTTGTTGGTTTGGCAACTTAAACGTTGCAACTAAAACTTTTTCAAGATGAAGCTACGAAATTTAAGTCACCAACCAACCAACCAACCAACCAACCAACTATTTTATTCATCTATTTTGTCACATGATACTGGCTACAGCTTTTGCAAAATATTTAAGATATTTAAGAAATGAAGAGAATATTTTTTTGTTTTCATGGAGGTATGAACCGAAATAACTAATCACACTGTATGAATACCTGAAAGCAAAAAAAAATCCTCTTCATTTCTTATGATTTAAAAGCATCGAGCGAAAAATACAAAAGCTTTACAAATTTTGATTCCTTTTTGTATGGGAATATTTTGTGCGGTAGCATACAAAATCACTACGTGATCAAAATTTTGTTCATGGAGTTATTAATAATATTTTTCGACCAATCAGAACGCTCGTTTTTGATAGACGAAACTAAAAAATTACATTATTTCCGTATGAAAAAGGAAGTGGAAACTGGGCATGACCAGCGTTTGGTCAATTGTTGCCAATGTCACGCACAGGAATATTTTTTGTTTTAATCTAAAATCTGAAGGAGAGTAGATTTAAGGCATACCCATTAGATACAATCCTAACACAGAATGGTCTTTTTCTCTAAATTTCTTTTTCTGTATTATTATCTTAACAGTTACATAGAATAATAATAAATATGTTTAATCTTTATATGTTATCAGAATTTACATGATGCGGCTTGCCGACAAAAATGTTTCCAATGGCCGTTAAATAACATTATCTTGACAAGTAGGTTACTTATAAATAATTTGACCATATCGAGGATTAATTTTGATACTGTACTATGTGGCTATACATTGTATAGACACTTAGAACAACCTAACAATTAACCTTCGGTATTCTAAACGACTTTCATTTTAGTTCTTTTCCAGAGTTATATTAAACCCCGCCCGCTAAATAAAATGGATAGGAAAATATTCTGGAAAATGAAGATCAATGATACAAAGTATTCCAAACGGTAGGGAATTAATTTAAAACAATGTTCAATATAACTCTTTTTATTCATTTTCTTTTAATTAATTTTAATGTTGATGTCTATGAAAATGGATGTTACATAGTGTTAAAATATACTGTCAATTCTGAAGAAGGCATTGGCCGAAAATTAATTAAAAGAGTTATATTGAACATTGTCGAAAATGAAGACTTTGCCTGAAACAATTTCTTCATTTCCCACAATGTTTTCTGACCAGAAAGGCGAAGAATTAAAAAAAATCATTAACTAAAAGTTATTCTCTGAAACGTCTTTTAATTTGGACCAGTCTAAAATTTGTCGTCAGGAAATGGGATAATGACATCAAAATCAAGAATTCCTCAAGCCGTTGTGGAGTAGTTGTGAAGAGTATCATATTGAAATTGCACATTCTCGCGTTCGAATCTCAACAGCACAGTATTTCATCACTTAGATCTACTTGAATAGCGAATAACCTGTAGGTAGAAGTGAATCTTAACCCTTTCTAACACAGTTCCTCTTTTTGACACCTTCCACCCCATCCTGAAACATTGTGGAGAATGAAGAAATTGCTTTTCACAAGAAATTTCTTTATTTTTCATAATGTTTTCTACTAAATCTTAGAATTTAATCGTCTTTTAATTTACGTCTGTAACTTCTTTGAATTTGGACCAGCCTAAAATATTGTCGTCTGTTCATTGTTTAAGTATATATTAGCCTATTTAATGACCATCTATTCAATATCCTCAATGTCCGTCATGAACCATACTCGTAGTCATCTGTAAAATAGAGTTTGTACATTTGTGGCGAATCATCCCTGGTCTTGGGAACCTTAGTGGGTCTGTAAGATCGTGTCTTTCTGTCAAATAAAAAAAGACAAAGAAAAATTATTAAAATAGACCAGTCATAGATCAAAGTCTAGTTAATTACCTCGGCATCCGGGAACTTGTTGTTCGTCACTGTCAATCAAATAATCGGTTGACTACTCAAATCATTCATTTAGACTTGAAGTGAACTTTGAATTCGTTTTTTAGGAAGGTCAATCTTTTTGTATTTTCCACTGGATTTTTTTTAATGAACTAGAGACAAGTCTACTGTTAAATTTACAAATCCGTTTAACATTCTTTCAAACTGAAAAGTGCGTTTTCAGAGATTTTCAAAGATTTTCTTATGTTTCAGAAAGTGCTGATACGTGCCAGAAATAATAGTCATATGATTATATATTTATGATTATAACTTATTGAAGGAATCTATCCAAAGGGCTTTAAAAATGGTTTCCTTTAACTTCGTATAATACTGATAAACCTTGTCCAAAAACCATGCTTAAAGTTATTTAAAAAATTCTGTAAAGAGTCAGATAGAGGTCCTCAAAAAAAGATATTCCCGAAAGGTTCCATTCAAGCACTATCAGTATTTCAAGGAAGAAGACCTTATGTTTCTAAAACACCAGTAAGCTCTAACAATAAAAGCCATATTCTCCTCTGGTCAAATTTCTTGAAGGAAGCTGGTAGATGTCTATCGGAAGAAGATTCCTATAAAAAAATCCGAATCAGAGGTTTCAGAGTAGAAGATTTTAAAGCTTTCAACCATTTGGTACCACTTACTGCTGATGAGACCCCTCTCCCCAAGAGCCATGCTTTTGATTCGTTAAAAATCTGAGAGAATCAAATGCATTGTTTCCGAGATAACTTTTTAGATAGTCTTCGATTCGGTATTAAAAAGTGTATATATATGTCCCCAAATATATACATTTATAAATGAAATAACATAAAAGCCAAATTATTCATCTGCGACAAAACTTTCTGAGTCTGAGTTTCTTAGAATCTGAGAATCTGACTCATTACTCTCTCTTGAGAATATGCTGAAAATGATAATAATTAATAATAAAAAAAAGGTTTACAAACGGACGCACACACTGATGCATGATAGACATTCTACCATGGCAAGAGCTGCGATAGCATTCAGCAGGAGGAACTGAAACAGGGCGACCTTTTTTTATATCAAATTTTACATACTTATATGGAAGACAAACTTGTGCCGTTTTTAAATTTGAAGTTTTCTTCCGTAAAAGTCTTACCCTCCTCCCTTTACTCTGCCAAAAATAGAAATTGTGCATAGATAGGTAGACTCGAAAATTATTTACTCTAGCCTTATAATACTACTCTACACACGATTTAAGCATATGGAAACGAATTTAGCTTCAATAGACGGACGGTACGCGTTAAAAATCCCACATCTCACGTTTGAAATTTTTGAGCTGGATTTCCGGTAGATGCACGTTTTTCGAGCTATCTGTAGTAAACGGTATCTACATGTACTTTTTTCGACAACTCCTACTTAACCTTTTTAGCCGCCGTCATAGCGCAGTTGGTAGCGCGTCGGGCTGTCAATCTAGAGGTCCCGGGTTCGATCCCCGACGGCGGCACTCATCCTTTCCGACTATTTGTCTCTCACCAATGGGTTGATAATCGTAGATCTATGTGGGATAGCAGTTGGAGGCGAGGAAAGAATGTAATGGTAGTACTGGTGTGAGAAATACCAGGATTCCATTGTTAGGTGCTCCAGCCGCCGCGACATAACTGTAAAAATCTTGAAAGCGGCGTAAAACCCAATTCAAACAAACAAACAAACAAACTTAACCTTTAATTTTGTTTAAAACCACATGTGCTAGGGGCCGTATTAGATACTTTTGAAATGGAACTTACTTCCAGTAACACCACAGCAAGAATGCCACTCCCAGTATCAAAAACGTTACAATAGGGATGAAGATAGACAATAAAACAGCTGCCTCTTGTTGTTTATCGTCAACTGAAAGGAAGAAAAACAAAATATCTTCTTGTTTGTACACCTATGAAAATCAGAGTACTGAAAGTACTTTAAGCTAGCAAAGCATGGCTTTGTTAATTAACCTATTCCCACTCAATCCCTCCTTTTATCACCTCTCAAGAACAGAGCTTTGGAAAACATTTTGGAAAAAGAAGAAATTGCTCTTATCGAGCAATTTCTTCATTATCTACAATTTTTTCTTTCCAAAAAAAAAAAAAAAAAAAAAAAGAGAGAGAAAAATCAAATTTCATCATTTTGAAATTGTCGTCTGCAGTTTCTTTCAAATTGTCTAAAATTTTGTTGAGTTGGAAAGGGTTAAGTAACCTTCTTTGTCAAAGGTTATCATGATAAATAAACAAGGTTAAGGTAACCCATTACAACACAAAACAATCTTAAATTGGATCCAATTGAAGAAGTTGTAGACGACGATTTCAAGTTGGTGGAAATTAATTTAGAAGAAAAAAATCCTCATGGGATAGAAAACTTTGTGGACACTGAAGAAATTGTTTGTGACAAGCAATTTTTTCATTGTCCACAATGTTTTCCAAAGCTTTTTTTCTCGAAATGCACAGAAAAGTTGGATTGAGACGATGTGTTAAATAGCATACTTTTGAGGGAGTTCTATACAATTGAATAAAGTTTATTCACGCGGCCATACAAAGTGGTGCGTATAGTGAAGACTCTGACCAGACTCATTTTAAGCATTTGCAAAAGTGAGCTAAAATTACATAGGAGATGAATTTGCAGGCAAAGTTTGCAAAATTCCTGAAATACACAATAATTTCTTTTTATGGTATAGGCATTCAATAGATTTAATGGTTAAGTCCCCAGTGGCAGTTTGCACTCATTGAACTCTAAGAAGACCTCAAAATGTTTTCTGTTAACTTAAGCCATCAAAGCTGACGCTTTGCTAGCTAAAATTGTCCTTATTGTTCCATTCTTTTATCGCTTCTGTGCCCGAGTGGTTAGGTCGTCCGCTTAGAAACGGGAGGTCGAAGGTTCGAATCTCAGGTGGTATCGGCTCACTAGGTTGGAACTAACGTGGCCGGTAGGTGAGCCACCAGCTAGTTAAACGAATTGCTACCGAAGGACCATCTCTACCAGGCGCACGACAATAAAGAGAATGGATTTTGGAGGTACTGCACACACAACGGCAAAGTGTTACCCAAGCCAAAACTGACTGGCTCTTTAAATAGGATTGACACTATAACGAACAAAGGCTTTACCTATTTGTACATAAAATCTTGAAGTTGGTGAAAGTAGAACAGTTATATCGGGAAAATTTCAATGAATAATAACATCACAAGTAACCAAGCAAATAGAGGATAAACAACTGGTTTCGATATGAAAAATCTCTCACGCTGTTGTTTTTTGCACACAACTGGTATTTTGTCAGGCCCATGAAATTCAAAGCCATATCAAACATTACTATGTTCTATTGGAATGAAATTATCAATGATTAGATAAATAAACACCGAACCGAGCGTGTTGGTTTTGTAAAAAGAAAAACAAAACAAAAACAAAACAAAAATAATAAACACACAAAAACAAGAACTTCACAGAATGGCGGATATATGCCCGAAGGGCTTGTCAGTGATAAAAAAAAAAACACTACAAATCTAAGCTATCTGATGAGTCAAAAGCAGATAATTCCGAAACGGCTAGAGAGATCAAATTTGATTTTTGTCTTATGCGAAATTACGCATTATAGAAACTCATTGTGGCAAGTTTCAGTTCATTCAAAATGAAACCGTAGGAGGAGATGCGTCAAAAAATGCTAAAGGACAGACGGACGGACAGGCAGACGGATGGACGGACCGACGGCAGGAGCCACAACATAATACGACGATTAGGGCTTACAACAACAACAACAAAAATCTGTTCAAACAGTCGGTAAAGTGCTCAGACTCCAAAACATTCTTCAAATTATAAATAATGAAAAAGATGAGAGTATATACCACCATCCCCAAAAACTGCAAGTGCCTCTGGTTGTTGTGTTGATGATACTGTAGATGACGGCGTTGTACTTGTACTCGTTAATGGAGAGGTAGTAGTAGTAGTAGTTGTTGTAGAAGTCAAGGTACTTTGATTGGTTGTTGAAGTAGATGTACGAGGGGTTGTTATTGTCGAAGTCCTGGGAGTAGTTATAGTCGTTGTTGTTGAAGTTCTCGGAGTTGTGGTTGTTGTTGTTGTTGTTGAGGTCGGAGTAGTTGGGATAGTTGTCTGTGTCGAAGTCCTGGGAGTCGTCATTGTTGTAGAGGACGAAGATCTTGGGGTTGTTGTTGTTGTAGAGGTCGAAGTTCTTGGGGTTGTTGTTGTAGAGGTCGAAGTTCTTGGGGTTGTTGTTGTTGTAGAGGTCGAAGTTCTTGGGGTTGTTGTTGAAGTCGAAGGCATTGGAGTCATTGTTGTTGTTGAAGTCGAAAGTGTCGGGGTCGTCATTGTTGTAGACTTCGAGGTACTTGGAGTGGTTGTCGTCGTCGTCGTTGTTGTTGTGGTTGTAGTTGTTGTGGTTGAAGTTGTTGTTGACGACGTAGTTGTTGTGGAAGTCGTAGTCTGATTTCCATCGATAATTTGGCAATTTACAGTCACTTCTAACCCACTCTCACCTGTTTGAAATAGATTGTTCCATTCCATGTTTAAGCTTTCGGACGCCCCCAACAAAAATAGCTTTCGAAAATATTGTGGGATATGAATAAATTGCTTATTATAACTAAAAAGAAAAGATCTTTAACATTATTTCAAATAAAAATTATCGTCTGCAACTTCTCTGAATTTGGACTTGTCTACCATCGGGTAATTGGTTAATGCTTACATCAAAATTGAAGAAATTCTTGTAAACTTTCATTTATCCTTGACAAACTTGATCTGTACGGACATTTAATGAATATCTACTTTGGATATACCGAAAAAGAAAACATTGTTGTACCAGTAGGAAGTGACAAAATATGGTCGGTCACAGCAAAAGACCTAGACGTATTTACCGTCGCTACCGAAGCATTTGCACATGGGCGACGCCCCAGAGGACGGTAAGTTGTTACAGGGATAGTACAAGGATACAGGACGAAACTACTTTGAGCTCCGTCTTGTTCTTGAACGAACTCAATGTAAAGCACCGTCATAGTGCTGGTGCGAGATATACCAGAAATCCATTTATAGGTGCTCCAGCCAGCGCGATGTGACTGAAAAATTGTTAAAAGCGGCGTTAAACCCTATTCAAACAAACAAACAAAATCAACTTTCAATTCTATCTTTCCTAACAATTTTTCTTTATTCGATGAAAGTATTTTCACACCATCAAGAAAAATCTCAGGGCCATATAAGAAATCTTAAACAACCATTGCTAAGTTTAATAGGCGAATTTCATTTCCGTTTGTTTGTTCCGATTTAACCCATTCCAACAAATATGCGCTTTATAAGCCTCCCCTGAAGGAAAATTTGAAAAATTTGTTGGAAAATACAGAAATTGCTTGTTTTTAGCAATTTCTAAATTATCCAAACTATCTTCTTTCCCAAACTACAAGAAAAAAATAAATGAATAAATAAATAAATAAAATAAAACAAAAATTAAGTGAATCATCAACTAAATACTGTCGTATTTAAATTCTTTGAATTGAGGCCAGTCTAAAATGTGTCGTCTGGTAATAGTTTCAGAAAAAATGCATATTCGCGTATATTAGTAATATTTGTAGATAATGAAGCAGGGGGTGTGTTATTCCTTACATAGCAGGGATTTAACTCATTCCCACACATTCCCCCCTTTTTACGCCCTTCTGTAAAAAAAAACCTTCAGTAAACATTGTTGAAAATGAAGAAATCGCTTGTATCAAGAACTTTCTTCATTATACATAATGTTTTTCTACACAATTCTGGTTTGTTCTCAACATAATTTTCTTTCAAAACACAAGGGACTAAATCAATATCAATGTCTAGCCTTGAAAAGATCAAAGAAGAATCTGGTAGCCAGACTTTCAATTTTTACATGATTAATTTTTGCAAAATTAATAAGCGATGCGAAATTAATGAAATAGATAGATAAAAAAATGAATAAATAAGTTGGTGGTAGACATTTCCAACCGCATTGCATGTGCCAAGTGAAGACTCAGATCAGCCTAAGCATCTGTACGGTCTTAACTGAGTCTTTACTTTGGGATCTAAAGATAGATACTTTCTCAAAGATTCTTTATGCGATAGGTAGATGCTCTAAATGCGCTGAAAAGCTGTGGAATATCTAGTAATATCATACAAGAGTAAAAATCAGAATTGAATAATTCATTACTGCCAAAAACTTCCGTTAACTCATTATCAGTCGATAAAATCGGCCCATTGATTTGAGAGAAGTTGCAGACGACATTTTAAATTACTCTAAATAGTTGAATATCTAAAATTTCATAAACTTTAAATTATATTCTGAAACTACTTTCAATTCGGTCCAGTCTAAAATTTGGCACCTCGGTAACGGGTTTAGGTTACAGGGAACTATTCCGTTTTCCGTAGGCGACCATTATAAGAAAATTGCACATAGCTCATCCCCAAAAATTGCAAGGGAGTCAAACCATATATCAAATTCAAGAACAATCACTCATCCGTCAAAATAACTGAATTGTGATATGGCATGATCCCTTTTATCAATGACTTATGACGTCATTTTTAAGATAACCCTCTTCGCGCAGCTAGTTTTACTGCATTCTCCGAAAAATACCCCAGGGTATAGAAACCGCCCCTCAAGAGGCGAAATACATTAAAATGTTATCCTTTTCGTTCCTAAGTTATTAACAGAGTATCAATTTATCGGATCAAATCGTTAGATTTCGTCTTGATATTATATGGACCAATCAGAGGTCACTTTGATCTTTGTTTACATCACCGTAGTATCCCTAGACAAAATGTGACAGATGGCGGGAAACTGTATTAGTTCCCTGTAACCTAAAAGTAATAAAACATTTTTTTATTATTGCATTTTATTACATCATAGCATAAATACACCTATTCCGGAAAAAATGCCCAAGTTTCAGTCGGTTACGTAATACGTGTAGTGAGATATGGCCACAACCCTTTACTCAGTGAACGGAAATTCATAACAGAAATGTGTTGAGATATAAAATTCTTCCTAAACAGAAGAGACGCCTTTAACGTTCAAAAAGTGCAATGTGAAATCAGTTTAGAATTTATTGTGATACAAATTATTGTTTATCAGTTTCTTCTTAACAGATTAGATATCGATATTTACAAGGAAATCGGTATTTCGATTTTTTATGATTTTTCTTAAACATAACCCTTATCCTTAACAGAATTTCACTAATTCCAGGCATTTAATAGCCTCCGGTACAATTGTTTTCCAACAATATTTCTTAAATAAGGTATAAAGTTATACACTTATATACTGGCAATTTATATATAAAAATTAAATGAGTTTGGTCGAATAGATTCGGCACAGATAAGCCCGAACCCTTCACACTGGTCGGGTGATGCAATATGCATGTACGCACGATAAACATGGTCGACGGAGCCAAGTATTATTAAAACCTGCGGTTTGTTCACGTGATTGTGTCTGTCTTCCTGTAATAAACATTCTTAGGTCATATCTTTCTATTGAAATAGTTTCAAATGAATTCTAAAGTGCAGATAACCCTTATCTTTGAAACAATTTGGGTACCCGTCTTACGTCTTTTTAGACTGATAGACCAATTTTTATCGGAAATGTTCCTTTAAAATATCATTTTCTCACACAAAATTATTTTTTACCTTTTCCCGGTGATTCTAAAAGCGTTAGGTGGAATAGATTTTTGACAGATAAGCGTCAATCCTTTACCCTCGTATGGCGCAAAATTGGGGTTCCCGCACTAGAAAGCTGCCGAACGTCACATAGAAATAATGAAATCAACGTTTTTCTACTCGGAATCGTGTTCTCCTTTACACAATGAAAATTCCAATGGGGCATTTCACTATTTGAATTATACACAGATGAATTTAAGAGTAAAATAACCCTTATCTTTAAAACAATTGAGGATTTTTTCCGATTTCTTTCTGATAAAATGATGCTATCTTATTAAAAAAGATATTACAAAAATCATTTTTCTTGCATGGAAACACGTCTTAGATATGCATTAAACTTCAAATTAAATTTTAAAGCAATTTTGTAAAATGGATATTGGGTAATAAAGTGATTAACGCTTCACACCGGGCAACGGAGGAAATGTTAATGTATTCCGTACGTCGTTGTCGGATTTCACCAAGAAATTGACAAAATAACATTTTCTACTCCGAACGGGACTCTCTTACTACCAAGGAACATTCTGCTGCCGAATTTCATACACAAAATCTATTTTCACATGATTTAGATTAAAGAAATAACCCGAAAAACCCTTATCCTTGTTACAGTTTTGCCACATTTTTTATTTCTTTTAGACGGAATACCACATTTTTATCCGTAAAATTTCTTAAATAAATCATTTCATTTCACGTAAATAGATTTTACTCTTCGACATAAAAGTATTTAGATGTATTTGTACCCATAAGCCTTATAAACAAGGACATAACCCTTTGCATCGGTTCCTAGTAAAATTCATGTCCGTGTACACTATTATTACCGAACGACGCGTGTGATATTAAGAATTGGACTAATTCGCTTTATTCAGGTCTCTGTTCTATATTAAACACTTTTTCTGCATGACTTGAAGTAATGAGAGTCCCGAAAGGCGAAAATTTGAACGAAAAGAGTTTCAAAACAATGCAAAATTATGACATCAGCGTATTTTTAACAGCTAATCGACAGTAACTATGGGACGAATGGTCCCTTTTTGCTTGACATCCCGTTGAATTATCATTTTTTTCTTGGGTATTTAAAAAAGAATTTGTTAAGATAGATTACATCAACCGGAAGAAGAAATAATTTGAAGGTCAAAAAGTAGATCGACCGTAGCTACCTAATCTATTGCATTTAGGTTACAGGGAACTATTCCGTTTTCCGTAGGCGACCATTATAAGAAAATTGCACATAGCTCATCCCCAAAAATTGCAAGGGAGTCAAACCATATATCAAATTCAAGAACAATCACTCATCCGTCAAAATAACTGAATTGTGATATGGCATGATCCCTTTTATCAATGACTTATGACGTCATTTTTAAGATAACCCTCTTCGCGCAGCTAGTTTTACTGCATTCTCCGAAAAATACCCCAGGGTATAGAAACCGCCCCTCAAGAGGCGAAATACATTAAAATGTTATCCTTTTCGTTCCTAAGTTATTAACAGAGTATCAATTTATCGGATCAAATCGTTAGATTTCGTCTTGATATTATATGGACCAATCAGAGGTCACTTTGATCTTTGTTTACATCACCGTAGTATCCCTAGACAAAATGTGACAGATGGCGGGAAACTGTATTAGTTCCCTGTAACCTAAAAGTAATAAAACATTTTTTTATTATTGCATTTTATTACATCATAGCATAAATACACCTATTCCGGAAAAAATGCCCAAGTTTCAGTCGGTTACGTAATACGTGTAGTGAGATATGGCCACAACCCTTTACTCAGTGAACGGAAATTCATAACAGAAATGTGTTGAGATATAAAATTCTTCCTAAACAGAAGAGACGCCTTTAACGTTCAAAAAGTGCAATGTGAAATCAGTTTAGAATTTATTGTGATACAAATTATTGTTTATCAGTTTCTTCTTAACAGATTAGATATCGATATTTACAAGGAAATCGGTATTTCGATTTTTTATGATTTTTCTTAAACATAACCCTTATCCTTAACAGAATTTCACTAATTCCAGGCATTTAATAGCCTCCGGTACAATTGTTTTCCAACAATATTTCTTAAATAAGGTATAAAGTTATACACTTATATACTGGCAATTTATATATAAAAATTAAATGAGTTTGGTCGAATAGATTCGGCACAGATAAGCCCGAACCCTTCACACTGGTCGGGTGATGCAATATGCATGTACGCACGATAAACATGGTCGACGGAGCCAAGTATTATTAAAACCTGCGGTTTGTTCACGTGATTGTGTCTGTCTTCCTGTAATAAACATTCTTAGGTCATATCTTTCTATTGAAATAGTTTCAAATGAATTCTAAAGTGCAGATAACCCTTATCTTTGAAACAATTTGGGTACCCGTCTTACGTCTTTTTAGACTGATAGACCAATTTTTATCGGAAATGTTCCTTTAAAATATCATTTTCTCACACAAAATTATTTTTTACCTTTTCCCGGTGATTCTAAAAGCGTTAGGTGGAATAGATTTTTGACAGATAAGCGTCAATCCTTTACCCTCGTATGGCGCAAAATTGGGGTTCCCGCACTAGAAAGCTGCCGAACGTCACATAGAAATAATGAAATCAACGTTTTTCTACTCGGAATCGTGTTCTCCTTTACACAATGAAAATTCCAATGGGGCATTTCACTATTTGAATTATACACAGATGAATTTAAGAGTAAAATAACCCTTATCTTTAAAACAATTGAGGATTTTTTCCGATTTCTTTCTGATAAAATGATGCTATCTTATTAAAAAAGATATTACAAAAATCATTTTTCTTGCATGGAAACACGTCTTAGATATGCATTAAACTTCAAATTAAATTTTAAAGCAATTTTGTAAAATGGATATTGGGTAATAAAGTGATTAACGCTTCACACCGGGCAACGGAGGAAATGTTAATGTATTCCGTACGTCGTTGTCGGATTTCACCAAGAAATTGACAAAATAACATTTTCTACTCCGAACGGGACTCTCTTACTACCAAGGAACATTCTGCTGCCGAATTTCATACACAAAATCTATTTTCACATGATTTAGATTAAAGAAATAACCCGAAAAACCCTTATCCTTGTTACAGTTTTGCCACATTTTTTATTTCTTTTAGACGGAATACCACATTTTTATCCGTAAAATTTCTTAAATAAATCATTTCATTTCACGTAAATAGATTTTACTCTTCGACATAAAAGTATTTAGATGTATTTGTACCCATAAGCCTTATAAACAAGGACATAACCCTTTGCATCGGTTCCTAGTAAAATTCATGTCCGTGTACACTATTATTACCGAACGACGCGTGTGATATTAAGAATTGGACTAATTCGCTTTATTCAGGTCTCTGTTCTATATTAAACACTTTTTCTGCATGACTTGAAGTAATGAGAGTCCCGAAAGGCGAAAATTTGAACGAAAAGAGTTTCAAAACAATGCAAAATTATGACATCAGCGTATTTTTAACAGCTAATCGACAGTAACTATGGGACGAATGGTCCCTTTTTGCTTGACATCCCGTTGAATTATCATTTTTTTCTTGGGTATTTAAAAAAGAATTTGTTAAGATAGATTACATCAACCGGAAGAAGAAATAATTTGAAGGTCAAAAAGTAGATCGACCGTAGCTACCTAATCTATTGCATTTAGGTTACAGGGAACTATTCCGTTTTCCGTAGGCGACCATTATAAGAAAATTGCACATAGCTCATCCCCAAAAATTGCAAGGGAGTCAAACCATATATCAAATTCAAGAACAATCACTCATCCGTCAAAATAACTGAATTGTGATATGGCATGATCCCTTTTATCAATGACTTATGACGTCATTTTTAAGATAACCCTCTTCGCGCAGCTAGTTTTACTGCATTCTCCGAAAAATACCCCAGGGTATAGAAACCGCCCCTCAAGAGGCGAAATACATTAAAATGTTATCCTTTTCGTTCCTAAGTTATTAACAGAGTATCAATTTATCGGATCAAATCGTTAGATTTCGTCTTGATATTATATGGACCAATCAGAGGTCACTTTGATCTTTGTTTACATCACCGTAGTATCCCTAGACAAAATGTGACAGATGGCGGGAAACTGTATTAGTTCCCTGTAACCTAAAAGTAATAAAACATTTTTTTATTATTGCATTTTATTACATCATAGCATAAATACACCTATTCCGGAAAAAATGCCCAAGTTTCAGTCGGTTACGTAATACGTGTAGTGAGATATGGCCACAACCCTTTACTCAGTGAACGGAAATTCATAACAGAAATGTGTTGAGATATAAAATTCTTCCTAAACAGAAGAGACGCCTTTAACGTTCAAAAAGTGCAATGTGAAATCAGTTTAGAATTTATTGTGATACAAATTATTGTTTATCAGTTTCTTCTTAACAGATTAGATATCGATATTTACAAGGAAATCGGTATTTCGATTTTTTATGATTTTTCTTAAACATAACCCTTATCCTTAACAGAATTTCACTAATTCCAGGCATTTAATAGCCTCCGGTACAATTGTTTTCCAACAATATTTCTTAAATAAGGTATAAAGTTATACACTTATATACTGGCAATTTATATATAAAAATTAAATGAGTTTGGTCGAATAGATTCGGCACAGATAAGCCCGAACCCTTCACACTGGTCGGGTGATGCAATATGCATGTACGCACGATAAACATGGTCGACGGAGCCAAGTATTATTAAAACCTGCGGTTTGTTCACGTGATTGTGTCTGTCTTCCTGTAATAAACATTCTTAGGTCATATCTTTCTATTGAAATAGTTTCAAATGAATTCTAAAGTGCAGATAACCCTTATCTTTGAAACAATTTGGGTACCCGTCTTACGTCTTTTTAGACTGATAGACCAATTTTTATCGGAAATGTTCCTTTAAAATATCATTTTCTCACACAAAATTATTTTTTACCTTTTCCCGGTGATTCTAAAAGCGTTAGGTGGAATAGATTTTTGACAGATAAGCGTCAATCCTTTACCCTCGTATGGCGCAAAATTGGGGTTCCCGCACTAGAAAGCTGCCGAACGTCACATAGAAATAATGAAATCAACGTTTTTCTACTCGGAATCGTGTTCTCCTTTACACAATGAAAATTCCAATGGGGCATTTCACTATTTGAATTATACACAGATGAATTTAAGAGTAAAATAACCCTTATCTTTAAAACAATTGAGGATTTTTTCCGATTTCTTTCTGATAAAATGATGCTATCTTATTAAAAAAGATATTACAAAAATCATTTTTCTTGCATGGAAACACGTCTTAGATATGCATTAAACTTCAAATTAAATTTTAAAGCAATTTTGTAAAATGGATATTGGGTAATAAAGTGATTAACGCTTCACACCGGGCAACGGAGGAAATGTTAATGTATTCCGTACGTCGTTGTCGGATTTCACCAAGAAATTGACAAAATAACATTTTCTACTCCGAACGGGACTCTCTTACTACCAAGGAACATTCTGCTGCCGAATTTCATACACAAAATCTATTTTCACATGATTTAGATTAAAGAAATAACCCGAAAAACCCTTATCCTTGTTACAGTTTTGCCACATTTTTTATTTCTTTTAGACGGAATACCACATTTTTATCCGTAAAATTTCTTAAATAAATCATTTCATTTCACGTAAATAGATTTTACTCTTCGACATAAAAGTATTTAGATGTATTTGTACCCATAAGCCTTATAAACAAGGACATAACCCTTTGCATCGGTTCCTAGTAAAATTCATGTCCGTGTACACTATTATTACCGAACGACGCGTGTGATATTAAGAATTGGACTAATTCGCTTTATTCAGGTCTCTGTTCTATATTAAACACTTTTTCTGCATGACTTGAAGTAATGAGAGTCCCGAAAGGCGAAAATTTGAACGAAAAGAGTTTCAAAACAATGCAAAATTATGACATCAGCGTATTTTTAACAGCTAATCGACAGTAACTATGGGACGAATGGTCCCTTTTTGCTTGACATCCCGTTGAATTATCATTTTTTTCTTGGGTATTTAAAAAAGAATTTGTTAAGATAGATTACATCAACCGGAAGAAGAAATAATTTGAAGGTCAAAAAGTAGATCGACCGTAGCTACCTAATCTATTGCATTTAGGTTACAGGGAACTATTCCGTTTTCCGTAGGCGACCATTATAAGAAAATTGCACATAGCTCATCCCCAAAAATTGCAAGGGAGTCAAACCATATATCAAATTCAAGAACAATCACTCATCCGTCAAAATAACTGAATTGTGATATGGCATGATCCCTTTTATCAATGACTTATGACGTCATTTTTAAGATAACCCTCTTCGCGCAGCTAGTTTTACTGCATTCTCCGAAAAATACCCCAGGGTATAGAAACCGCCCCTCAAGAGGCGAAATACATTAAAATGTTATCCTTTTCGTTCCTAAGTTATTAACAGAGTATCAATTTATCGGATCAAATCGTTAGATTTCGTCTTGATATTATATGGACCAATCAGAGGTCACTTTGATCTTTGTTTACATCACCGTAGTATCCCTAGACAAAATGTGACAGATGGCGGGAAACTGTATTAGTTCCCTGTAACCTAAAAGTAATAAAACATTTTTTTATTATTGCATTTTATTACATCATAGCATAAATACACCTATTCCGGAAAAAATGCCCAAGTTTCAGTCGGTTACGTAATACGTGTAGTGAGATATGGCCACAACCCTTTACTCAGTGAACGGAAATTCATAACAGAAATGTGTTGAGATATAAAATTCTTCCTAAACAGAAGAGACGCCTTTAACGTTCAAAAAGTGCAATGTGAAATCAGTTTAGAATTTATTGTGATACAAATTATTGTTTATCAGTTTCTTCTTAACAGATTAGATATCGATATTTACAAGGAAATCGGTATTTCGATTTTTTATGATTTTTCTTAAACATAACCCTTATCCTTAACAGAATTTCACTAATTCCAGGCATTTAATAGCCTCCGGTACAATTGTTTTCCAACAATATTTCTTAAATAAGGTATAAAGTTATACACTTATATACTGGCAATTTATATATAAAAATTAAATGAGTTTGGTCGAATAGATTCGGCACAGATAAGCCCGAACCCTTCACACTGGTCGGGTGATGCAATATGCATGTACGCACGATAAACATGGTCGACGGAGCCAAGTATTATTAAAACCTGCGGTTTGTTCACGTGATTGTGTCTGTCTTCCTGTAATAAACATTCTTAGGTCATATCTTTCTATTGAAATAGTTTCAAATGAATTCTAAAGTGCAGATAACCCTTATCTTTGAAACAATTTGGGTACCCGTCTTACGTCTTTTTAGACTGATAGACCAATTTTTATCGGAAATGTTCCTTTAAAATATCATTTTCTCACACAAAATTATTTTTTACCTTTTCCCGGTGATTCTAAAAGCGTTAGGTGGAATAGATTTTTGACAGATAAGCGTCAATCCTTTACCCTCGTATGGCGCAAAATTGGGGTTCCCGCACTAGAAAGCTGCCGAACGTCACATAGAAATAATGAAATCAACGTTTTTCTACTCGGAATCGTGTTCTCCTTTACACAATGAAAATTCCAATGGGGCATTTCACTATTTGAATTATACACAGATGAATTTAAGAGTAAAATAACCCTTATCTTTAAAACAATTGAGGATTTTTTCCGATTTCTTTCTGATAAAATGATGCTATCTTATTAAAAAAGATATTACAAAAATCATTTTTCTTGCATGGAAACACGTCTTAGATATGCATTAAACTTCAAATTAAATTTTAAAGCAATTTTGTAAAATGGATATTGGGTAATAAAGTGATTAACGCTTCACACCGGGCAACGGAGGAAATGTTAATGTATTCCGTACGTCGTTGTCGGATTTCACCAAGAAATTGACAAAATAACATTTTCTACTCCGAACGGGACTCTCTTACTACCAAGGAACATTCTGCTGCCGAATTTCATACACAAAATCTATTTTCACATGATTTAGATTAAAGAAATAACCCGAAAAACCCTTATCCTTGTTACAGTTTTGCCACATTTTTTATTTCTTTTAGACGGAATACCACATTTTTATCCGTAAAATTTCTTAAATAAATCATTTCATTTCACGTAAATAGATTTTACTCTTCGACATAAAAGTATTTAGATGTATTTGTACCCATAAGCCTTATAAACAAGGACATAACCCTTTGCATCGGTTCCTAGTAAAATTCATGTCCGTGTACACTATTATTACCGAACGACGCGTGTGATATTAAGAATTGGACTAATTCGCTTTATTCAGGTCTCTGTTCTATATTAAACACTTTTTCTGCATGACTTGAAGTAATGAGAGTCCCGAAAGGCGAAAATTTGAACGAAAAGAGTTTCAAAACAATGCAAAATTATGACATCAGCGTATTTTTAACAGCTAATCGACAGTAACTATGGGACGAATGGTCCCTTTTTGCTTGACATCCCGTTGAATTATCATTTTTTTCTTGGGTATTTAAAAAAGAATTTGTTAAGATAGATTACATCAACCGGAAGAAGAAATAATTTGAAGGTCAAAAAGTAGATCGACCGTAGCTACCTAATCTATTGCATTTAGGTTACAGGGAACTATTCCGTTTTCCGTAGGCGACCATTATAAGAAAATTGCACATAGCTCATCCCCAAAAATTGCAAGGGAGTCAAACCATATATCAAATTCAAGAACAATCACTCATCCGTCAAAATAACTGAATTGTGATATGGCATGATCCCTTTTATCAATGACTTATGACGTCATTTTTAAGATAACCCTCTTCGCGCAGCTAGTTTTACTGCATTCTCCGAAAAATACCCCAGGGTATAGAAACCGCCCCTCAAGAGGCGAAATACATTAAAATGTTATCCTTTTCGTTCCTAAGTTATTAACAGAGTATCAATTTATCGGATCAAATCGTTAGATTTCGTCTTGATATTATATGGACCAATCAGAGGTCACTTTGATCTTTGTTTACATCACCGTAGTATCCCTAGACAAAATGTGACAGATGGCGGGAAACTGTATTAGTTCCCTGTAACCTATAATATATACTAGTACTCACCGCTTACAGCAAGCCAAACCATAGCAGGTGCGTCCTGGTTCCCTTGTTGATACAGGTCTTCCAGGCTAATTTCAGCAGGAAATCCATCTGCGATGAAGACATTGTTATTCCGGTTGTTTACAAAGTTTGTCGTGTGATGATTTGTAGTGTCTCTGCAACTCTCGGTCCAAGATGGCGAACGAACCGTTGCAGATGAGCAGTCCTGTGTTAGATTTTCGTTTCTAAAGAATCGGTGTGTTCGTATATCGATTGTTCTCAATTGTATGGTCTGCGAAAATCTGTCTGTGCTTACGGTGCATCTGCATTCGGTCGGTAATGAATTTGTCACTGAGCCATCGAAAATTATTTCAACATAGGAACCTCTTTTAGTCTGCGACTGAAGTGGACAAAACTGCACTATGTTTGACGCTGAAAAAGAGAAAAAAATTAACCCCATTTGGAAAGCCAGTAGAATATATAAACTCTCTCCATAAAAGGAATGGTTAGTTTTTTCGTATAAAGTAGCTGATTAAAGGGGGTATTATAAGTTATCTCGTATTACCACGTGTGACAGGAAACTACGATTTTGCCATACGAAACGCGTTGTAACATAGCTATCATTTAGTTATACGTCTCATGGAAACGTTGTTACAATCCCCTTTTGTGCCGTCTGATTACGGTAAGCAACCGGCTTTCATTGCTATCACCTAAAATCACGTGGTAAGATTTCTGGGTTCATTTCAGTTTACCAGTATGCGCGACATAACGTTGTTTTCTACAGGTAGGTTTGTGAGATTGAATTAAACTTTTATTTCGCACATTCGATACCTAGATAGAAGAGCATTTATGGCAAAATCGTAGTTTCGTGTCACACGTGGTAATACGAAATAACGTATAATTCCCCCTTAAATCATAATTTATTAGAAAAATGTGAAATATGAGTGGAAAGGTTTAGCTTTAACATCAGTCAAAGCTTTTTTCTGTATTACCGGCAAACGCTTTTTTCGACGAATTCAACTACTTTCTGTGACGTTGCCATTTCGGTAAATGGATGATTTTGTGAAGTACAAGTATGAATTGTCTTTCAATTGTTGATGAATGGTCGTTTTGGAGCATCACTTACGATTGTCAAAAATACTTGACTAATTAAAAAATTTAATGATAACACCGTCGTTGGAAAACTAAAGCTTCATAGCTCCAGCTTATCCAAGTTATAGTAACGATGTTTGATCTACTAGCGACATTATATATACCTTCTACGCAGTCATAATTGACTAATACGTATGTTGTAGTTAGGGCGGTACCAGTAACCAGTTGCCATGGAGACTGAACATTCTCGCATTGTTGTCTAGCAGAACAGTTGTTGTAAGTATCGTAGACATTTTTCTGGTTAAATAGTTGAATCGTATCATTGGGGTTATTGGTACAGCAAAGATCAGCCGCGGAACAATGATCGGCTGAATTACATATCTGAAAGTAGTCAGGAGAGGAAGGGATTTTTGTCTTGTTTACACAGAGGTATTTAAAATAAAATTTGGAAAAAAAAGTCCAAATTGAGTTGAAGAGTTGAAAACGACAGTCTTTGTTCATTGAATTCTAAAAAAGATAATCTTTTTGGATTTATGGAGCATGGTATGTTACGATACCCATACAACTTCTTGTGTATGAGTTGCAGAGGAAAATTTTGATGAAGAGAATATTTTTTTGTTTTCATGGAGGTATGAACCGAAAAACCTAATCACACTGTATGAATACGCGAAGCGGATTCATACATAAGTGTGATAAGGTTTTTTCGGTGTTCATACCTCCGTGAAAACAAAAAAAAAATATTCTCTTCATTTCTTATAATTTAATAGCATCGAGCGAAAAAAGCAAATATTTTACAAATTTTGATACCCTTTTGTATGGGACTATTTTGTACGGGAGCATACAAAATAGCTGTGTGCTCAAAATTTTGTTCATGGAGTTATGAATAATTTTTTGACCAATAAGAACGCCCGTGTTTGATAGAGGAAGCTAAAAATTAATTGATTATTTCATGGGACCTCTTCAGCGAAAATCAAATACAAGATGTTGTATCGCTATCTTAACTTAATATTACTATCTTTATATATACATACATTTTATCAAATGAATTCGAGAAATTCGTTATTTTCCCTTCTTTACCATTCTGATTACGTTTTTTGCCTATGACATCATCTATGGAGTGAAAATGTCATCTTAGACTACCTTATATGGAACCGTATCTGACTTTATCAAATGCAGATTTTTTTCTGCCATGTCCAATTTTGTCGATGTTGAATGAATATATATTACCATAAACATATTTTACCATAAACATTTATACGTATAATAATGATTATGGGTGTTGAATTTTTTTATTGCATTTAGATTTTTCTCTTTTGTCCACATTTTTTCAAAACTTTATTCACGAGGGGAGTCAAAAAGGCGGAATCGAGTAGGAATGATTTCAGGGATATTTGAAACCGGGAAACAAATGTTTCATATTGACAACTCAGTACTATCTGTGACAAATTTCTCGTCTGAATTCCACGAAAGAAAAGGGGAGAAACATAAAACAAAAACCTGTTTGTGCTCTGTTATTCCCCTTAATGAGGCCCTTCCATTTTGAATAATGTGATGTGCTTAGATAGTAATTGGCGGATCGGTGGCCCCCAACCACTGATTTCGGTTACAAGTTCCGCTTAGATATCAAACGGCGTTATTTTACAAAATATATGGCCAGTATCATGTAACAATCAAAGTAATGAAATTACTATAAGCTAGCAAAGCATGGTTTTGTTAAGTAATCTTCTTTATCAAAGGTCATCATGATAAATAAACGAGGTTAAAGTAACCAAGGAGTTAACCCATTCTTAAACAGTCGCCCTTTTTAAGCCCCTTAAGAAATTAGTTCTGGAAAACGATGTGGAAATGAAAAATTGATTGTTACAATCTATTTCTTCTTTTTCCGTTTTGTCCGTTAACTTGAGGCATCAAAGCTGTGCTAGATAAACAGTAAAATGAATGGTTAGCGGCATAAACTACGTTACTATAGCTTGAATAAGCTGTAGTTGCGACGTTTAAGTCGCCAAACCAACAGGAATGTTTCAAATAATTGTCGGCCAATGTCGAAATTACGATCTAAACGAATAATTTGATTGTTGGATTGATTCTTTGATTTACGACCGCGTAGTATACGTATAAGACAAATGAAAAGAAAGGCGACTTTTATTCATAACGTCTCGCCAAAGTTCGTTCGTTTCATCCAAGAATCATTCTATTGGCATTTGAGTGAATTCCAACCAACTCTTTCTCAGAAGTTTTTTTTTTAAGAAAACACGACGATCAGAATGACATGGCGATAGCCTAGTGACCCTCGGTTGTTTGAGCCATAAATCTAAAATCGACAAATAATCTTAGTAACTTGTGAACTTGCGACACATGTTCGTAAAGTAGTCATTTAAAGAGAAATAGCATGGAAATTATTAATCTAACCCATTCCCACTCAATTACGCTTTCATACGCCCCCAAGACAAAAAGCTTCGGAAAACTTTGTGGAAAATGAAGAAATTGCTTGTTACAAGCAATCTCTTCATTATCCACAATTTTTCTGACAGAACGGTAATTTTTTAAAAAAAAAATAATCCAAAATTCATAAGCTTTAAATTGTCGTCTTCAACTCTTTTCAGTTTATACCAGTCTAAAATTCTACCGGTTGGTAATGGCTTAACTTAGTGGGATGCGTTATCCTTAGATCTCATCTCCTTATGTTTATGCATCACTTGCGCTAACTGTAAGTTATTAAAACTGACACCCTTCTCTAAATCAGACAAGGTTGTACTTCAATAAAAACCCATCTCTTCTGCAATCAGGATTTAGCTCAACTGATCGAGGGTACACTGTGGCTATTGTCATAGCATTATATTCGACGCGTGTACGGACGCCCTTCCATGAGAGCGTCCATTTTTATTTTTTATTTTTATTTTGATATAAAAAGACTTAAAAACTACAAACTCCTCATAAATGCATAGATTTCAACCGAATTTATCAAAAATTTTATGATGGTGATTCTTTTACACCCTTCTTCTAAAACAAAAAAAAAAAAACCAGAATAAAAAACTAGTCGCTAGACTTCAACCATATTTCACAGGAACTATCTTCAAACGACCCTTTATAAGATTTTTATAAGAAATTAGACATAGCTTTTCATGGGAAAAGCTTAATATTTTATGTCGTCTATAGTAAAAACTTTGACAATCTTCTACTCAGAAATTTCTGGCTGAATATAAATCAGTTTTAGCGGAGTGATCTTTGGGTAACAGTTTATAATTAACACTTTATCCGATTTCTCCAAGACATTTTAATAAACATTTGGCAAATAGCTTCTTCTTGGGGCGGAGTTAATTCCCGTATATGATATAAAGTGGACCCATAATAAAAGCATGAAGCTACCAAACAGATTCCAATTATTTTGGAGGTAATATCCGTATTCATCTTTAAATCAACGCCTACGAAGCAATACTGGCTCTAAAATGGCTCCAATTTTTAAACCGACAACAGATATTTTGTAAAGCCGTAAACTCTGCTAAACCGTTCACCAAACCAATATACTTTTTCTCAATAGTTTTCAACCCAATGTTTGACACTCTCAAATCATTCTACGCCATTTTACCTAACTCACAACGACCTGTCAAACTTTTCAATCCTTTTTTCATGGTCATTCTAGCTCCAGAAATCTGTCAAAGAGCGAAAAGTTTCGACCCTGATCAGACTGTGCATTCCGCACAGTCTGATCAAGGTCGATGCTTTTTGCACCACAAAAAAATTACACTCTCGCCTTACATATCCAGAGACCAACCCTAGTTAATACTTGCATTCTTATTAATTTTACTAAAGTTTTGTGAGTCTATGATTATATTACATTGATGTCTGCATTATATATCAAAGTTCAAGTTGGGCATGAAGGGCCAATATTTTCATATGCCTCGATAGGGTGTCGCTACAAATTGAAGACGACATTCACCCTACTTTTAAAAAATTGAAAAAACTCACGATCTGCATTTCAAATTTTCTGAATGAGTAATAATCAAGAAATGTTGATTTAATCTTTATGTTATGAAAATTCATGGGTGTAAGACCCGCGGAGTTATTGAAAAAAATGACTTTTTTTACATACATATTTACAATAATTATATTTATGAAAATCGCACGAAAAACTGGCCTCGTAATCTCATTCGATGTGTTCCGTAAATCTTTTCTCGACCAATTATAAATGAAAACAACTTTTTTTCGAAGAAAATAAGGAGACCGCGAGCGTTAGTTTTGTTGAATACATATTTTTTGAAATTGATGTGACATAATTTACAAAAGATATAAATTTAGAGCCTATTCCCTGCTTAAATATAAAGTAATGTAAGGGTATTTCTTACTGCTGAAAATCACTCCAAATCGCAAAGAATTGGTTTCGCGATAGTGTCCAGTTGTTTAGACTGTATTTTTTCTGGTATATTTGAATTCGAGATCAGAATCACGAAAAAAAATTCTTTAGAATACAGTTCTTGTATTCATTGTTACTCAAGAATTTTACCAATCTAATTCTAATTCTAATCCAAGAAACAGTTATTGCAAAACCAGAGGGGGTATTGTCAATACTTTTGACAATATTTAAAAATGCCTATTTGCACTGATTTGCAAATGGCCACTGAGAATATCTACCGATTCCTGAGTAAGCTTCTCTCCCACTCTATTTTCAAGTGTTATAAAGATTATGTCCCCAATATTGATTTGCTTCCCGGGCTACGAACCTAAATTCTCATTCTGACACCCATTAGTACTCTGAAGGAACTTCTGATTTTAAACAAATAAATTGGAAACAGCAGTTTAACCCTGTCATTACAATCCCTGATTTTACGCCCCTGTGATGTTATAATTTAGAAAACATTGTGGAAAAAGAAGAAATTGCTTGTAACAAGCAATTTCTTTTTTTCCCCACAATATTTTCTATCATATAGGAAGGATACTTTTGAATTGTACTTTCTTCATAATGTTGTCTGCTACCCTTTTGGCTTAGAACAAGTTCAAAACTTTGAAAACAGGAAAAGGTTAAATTACAATTTGCACATTTCCAGTCGATAGAGGGTATGATAGGTAAAGGACTCTAGACCTTTATGAGTGTGAATTTCCGTTTATTTATCGTAGCTACCGTAGCACATGCCCAAATGAGCGACGCCCCAAGAGGACGGTTAGTTATTTCAGGGGATAGTGCAAGGACACAGGACGAAACTGCTGAGAGTTCCACCCAGTTCTTTAACGTGCTCGATGGATAGCACCGTCACACGGGGCCTCATTTTTACGTCTCATCCGAAAGACAATTAGTTTTTTAGTTGATACGGTCGGTCAAGGGCTCAAACCCGTGATTTTGAGGTTTGAAGTCAAGTACTATGCCTTTATACAATGTACATGTACCTTTATTTTATCTTAATATATCGGACAACCACTTATGTGTCTAAAACAAGTTAATCACATTGATTCACAGTTATTAGATTTAAATGCAATAAAGATCTAATACGGCTTCATTTTGTACAGTTTCCTCTACGCTAATTTATTTTTTATTGAAGTAAGAAGTAGTAGAATACCGGTGTTAAGTATAAATAATTTAATTGTTAGTTTCGTCTATCAAAAACGAGCGTTCTGATTGGTCAAAAAATTTAATTCATACCTCCATGAACAAAATTTTGAGCACGCAGTGATTTTGTATGCTTCCGCAAAAAATAGTCCCATACAAAAGGGTATCAAAGGATGTAGGGTTTTTGCTTTTTTCGCTCGATACTATTAAATTATAAGAAATGAAGAGAATATTTTTTGTTTTCATGGAGGTATGAACCGAAAAACCTAATCACACAATGTATGAATCCGCTTCGCGTATTCATACAGTGTGATTAGGTTTTTCGGTTCATACCTCCATGAAAACAATAAAAATTCTCTTCATCTCGTAATTGGTAAGGCTTATTTCGATCTGTAGTTACGAGGCTTTGGTAGAACATTGATGAAATATTAGGATCAATATTTCTAAAAGGTTCAAAGTGTACTTTTGTAACTTTTTATTTTGCTTGACCTTTGTTGGTCATTGGATTCGCGAAAGAACAAAGGAAAGTTGGCGGAAATTTCTAGCGAAAAAAAGTCATTAGCAGTCAATGGCGGATCCTTAGTTTCTATAAAGGGGGGTGTGTCAATTTACCAAATGGGGTGGGGTCGATTTCCTATTACCGAATTTTTACTGAATTTCCCCGCGAAATAAAACAATTATGTTACAGGACGGGATTCAAACAAACCCCAAACCCCCTCTAAATCCGCAAGTGATAGTAAATGGGCGGAAATTGTTGATAGAGAAACATAACACTTTTGATTGTCTGGTTTTTGTCACCAAGACAAAGCAAGAACACCGTATAACAATTTATCTTTCCACACTTCACTGGTTATATTACGGATGCATCACCTAGGCATAGAGCTACGGTTAGTGATTTCAAACAAGGAAGTTATTGTACCATTCGTCACGATTTGGGTCGCAAATCAAATAGAAGGGCACATCGTCTTTCAAATACATTTCTTTTTATTCGACAAGGTTACATTTTTCTGTGTGTACTGTTTAGCATCTTTTACGAGTGCTACACATCTTCAGAACGGACATTTGTAACTTCACCGAATCTAAACATCGACATTCACCAGGTTGTGCTGCAAAACATTTTTTCTTATTTTTCTTTAAATCCTGTATTGGGACGACCAAAATATGATCGCTTTAAGAACGGGCGCTTAATACATTTGTTTTGCGAAACATATGAAAGATTGATTTGGTTGCATAAATAAATTACTATAGAATTTTCGCTTAATCAAATGTCCAATAGTCCAATCCTTGTCCAATCGATTATCTGACTTACAGCAACAGAGAAAACATGGTGGTCAATGAATAAATTTCTTTAAGCAAGTTCTCGTGGTTTTCTTTTACAAATACTTTTTTGTAGCCATAAAACACTTCTTAATTTTCACCTACTTTGTTTGAAAGCAGCAGTTCCTTTAAATTTGATAAATCTACAGATTAGAAAAAAAAAATAATTAATTTTAAACTTTCAAGAGGGCGTTTATACAGTCAAAATATCACAACAACAGGATCATGATGGTCCTATATTGTTCCCCTGAGTATGATTGCTCAAGGCTTTATGATATACAAACTACACAAAATGCCTAATTAAGTGTGAGAAGAAGATTTTTAAAGTTTTCTTCTTTAATCCAAGGTGTATATTTGATCCAACATTACGGCGGTCAATTCCAGAGTATGGTAATTATTTGAGGCATTTTGTAAGAGGGTCAATAGGCATTGATATATGCCAAATACAAACGCTCTAAACCTAATGGTTTAGGAGGAGAATATTTTCAAATGAATTCTTCTTTATTCCTATCTAAAATCAGTGAGCACAGAGAAAAGGACTAGTATGATAATTCTTTGGATATTTTGGTAAAAAAACAGTAGGCTTTGATACATACCAAATATTAAGCTCAAGGCCACGTTGTTTGAGAGAAGAAGATTTCAAAGAAATCCTTCTTCATTCTTAGGTAAAATCATAGATTGGACAGAAAAGGGCTAATTTTCAGAGTACGATAATTCTTTGAAGTAGTTTGGTAGAGGGTCAATATATGATAATATATACCAAATATCAAAGCTTAAGGCCTTATAGCTTGCAAGAGAAGATTTTCTAAGTTTGTTTTTTTTCACTTGGTTGCCATTGCAACCATAGATCTTTACGGATTTAAATCCTTTGAAGTGTTTTGAAAGAGCATGATTTCTGTGAAGTTTTTTGAAACTCCATGATTACTGTAGGAGACGAGATGTTGGGTTTTTTTTTTTTGTATATTGTGAATAGACGGATGGACGGAGTGACAGACGCCGGACGATGACCGATCACAATAGCTCGCCCAGAGCACTTTGTGCTCAGATAAGCTAAAAAATACAACGCGAAAACTTTCCCTGCAATTCAGTTTAGTAATTGACAGGTTAAGTAATTGACAGGTTTAGTAATCGCTGGTCCCGCCCACTGACTTCCAACTGGAAGTTCAGATTAAACGGCGTCATTTGAAAAAAATATTTCTTGAATAAGCTGTAGTTATCACTTAGTAGTAGTTATGAAGTCACAAAACCAACAAAAATACTTCACACGGTTTGTCGGCAGATGTTGAATGAACAATCCAATGAATTATTTTGTCGGCAAGTGACTGGTGGCTTCCAACATTTTAGTCAAGCTTTATCCTTTCCGGAATTTGTCTCTCACCAATGGGTGGATAATCGTGAACCTAAGTGGGATAGCAGCTGGAGGCTAGGAAAGGATGTAGTGGTAGTATTGGTGTGAGAAACACCAGGAATCCATTGTTAGGCGATCCAGCCGCCGCGATATGACTGAAATACTGTTAAAAGTGACGTTAACCCCATTCAGTCAATCAATTTTTGTTGGTTTAGCGACTTAAACGCCGTAACTTCAGCTTATTCAAGATGTAGTTACAACGTTTGGGTCGCCAACCAAAGATTTACCTTTCGATTTATATCAATGGCTATTCCTTTTACCAACTAGAGTCGTTTGGTATCTCAGTCAAATGAGCGCACGCTTGACATCCGCCCAGTCTGATCAGAGTCTTCGCTCTGTAGATAGATACTGACCCAATGCTTCTTTTAAGAATCAGCGAATGTCCTAATTGCCCCGAATGGCTGTCCAGGGTGCTCAGTTTTTGCTAGTCACGCACATACGAGATGGTTGGAAATGTCACGCATTGGCTCAAATATTTTGTCGGTTTTCAGAGGGCCGTTACGAGCAATCCGTCTGTTCGTTTATGATAAAGTGTTAACCAGTTCAAAGACCACAAAAATTTATTAGGCTGATACAAATTAATTTGGGTAGAAGAGGGGAATTCAAAAAATGCCATATTTGTTGAAAAAAAAATTCAACTAAAGAAGAGTTTGCTTGTCACAGGCGTGTTTTCCCTTTCCCGCGATGCTATACAAAGCTGTTTTTGTTCAGAGCGTCAAAATGCGGGATGTTTTGGTAACGGGTTGACAATACTGCGGACATACCTGTTCTGACTTTCGACCCGCATACAGATCGCCAAGTTTTATTATCTGGCCCTCACCACAAACCAAACTATAATAATCACATTCTGGGTAAACACCATAGCAAGCCGAGGCATTCAAACTCTCTGTTTTCGGTATACACAAAACTGAAAAGCATCCAAAAACAAACTCACTTGTAAAACTCGCTATGGCTTTTGTGGCTTTTTTGTAACCCATTACCAGACAACATAATCAAGACTGGTCTAAATTGAATGTGGTTGCAGACGACGTGTACTGTGTACCGATTTCAGTAAAAAATGCAAGTAGGGTAGAAAAGATGGTGAGTAAACGAGAATTTCTTTTTACAAGTATCGTCCTTTCTAAAAATGCTTTCAAAAGCTGATTTTCTGAAACAAGTTTAAATCGGGGATTGCATGGTAATGGGATAAGCAATATGAAATATGTGACAAGTGATAATTCCGGTACATTCTTTGAGCAATTCTATACATATATTACAATAATCAATTAGTTGTCCAAGTGGTTAATTCTTATGTCATGGAAAAAGGTGTCGAAGGGATAAATGTTTACTTCGACGAAAAAGTGATCAAATTAACCAGAGGTAAACTAAGTGCTTAAACGAGTGTATAGTTGGATGGTATGACCACAATCTGTCTTAATCTATTCCCTAACGACAAAATATAGACTGGACATAATCGAAAGAAGTTGCAGGCGACATTTCAAAAAAGGATAAAACGGACAATAAGGGCTAATTAGGGTACAGAACGTTGAGAGAAAGGGAAAATTACTTGTTACTTTAACAACCATTCTGTAATCTGTCATTTCACCTTATCTCGTGCTTGCCAAGCTTTGATGCATTATCAGGCCGGCCAGTAGATGTGGGGAAAGGGGGAGGGGCAGCCTCAATGGTCTTGAAAGTGGTGATAATTATTTGAACAGTATCACCAAGGCCTACGAATTGACTATTCGCTGGCCCCGCCCACAAATGTATTAGCCACGCCCATTGACTCCGACAGGAAGTCCCACTTCGACTTTAAACGGCGTTAGTTTAAAAAATTTATAAGTAGCAGCATGTAACAAGAGTCGAATAGTTGATTGGCGACATAAACGTCGTAACTACTGTTTGAAAAACCTGTAGTTACGACGTTTATGTCGCCGAACCAAAAAAAAAGGTTAATAAAAGTAGCAGCCAGTGTCGGAGTTCAAAACTCATTGCTGATTTCATTGGTCGACTGCTTATTTGATTGGCACACGCGATTGGTCATTTAGGGCCTATCAAAATTTTGTCGTCAGGTTATTGGTTAAGACAGCCAAGAGAATTAAGCAGACGCTTTGACCGCGACAGCGATTCATTAAGAAAATCAAATGCATAATATCTGATCGTGTCTTCATGTATTTGCCAAATCTTTTGAAACATGGGTGAATCACACCAAGCCTGTAAATATTAAAGTAGACAAGTTACTTCCGGGTCTTTCATTATTTCAAAACTTATAAACCCATTTTAAGATGACAATACTTTAGATTCGTCTATAATTCAGTTAAAGGAGTTGCAATTTAAAGTTGGCGAAATATTATAATATTTGTCTTTTTGGACAGAAAACATTGTGTGAAATGAAGAACTTGCTTGTAACAAGCAATTTCTTCATTTTCTACAATGTTTTCCAAAGATTTTTTCTGAGTGACGTCAAGAAATAGCATTGTGTGTAAATGGGTTGATTATAGAGGTTTATATGATCACTTATAGACCAATGAAATTGATTCGAAAGATCCTCGTTCAATTCTACGAGACGAATCTCAAATTGCTCCCAAATTCTTTTTCAAGGGCAACAACAATACACTATGATTGAAATTACCGCTTTCAATAAAAAAGTCGATTGACCAATGAAATGATTTTAAACATCGTAACAAAAACTAATTCAAGCTGTGGGTCACCAACCAATAATTTGAACGATATTTTATGTTTCTATCATGAATACTCCTGTAGAATTGCCTTTTCGGAGGTAATAAGGCATGGCCTGAGATCACTTGGTTGTATTACATCTGCGTTTCTTACATTTCAAGAACAACATTATTGAGCCTGTGCGTGACATTTCCAACCATTTCGCAGGTGCGTGACTTGCACACATTGAGCACCATGGTCAGCCATTCGGGGCAATTAAAATATTCGCTGATTGCATAAAGAAGCTTTGGGTCAGTGTCTATCTACAGAGCGCAGAGTGAAGACACTGATCAGACTGTGCGGATGCACAGGCTGATCTGAGTTTTTACTTGGCGCACATGTGCAATGGTTGGAAATGTCACGCACACACTCAATTAGTATTTGCATTTGTTGCTCAAACAATGTTTAAATCTATCTTTCTTGATTACCCAGAGACACATTGATCGATATGACATGGAAACAAAATATAATGTTCCCCATCGCCGGTGGGCGACAAAAACCTCGCAACTACATCTTATAAGCTATAACTATAAGGTTTTGGTCGCCCATCGACTGTATGTTCTACCATAGGTATATATACACATCGCCCATTGGCAAGCAAAACCTTATAACCACAGCATTTTTTCCAAACTGTTATCAAGAGGGTTTTGTCACCCATTGACGATATGTCAATAAGAACAGACTTTTATAATAAAAAAAGAGACAAATCCTACCAATATCCAAGAACAGATGATAAAATGCGTATACAAGACTCACCTAAAAGAAGAAGGAACAGCATTAATCCAAACACATTGTTTGGTTTTCTGTTGTGTAATTTAAAATTCATGGTAAATGTCTGTGTGAATCAATCCATAAATCGGGTGGGATATAGTATTACGCTCATTTTAAAACAGAAATATGCAGCCAATGAATGAAATTGTAAAATTTGTAGTCTACCCTTTACTCCGCCCGTTTTGCTCCTCAGTTAATCCACTCATACACAATTAGGCTTTTTGACGCCTCTAAAAGATAACAATAACAAGCAATTTCTTCATTTTATTTAATATTTTGTACCCAAAAATCTTAAAATTTCATAATCTTTAAATTTTGGTCTGCAACTTTTTTTTCAATTTTGACCAGTCTAGAATTCTGCCAGCTGTTAATGGGTTAACAGAAGAGAAGATTAACACCGTTAATGTAATTTCGAAAAAGTAAATTCATTAATTGAATGAAAGCGATGCAATTTATAGTAACACTTGCAAATGATTGTGAATCATAATATACCGAAGAAATTACTCAGCCCATCATTTACATATTAATGTTATGAGACCCACCAATCGACAATGGACTTTCAGTGTGTTCCTGAAATCAAATATTTGAAAAAGTGATCGGAAACAGCAGAAGTCAACCACAGGTCGCATTTCAAAAAATGAAGTGTACAAATGATAATAATAATAAATCAAAGTATATATCAACATTGAAAGGTCATTTCAGATTTCGGGGGGGGGGGTCTACTAAGGATTAACCCTTGTCATGCTGAACCCGGAATATTCCTGTTTTGGTAGGTGGTATAGACAAAGATCAGTCTGCACATATGTGCAGTCTGATCTTCGTCTATACCCCCTGATTGTCCCTTTTTAGCTAGAGTTGTTCATTAGATAAATTTTCAAAACAATTATAAACCCACAATAATAGTATCCAGGACTGTCAGCCCTTTGATTTTAATGCGGTTCTGTACAGGATTTTATGTAGCATGACAAGGGTTAAAGTTTCGATTCAACCTGTGCCGCCTGACCTGACTCTACACTTTTCTCAGGAGGTCAGATGGGCCCTTTTCGCGTGACGGGTCGCGTACTGGGAACAAACAATTTGACGGATCGTGGTATCAATCAAATAATCAATCGACCAATTAAATTAAATTCCGATAATGACTGAGTGAGAAGTTTGGACTACGACATTGGTCGACATTCATGTTAAGTTTTTTTGTTGGTTGGCTTGGCTACTTAAACCTCATAACTACAAGTCATCCAATCTGTTGTTACTACGTTTAGGTCGCCAACCAACCATATTACTTTTTTGTTGCAAATTACTGTCCACGAAATTTGAAAATAATGCCGTTTGATATCGTAGCGGAACTTCCTGTTGGAGCTCAGTGGGCTTTTCCCATTGTGTTCCAAAGTTGAGGATTTTTTTTTTTTGTTGTTGTTTTTTTCTTGAATGGCGTAAAAAGCAGGATATTGTTAGAAAGGATTAGATAAAACCTCTTTTTTTCGAATTACACAATGTAATTTCAATTGTATTCTATAACTTACTTGACGGATAATAATCAAGGCATCGTGAACGCTAGTAACCTAGCTTTAGAACTTGGTGGCCTAATACTTAACTTGTCCAAGATAAACAGTTTGACCAACTTTCTAGAATTTGATGCAAGAAAATGGTCTGAAGAAGGCATACATGATTTTTCTGAGATTCGGCACGTGATCTCGTTTCTACTCCAGGTGACCACATATAAAAATGTTAATTCAAACAAACCGAGTCTTGAAGGCAAACATATGAGCAAAGTTTCACGACATTGAAGTAAAATTATCTGTAGAATGCAAGAAATAAATATAATCCGTAAGTTTTCAACAATACACAAGTGGTCTAACATAAAACATGTTTAAGATATCATAGGTCACAAGATTTATGCCAAGATTCAAGATATTGGGAAAATGTAGGCTACAGAGTGCACACACATTTTTCCTAATATTTGAAATATATTGAACTAGGTTTTGACCGCTTTAGCCGATATCGAACACATGTTTGTCCGATATTCTGAAAAAAAAAGTAGCTGCTCCAGTGCACAGAAAATGGCATGACATGGAAGACAAACGACGAAAGCCAAAGGATTATACTGACTTCTTTAAGATTCTGTTCTAACATACTGGCTTTTTGAGAACGAAAATAAGCCCTTAAAACGGAGATTTTTTTTTAGAGAATTGTAATGTATTAAATTTAAATCTCAATACAATCATTTTCAAATTTAATGAAAACACGTCACGAAGAGATCTTGGAAAAAAAGGGAAACTGTGTATTGAAATTGTAAAAAGTATATTCGTCATTTTAGTCATTACCATACTCGAGTACGAAAACCAGTAGAACTTTATGTATTACGCAATCGTCCGACTACAGAGTTAACAGCATAAAGGTAAGGAAACAATGTTAAAACGGAGAAAATGTCTATAAATGTTCTATACTCTTTTTTTATCTTTTAATTCATTCTTCTCGGTCAAATTATTGGATTATGTGGTAATTGGTTTAGTGTTTAGTATTTCGTTCGGAGTGAAAAGCTTGTTCGTTTTAATTAATAAAGAAATGTATTTTCCTATTGCCACTTGTGTAAAGATGGTAATATACAAAATCATTCGGTATAACCGTAAAACTTTGTAATGGCAGAATAGGGCAACGCTTACTGTACAGATAGAAATATTGTTAAGTCTCTAAAGTCAAGAGGGTATACATTGACCCTATCTTTATGTTTAATAACACATAAATGTTTCATAAAAAAATTATCTTGCGTCAAAAGGGTATTTAAGGTAATGCGTTAGACAATCCTCGGTTTGGAACCTGCAAAGCGCCGTTTTAGTTAGTCAAGAAGGACGCGACGCGATTTGCCGTTAAAACTTAAATTGGTAGCCACGATTTACCGTCAGAAATAAGGCGATTTATCGTCATTAAAGATGTTTTATGGGTCACCGTGATATAGAGGGTGCCACTATGTATCGTCATGGGAGAGGCTCTGCGATATACTTTCCTTAATAAGATGACATGAATAACAGTGACAACTGAGGTTCCACGATTTCCATAATGACCTAGGTGATCGAGGCACCAAGACTAACCATCACGAAGGAGGAGCAACAGTTTTCTCTGATGAATACGGTATCGAGACCAACATTTAAGAGGAAGCACGCTTTTCAGTATGAAGGACTGTAAGTTATTGACTGTCTGACTGGGGTATTCGGAGCCCATGTGTTCCAGCCCAAATGTCGACAGGTTGCGTTTATGGACAAGAAACTTAATAGCCATACTCAGTTTACCAAGCCTAAAAATTGGTAGGAGATTAAGCCACAACTTCTCCCTAAGGAACGTGAAAACATCTAGATTGAGTCTACGAGCTAGGAATCGATTAGCTTAAGCATTCGTCGCAATCGAATCTGACTAAATTAGTATTTACAAACTAATACTGAGGTGCCACGATGTACCGTCGTAAAGATAGCCTACCGCTATGTTATGCTGCAATGAAACAGGTGTTCATGCATATCATATCATTGAGGCGTCAAAGTTACGCGACATGAAGTAGGCATTGCGATTTATAGTCGTCAAAGGAATATTGTACGTGGATTAACAGCCATGAAAGATTTATCAAGTTAAACGTCACTAATAAGGCGCAACGATTTACAACCAAGACGGCGGTGTTATGTTTCCTGTAAATGGGAAGGCGCCATGATTTGGGTGGCAGGAATTTCGTCTAGATTGAGGTGCCGCGACAAACCGTCATGGTGAAAGCACCACAACTTACAGAACTGAATTAAGGAGTGTACGTTTAACCGTCATGACGTTCACGCCACGATTTATCATTATGACAGAGTCGCCACGAATCACCGCCTTGAATAAGGCGCCACAGATTTGTCGTCATTACGAACGTTCCACGATCCGCCGTCGTAAGAAAGGCGCCAATATTTACCGTCATGATTGGGGCGCGTTGTTTTCCAGACATGCCTTATTATTTAACTTACACCACAATGCAAGAAACGAATCAAGAGAAAGGCGTCACGATTAACCGTCATGATTATGGTGTGTGGATTTCTCCGAGATAACTAATTTTTATCTTACTCTTTATCTTACAAAAAGGATCATAAAAAGAATCAATGTTTTACTTTTTTCATTTCTTACCCACTAGAGCGTAAATGTGTAATTAAACATCAAGCGCATCCAAGCATGAACTTAAATTAAAGAAATTTCCTTTAGCGTTGGTTACATGTACGACGAGAAATGTCGTTTATTAGTATTCATTTTCCCTTGAGCATAAAGTATCTCCCAACAGATGTACATTTAAAATTACACAATCACTTACTTTAATCTTAAAGAAGCACTTGTGAACACTTTACCTTCCATTCTTCGGGCCGACTAGGGTCGCAAGAGTTGGCATTTTGATTTCCTCTCTATGCTGGTGGCACTTTTTATGACTTGCTTGATTTTACACTTCTCAAATGACCCAACCTATTGCGTGACGAATTTCAGTGGTATGTGAATTTATGTTTGGAAATACAATTGAACAATCAGTACATGTATTCGATCGAACATCTTACTATGTAGAATATTTTCTCCGGTATGAACTCTATCAACTTTCGCATTTTGCCAGCCATTCTGAAAATGTGACTTTTCTTTAAGCAACATCAACAAACAAACAAAACAAACAACAAAATAAAGCCAAAGCAAACAAATAAAAAACAACAACAACATTAAATTGATTGACGAGTGATACTGTAAATACCCGCATTTTTTCTTTAAACGAAAATTTGACATGAATTTACCAAGATATGAGCCTAACCAATACAACTTTTAGTATCGGTCTTTTCGAAAACGGCACTCGTTTTTTTTCCCCCCGAAAATTATCGATGATTCGCCATATTTTCAAGATATTTCTAAAAATGACCAACATCTTATTTTAATGTAAATGATCATTGAGTGATACTAAAGTAAAGAATTCTGCATGATTTCATAAAACTCAGACATAAAGTATTCGAGATTTATGTCTGGACAAGACCAGTATTTCCTTTGGAGTTCGCCATTTTGAAAATTGCGGTCATCTTGATTCCCTTTTCATTGAACTATATCAACGAATGATACCGATTACATCCCAACCCCTATCCTCAAAATATCACGAAATATTCTGACATACATGATCGTTTTGTGACATTTCCAACCATTTCGCTTGTGCGTGACTAGCACACATTGAGCACCCTGGACAGCCATTTGGGGCAATTAGAATATTCGCTGATTGTTTAAAGAAGCGTTAGGTCAGTATCTATCTACAGAGCGCAGATTGAAGACTCAGATCAGACTGTGCGGATGCAGAGGCTGATCTGAGTCTTTACTTGGCGCACATGTGTAATGGTTGGAAATGCCACGCATGCACTCATAAACATATACTTTCTAAAGTGTCAAAGATAAGCCCGATCAATATTTCCTTTAATATATACCATCTTGAAAATTGCGGCAAATTTGGTCGTTTTCTTTCTCTCACTCTCATTGATATGACCGATGGTAAAACTCATTATATCCACTCGACTACATGAAATTCCAAAATTCCAGCACAAAGCGTCTGAAAAGTATGCCCATCCAATAACTTCTTTTTTCTTTTTATTTTGTGGAATTGAACTGATTATATCTATCAAATTTCAAAGAAGAAGAAGAAAAAGACACCCCCCCCCCCGAAAAAAACCCCAAACAAATATGTCACATAGTCGGGCGTAATCAAGGACTGATTCATAATTTCTTTTTCAAGGTGACTTTTTTTCAGACCTGCCTTATGCCATTTATCATCCTATATATATAGTTGGATGATCTCGTTTCCTAGCTTAAGGGAAATTCCCGGGCAGTTTTCTGTCGAAGAAAAAGTAAATAATATTTGTGTGAAGAAGAACATGTTCCGAAGACTTCGTTGGGGTCAGGTAATAATAACCGAGGGTTATATTCAGTCGTCAACTGGCGAGAGTAATCATCCTCTCATTGTTATCCTTATAATCTTATATACTTTTATACAATGAAACCGAGGCAATATCCTTCTTATGTATTTCAGGAATATTAAAAAAAAATTCTGCCTGAAATTTCATCTCCTTGGTAATTTTAGCTCACTTGAGTATATTGTGCTCAAAATGATTGGTCACATTAATTACCTTTATTCAAATTGAAGAGACCTCCTTCAAAAGCATGCTGAGCAACCAATTCCCACTGAACCCCGCATTTTAAGAATCTAAAAGGCTTAAGAAAAGGCTTTGGGCAACATTGTGGTCAATGAATAAATTGCAATTTCTTCAGTGTCCACAATCTGTTCAACCCTACAAAAGTCAAAGAAGGCAAAGAAGATTAATTAATAAAACCTTGCTTTGCTAGCTTACAGTAGTTTTCAGTACTTTGATTATTTAATTCACGCTGCACATGGTCATTTACCGATTTCAAACTATCGGTACCGTGCATGGATTTGATAAATCTGCGATGGTAGAGAATGATATCGATACCTGAAACTATTAGAACAAGTCTTTGAGGAAAAAAGTTTTTTATTGCCACCCTATAGAATTTCATGGTAAATAACCACCTTTGTCCTATATACGTTTGATTTGTTTGTTTGAATTGGGTTTTATGCCGCTTTCAACAATCTTTCAGTTATATCGCGGCGGCTGGAGCACCTAACAATGGATTCCTGGTATTTCTCACACCAGTACCGCCATTACATCGTTTCCTAGCCTTCAGTTACTATCCCACATAGGTCTACGATTATCTACCCATTGGTGGGAGACAAATAGTCGGAAAGGATGGGTGCCGCCGTCGGGGCTCGAACCCGGGACCTCTAGATTGACAGTCCGACGATAGTTAATTCAACGGTTACAAAGTTCTGTTGAATGATGTTGGGTTATTAGGCACGATTCTTATTCAAGTTTAAGAGGGGCACTTCGTCGGGCTGACCAAACTAACATACTATTTATATTTCGGATGAGACGTTAATCCGAGGCCCCGTGTGACGGTGCTTTCCAACAGACAGGTTAAAGAACCAGGCGGGATTTTGCAATTTCATCCTGTATCCCCCGTTACAACAAACCGTCGTCGTGCGGGCATATCCCATGGTAGCAACGATAGATAAATGGAAATACACATACATTTTGGGGGAAAATCAACACCCAATGTCACTTGGACGATAAATATCTCTTCAAGAGTTTTATTTGTGGTTGGATAAGTAAAAATAAAAACTTGGGCTGAAAATAAGTTTCTTTATTCTTAACTTTTCATTCATTCTCAGCGAACAAATACCTTTACTTAGAATTCTAAGAACTACATTCAATTAAGACATAATTTTGATTTGAAAACTGAATTGTTTTGTTTGTTTGAACGGGTTTAACGGTACTTTTAACATCATTTCAGACATATCGCTGAGACTGGAGCACCAAACCATGGGTTCCTGGTATTTCTATCATCAGTAGGTCCTACTACCACTACATCCTTTCCTAGCCTCCAGCTGCTCATCCAACTTAGGTTTGCGATTATCGACCAATAGGCGGGAGACAAACGTCGGAAAGGATATTTACCTACCCTATTAATCGAACCTTGGACCCAATTATTGAGTCCAACGCGCTACCAACCCCGATATTGCCGCGGCCACATGAAAACTGAATAACTATGCCTTAATTCAATCTTAAACGCGTAGCCCACAGTCTAAGAGAAATCTTAGGGTAGTAACCGAGTGAGATATTGTCTCACATTGGTTTAACGGGATTGTCCGTCGATAGTTATGTGAAGGAAGTAGGATAAAAAAAAGTCCTGTGACAAAAGGCCTAGTGTACAAAAAGTCCCAGTGTCAAAAAGGCCCGGTCCTAAAAAGGCCTAATTCTAATGATGAGCAGAAAGACCCAGTCCAAAAAGGCCTACTTATGTACAAGTATTGCAAGTCAATATGATTTCATCTTACTCAACTGCAAGGGGAAATATATTTATTGATAAGAAGTGCGTATATCTTATGCAATTGCCTAAATGATAATGTATTTATTATACTTAATTGTTTATGCCAACACCTTTCAGTACACTGAAAGGGGGGTATCGATGTTATTTCATGTCACAGATTTTAATTATTTTCATTCTCTCCAATATATTATTTGAATACAATATTCTTAAAAGCATTTTTATGAAAATCAGAGATCATTTATCAAGATAAACTAGGGTACTTTTATGATAGCCTTTGTAGACTTTTAACCTATTTTTAGATTACTCCGAAACAGTTGCAATGTATACTGATACATTTAGTGGAGCGTATGACCACTGGAATCAAACATTCAGTTTGAATTCGCTCAAACCAACGTCGTCACGAGTTAATTTCGCTAGCCAGTTTTCAGTTCTGGCAAGATCTGTCCAAAACTGCCGAAAGAGTTAAAATAATTATAGACATTTGCGCTAACTACTTGATGTGACATAATTCAGGAAGTCTGGTTGTTTGCATTGTCACTATTGAACTTGTGTTATATGCGAATAAGGTCATGCGTTGTCTACAACCGAATGCCGTGTTTTCTAAAATAAGTGTGGACTTTGGCTTTACCTTTCATAGATAACCACAAAAAGCCACTTTAAGCCTATCGTATTATCATGAAGAAAATAACTGACTTGTATTTAAGTATTAAATGTTAGTTTGAGCGCAATGGGGTCAACTGTAAAATTCGTCATATCCAGAATTCAGAAACATCAATAACCCCTTTTAATAAACGTATATACATAAAATTGTACTTTTCTAATTGGTTATTTTAAATTGTTTGATTCTATTTAATTAAGTTTACGTCTGTTTAAAAATGAAACAAAAGAAATGCAAATTGTCATAGGCAAAATATTGTCAAATGCTAAGATTGGTCAGTGGGCCTTTGGGGTCAGATTTAATAGCGGGCCTTTCTGATCTGGGTCTTTTGGGCCAGGCCTTTTGGCTCAGTTTGAATAGTAGAACTTTATAGTGGACCCTTTGGAGCTAGGCCTTTTTGGATCGGGTCTTTCTGACACTGTGCCTGCGCATGAAGATACAACCTCGATAATTACCTGTGTTAGTGTTTATCATCTCTAGTGGAAACCGGGTCTAGTCCGGCCACGGGGCATGTTCGGCATTCGATGGTTTCTTGCACATCTGTTGAGGTGGAAATATGATAACCCTATCGTGGCGTCACTCATGACGATCTTTTCTAGTACGTCCGAAAACGATGATCGCAAACATTGAAACGGTTGAGAATAGATTTCCGTTTTCGAACTCGGTAAGGAAGTTTTTTTTAAAATACTGTTTCAGTTTTTATTATGTCCCAGATTGCTGATGTTTACATATCTGCATGTCTAGATTTATTCGTGTTTGACCTTGCCCTTTTCATTGATGCATAGTTTATGTCTTCATGTATGTAAGACCGTTAGAAGTTGTCACGTTATATATTTGCTCCGTGAGTCAGGGGCTAGCTCGGCCTATGGGATCAGGGCATGTCTGGCCGCGACCGAACGTGCCCAACAAAATTATCTCATTGTTTTTTTTTTGTTTTGTTTTGTTTTGTTTGTTTGTTTTTGGGGTTTTTTTGTTTTTTTTTTGGTATCTGTAAAAACAGTCCTTATACTGATCAGATACTGCCTGGGCTTTTACGGATTTGTTGCTAATTCCTTTTTCATATTGAAATATATTTATGTCTAGACGATTTCCTTTACAATATGATTCAAAGACAGATCTGGTATAACAGCTTTATTCCTTGATAACCTAAACAATATTGACATGTGTTAATTTATCTGTTTTTTTTTTTTTTTTTTTTTTTTTTACTCTTCATTGTTTATACAGCACTAGATGCCTTTCCAGTCAATACATAAAATTATATATTATTACAGACAATCCAAATCTTACGTTTTTGTTTCTGTTACATTTTGGGCTTTTACTAGATCTATACACACGGAAAAGTGCGAAACTAGATCAGAGGGATCTTAATAGACCCCTCTTATGTGGGTTTACATGTTTTCAAAGGACACTAAAATGCATCTTCAGAACTGAAAACTCTCGCTGCAAATATGAAATAAATTTATTTTGTCTGTTTATCTAGTTGACATATAATCTTGTAAAATAACAAATACAGTTTTCTGTCTTTGGCCCAAAGAGACATGTAGTTGCCACACGTCTCGGTTTAACAATAGTGCATGGTTCTGTTGTCGGTGTAAGGCAGTTACTGGCGCTAATTGATCTAAAATAACTTCAGGATCCTCTAAATTTTTTTCTTTCTTTTTTCCGGAATCACATCATAGTGCGCACATGTAAACGGAAAATACCATATAACGCCGTCAGATTTCTCATTGAAAACACTGGATCACTACAACAGCAGACCTGATGGCTTGAAGCAACAAGCCAAATGTTTGGAGTTGCGCGCTCGACCCTTCAAGACTATGTAAAGAATGGGATGATGAAACTTGGGAGAATTTTCTCGTCTAAGAATTAAAGTGTTATTGGATTAATGCAAATTTGTTGATTTTTTTTCATTTATGTCTTCCCTTCAGTCATAATGAAGAGAATACGATAGCAGCTCTGAGGGGTCTAAAAATGCCGACCTTACCCTGGGGGTCGGCCGAACCTGCCCCACTGCGGGGTATGTTCGGCCTTTATGACCAGACTTCTTTAACGGAAAGAGATATGGGGCTAGGTGTACTTGGGCTAGTTCAGCCTCATCATGCCCTACATAAATATATACATATCAGGGATGGATCTGCAACTGTCATTGAATTTTTTTTCCCTTTTTTTGAAAAAAGGGGCTGGACTAGCCTTGGTCTCTCCTATTATATTATTAGTTAAAAAGAAAAAAAAAAAAAAAAAAAAAAAAAAAACAAGAAGAAAATACGAACAAACAAACAAAAAACAAAACAAAACACACACAAACACAACCAAACAAAATACACACACACAACTTAAGTAGACCTGAAGTACAACCTGCATCGGAAGGGGTGTGGGGGCATTGTCATTTACAATATGATACACTAATAGTATCGGCAGATCACATTTTTATTCTGAAGGCAAATAAGAAATATTTATGGCACAAAAGGACAAAGATATACTGACATATTCTATTTCATCCGCACACTTCCCTTTCTTTCGAATGATGGGTCGTAAACATCAATCTTTTATAGTATTGTGGAAATGCTAAGTCCGAGTTCACTGCGTAAGTTTTAGTCTAACTTTTCCAGTCTATGTTCAAGTATACATGACTTACTTCCCTTTCATTATTTATTTACAGATGGCGCAGGATAGGGTTAGTGTTGTCAACAAGTGTAATTTATACCCTTAAAATCGAAAGCCCTAGAACTGGTAAGCAGGATTCAATATTTTTATCTATCAAATTTTTTGTCGAATAAAATCACATATAATGGAACATGCATCATGGCAAGCACAAACTAGATTGGCGCATAGCATGCACCACCAATCCTCCAGGCTCCGGGTTGAATGATCTGTTTGCATGGGTGGATGTCAGTTTAGCTTAATGCTTTCCTGTTTTTGGAATTTTAGACATGTCCAAATTGAAAGAGGCTGAGACTAAATAAAAATTTATTGCAATTTGAAATGAAACCATCCTATTTGGTAGAAAGTATTGCGGGAAAAGGAGAAATTGTCCGTCACAAGCAAATTCTTATTCCTGCACGGTTCTCAAGTATAAATTTACTGTAGTCTCCCATATTGATCACCTTAAGCTATAAATTTGCGCATGCACAGTTACAAAATGATAATTAGACTTCATGAACTTAACTGAAAGTAACAATAATTTCAATTAGAATATTTAAGTACAAATGAAAAACAGATTTGTAAAAAAATTGTAACAAAAATCTCTCTTATTCGATCGCCTTAAGCTATGTAACTGCGCATGCACACTTACAAAATGATAATTAGACTTCATGAACTAAAATGAAAGTAACATAAATTCAATTAGAATATTGCAGTAAAAATGAAAAACAATTTTGTGAAAAAAATTGTAACAAAAAATACTCTCTTTTTGTATCCATACACTGATCATTGAGATCCAAATTCATTCTCCCATAATCGAGCACCTTAGCAATATACATCCAAGGATCAATGTCACACTTTCAGCATTGGTGAAACGGTTATTGAAAATGTATTTTGAGTTATTTGCCATCTATCTACCCAAACTTCAAAAAGCATCTACATGTAAAAAAGCATTTGCAAGAAGAAAAAACATGAACCCCAAAATATTTTTTAAGGAATGACAAAAAATTATAGTATAAACCGGGTAATGCAAGAGTTTTAAGGAATAATTTGTATTTCTCTGATAAATTTCGTACATTGTCATTGATAAATGTTGATTTCTTACAATTTGCACATTGCTTGTTATACACAAGCTAACTGCAAGTGTGCAGAAATGAAAATGATCGAATATTGGAGACTGCTTAAATACGGGAAACTCTAGTATACTCCTATACAGCTTACAAGTATTTGTTTGCCAGAATGCATTCTCATTTGCATAGCCTATAGTCAGAATGGTACTGCCTTTGACTTTAACTACACCGACAGGTAGATCCCAAACAACTGCATCATGAGATTGGATGATGGGCATTAATTATTGCAAACAATTTCCATGGTTGATGTGAAAAATGTTTTAACACCAAAACAGAGTACTTAAAAGCTATAAAAGTAAGATCTTTATTGCATTTAAAGGAAATCCCGAGGTGTGTCCATATTTGTCAACAAAATTAGCTGCACATGCGTAAGCCTTGTTTTCTATTTTAGTATGGCTAAATTCCAGATTTTCCATGTACGTACCAAAATTGGTGACTACCTGTCGGCTTTGCTAAAGGTGACAGTGGTACCTGTCTAAGCCTGTAGTCTCAAAATTTCAGGGAACTTAAGTTATGAATTTGCACATGCTTACCTAAACAATGTAAATTGATTCTATGAACATAACTAAAAGTAACACAAATTCAATTAGAATATTGCAGTGTGAAAGAAAAACAGATTTGTAACGAAATTTGTTATAGAAATTACTCTGTGTTTGCATACACTGGTCATAGAAATCAAAATGCAGTCTTGGCAATATAAATCTTATGATCAATGTCACACTTTCTGCATTGGTGAAACAGACTTAAAAATGTACTTTGAGTTATGTCCCATCTACCTATACAAATTTCAAAAAAGTGTCTACATGACGAAAGCATTTTTAAGAAGAGCAAAAACACGAGACCCAAAATATTTGTATGGAAGCACAAAAAATAGTATGCACTGGGTATGGAAAGGGCTCAAGGTATAATTTGGTTTACTTTGACATATTTCATACACTACATTGATTGATATTAATTTCTTACAATTTGCACATTGTTTGTTTAACATGAGTTAACTGTGCATATGCATAAATGAAATTGGTCAAATCTAGGAGTCTGATCGAATGTGGGAAACTAGAGGCTTCATGTATGTAACTGCAAGAGGTGCAAAAATATGATAAGTATAGAAATCAACTATTGACCAATTCCCAATGATGCTTTTTTGATGCTCCCAGGAAAAAAGCTTTGGAAAACATTGTTGAAAATGTGAATAAATTGCTTGTTATAAGCAATTTCTTCAATATCAACATTGTTTTTTACCCCAGAGGCAAAAAACAAAACAAAAATTCATAAACTAAAATTTGTCTGCAACAATATTGAATTAGGACTAGGCTAAAAGGTTGTCATCTGGGGGTGAGTTAACCAAGTATGACTTTTTGATATACCTTTTCCTTGTTGCAAAGATTATATTGAGTTGGCCAATCACTTTGAAACCTGTGAGGAATGTACAGTAGTTCAAATTTTTCAAATGTCTATATTCTGTCTCCATGACGTTATTTTTCCCTTTAACCCTTTCTTGTACAAACACGGGAATTACGTTCTGTGATTTTATACTTGAGAAAAAATTGAAGAAAAGAAGAAATTGCTTGAAATTTTTTCCACCCTATTAAATGGTTATTTTCCAATTTAAACCAACTTTAAATTTTCGTCTACAAAACCTTTGAATTTAGATAGGTCTAAAATTTTGTAAAACAGGAAAGGGTTAAGGGTTTTCTTGTTTGTTTCTATTTCAGGATTGGGAAACAGGTTTAGAATCAAGCCATACAGTAGACAAACTGACCTAGATATGCGTGTAGTTTATACATGTTTTCCTGATGTCTGGAAATGAAAGACAAGAAACTGTCAACTTAACCCTAATTCAGCCAGATGGTATATAAAGTCATTCATAATTAAGTAAAATTTTCAAATATTTATCTTTCTGTAAATCCAAAGGGTTGGTATGCACAGGGGATCGGATAACTAAGGGATAAAGAATTGATCAATTGATTTGATTTGCCAACTTTACTGTTAATAGGTACCAATAGACTAGTCCATGGTTTAATTTGTTTAATCATTGTGAAAGTTGATTCACAATTAGCAAACACCAGAAACACAACTAAAAGAATGCCATGCACTTATCAGAATAAGTCTGTAGAATTTCATGCCTACACATTTTCTCCTAAACTACCGTTACTAATGGATTCGATTTAAATTTTACTCGTGCACTCAGTTTTTAGCATTTGGTTATTAACCCATTCCCACACAATGACACTTTTAAATGCCTCTCAATATGAAAGCTTTGGAAAACATCACGTAAAACGAAGAAATTGTTTGTTTCAAGCTATTTCTTCATTATTCACACTGTTTTCTAACCCCAAAGACATAGATTTTAAAGACTTTGTCAAATTAAAATTGTGGTCTGAAACTTCTTTGAATTTGGACTGGTCTAAAATTATTCCCCTTGAAAGGTACCAGTGTCATGCGTAAAGTTCTGTTGTATGCTCCCAAAAAATGAGGTCACAACTGAAGGTCATGTGACAATCATGCGAAGTAATACTTGACATACACTTTTCTAGTTTATCCTAAATGTACGCAAGAAAGACCAACTAATGTTGTTATGTATGTTAGATCGATACCGTTCTTTGAATCAGCATTCACTTAATGGGATACAACATGGACAGGAAACAAAGTGAATTGTTAAAACCATATCTTGTTAAGAGCAAGGAAGTTCATTTTAAACAATATATCTTATATTCGGTCACTAAAGCAAATAGGAGTCTTATATAAAAAAGAGAGTGTGAGTAAAAGTCTCTGAAAAGAGCATTTTGTGTTTTTCTGATTGATTTCAACTAGTGTTTGTTTAAATTTTGAGATCAAGGTGATGATAGACGATTCTCCACAAATGATGTCATAATTTTATTTAAACAAATCTGAAATTTTGGGGGGTCCCAATTCAAACTATTGAAACTTCTTTCATGAAGTGTAGGCTGACTGTGCAGAATTATTTTGATCTTATATTTCAAATGTCATGTTTATTCATGCTCTCACGCCTTGAGTATGTTTTCTTATTTATCTTGTAAATTTTGGGGGATAGTTACAACAATTGCCATCACTACCTCAAGTCAATGTTCATTTACTTTTTACCTTCTTTTCAGATACTAGGCCTCCACTGACCAATGGTCAAATTGCAGCTATTACCATTGCCACAATATTTGTGTTTTTCATATCAATGCTGTTGATTGTTTGTATTGGAGAATACTATAAATATATAAATGGCAAAAAGACAAGGGTATGTTACAAATATCTAATAAATACTGTTGATTGTTTGTGTTAAAGAATACTATAGATATATAAAGGGCAAAATTATAAATATCATAGCAAGGCTATTGATTTTTTTAAGATAGAGAAAACTATAAATATATGAAGGGCAAAAAGACAAGCTTATGTTAAAATATCATATCAATGCTATTGATTGTTTCATGTTGGAGAATACATATACAATGTACTATAAATATATTAAGGCAAAAACAGGGTGTTTTATGAATGCCACATCAATGCTATACATTATTTGATGTTAGAGAATACTATAAATATATAAAGGGCAAAAAGGGAAGGGTATGTCACAAATCTCATATCAATGCTGTGATTGTGTTGCAGAATACTATAGATATGTTAATGACACAAAGATTGGATTATGTTACAATACACTCAAGTATACCAGGGAAAATCAAGTAATCTTGTTTGTGGACAAACATCATAAAAATGAGGCAGATCACTGTTAATATGATATTATAATAGTATTTCAAATGAAATGTACATACAAAGAACTGATTTAACATCTTAACCCATTCCCACACAATGACGCTTTTTGATGCCCATCAAGAAAAACAATTTGGAAAACATTATGGGAAATAATGAAATTGCTTGTGACAAGCAATTTCTTCATTTTACACAATGTTTTCTACCCAGAAAGTGGAAAAAACTAAAATTTCATAAACTTTAAATCTTTGTCTGCAAATCCTTTCAATTTTGAACAGTCCAAAATTTTGATGTGTTGGAAAGGGTTAATGATAAGGTTACTGTCTCACTGATTTAAAATCTTTATGATCGTTTGAACCATTGTTTAACCCATTACCAGAGGGCAAAATATTAGACTGATCAAAATTGAAAGAAGTTGCAGATGACAGTTTAAAGTTAATAGAATTTTTATGCCCCCACATTGATAGATCGGGGCATATTGTTTTACCGGTGTCCGTCTGTCCGTCTGTCTGTCTGCAAAACTTAACCTGCCAACTAAACATTTTCCTATAACTTCATCCCTAATTAAGTTACAATGCTAATATTTGGTATGTACATAGGTCTCAACAAGGTGCAACTGGGGAGGGTCATTTCATCAAGGTTAAGGTCAAAATTTTAACCCTTTTCCCTAAAACGTTACTCAAAAACTTAACCTGCCAACTAAACATTTTCCTATAACTTCATCCCTAATTAAGTTACAATGCTAATATTTGGTATGTACATAGGTCTCAACAAGGTGCAACTGGGGAGGGTCATTCATCAAGGTCAAGGTCAAATTTTAACCCTTTTCCCTAAATCGTTACTCAAAAACTTAACCTGCCAACTAAACATTTTCCTATAACTTCATCCCTAATTAAGTTACAATGCTAATATTTGGTATGTACATAGGTCTCAACAAGGCACAACTGGGGAGGGTCATTTCATCAAGGTCAAGGTCAAAATTTTAACCCTTTTCTCTAAAACGTTACTCAAAAACTTAACCTGCCAACTTAACATTTTCCTATAACTTCTTCCTTAATTAAGTTACAATGCTAATATTTGGTTGTAGATAGGTCTCAACAAGGTGCAACTGGGGAGGGTCATTTCATCAAGTTCAAGGACAAAATTTTGACCCTTATCCCTAAAATGTTACTCAAAAACTTAACCTGCCAACTAAACATTTTCCTATTACTTCATCCCTAATTTAGTTTCAATGCTAATATTTGGTATGTAGATAGGTCTCAACAAGGTGCAACTGGGGAAGGTCATTTCATCAAGGTCAAGGTCAAAATTTTAACCCTTTTACCTAAAACAAATAAAAAAATCAATAAAAATCACTCGTTTATAAAGAATTCCTGTTACGGGGGCATGGTGTTTCACAAACACATCTTGTTTTTGTCTTTTTTAATAGAAAACATTGTGGAAAATGAAGAAATTGCTTGATCCAAGCAATTTCTTTATTTTCCACAAAGTTTTCCAAAGTTGTTTTCTTTAGGGGCGTAAGTTGAAATAACATTCTGTTCTGTGAGAAGCAACCACCCATTAAAATTTACAATGATACACATGAAATGTAAAATTGAAAAATAAGTGTTGAGTAGAAAAGAATATATTTTCAGAGAAGAGAAAATTGCAACAAGCAATTTCTTCCCTTCCCATAATGTTTTTCAGAAGCGAATTTTCTTAAGTCTATCAGAATGTCATTTTGTTTGATAATGAGCTATAACCTTCCATAATTCATTTTATGGTTTGATTTTCAGCCCACACATGTAGCCATGAAAATGTCAGCTAGAAGGGAGAATCCATCCACAAACCAATTACATGAACACATTCCACCAGAATCAAGCTTCAGCCATTCTGACCTAGTCAACTCATCGTCATTAAAAGACTCCGAAAGTAGTAGAGAGAATAGTCAGAGATACCGACACTCTTCAGGTAATGAACGCACTTCCAAGTCAGTGTTTTATGGTGACGTAGACGTAAACTATGAGGAGAGTTTAGAAAGAGTTAGCATGGATTGTGTTGATACCTGTGATGTAGATATAAAGTCTGACCATGATGTAACAATTCTTCCCCTCATCCAACCATGTGATGATGGGCTGGAGGTCGAAGAGGAAATGTTCTGTGATAGCGTCGACAGTCTGGATTCACCACAACAGTACAAACTAGAAGCTGATGTGTGAATGTTCTTTTTTTAATAGTTTTCATAACATTTTAGCTCGAGAGATTGCCTCTGCATCTTTGCTGCCATTGTGCAATTTTTAATTTGTAATATCTCTGGTACTACTTGAGACATTCATTTGAAAATTGAAATGTATGCTCACTATACATAAAAAGAGCAACTCATTCATTCAAGGAATGTTAACAATAAATGCACTTTGTAAGAACTATGCCCCCTTTTTATGCCCCTGCATCAACAAGATCGGGGCATATTGTTTAACTGTTGTCTGTCTGTCCGCCTGTCTGTCTGTCTGTCTGACTGCAAAACTTAACCTGCCAACTAAACATTTTCCTACAACTTTAACCCTGATTAAGTTACAATGCTAATTTTTGGTATGTAGATAGGTCTCAACAAGGCGCAACAGGGGAAGGTCATTTCATCAAGGTCAAGGTCAAAACTGTAACCCTTTTCCTGTTTCTAAAGAATTCCTGTTTAGGGGGTATAGTGTTTCACAAACACATCTTGTTGACCTAACTTTTTCAATAAGTATCTAGATTGATTGATTGTATGGGGTTTACCATATTGTGGTAGCTGGAGCACCTAACTATGGATTCTTGGTATTCTTCTCACTAGTACTACTACTACATCCTTTACAAGCCCCGAGCTCCTCATCCCACTTAGGTTTACGATTATACACCCATTAGTGGGAGCCAAATGTGGGAAAGGATATTAGCCACGACTGGGGATCAAACCCTGGACCTCATGATTGAGAGTTGACACACTACCGACTGTGCTATGGCCGCGGCCTGATTAACTAGAACCCAACCACTGAGTGTCAGGCAAACATGGTACTCTCTTTTGAAACCAAATTATTTAATTTTTAATAATTTAATTGTTAGTTTCGTCTATCAAAAACGAGCGTTCTGATTGGCTGAAAAAAATAATTCATAACTCCATGAAAAAAATTTTGAGCACGCAGCGATTTTGAATGCTTCCGCACAAAATAGTCCCATACAAAAGGTATCAAAATTTGTAAAACTTTTGTTTTTTTTCGCTCGATGCTATTTTATTAAAAAAAATGAAGAGAATATTTTTTGTTTTCATGGAGGTATGAACCGAAAAACCTAATCACACAATGTATGAATCTGCTTGGCGTATTCATACAGTGTGATTAGTTTTTTCGGTTCATACGTCCATGAAAACAAAAATGTTCTCTTCATCTCTTAATTACAGTTGATGTTTTAGTTATAGGTTCCATACATGTGTTTCATTCCACAAAAAAGAAAGAATAGGAACATATTTTTTTTACATTGTCTCTCAATCAACCGATCAAATCCTCCATTTAGAATGGATTTGAACTTTGAACTCCAACATTTCTATGAAGCATTTTTGTTGGTTAGGACTATTCAGTCTGTAGATACAATGTTTAGGGCACAAACTTTTTAGCTCACCTGAGCACGTAGTGCTCAAGTGAGCTATTGTGATCGCCTTTTGTCCGGCGTCCGTCCGTCGTGCGTCGTGTGTCGTGCGTCGTGCGTCGTCCGTCAACAATTTCTTTAAACGACATCTCCTCCTAAACCACTTGGCCAATCTGAACCAAATTTGGCAGAAATGTTCCTAAGGTGGTCCCCTTCAAAAATAGCTAAAAGAATTGAAATCTGTTAAGAACTCTGGTTGCCATGGCAACAAAAGTGAAATTTTAAAATAATCTTTAAAAATCTTCTCCTCCTGACCCAGAAGGCGTAGAGCCTTGATATTTTGCATGAAGCATCAGTATATTGACCTCTTCCAAAATAGCTAAAATCATGATCCTCGGATCCCCAGGGGCGGAGCCCCAGGGGGGTGGGGTTTAAATAGAAATAAAGAACGATTTTTTAAATGACATCTCCTCCTAAACCACTGGGCCAATCTGAACCAAATTTGGCAGAAATGTTGCTTAGGTGGTCCACTTCAAAAATAGCTAAAAGAATTGAAATCTGTTAAAAACTCTGGTTGCCATGGCAACAAAAGTGAAATTTTAAAATAATCTTTAAAAATCTTCTCCTCCTGACCCAGAAGGCATAGAGACTTGATATTTTGCATGAAGCATCAGTATATTGACCTCTTTCAAAATAGGTAAAATCATGATCCTCGGGTCCCCAGGGGCGGAGCCCCAGGGGGGTGGGGTTTATATAGAAATAAAGAACGATTTTTTAAATGACATCTCCTCTCAAACCACTGGGTCGATTTGAACCAAATTTGGCAGAAATGTTGCTTAGGTGGTCCCCTTCTAAAATAGCTAAAAGAATTGAAATCCGTTAAGAACTCTGGTTGCCATGGCAACAAAAGTGAAATTTCAAAATAATCTTTAAAAATCTTCTCCTCTTGACCCAGAAGGCGTAGAACCTTGATATTTTGCATGAAACATAAGTATATTGATCTCTTACAAAAAAGCTAAAATCATGATCCTAGGGTTTCCAGGGGCAGACCCAGGGGGTGGGGGGGTGGGGGGGGTATAGACATGAAGCATCAGTTCTAAGACGTCTTTCTTATTTCTGAAATTATAACCCATGGAAAAAGTTTTTTCCTTCTTTCAAATCAGCACTAAGGCCTTAGAATTTATTATTTAGACTTTTGGATCCCCAGGTTCATAGTCTTTATATGTAATTGTGGCCCACTTGTTTCATAATCCTAACCTTAACATGAAATTAGAATGTTGAAAGAAAAAGAGCCTTTATCTCAGGTGAGCGCCCCAGGGCCAACGGCCCTCTTGTTTGTTACTTGTTACTGGCCATAAATTTTGCAAAATACCCCTGTTTGATATCAAATGGAACTTCCTATCAGAGCTCAGTGGGCATGTCCCCATATATGTCAATTACTTGCTACACTTTGTGCTGAATGGTTGCTACTGTATTTAAGATTATTTTTCTACCTGAAAGTATATTTTTGAGTTATATTTGTATTTACATTTCTCATAGGAAATACATTATGAACATTTTATTCATAAACTTCCATTTTAAATATTTTCCAATTTGATAACCGAATTATGTTCTTTACAGCATGATTGTTTTAGTCTTGTTAGGATTTTTAGCTCACCTGAGCACGAAGTGTTTATGGTGAGGTATTTTGATCGACCTGTGTCCAGCGTCAAGCATGTATCGACAATCTTAAAATGACATCTCCTCCCAAGCAGATTTCAACCAAATTTGGCAGGAATGTTCAATAGAAGTGAGCCCTTTAAAAATTGCTAAAAGAATTGAAATCCATTAAAAAATCTGTTTGCCATGGCAACAAAACTGAAATTTTAATGAAAAACTGGGAGGGGGGCTTGTATAGAAATAAAGAAGGAATTTTAAAACGACAATTCCTCCAAAACCGCTGGGCAGATTTCAACCAAATTGGGCAGGAATGTTCCTCCGGTGGTGCCCTTAAAAATTTGCTAAAAGAATTGAAATCTGTTAAAAACTCTGGTTGCCATGGCAACAAAACTGAAATTTTAATGAAAACTTTAAAAATTATCTCCTCCTGACCAAGATGGTGTAGAGCCTTGATATTTGGCATGAAGCATCAGTACAATGACTTCTTTCAGAATTGCTACAACCATCATCCTCGGGTACCCAGGGGCGGAGCCCCGGGGGGGGGGGGCTTATATAGAAATAAAGAAGGATTTTTAAAACGACAATTCCTCCAAAACCGCTGGACAAATTTCAACCAAATTGGGCAGGAATTTTCCTTGAGTGATGCCACATGAAAATTGCTTAAAGAATTGAAATCTGTTAAAAACTCTGTTTGCCATGGCAACAAAACTTAAATTTGAATGAAAACTTTAGAAATTATCTCCTCCTAACCCAGACGGCCTAGAGTCTTGATATTTTGCATGAAGCATCAGTACATTGACCTCTTTCAGAATTGATCAAATCACCAACCTCAGGCCCCCAAGAAGGATTTTTAAAACGACATCTCCTCCCAAACCATTTGGCTGATTTCAACCAAAGAATTTTATCCAGTTTAAACTCTGGTTGCTATGACAACAAGAGTAAAATTGAAATAAAAAATAAAAAAAAAACATCTCCTCCTGACCCAGAAGTTGAAGAATCTTGAATTTTGCATGAAGCATCAGTACATTGACCTCTTTAAAATTGATAAAATTTTAGAGCCACAGGGTGACTAGGCTTAAATAGAAATAAAGAAGGCAACCCTTTCAAAACTATTTGCCCATTTTAAACCAAATTGGGCTTGTTGATTTAAGTTAAATGTTAAAGCAGGTTTTCTCCCGACCCAGTTTGTATTAGGTCTTGAAGAAAAAAAGAGCCTTATCTCAGGTGAGCGCCAGGGCCACTGGCCCTCTTGTTTATCATTGTTGCCAATATGTTCTGTAGCTTTTATTCATAGCTTTAGATTTCAGAGAAATCCTAAAGTATCACTTTATCCTTGCTGTCTGCAAAAAAAAAAAAAGAAAAACCCTTAAAGATGTTGTCTTATCCCTGTTATTAACCCATTCCCACACAAATACGCTTTTAACCCATTCCCACTCAACAAAATTTTAGACTGGTCCAAATTAAAAGAAGATGCAGACCGCAATTTCAAGTTGGTGAAATTTTATTTTTTTTGTCATTTTGGATGGAAAACATGGTGAATAATGAAGAAGTTGCTTGTAACAAGCAATTTCTTCATTTTCAACAATGTTTTCAAATTTTTTTTTTCTTGAGGGACGTAAAAAGGAGGCCTTGTGTTGGAATGGGTTAAACACCCCTAAATATGTTACCTTTGGAAAACATTGTGGAGAATGTAGCAATTTCTTCATTGTCCACAATGTTTTCCACCCTAAAAGACACAAATTTTGAAGATTTCATCAACTTTATATTGTTGTCTGCAACTTCTTTGAATTTGGACTGGTCTAAAATTCTACCATTTGGGAATGGGTTAATTTGGCTGGTTTTGGAAACCAAAAGTTGAGTTATTCCCAACAGCCTGCTGTCTGGTGTAGGCAGTGGTCAAGCTAGGATTGAAAAAAGGCAGGGTGCTAGAGTTTGGGGTGTAATTCTTTATTCTTGCTTATATCTTGATTATCAAGGTATTTGCTAGAAACTTAGCATTACTGTTCACTGCCATAAACTCTAGATGTCAACTATAAATGTCCTTATAAAGGCAATATCCAGATTTGGCAGATTTCTGTTTTTAACATATTGGCAGTGATTTTTATTTATGAATGTTATCCTTAACACCAAAATGAATTATCTTCGAAAGGTTTGGGACCCATATTCTAATTGATAAATGGTTTACGAACAATCAATACGAAATATTACAACGATATATCACACCTAATTTGATATTGTTTGGAGCTAACACATTTAATGATGGTTCTAACAATGGTCAGTTTTCACACTTTTCGTGCAAAAATTAGTCCACTGCATACATGTAGATCTGTAAATATGCAGTGATGCTTAATCTTTTTTTACTGTTTCATCATAGCGATCATCATCATTGCATGTCTAACCTTTTGATTTCTTACTCATAAGTATAAATACGATATTTTGTAAGAATGTTAAGATGTAATCTATCATCAAATTGGTCCTGCTTAATCACAACATGTATCTTTCTCAATATTAAAAAGCAATTTTATGTATGAGAATTTTATAGAAAAAACAAAAAATATTGGCAGTAGACTGAATTTGTTACATCTAAGCTCAACAGAAGATGTGATTTAATATCAGAATTTCCTCCTGTTCCTACAGTGTTTCATCTATAACATATTAAAGTGGAAAATTAGATGCAGATTACAATTTTAAATTGTTATTTGTTTTAAAATGTTAATCTAAATATTAAAGTGTAGATGCTTAATAACAAGACAACAAATATTTAGACTTTTTGGTCCAAATTGAGAGATGTAGACGACATAGTGTATTTTGAATAGAAAAACTTCCTCCAATCAGGGGAGAATACATTGAGAAAAGGAAAAATTGTTCAGACAAATTGATCTGTTCTCACAATATGTATGTAGTGATGACTATCAAAATGTGGGATTGTGTGGTAATGTGTTAACCCATTCCCACACAATGAAATTTTAGACCAGTCCAAATTCAAAGAAGTTGCAAACGACAATTTAAGTTGATGAAATCTTCAAAATCTTTGTCTTTTAGGATAGAAAACATTGTGGAGAATGAAGAAATTGCTTGTAACAAGCAATTTCTTCATTCTCCACAATGTTTGTCAAAGCTTTCATATGGAGGGGAGTTTAAAAGTGTCACTGTGTGGGAATGGGTTAACCATTTAACCTATTCCCACAATGACGCTTTTTTAGGCCCCTAAAGAAAAACATTTTTGGAAAACATTAAGTAAAATGAAGAAATAATTTATTCAATTTCCGTATTTTTTTTGTACCCAGAAAGTTAAAAAATAACAAAACTTATAGCTGACCACTCTATATTTTGTTGGAATGGCTTAAAAATGGGGATTTTGAGATCAATCCCCTAGCCTGCCCAAGATTCTTTTTGACATTTGAAAAAGTCATTGAGACATGTCATTTGTCTTCCACCAACGGGCTTATGATAAGTTGTTGGCCTTAGTGGAATGAGCAGCTAGTGGCTTCGATCAAATGTTAACCAATTATCAGAAAACAATATTGTAGACTGTTTCAAAGGCCAATTTCAAGTGGATGAAATTTTAAAATCCCCAATCTCTTTGGGTAAAAAATTTGCTAAGAACAAAGAAATTGCTAGTCACTCAGTGTTTCATCAAGCATTTTTCTTGAGGGGTGTAAAAGGTGGGATAGAGTGGGAGAGGGTTAAAGTGCATTTTGTATATACAATCATCTAGCTTTGACAATCTCCAATTCGTTTTAAAATTGACAAATTGCCTCTGTCAATCAAAAAATCTTATGACCAAGGAAATCTTTCATTCCATTTCTTGCCTTTATAATATTACTATCTCATACATTTAAGTAAAAACCACTTTGTCAATGGATGACCTATATTTTTTAACATATTTTGAGCTACAGTTAGGACTTTCCTTTATAAACCAAGATTTTTTTCTGCAGCCAAATGTCTTCTATCACATTTTGCAAACTAATGAATCCTTTCCTGTACAAACTTGGGATTTTATGTCACCATGGTTTTATACTTGAGAAAACATTGTGGAAAGAGATATTGCTTGTAACAATTTCTTCAATATTTTCTAACACAATGAATAGTTTCACTTCAAATTGCATCCGATTTTCATTGCCTTCTGCAACCCATTTATATTATGACTAGTCTAAAAAAATTCGAAAACGAGAAAGGGTTAGGAGTAATTAAAATTTAAAACAGTTAATTGTTTGTCAACCCCTATGTTATGGATACTCATCTTAATTTAAATGAATACCCACAACATAGTTTGATAGACAAATGCTGGAAAGGAAGTTTTACATTGTAGATTTCATTCACTCTCCTTACCTGGAGCTATCTCAAGGTTTTCAAAAAACTGCATTGGAAGTGGATAGAGAACTGTCTCTTTGTCCAACTTCTTTAACCCATTCCCACACAATGACACTTTTAAATGCCCCTCAGTAAGAAAGTTTTAGAAAACCTTGTGGAAAATATCAACAATGTTTTCTACCAAAAAAGACAAAGATTTTAAAGATTTCATCAACCTAAAACTGTTGTCTGCAACTTCTTTGAATTTTGACTGGTCTAAAATTTTATTGTGTGCATATTGGTAAATGCTTTCGAATAGATTATTGCGATTTCTCGATAGATTATCACTTGATAATTGCCCTGAAGATGTAATGAAATTATCAAAATTATAAAATTGCTGATTTGGATGATTTAGCCTTACTGCACTACTGAACATTATTTCATTGGGACCAAAGTTGTGATGACGTCAATAGGTGGCTGTATAAATCAAATGAAAAATGACATGGTTTGAGAGATTTAACAAAAATAAAACAAAAATTAACAATATCATATATTGTTACTTTTTGAATGAAAGAAACAGAATAATTGTTTGAGTTTGTTTTGTGTGAGATTTATATATCTTTTTTTACTTGAACATCAAAAATAATGAAAATAAAACTTTTGCTGTTCATCAAGTGAGATCTTATCAGAAACAAAAAGTAAACCTCCATGTCTATTTGTCCATGACATAACCTGTAGACAGGATTCATTTGCAACAGTGTAAAGCGACTGTATATCGAGGGGTCTCCTTTATGGGAACAGAAGTTTGATTTTTTTGAAGAAAAAATATTCTGTAATCTTTTTATTTTTCTATGTGGTTTACTTGTTAGCTCATCTGAGCATGAAGTGCTCACGGTGAGCTATTGCAATTGCCCAATATCCGGCATCCTGTGTCATTGTCTTGAGATATTAAATTTAACCCTTTCCTGTTTTTCAAAATTTTAGACTTGTCCAATTTGAAATAAGTTATAGACAACAACAAAAAGTGAATGAAATTTAAAAAGTAACCAACCTATAGGATATAAAATATTGTGGGAAAAGAAGAAATTGCTTGTTACAAGCAATTTCTTCTTTTCCAACATTGTTTTCTCACGTATAAAATCACAGGGATGTAAAAAACATGGATTGAACTTGAAAGGGTGAAATATCTTCTGAACCAGTGGGCCAACCTTGATCAAACTTTGCAGGGATTTTCCTTTGGTGAAGCTCTTCCAAAATTGTTCAAATAATTGAAATGCACCCTTCGCTCTGGTTGAGCCATCAATGAGGGTGAAAATAAAAAATCTTTGAAATTAGACATCTTTTCAATCTTGTTCCAATAATGCCCCTTGCAAAGAAGGAAACTTTAAAATTCTTCTTCTATAAAACCAGAAAGCCTAGATAATAAATATTTGGTATTTACAACCTCCCCCCAGTGAACCTGTACAAAGCTTGTTTATGTGATACCCTTTGGGTTATATTTGGGCTTTGCTCGGGCACACTCTATTTTAACATAGAAGGAAAACTTTAAAAGTGCTCTTCTCTGAAATGATAAAGCCTAGAGCGTTGATAACTGGTATGTTCATATGATGACCGTTTGATCATATTTGGGCTCTGCCAAGGCACACCCTATTTCAACATAGAAATATTTTAGAATTTCTTCAGAATCTTGAAAAAAATGAAATCTTTCAAAAATTTCTCTTAAAAGAGGGAACTTTTGAACATTGATACTATATATTTGGTTATTTTGGTATATAGCCAAATTTGTTCATTGGACGCCCCTTTGGTTATATTTGAATTCCACCTATGGACCTTCTTACGACATATCATCGAGCTTATAGATTTCATATAACTAATGGAAAATTCAAAATTGGCCTGTGTTTGATATTCATAAGCTTAATCTCAGGTGAGCACGTTAGGGCACATGGCCCTCTTGTTTTATGATATGTTATGATTATAGAAATTCTGTCATCCATTCCAAATAAATTATTTTTGTATCCCCAGATTGCTTTTGTTTATTGCCATCAACCTAAGATCAAGGAACCCTTATCATCTATTGATACAAGTGATCACCAAAAGCCAATATCTGAGTATTTAATAAACCCTTTCAGTTTCTTGAAATTTTAGACTGAAAGAGCTTGCAGACAACAATAAAAATTGGATTCAATTTGAAATGAAACCATCCTATGTGGTAGAAAATATTGTGAATAAAGGTGAAATTGCTTTTTATAAGCCATTTCTTCTTTTTCAACAATGTTTTCTCAATTATAAAATCACTACAACATAAAATCCCAGGTTCGTACAGGAAAGGGTTAAAATGGAAGTATTTTCTTCAATTTCCAAAATGTTTTCAACACAGAAAGTTGAAAAAGCCTAAAATTTCATAAGAGTTAAAGTTTTGTCTGCTGATCACAGAATACTCCTGCTTTGACAATAGCTGTGGTAGGTGTATAGACTAAGATCAGCCTGCAGTCTGATCTTAATCTACACTACCAGCTTGTTCTTGTAGTTTGGAGGAAATATTTGAACACCTTGTAGATCTAAATTTGACTAAAAATTCAAAATTTTGTGAAGAAAGGATAAAAATTCAGCAGGACAAAGGTTAAACAATGTTTTCTACCATATAGGGTACTATTTACAACCTTCTTCCACTTTGAAATGACATAATAATTAATTATGTAGTCTGAAAAATGTCATCTGTTGCTACTAAATGCAATCATAACTAGAGTTTATATCCAAAAACAACTACACCAGCTATCAATGAATGTTATTAACCCATTCTTACTCTTTTACACGCCTCTAAGAAAAAGTTCTTGTAAACCTTGTGGAAAATGAAGAAATTGCTTGTAACAAGCAATTTCTTCATTATCCACAATGTTTTCTATCAAAAAAGTAAAAAAAAAAAAAAAATTTCCACCAACTTGAAATTGTCATCTGAAGCTTCTTTCAATTTGGAAAAGTCTAAAATTTTGTTGTGTGGGAATGGGTTAATACACCCTCCAACAGCTCCTTGTCACAAGAACCACAGTTTGTCATTGGATTAAGGTCATTTTTAATGGACAGAAACCAAAAAAGAAAATTCACATCCATTGAATCCATTCAATAAAATATCAGAAAATACATGTAATGATTGATTGATAGAATGGGGTTTGATGCCCATTTTAACAGTATTTCAGTCATATCTTGGCAGCTTGAGCACCTAACGATGAATTCCTGGTATTTCTCGAACCAGTACTGCCACTACATCCTTTCTTGGCCTCCAGCTATTCATCCCACTTTGGTTTTACAATTATCTACCCATTGGTTGGAGACTAATGTCAGAAAGGATATTCATGGCGGCCATGGATCAAACCCGGGACCCAGAGGAAAAAATAAACAGGCAAGAACTTCATCTAAGTTTTCATGGTGACCTATTGCAATCATCGTTTGTCCGTCGTCGTGCGTGTTCGTTAACTTTTAAACATTTTCATCTTCTTCTCAAGAACTACTTGGCGGATTTCAACCAAACTTGGTAGAAAGCATCATTGGGGGATGCCAATTCAAGTTTGTGAAAATAGGGGTTCTGGGGGTCATAGGGGCCCAAATAGGGGCCAAAAAGGGGTAATTTTTGGTACTTCTTTAAAAATCTTCTTCTAATAAACCGTTAATGCCAGAGCTTAAATACTTTGTGTGCATGACAACTAGGACAGGTATATTATAAATTGTGAAATTCATGCTCCTGGGGTCATGTATGGGGCCACACCCAGAGGTCAAAGTTCATCATGTTAAAAAATTCACATTTTCATCTTCTTCTGATGAAGTACAAAGCCAATTTCAAACAAACTTGGTGAAAAGCATCATTTGGTAATGGTTATTCAGATTTGTGAAAATTAAAAGGCTTTGGGGTCGGGGGCCCTTAAATGGGGACCAAAAGGGGGTAATTTTTGGTAACTTTTAAATATTTCATCTTCTTCTCAAGAACTACTTGGCGGATTTCAACCAAACTTGGTAGAAAGCATCATTGGGGGATGCCAATTCAAGTTTGTGAAAATAGGGGTTCTGGGGGTCATAGGGGCCCAAATAGGGCCAAAAAGAAAAGGGGTAATTTTTGGTACTTCTTTAAAAATCTTCTTCTAATAAACCGTTAATGCCAGAGCTTAAATATTTTGTGTGCATGACAACTAGGACAGGTATATTATAAATTGTGAAATTCATGCCCCTGGAGTCATGTATGGGGCCACACCCAGAGGTCAAAGTTCATCATGTTAAAAATTCACATTTTCATCTTCTTCTGATGAAGTACAAAGCCAATTTCAAACAAACTTGGTAAAAAGCATCGTTTGGTAATGGTTATTCGGATTTGTGAAAATAAAAAGGCTGGGGGGTCAGGGGGCCCTAAAATGGGGACCAAAAGGGGGTCATTTTTGGTAACTTTTAAACATTTTCATCTTCTTCTCAAGGACTACTGGGCAGATTTCAACCAAACTTGGTAGAAGCATCATTGGGGGATGCCAATTCAAGTTTGTGAAAATAGGGGTTCTGGGGGTCAAAGGGGTCCAAATAGGGGGCAAAAAGGGGTAATTTTTGGTACTTCTTTCAAAATCTTCTTCTTATAAACCGTTAATGCCAGAGCTTAAATATTTTGTGTGCATGACAACTAGGACAGGTATATTATAAATTGTGAAATTCATGTCCCTGGGGTCATGTATGGGGCCACACCCAGAGGTCAAAGTTCATCATGTTAAAAAATTCACATTTTCACCTTCTTCTGATGAAGTACTAAGCCAATTTCAAACTAACTTGGTGAAAAGCATCATTGGGTACTGATTATACAGATTTGTGAAAATTAAAAGGCTGGAGGTCAGGGGTGCCTAAAATGGGGACCAAAAGGGGGTCATTTTTGGTAACTTTTAAACATTTTCATCTTCTCAAGAACTACTGAGGGGATTTCAATCAAACCTTTTTCTATTTCTTTCAAACTAAAATCACTTGTCTTGGTGCTCTTTTACTCAGGTGACCGTTAAGGCCCACTGGGCCTCTTGTTGTGAAAAAGAAGGCTGCTTGCCCTGGGTCACTCACCTGAGAAGTTCCATCTAGAAGTCTGAGTGGACAAGAATTTAAGATGGGCTACAGGCCATTTTTGATCCCATTAGCATTTTTCTAACAAACTTGACAGACATCTATTTCATGATGTTTTATGTGTATTATAGATTGCATAGGTAGTAGGTAATGTACTTTGGGACAAGAACATTTTTGAAATTGCTCTTATTCAGAATTTTTCCAAAGTTTGGACCCCCCAGGGGCGTGGTCATTTTTTACCCAAGGGGGGTAATTTGAATAATCTTGATTGTTATTTATCTGGTTATGTTACATTTCATATGCCTTGTGGTTTATAGTTTTGAAAAGAAGATTGTGGGGACAAGATTTCTTCAAATGGCAATAACTCAATCAAAAGTAAATTTGCTGTATCCCAAATAAATCACACACATTTACACTTCATCAAGTTTATCTGTGAATTTGAATCAAATCCATCCAATAGATGATGAGAAAATGAGAGGACAAGAATAGGCTACAGACCAACACGTTGTAACTACATCACCGAACAAGCAGAGTTTTAGGGTTAATAATAATCAAATTACTGAAAATAATATTCTAAAAATCAGGTTTATTTATAATAATAAGCATATCATCATTTAATACAAATATTATTGCACTAACAGTGGAATCAATCAATCTTACAATTTACCTGTTAACAGATTTCATCATGTTGTGGAGAAAAAAAGAAAACTTCTCTTTCTCCAACATCATTTTCCAATTCTTTATGATAAAAATCTATGCATTCAATCACATCTTATTTGGAGTCTGCAACCTCTTTCAATAAGATAAACTTTGTCATATGGTAATAGGTTTTCTTTAATGCTTTCAGGTGGATTATCGAGAAATAACGGTAGATTATCATTTGATAAACTCACCACCTATCCAGTGAAATTATCAAAAACTTATGCCCCGCTTTGGTTCATTTCACCCTATCTGATGTTATCTAAGCAGAGCCAAATAAGTGACATTATCATGAGCTTTGCATAGCAGTCACGTGCAAAAGACGCACTTTAAGAAAATTGGTCAAATAATTTTCGCATTTTGTCTAATTTTTGCATTAAAGAAATAGAACAATTGTTTGTTTTTCGAGTAAGATCGATTGATATTTCATTTCGTGAACAACAAAAGCTATATTTTCACGAGTGGCAAAGCCACGAGTGAAAATAAAGCTTTTGTTGTTCACTCAATGAAATATAAATCGATCTTACACTAAAACAAACGATTATCCTCTATATGTTTAGCATTATACTTCTTTTATTTCCTAATGAAGAATTCAAAATCAACACCACTCAATTTGGACACACTGTAGTATTAGAGCTGTTGAAAATATTGTGGGAAAAGAAAATGCTGAATCCTTATATTTTCCCCCCTTTCTAACGATATTTTTTACCCTATTTGATACAAATTCTAATGATAAGGTAACAAATCGCAATTAGTCTGCATCTTCTTACAATTGATGAATTGCTGATCTAAGTATAAAGATTTACTGACTTATCAAACCATCAAGACTGGAAGTTATCTTTGAACTCCTACATTTATGTTAAGCATTTATGTTTGTTTTGTAACTTAAGGGTTGTAACTACAGCTTATTAACCATATTATTTATTTGTTAAAAGTTACTGGCAATAAATTCTGCAAAACACTATCTAAGTCCAACTTTCTGTTTGAGATCAGTGGGTATGACATCAGTCTATCAAATTTGACTGGCCTAAAACTTGGTCATCTAGTAGAAGGTTTAACCCATTCCAACACAGCAAAATTTTAGACTGGTCCAAATTGAAAGAAGCTGCAGACGACAATTTCAAGTTAATGTAATTTTAATTTTTTTCGTCTTTTGGGGTAGAAAACATTGTGGATAATGAAGAAATTGCTTGATACAAGCAATTTCTTCATTTTCCACAATGTTTTCCAAAGCTCTTTAATTGCGGGGCGTAAAAAGGAGGGCTTGAGTTGGAATGGGTTAAGATTACAAAGAACCATTATGGTTTTGTGCAATCAGTCATATTTTGCATAGGGATACTACCCTGCATATAAACAAAGACCAAAGTGACCTCTTATTAGACCATAACACTGAGATAAAATCTAATTATTCATTTAAGAGATGAAGAGAATATTTTTTGTTTTCATGGAGGTATGAACTGAAAAACCTAATCACACTGTATGAATACGCGAAGCGGATTCATACATTGTGTGATTAGGTTTTTCGGTTCATACCTCCATGAAAACAAAAAATATTCTCTTCATTTCTTATAATTTAATAGCATCGAGCGAAAAATGCAACAACTTCACAAATTTTGATACATTTTTGTATGGAACTATTTTGTGCGGAAGCATATAAAATGGCTGCGTGCTCAAAATTTTGTTCATGGAGGTATGAATTAAATTTTTCGACCAATCAGATCGCTCGTTTTTGATAGACGAAACTAAGAATTAAATTATTAATGCATATTTTTTTAACAATTCAGAAGCAAAACAGACAAGGAATTTCTAGAAATCGGTTTATTTTTCACAAATGGCTTTCAATAAGCTGCATGATAAGACTTATCTTAAAAATGAGGGCAAAGGTCTTAAATAAGAGGGATCAACCTATATCAAAAGTGCTTTAACCCATTCCCCCACACAGTGACTCTTTTTGACGCCCCTCAAGAAAAAAATTGGGAAAACATTGTGTAAAATGAAGAAATTGCTTGGAACAAGCAATTTCTTCATTTTCTGTAGTGTTTTCTACCAAGAGAATTTAAAAAATCTGAATATTCATAAATTTCAAATTATTGTCTGCAACTCCTTTCAATTTGGACCAGTCTTATTTTTTGCCTACTGGTAATTGGTTAATCAGGCGTGTGAAAGATTTTTTTTCAATTTAATGTAAGGTTAGACTTCCTTGCAATGTCTACAGTTTGTCTATTTGAAAAATTTTAATAATGGTGGACAATGGAAAATTGGAAAGTTCCCTTAACTTAGGTAATAGTACTCGACATGTAGTACTCGACATGAAGCAAGTATTTTTGCATACAGTACTTCCTCATAGTAATGGAAAGATCGTAATCAATGAAAAATGAAGTCATTTAAGATAGAAGTTCTAGCTAATTTATCCATTAACCATAACAGCTTTTCCATTTCTGTGCTCTGGTTGTTTGCCCAGTTCATCTGTCAACTCGTCAATTGGCACTCTCTTGGATATTTTACATCTGGAATAGAAATAGGTATCTAAACACAATCTACTACCACACCATCCTGACTTGTTGAACCCTCTCTGAATTATATTTAGTTAAGTAGTGTGAAAAAAGAAGAATTTACTTGGTTGAGCACTTTGTCTGACAACTTGGCAACCTCTTCTAATTTTAGATACAGAATAGAAATAGGTATCTAAATTAAAAACATTTCCTAGGTATTCTTACTTTATACCCCCTCTAGGAAATCAATGTGAAACTAGATGGTTGACCCAGGACAACTGCTGTCGAGCCCTCAAAGTTTTGACAATCAATTTGACCTTGACCATCAATTTTAGTGTATGACATTGAGCTTTGACCTTGAACTTGAAGTTATCCAAAAGATTCTTTCAAATGGTGGGAGTAAATGTCCGGACAAACTGGACAGATGAACTAACTCACTATAGCACATACACCGACTTGTGATAGTCACATCTATGTCTCACTCACTGCAAGTGGGCTTGACAAAAAGGAGAATTTGCGTGTAACTTACTTGATAATGGCTCTGTCCAACTTTTCAACTGCATCATGTAGTATATGTTGGTATCTTCCTTGTTGTGAGTAGGATAATGTCCAAGCAGCATCAAACAGAAAACATAGACTGGCTCCTCTCATAAATAATAATTGGCTATCTGGTGGATCTAACTGTTAAAACAAACAAACAAAAAAAAAGATGCTTTGAGAAATACAAGTCACCCAAACTGTCATTTTTTTTTTTCTTGTACTAGCTAGCAAACAAAACTCTTGATGAAATCCCAATGATGTTGGTTTGAATGAATTCAAACTGAATGCATGATTCCAATGGTTATATGCACCATGTGAATGTCCAAATATTCATTGCAACTGTCTTGGTATAATAGATTAAAGCTTATGTAGGCTATGAGGGAAATACCCTGGTTTATTTAGATAAAAAAAAAACTCCGATCTTTGCAAATCTACTTTTTAGAATAATGTATTCAAATAGTATATGAGAGAGAATAACAATAATCAAATCTGTGACAAGAAAAAACATTGATACCTCCCTTTATAGTGCAAAAATGACAAAAAGTTATCCTTCAGTTGTAATTGAGTGTGTGTATTTCCGTTTATTTATCGTCGCTCCTGTAGCACATGCCCATATAAGCGACGCCCCAAAAAGCCGGTATGTTGTTATGGGGGATAGTGCAAGGATACATGACGAAACTGCTAAGAGCCCTGCCTGGTTCTTTAATGTTCTTTAGCAATGTCACACTGGGCCTCAGTTTAACATCTCATCCGAAAGACAATTAGTTTGTTAGTTGATATGGTCAGCCCAGGGCCCGAACCTGTGATCTTGAGGTTTGAAGTCAAGTGCTCTACCAACTGAGCTAATAGAGCTGGCATTTTGTAATTGACAGATCTTGGCTGTCATTTAAAGAATCAATCAACCAATCCAATCATTCATATAGACAAGAATTGAATTTCAAAATCCAATATTGGCCGACATTAATATGACACATTTTGTTGGTTTGGAGACTTATTCAAGCTGTAGTTACAATGTTTATGTCACAAACTAATTATTTCACTTTTTTTAGTGCATGTTTCTAGCCATAAAGCTTGCAAAATAACATCTTTTAATATTGAAGAGAAATTCTTAAAGGGGTACAGTGAGCCAGAAATCTGTTTAATCTTCACCTTACCCCCAACAAAGTTACTTGTCAAGAAATAATAGTTTGTCACTGCAATGCATATACAGTCAATATAATTATCATGTATGACCTGTAAGTCCATCTGTTGTGTGATCCATTTACCAGCCACAGCCAGACAGGATATAACATCATGTTTATGTGGACAGGGGTAACTCCTCCTCTCTGACAACAACTGACAATCTTCTTCATTTGTATACATTCTCACTGCAGTTGAAAAAAAAAGAATTATATAAAGTGAACTGTTACAAGACTGCAAATCCTTAAAGATATGAAGACAAAATCTTTTTTTACTTGAGGTGAAAACCTAAAACCTAATCACACTGCAAGAACCCATACAGCAGGAGAGCGATTAGTTTTTATTCGTACTTAAGTGAAAACAAGATATTCCCTTCATTTCTTGAAATTTAATATCAAATACAGTGGAATCCCCTTAGATGCTACCCTGATATTAGCAATTAACTACTTTATCGCAACAGGCATTATACAAAAACATTTGATTTAACCCATTCCAACACGGTGGAATTTTAGAGTGGTCCAAATTGAAAGAAGCTGCAGACGACAATTTCAAGTTGATAGAATTTTGAAATTTTTTGTCATTTTGGGTAGAAAAGATTGTGGATAATGAAGAAATTGCTTGATACAAGCAATTTCTTCATTTTCCACAATGTTTTCAAAAACTTTTTTCTTGAGGGGCGTAAAAAGGAGGGATTGAGTTGTAATGGGTTAAAGAACAATTTGCTCCTGTTAATAGCAATTCCTGGCTAATTGAAACAAAAGTGTTGACAATTCTGTGTTGCAATTAACAGGATTCTACTGTGCTTCAAGCAAGCAAAAATTCTTCAGTTTTAAGAGTTTTAGCTATTTATTGGCAATTTCCACAATGTTTTAAACATCTTTATTGCATTGGTACATCAGAACGGGGTTTAATTACGGATCCTTCTACCTCCATTATCTATCACAACATCCACTCCAAGTCCTCCCGTCTCCTCCATCACAGAACTGACCAGAATATTTGTCCGGTGACCCATTTCTATAATCTGACCTGGAAACAAATAGAAATTGATTTGTTTCAACCATTCCATCACAATGATGCTTTTTGTCACACCAAAGAAAAAAAAGCTTTGGAAAGCATTGTGGAAAATGAAGAAATTACTTGTCACATTGTCACAAGCCATTTCTTCATTATCCACAATGCTTTCTACCCCTAAAAACAAAGACTTCTTCAACTAAGAATTGTCGTCTGAATCTTCTCTGAATTTGGACTAGCCTAAATTTTTGTCTTATTGGGAAGGGTTTAAATAGCTTCTTTTACGCCCCTCAAGAAAAAGGCTTTGGAAAACATTGTGGATAATGGTGGCAATTTCTTCATTATCCACAATGCTTTCTGTCCCTTAAGACAAAGACTTTTGAAATTTCATCAACTAAAATTTGTCATCTGAATCTTCTTTGAATTTGGACCAGTCTAAATTTTTGTCAAGTGTGAAATGGTTAAACAGGGTTTAATGCAACTTCCAACAGAATTCCATTTACATTGCAGTGACTGAAGTCCCTTTCAATGACTCCATGTCATTTCTCATATCAGTAAAACCATAATATATTGTAACGTTCCAAGCACATAGACAAAGCCTATCCATTCATAGAAAAGGATCCTCAACCCTAAATAGGTCGACCTTGTCTATATATAACTCCAAATAGTCACTTGACTTTTTTTTGACAGTTCCCTAATTTGCATAATCACTGCAAATTACCTCCCTTTGAACCGTTACACTACTCTCCCCTCTGAGAAGACTCGTCCCGAGTCTTGGCCTGGGAGTTCCGTGGGTAAGGCAACTCCGGTCTGGCAGTTGTCATTATCCCACCTCTGCCACTCAGAGAAAAGGATCCTCAACCCTAAATGGGTAGACCTTGTCTATATATAACTCCAAATAGTCACTTGACTTTTTTTTGACAGTTCCCTAATTTGCATAATCACTGCAAATTACCTCCCCTGGAACCGTTACACTATGACCCAAGTCACCAGCTGTTCATCCAACTGTGGAACACCACATCTCATTCACTCGCTGATAACAGACAAATGATGCATGTTGCAATGACTTTTGTCAACTGCCATAAAGAATGTTGGCTTAGTCAGCGTTTTAACGGGCAACCCCAGTTTTAACAGTACCATGCATTACAAACTACTCAAACTAAGATATTTATAAATTGATGATCTCTTAATTCTGACTGGAAAAAAAAAAACAAATCTTGTATGGCTTTCCTACACAAAATTAACTAAAATATCAGTCTGATGACACATTCATTAATTCTGATAAGGAAACAGTCAAATCCCATTTAATTCCCCTTCATAGAAAAGGCAACTGTTTCTTCACCAATTTCCACAGAATCCCTTATCTTAGTAAAGTAAAATAACTTTGTAGACAAGAAGGAAATTACTCTTAACAATTAATTTCTTCTTTTTCCACAATATTTTCTATCCTACTGAATGGCTACTTTTCAAATTCAATCCACTTTGAATTTTCGTCTGCAAAATCTTTGAATTTGGACAGGTCTACAATTTTGGAAAACAGGAGAGGGTTAATGGATCTAGTCTCACCACACGAAGGAAGAAAAGCTTCCAGAAAGGATTTTTCAGCATTGGACCCAACAGCGGCAATAACCTGGAAAACACGTTAACCCATTACCTAATGACTAAATTAAACTGGTCCAAGTTAAAAGAAGTTGCTGACGACTATCCATAATTAGAATTTTGAAAATCCTTGTCTTATAGGGTAGAAAACATTTGGATTATGAAGAAATCGCTTGTTCTTCTTAAGCGGCATCAAAAAAGGAGTATTGTTTTGGAATGGTTTGAACTATTACCAAATGACAAGATTTAGGTCTATTCAAATTTGTAATTGGTTCTAATTTCACTAGACCTCACTTTACACTCAATCTAATCCACTTATTGCTCATACATATAACAATAAATTTATTCTCATTATATGGACATCATTAATCTGTTCATGACAAAATGTGAAAATACCTATCCCATTTCAAAATGGGGAATTTAATACACAGTAACAAAATGCTGTAAGCGTGACTATAATAAATATATCAGATAGAAGTGTATATAACCCTAAAGTATATCAAAAAACCCTCCTGATACCACATAACAAGAACTGACAGATAACTGGCCCAACCCTCTGACTCCACTGGCCCTGTTCCACTTAGATGCTAAATGGCGTCATTATACCCCTCTTAACTTTGTTAGGGGGGTATATAGGAGTCAGCTTGTCGGTCAGTCGGTCCGTCGGTCGGTCCGTCCGTCTGTCTAGCTTTTTCGTGTCCGCTCAATTTCTGGGCAACCATTGGATGGATTTGATTCAAACTTCACTGATAAAATCAGTATGAAGCAGAGATGTGCATATTCTATTTTGGTTAAGGTCCATTGATTTTTGACGGAGTTATGGCCCTTTGGTGAAAAATCGTGTCCGCTCAATTTCTCAGCAACCGTTGGACGGATTTGATTCAAATTTTACAGAAACACTGGGTATAAGTCAGACATGTGCATATCCTATTTAGGTTATGGTCCATTGATTTTTTACGGATTTATGGCCCTATTATTAAAAAAGTCCATTTTTGGTTTTGGCCCTTTTGCAGATAGCACTTGTATATGGACAAGCGCAGTTGAGGGGTATTAGTCCGCTTTACGACAATGTCTAGTTTTGCCAAATTTATGGTCAGTAATATGTAACAATAAAGTAAAATGGTCGTAACTCCAACTTGATTAAGCTAGATTTAAGACATTTAAGTCCCCAAACAATCAAAATCTATTCTCACACATGTCCGCAATGGCAGGGCTCAAATTTCATTTCCAGTCTAAATGAATGATTCGATTAATAGAGTGATTCTTTGATTGACAGCTGCAATCCATCATTGATTGTATTTTGTTTTGTTTATGTAGAGCTAAGACTTTTGTTTAACCCATTAAGATACAACAACAGATGGATAAGTACAAATGGAAACAAGCTTCAGGCAATACCTCGAAGTGCAATAATATTGAAGATAAGTTTCATATAGGGTAGAGAACATAGTGAAAAAAGGAGAAATTGCCATGAACAAGCAATATTTACTTTTTTGCAATGTTTTCAAACCTATTCAGGGCATAAAAACTTAAGACTGGTCAAAATTTGCCGATGATAAATTCAAATTTTCAAACTTTTGGGTTTTTTGAACTTTCTACATATAAAATATATTGTGGAAAAATGAAGAAATTGCTTGTTGTTACCAATTTCTTAAATTTACATGTTTTCCCATTTGTTTTTCTTGGGGACTTCAAAATGCATAAATGTGTGGTTATGGGTAAACACTGACCTTTGCTCCCCATAGCCTTGCAAACTGTACAGCCACAATACCAAATGATGAGGCCGCATCCAGAACAAGGACAGTATCTCCAGCACACACTCTGGCCTGGTAGTGTAGAGCTGTGTAGGCACGGACACTGTCCCCTATACCACATGCAGCTTCTTCAAAACCTAACATACTTGGCTTTTTGACTGGAAATAAAACAAGAGCACCGCATGCACATGCAAACACCCAGCTGTCCAAATGTTTGATAGAGGGTAAAATGTTTACATAAAAAAAGAGGCATAATTCTTTGTATTTAGAGTTATACCCCATTGTTGGTATAGATTGCTCTTTTGATAATGATAATATATTCTGAGTTTCAAGTGAATGTGTTCTGTAATACAAGAGATAATAATTTAATTTCTAGTTTTGTCTATCAAAAACGAGCGTTCTGATTGGTCGAAAATAATTATTCATAACTCCATGAACAAAATTTTGAGCACGCAGCGATTTTTTATGCTTCATCACAAAATAGTCCCATACAAAAAGGTATCAAAATTTGTAAAGTTGTTGTATTTTTCGCTCGATGCTATTAAATTACAAGAAATGAAGAGAATAATTTTTGATTTCATGGAGGTATGAACCAAAAAAAATAATCACACTTATGTATGAATCCGCTTCGCGTATTCATACAGTGTGATTAGTTTTTCGGTTCATACCTCCATGAAATCAAAAAATATTCTCTTCATCTCTTAATTACAAGATGTCATGGTTTTTGGACGATGATGACAACCTGGACACAACAATACCTTGGATTTTCTCTGAAAATAGCCAAGCATAGACGATACTGAATGTCGTCAGATATGTATGGAAACCATTACAATGTATCATTTACAGATTTTTACTGTTAGCACACTCCCACACAATCACACTTTTTGATGCCCCGAAGAAAACGTTTCTGGAACACATTGTGGAAAATGAAGAGATTGCTTGTAATAAGCAAGTTCTTCATTTCCCATGTTTTCTAACCCTACAAGACAAAGAATTTTAAAATTCCATCAACTATAAATTCTTGTCTCCAACTTCTTTGAATTTGAACCAGTCTAAAACATTTATGAATGGTCACAAATTTTAAATTGGCAAATAATATATCATTCAGCTGAATTATGTCAAAGTTTCAGGCTAATCATATTTGATGATGTTAAAGCCATTCCCACATAATCTCACTTTCTTATGCCCCAAAAGTTTTGGAAAACATTGAGAAGAAGCTGTTTCTAATAAGCAATTTCTTCATTTCCAAGAAAGTCTTCTGCTCCAAAAGACAAAAATTTCAAAATTCCACCAAATTGAAATCGTCATCTGCATCTTCTTTGAATTTTTCACCAATCTAAAATTTTGTAATGCTGTAATTGGTTAAGATGCAATATAAAAGCGAAAATGAATTTAAAGGTAGTTGTTTCATTGAAAAAACACAGAAAATTGCTTGAAGTTTTATGAACTATTTCCAAAACAATGCAAGGCTTTGATGAGCCTGCATAAGATAGATTTGGAAAATACCACAGCAAATAGTAGATATTGCCTTTTTAACCCATTCCAACACAAGAAAATTTTAGACTGGTCCAAATTGAAAGAAGCTGCAGACGACAATTTAAATTTGATGGAATTGTAAATTTGCCAGTATTTTGGAGTAGAAAACATTGCGGATAATGAAGAAATTGCTTGATACAAGCAATTTCTTCATTTTCCACAATGTTTTCCAAAGCTTTTTTCTTGAGGGGCGTGAAAAGGAGGGCTTGAGTTGGAATGGGTTAATGTTTTCAATAGTGATAAAACTCAATCTGACCTGGGTAGAAATGTTGACAAATGAAGTTTAATTTTAACAATGTAAATGTTCAAGTTCATTTATCTTTTGACAAAGACACAAGAAATATACTTTAATCTTTGGCAAGGTTTCATTTGAAAATATTTTTTTCTATTTTTCTAAGAACTAATAACTTTACAATCATTTTCAAAGAAGCGTTGTATTCAAAAGATACTGTTATTGACAGAGTGTCATGACAGAAGTAGTTCTTGATTAACTGTTTGAAAACAATCCTGCATTTTGACACATCAAAGAAAATTAGAAAACGTGAGTAAATTTTAAATTTTCTTGTTTCAAGCAATTTGTATTTTTCTAAGTATTCTATTTGGTAAGTTTAGCACTATTATCAATCTTAACCCATTCCCACACAACAAAATTTCAGACTGGTCCAAATTGAAAGAAGTTGCAGACGACAATTTTGAGTTGATGGAATTTCAAAAATCTTTGTCTTTCAGGGAAGAAAACAGTGTGGACAATGAAGAAATTGCTTGTTACAAGCAATTTCTTCATTTTTCACAACTTTTTCCAAAGCTTTTTTGTTGAGGGGCGTAAAACGGAGGGATTATGTGGGAATGGGTTAAAAGCAATTTTTTAACCCATTACCAGATGATTTTTTTTGGACTGGTCCAAGTTCAAAGAACTCGCACATGACAACATTTTGTTGATGAAATTTTAAAAATTCTTTGTCTTATAGGGTAGAAAACATTGTGGATAATGAAGAAATTATTTGTAACACGCAATTTCTACATTTTCCATGATGTTTACCAAACCTTTTATTCTTGGTGACATAAAAAACTGCCATTGTGTGGAAATGGGTTGATATAGTCCAGTCCAAAAATTTGTCTTCTGGTAATGAATAAACCTTTCATCAAATGACAGAACTTTACACTAGTCAAAAATTAGAGGATGATTACAAAAATGATTGAAAAAGCATTTTTAAAGATCAGTAAAGATGAAGAATGATATGAAATGAAATAAGAAAATTCTAGTTTCAAGAAATGTTATCTTGAAGACAAAAATGTAAAGTAGCTCTTGACACTTCTAAAACAGGAAAAATATCAAAGACATAAAGCGATCGCAAAACTAGTTGTTGACATCCGCTGATCCAGAGGGGGACCTGGGGTCCAGACACACACACCCAAGGAATTGACCAATTGTGGCTGCCAATCAAAAAATCAGTCGACCAATTAAATCATTCATGTAGACCAGAAATGATTTTTGAACTCAGACATTGGCCACCATCTTTGCTGAACCGTTTTCATTGGTTTGGCAACTTTAACGACGTAACTACAGCTTGAACAATGAGATTCAGAAATTCTGATAATCAAAGTATCGTATTGTCGGCAGGCAGCCATTATGTTGTACCAATGAGTTTGTTCAAAGTTTAGTTACAACATTTTGCTCACCAGATGACAAATAAAACAAGACCATTGTTGGTTATGTTTCAAGAAATTTCATCTAAAAGAAAAAAATGCAAAGTAACTGTTAACACTTGTAAAACAGGAAAAATATTAGACATAAAGTGGTCGCAAAACTAGGTGTTGAAATGTGCAGATCAAGAGGGGGAGACAAGGGGTCAAGATTCTCCTCCTTGGAATTTTGGCAAAAAAATGGTTAGAAGATTCGGAAAATTTGGAAATCAAAGCATCATACTATCAGCAGGCTGCCAAAATATTGAAACCTTGGGTTTGTTCAAAGTGTAGTTATGACATTTTGCACACCAAATGATGAATACAATAAAACAAGAACAATGTCAATCTCCCCCTTCCTCGAGAAAAATGTTGGATCCACGCATGTGTTGATAATTACAACCACTCACCTAGGTCATACTCATTAAAAAGACAAAATTCACTACAACCAGAATATACACTGTCTAACGGCAGAATTCCTGAAACAAATATAACAAATGTAGAAGTCAAGACACAACTGGTAACAAATATGCTCTTTTAACCCTTTCCCACACAATCCCTCCTTTTTACGCCCTCAAGGAAAAAAGCTTTAGGAATCATTGTGAAAAATGAAGAAATTGCTTGTATCAAGCAATTTCTACATTATCCACAATGTTCTCTATAAATAAAGGCAAAAGAAATCAAAATTCCATTAACTTGTAATTGTCATCTGCAGTTTCTTTCAATTTGGACCAGTCTAAAATTTTGTTGTGTGGGAATGGGTTAAAGATATGTTTGCTAGATGTTCTCAAAAAATGTAGACACAGATGCACCAATATAATTGATTGTCACATGACCTTTAGTTGTGACCTTGAACTTTGGAATATCCAACATAAAACATGACCATTCCTACCAAGTTTGGTAGATAGCTGTTGTACTTGTGTATTTTCTCCTCTACCAGGTGGTATAACCCTTTCCTGGACAAACCCTGGATTTTACGTCTCAGTGATTTTATACTTGAGAAAACATTGTGGAAAAAGGAGAAATTGCTTGTCACAAGCAATTTCTCGTTTTTCCACTATATTTTTTCTACCAAATAGGATGGTCAGATTTCAACTTGCATGCATTTTTGATTGTCGTCTGCAACCTCTTTCAAATTGGACCAGTCTAAAATTTCATAAAACAGGAAAGGGATAAGTGAAAATACCAAAGTACAACAGCAATCTACACAATTGAGTCAAGCTACACAATCAATTGACAGATCACTGGCCTCGCCCACTGACTCCGTTAGACATGCCAACCTACAGGAAGATATACCAGATTTAAAACAGTATTTTTTGCAAAAATTATGGTCAGTAGCATGTAAAAAAAAAGTAAAATAGTTTGTTCACGACCTTAACCCATTCCCACACAGTGACACTTTTAAACGCCTCTCAAGAAAAACAATTGAGAAAACATTGTGTAAAATGAAGAAATTGCTTGAATCAAGCAATTTCTTCATTTTTCAGAATGTTTTCCACCCAGAAAGAAGAAAAATCTAGAATTTCATTAACTTTAAATTGTCGTCTGCAACTTCTTCTATTTGGACCAGTCTAAGATTTCACTGTGTGGGAATGGGTTAACATTTGTAATCCACTTATACAGGATATAAAGGTACCTTACCAACAACGTTATCACCCTCTGAAACATTAGTGACCCCTTGACCAACTTGAGTGACTACACCAGAAACATCTTGACCACAGGGATAACTGGCTCTTCCATCACAAAATATCTTCTCATACATCTGAAGGATATATTAACCATTACCATACAACAAAACAATACAATGGTCCAAATTGAAAAGGGCTGCAAATAGCAACAAAGGGTACATATTCTTCCGATTTGAAATTGTACTAATTAGGATAGAACATGCATTATGTGAGGACCAAGAGAAATTGCTTTGAAAGCAATTTCTCCTTTGCTCCAAATACTTCATCATCATTATCATTATCCTGAGATTGATTGAATGGGGTTTAATGCCACTTTTAACAGTATTTCAGTCATATCGCGGAGACTGGAGCCCCTCACAATGGATTCTTGGTATTTCTCACACCAGTACTACCACTATATCCTTTCCTAGCCTCCAGCTGCAATCCCACTAAGGTTTACTCATTATTCAGAGAACAAGGGAATATGTGGTGAATAGTTAATTAACCCAGCTTTTTAAGGAAAAAAAAATATGAGGGAATAGGTTAAGCATGAAAACTCTCATTATATGGAATTCTTAAAGTGGTAATCCATTAAATTTCTTTTAATTTTCTTTTTTTAAAAGAAGACAAAATTATGACTTAGGCAGGAATAATGCATGTGAAGATGACATATCTTAAGCAATAAATTGAATTACAATTGTGACCGACCACACAAACTGAGGCAATCTGGTAAATGCAAACCCTTAACTGTGTGTGCAGATTGTGCAGGCTGATCTCAGTCAATACTTCCTTTCAGTTGATTTTTCTGAATCTAAAATGGTCATTCTACCCTTAATTTTGAAATGCATCTCCTGCTTTAACAATGATAAATTAGATCAATATTTCAGATGAACTAGTTTGATGGATATCCAGGTCAATACTGAGGTCTTGAGTTCTAACTCCGGCACTAAATATTCTTTTTGACGGATGACAAAGGTCAACGCAATGTGCATCATTTGTCTTTCAACAATGAGCCATTGACAAGAAGTGTGATAAAGCCAGTGTTTCAAAGACACTGTTGTGGTTGAACTAGCAAGAGAAATGAAAATAAGCTACCACATGACAAAATTTTAGACAGGACCAAATTCAAAGGAGTTGCAGATGAAAATTTAAAGTTGGCGGATGTACGAAAATCTTGCCTTTTAGGGTAGGAAACATTGTGGACATTGAAGAAAATGCTTGTTACAAGCAATTTCTTCATAGTTCACAATGTTTTACAAAGCTTTTCTATTGAGGGGCTTTATAAAGCTTCATTGTGTGGGAAAGGGATAAGTTCAAGTTTCATCAATATTGTTGGATTAAATGTTAACTAAAAACATATAATTCATTCCAACAAGCAATTGATTTCCAGGATTGTACCTCTTCATGTGGTAGTTCACAAGCTTTTTTAATTAAATCAGAGAATGGCTCATTGTCGAAGTTTGAAAAGATAAAACAAGATACAAATTATGGATATAACACGCCCGGTAATCTCGGGCTCCATCTCTTTTTGGAGAACAGTGCAAAATGGAGACAATGATACTTCCGATATGGAGCCAAGGACCGGAACTGAACAGAAAAGGTAAATAAAACTGTGCACCTCGCGTACAATTTGATCTCCTATTAACCTATTATACATTTTCCCAAAACGTCCAGAGTTTCATACCACATAGAAATGATTATATTATCCGTTGGCGGTGATAGATTTAATAAATAATTCCGTTTGTGAATAGAAACTTGAATCAAAGTTTGGACATCGGACCCGATCAAACACGAAAATGCGTGTTGAAATCGTTCAAATTCATGTAATCAACTGTTCTGAAAGATTTAAGTGGCAATGACTGTGAAATGAATGATAACGTGTTGATATAGAATAATGTTACCACAAAGAACTGCGTTTTCCTACCCCTTTTGCGGATTTTCTCAGATGAGAAGGAGACCAGGATGCGGTGCGGGAGACAAGATTCAGAGGGAGAGGCGATTCATATATAAATGTACTGTAAAAAAAACTTCAAATAGAACCCCATACTCTTATGTAACCCCGGCCCCTCTTCGGACGTCAAAGCCGACCCTTCTTGTATGATTTTCGGAAAACTTATAACCTGTCATAAACCCCAATCCCAAACAAATCAATCCCACAATGAATTCAATAGAGGGCGAATGTAACTGTTCTCAACCAAATGTCCCCTTTTGTGATGGTTCAATGCTTAGATAATTGGTTTGCTTAAAGTTTTTTTTCTTTATATTTAGAAAGCGCTGTATCCTAGATTATGTCAAAAGGTAAAAAACTTCACTGCTTAAGTTAAAACACCGTGAAATTGACAATGTTTGGATGATTTGGGAATGATTTCGGATTGAAATTGAATGAGTGGGAGGAGCGAGTTTTGAATGAAATTAAAAGTATGTAATCCAAGATCGCTAATTTCGTCCAATTTGCGATATTTTTACCTCCTTTTACAAAAATATACGTGATTTTGTGTTCGTGTGTCTTCATGGACCAATCAGACGCTTTAAAACCCACAGCTGCCAGTAAGAATTGTGGAAAATTGTTATCGATTTGAATGAAATGCTGCGCATTTTGGACGGTTGTTAATTGTTTTTGAACTATTTTGAGCGTTTTTTAATGGTTTGAGCGAGTGTTTGGAATGAATGATTGGAGCGCTGTGTGAGTGATTTTGAACGGTTTTGATCGATGTAAATGTCGATTTCACGATGTTACTAACTGTATAGTATGTATACTGTAAATTCATTCTAATCATGGACCACCTGCTCTTTGCAGTCAAAGTAAATCTTCGCCCCCCCCCCCTTTTTCCGTCTTAACATCTGTAGCCTGTAATTAACACCCACCCCTTTTTAAAGAAGTGTGAAAATTCTAATAAACCACCGGTGTTGTTATAGAGCTTTAACAACGTATAAGGCACAGAACGTCCGTTTATTGCAGATCTGAACTCCTTCCGCTATACATATTTCTAAGAACCTAGCGTATTTTTCAAATTTTAGGATGACCTGAATTCTCAAATTAGCTATTTGTTTTTCTTTTAAAATGTTTCGTTAGAATAGATTTACAAAAAATATTACGCGTTCACTTAATATTCACAATTGTGGCCCGGTAAGTCAGTTTGGAGAAAGGAGAAAAATATAGCCAGATATAAATATGGCTGTTCTAGAGAGTCTGAGAGACACATTTACTGTGTAAAAGGGAAAGAAAAAGTGTCCTGTAATATGCATAAAATTACAATCCTAGAAAATCAGTCTCTGTATTCTTTTATATGCATCGCCTCTCCCTCTGAATCTTGTCTCCCGCACCGCATCCTGGTCTCCTTCCCATCTAAGAAAATCCGCAAAGGGGGTAGGAAAAACGCAGTTCTTTGTGGTAACATTATTCTATATCAACACGTTATCATTCATTTCACAGCCATTGCCGTTTAAATCTTTCAGAACAGTTGATTACATGGATTTGAACGATTTCAACACGCATTTTCGTGTTTGATCGGGTCCGATGTCCAAACTTTGATTCAAGTTTCTATTCACAAACGGAATTATTATTGAAATCTAGCACCGCCAACGGATAATATAATCATTTCTATGTGGTATGAAACTCTGGACGTTTTGGGAAAATGTACAATAGGTTAATAGGAGATCAAATTGTACGCGAGGTGCACAGTTTTATTTACCTTTTCTGTTCAGTTCCGGTCCTTGGCTCCATATCGGAAGTATCATTGTCTCCATTTTGCACTGTTCTCCAAAAAGAGATGGAGCCCGAGATTACCGGGCGTGTATAATGCTGTTAGATATTTAACTCATTTCCACACAACAGAATTTCAGATTATATTTAGTCCACATTGAAAGAGGTTGCAGACGACATTTAAAAGTGAATGATAACCAAAACAGAAATGTTATAAATACAACTAGGGTAAAAGATATTGACAGGAAAAGGAGAAATTGCTATTTCCACTCTTCTCTCAATGTTTCCCACAGGAAAATTATTTAACCCATTCCAACACAGTGGAATTTTAGACCGGACCAAACTGAAAGGATGTGCAGACGATAATTTCAAGTTAATGGAATTTAATTTTTTTTCGTCTTTTTGGATAGAAAATATTGTGGATAATGAAGAAATTGCTTGATACAAGCAATTTCTTCATTTTCCACAATGTTTTCCAAAGCTTTTTTGTTGAGGGGCGTAAAAAGGTGGGACTGAGTGGGAATGGGTTAAGAGAATAAAATGTGAGATTATGAAGAAAATGGTTAAAAATGGGTTTCAAAACACAATAAATAATCTTTCTGTCTATATAAAATGTTGTTAACTTCTACCACCTACAATATGGTTTTGTTGAGGAAGCCCACAAGCTCTGACCTTCACAAGTACCTGACCTTGTCTTGGGACTGGGATATCAACCTGTAACATCAAAATTAAAATTACTCCTTTCTACTAATATAACACCTATCTACAAGAAACATAAAATCTTAACACTTGTCATGCTGACCCCGGACCATTTGTTTTATGGTAGGAAGTAAAAACTATCATCAGCTTAAACATATGTGCAGTCTGATCTTAGTCTATCCACCTGTTGGTACATTTTAACCCATTCCGGCACAACAAAATTTTAGACCGGACCAAATTGAAAGAAGATGCAGCCGAAAATATTCAGTTGAAGAAATTTTAAAAATCTCAGTGTTTTGGGGTAGAAAACATTGTGGGAAATGAAGAAATTGATTGTAACAAGCAATTTCTTCATTATCTACAATGTTTCCCAAAACACTTTTCTTGTGTCCAAAAGCGTCATTGAGTGGGAATGTGTTAAGCTACAGTTAGTTTTTTTCAAAGAAATATTGACCCGCGACTAGTGTTCACTGTGATTTCAGCCCTTTGATTTTTAAACGTTACTCAAAATGATTTTGTTCAGCATGGCAAGGATTAAAAGAAAATGATAAAATTGGAATAAAAAATTTGGACCTGGTCAGATCATCCATAGAATTAGGACACATGGTATATACAGATCATTCAACATAACAATTACCAGATGACAACATTTTAGATTGGTCCAAATTGAAAGGAGTTGAAGCCAACAATTAAAAGTGGTTGAAGTATCAGATTTTTTATCAGTTTGATAATTTAAGTGTTTATTCTGTGAAATTATCAAATGATATTCCTTCGTGATATCTTGATCATCCATCAGAATGCATTAACCAATTCCCAGACAGCAAAATTTTAGACTGGTCCAAATTGAAAAAAGAGTGGCAGACGACAAGTTAAAGTTTATAAAATTTTATATTTTTTCAACTTTCTGGGTAGACAACAATTTTGAAAATGGAGAAATTCCTGGTAACAAGGAATTTCTTCATTTTACACAGTGTTTCTCCAATCATTTTTCTTGAGGGGCATTCAAAATCATCGTTGTGTTGGAATAGGTTTAAGAAACTAGAAATGTGTAACAGACATGGCTCCCCCACCTACGTGCTAATCTAATGACTTTCAGCTAAGACCTTGACCTTGGAAATATTCAACAGAACTGTACACATGAAATAAGTACTCATCAAGGGAAACAACTGCATGAAATCATGTTGAAATCCTTTTCCATCACTTAACCCTTTCCCGTACAAAAAAATTTTAGACTGCTCCAATTTGGAAGAGGCTGCAGACAACAAATCAAGGTGCATTTAAAATGAAAAATAACCACTGTAAAGGGTAGAAAACATTGTAGGGAAAGAAGAAATTGCTTGTTACAAGCAATTCCTTCTTTCCCTTCAATGTTTTCCCCAATACAAAACCTAAGGGTGGTGAAAACAAGTGATTGTACGGCAAAGGGTTAATGTAGAAGATATGCAAGAAACAGACACCCACACACACCCACATACCCAATCATGCACACAAAGAGGCAACTCTGTATGCCTGTCACCAATACATGGCAGGAGCATGACAATGATAGGGAGTTTTGATGCAATCTTTGAATTATCCCAAGTCGAGGAACAAATCTTAACCCTTGTCATACTGAACCCGGAATATTCCGGTTTTGGCAGGAGGTGAAGACCAAGATCAGCCTGCACATAAGTGCAGTCTGATCTTGGTCTACACCTCCTGCTTGTACTTTTCCTGCCAGAGCTATTTATGAAATTGATTTCTAAATGAAATATTGATTATTGAACAACAAGTTCTATCAGTGCTTTCAGCCCTTTGATTTTACAGCAATTCAGTAAGGTAAATTTTACAGCATGACAAGGGTTGAAATCTATGTGATGATAAATGAGAAGACTGAAAGGAAACATTCTCATTTCTCCTTTAGGATTGACAGCATGATATTGCAAAACTCTCCTTACTCATTCCAAAACAAACCCTCCTTTTGATGCCCCTCAAGAAAAATGCTTTGAAAACATTGTGGACAATGAAGCAATTTCTTCAATGTCAACAAAGTTTTCTACCCTAGAAGGCCAAGATTTAATATTGCTGTCTACAACCCCTTTGAATTCAGACCAGTCTAAAATTTTGCTGTGTTGTACTGGGTTAACATTTTCGACTAACATGAATCAAGAGGTTGCTGAAGTGTGAATAATTTTGAAAAAAAAGTACCAGGTAGGGAAGAAAATGTACCAAAAAATGAAATTGCTTGGAACAAATAATTTCTCCTTTTCCCCTCAACATTTTCTAAACAAACTGATATAAGAGCATTTAAATGAGGGATTGTGAGGTAACAGGTTATGTTATCATATATAATATACAATAACTTACAACAGCATTTTGTTTGTACATGCAAATTTTCTTTATTAACAGATGAAAAAATTACAGACTAGTCAAAAATGAAAGAAGTTGCAGAAGACAAAATTAATTTGATGGTATTTTAAAGAAATATTTGTCTTTATGGGTACAAAACAATGTGGATAATGAAGAAATTGTTTCTAGCAAGTAATTTCTTCATTTTCCACAATGTTTTCATTTTTTTCTTGAGGGCATGGAAAAGCTTCACTGTGTTGAAATGGTTTATTTCGGACCAGGCAAAAATTATGTTATCATGGTAATGGTTCATCCACTTACATTTTTTAGACAGTAATCCACTCGTCCAGGGTTGGTCCTACTGCTCGCAGTCAAAACGTTCTGTATCACTGTCTTCATCTTTATTATGGTTCAATTGTAACAAATATAACAAATATACAGCTGAAAAGATATTAAAGTTTTCCGGCAAATGGTCCTTTTGATCAGGAATTGACCAATTGTGGCTGTCAATCAAGGAATCAAGGAATCAAACGACCAATCAAATCATTTATTCAGCCGAGACCTGAGCTTACAACTCCGAAATTGGTCGCCACTTTTGCTAGCATTTTTATTGGTTTGGTGATTTAAACGTCGTAACTACAGCTTTTTCAAGTTTTAATTAGGACATTAAGGTCACATCCAACCATTTCACTTTTTGATACAGGCTACTGGCCATAAATTTTGCAAAAATGTCGTTAAAAAGCGCAGTGGAAATTCCTGTCGGAGTTAATCATTTAACCCATTACCAGACAGCAGGTTTTTAGACTGGTCCAAATTGAAAGAAGATGCAAACGGCAATATAAAGTTTATGAAATTTTGGATTTTTTCAACTTTCTGGATACAAAATTTTGTGGAAAATGATAAAAATCCAAAGCATTTTTTTCTTGGGGCGTCTAAAAGCGTCATTGAGTGGGAATGGGTTAAACTTGACACAGCTTAGTACCTACTAAACCATTCTCATACAATGAAGCTGTTTTTGTTTCAATCATCAAAAATGCTTTGGAAAACATTATGGAAAATAAGGAAATTGCTTGTTATAAACAATTTTTTCATTATCAACAATCTTTTTATATTCCTCAAAGACAATTTGTAAAATTCAATGAAATTTTAGTTATAGACTTTAATTTCTTTGAATTCAGACATGCCTAAAAATTTGTCATATGGGAAAGGGTTAACCCATTACCACATAATGACGCTTTTAAACACCCCTCAATGTGAGGGCTTTGGAAAACATTGTAGAAAATGAAGAAATTGCTTGTTACAATGTTTTCTACCCTAAAAGACAATAATTTTAATGGTTTCATAAACTTTGAACTGTCGTCTACAACTTCTTTGAATTTGGACTAGTCTACAATTATCGTGTGGGAATGGGTTAACAGATAAACATGTTTCTTGCAGCACAAATACAAATAGATTTACAAATGCAGTTATAAACACTTCTGTGGAATGATTACATTTTTTTATTAGCTCTACCTCTATTACATCATGTACTATTAATGTTAACCTATAGTATTCCCTTTGATATTACTCTATGCATCTTAACCCATTACCAGACAGAACAATTTTAGACAGTTCCAAATTGAAAGCAGTTGTAGACGAAAATTTAACCCATTCCAACACAGTGGAATTTTAGACTGGTCCAAATTGAAAGAAGCTGCAGACGACAATTTCAAGTTGATAGAATTATGAAGTTTTTCGTCATTTTGGGTAGAAAACATTGTGGATAATGAAGAAATTGCTTGATACAAGCAATTTCTTCATTTTCCACAATGTTTTCAACAGCTTTTTCCTTGAGGGGCGTAAAAAGGAGGGATTGAGTTGTAATGGGTTAAAGTTAATGAAATTTTAGATTTTTTTAAACTTTCTGGATAGAAACATTGTTACAAGCAATTCTTCGTTTTACACAATGATTTCCTAATTGTTTTTGTTGAGGGGCGTAGAAAAGTATCATTTATTGGGGCTGGATTAATTAGTCTAATTTAGACATTGTCTCAAATGCAAGAATAATAATATAATCCAAAAGCCAATGAAAGCATGATACTGTCCAGTGCATCAAAGCATGAGATCCTATATAGAATAGAAAAAGACAATTTTTCATTGTACATGTACATGTACTATATTTTCCTTTCTTTTTATGTAAAAGATTTCTATAATGTCGAAGATCTGTGACCTTTAGGTCTGTAGTTTTTCATTTTCAATATCTTCATTTCTAAACATGACCATTACAACATACAGCAAGTTTTCAAAAGAGCTCACTATCATGATAACTTAATTGGGACCAAATGTTTACACTGGCTTCTTCTGACCTACAAGCACATCATCTTAAATTTACCAAAATTGACATGAATTGCAATACCAATATACGTCTAAACAGCTTTTCTAATAGAATAATTGACTTATGGAATAATTTGTCCGAGGATTGTGTTTCAGCAATTTGCCTGAGGATTGTGTATCAGCAAACTCAATAAATACTTTAAAATAATGACTAAACTCTGAGGGTTCTCTGAGGATTGGAACCGAAAAAAGTTTTAGCCATCATGTTAGCACAACAACCATCCATATGCATATAACCTAAAGAAGAAAAGAGGGGCATTGATGAACTAACGTTGTACTGGAACAGCAATGTTAATTAGCAAAGCTTAACCCATTCCAACACAGCAAAATTTTAGACTGGTCCAAATTGAAAGAAGCTGCAGACAACAATTTCAAGTCGATGGAATTTTGAATTTTTTCGTCTTTTTGGATAGAAAACATTGTGGATAATGAAGAAATTGCTTGATACAAGCAATTTCTTCATTTTCCACAATGTTTTCCAGAGTATTTTTCTTGAAGGGCGTAAAAAGGAGGGCTTGAGTTGGAATGGGTTAAAGCTAGAAAAGAAGAAATTGTTTTAGTGTATTGTTTAAAAAGAAGCAATGTGTTTTTTGAACAGGTTGCTACTTTTTCTACAATATTTCAAGTAAATTCTATAAAGTAAAAACATTAAGAATAAATTTTGTATTCTTTCAGTTTTTACCACATCACAACAACATGTCAACACATCATCATCTGTGTATTGTTATACAGCATTCACAAATAGATTGCGTGATACGCCTGTAATTGAATTGTTGGTTATCTATCTGCAACCCAATAGGCAGAATAAACATCCAGTTCTCCAGTCTTAACCCATTCCAACATGTTAAAATTTTAGACAAGTCAAAAATCAAAGAAGTTGCGGACAATGATTTTAAGTTGATTAAATCTTCAAATTCTTTGTCTTTCAGGGTAGAGTACATTGTGGATAATGAAGAAATTGCTTTTACAAGCAATTTCTTCATTCTCCACAATGTTTTCTAAGCATAATAATCATCCAAGAGATAGAAGTGAAATCTTTTTGTACTAGAACTTCTTGTCGGAATCATTTCCCTTTTTACCCATTCAATTATTAATATATCCACTTTTATAGAGTTTATTTAGTGCTTAAGATACTATATACAGTTTGCAATGAATTCTGACATAACGTCTCGTAGTCTGTCAACAGCGACATTATCCGAAAAATTGGTTTACCCGACTAATGTGTCTTTCAAGTAAACAAATTACGATTTCAAATAACTTCTTTTGCAGGCATAGATAGTCTTTGAGATTCCGGTCTGGTTTATTTCATATAGTAAAGAAATTAAATAACTCACCTTATGTGTAAAGCAAATGATTATTTCCTATTTTGAGACCAGTCCCTGCTACCGCCCCTTAATCATTCGCACAGAGTGAGGGGTCAGTCCGGTCCGAAGCACAGGGACTTGTCACATTTTTTTACTTCTTTTTTAACTAAAAACGTTATATTATTTAAAAAAATCCAATTGTGGAAAGTCCGTACAGCCTTGAGCGAAGTAAAGTAGTTTTGAATTTTGTATTTGACGTCATAACAATAAATAATAGAGATCAAACTTCAAGATAAATTGTTTAAATTTTAATTTCCCGACTAGTTCGGTATAAAAAACCTTTTTCAAGGGACACCATTTTAAACAATGACGTCAGACGTATTTTGACGTCAGAATTTCTGACCCGGATTTGGACATTAGTCTGGCATTTACCAAACTGATCGAATGGAAAATATGACTTGTATCGGTTTAACAAACAGACTCTTATTTCTCACAATCTTTTGACGAATTGACGGTTATCTCAGGCTGGCAAAGCCTATAGATAATAAAGGAAATTCTTTGAACCATTTACGACACAATCCCTCGTTATGCGCTCCCGAAGAATTATTTTCTTGATAACATTGTGGGATAAGGGGAAATTTTTTGTAAGAGACCAGCACTTTGCGGCTGGCTGTTTTCCACAGTTTTCTATCCTTTTTGACGCTTATACCTGGCCTTATTATCAATTCAACCCCACTTTGAAATCGTTTGCCTACATCCGTTTTCTCTTTTGATAGAGTGCCCCTTTTAATATACATATATATATGTGTCAGCATGACATTTTGGAAGCAATGCGGATGAAATCGTAGGCCGGAGAGACCGGATAAATGAACCACCTCAGTGTAATTATTCAAGGCTTGCGTCCGTTCAAATTTATGACGTCATTGGAGTCACGGCGATTGTAGGCTATAATTTGACAATTTGTCAGTGTATGCCTACAACTTGATGAACTGTGACTTGCGATTTACCGTTTGCTTATAAGAGACTGCCACTGATGACCGTCGGCAGGCTATCACCAATTCCTCCGAAAATAGTCTAAAGACATCAGATGTTAGTAAAGATTCTTTTCGGTGATACTGAGAGGAATATTCGTGACTGAAAGGGATGATAGAGTAAAAGTAACCCTTAGTGTTGGGTCGATAGGTTGAAAAGATGGGCTAGCTTATCACGTGGCACAACCGGTCACTTAAGGTTTCTACGATAGTATCAATCATTAAACCCAAGTTGATCTAAAAATCGAATGGAACATAAAAGCATTTCAAAGAGCTCAGCATCATGGCCAAGTCTCAATTTTCCATTCGCACGAATACTTCGAACACGGTTATGACACGGTATCGCCACCTTTCTATTGTTTCGTCAACAAAAGAAGAAGAAAATAGAAATCAACTTGGAAATAAAGCAATAATAAATAAATATATTAACAAAATCGTGAAAAATATACATAAAAAAGATCGTTTTAAACCGAAACCATTCGGTGTAATTAATAATCGCCGTCATTGTATGCGTCCTTTATAAAAAGCAACCAAAATCGTATAGGCCTATTTGCTATTAATCTTTTTTTTTTTTCTACGATGGGCGCATTAGGCCTAAACCATTACCGGCTTAATTCCAATCACTGCTGGTACGAAACAAAATTAACTAGACCTAAAAACATAATTACGGTAACTCATAACCGTTAGTTTTAGTAAGAGGCATATTTTTCAGAATAAATTGTTTATTTCAACGACAATGTTTGATCTTTAGGAATATTTCTGTAAGGACGGATAAAACACATATTATTAGACAGACCTGTATAAATAAGATCGATCACATAGTCTTTCATAGAGAGAAGACGACACTGGTGAATTAACTCATTCCTATGACCCCGCTTTTTCACGGACCGTCTTTCACACAGACACACACTGAAAAAATTGGAAAACAATGTGTACAAAGCCGGAAGAAAATGCTTGTAACATAAAATTTCTTCGATGTTCACAATATTTTCTACCCTAAAAGACAAAACGGAATTGTCGTCTATGAGCTCTTTGAATTTTGACCAGCCTAAAATTTTGTCGACTGGTATGGGATGTTGTTTTCAACGGCATATTTAATATCTACTTGTACAACCTACACCAAATACTAACGGTTCAACCTATGCTATATATGTTAACGACGAATTCCTTTTGTTTTGCCGATTAGCAATTTTGAGTTTTAACATTAATCAAAGGACTGAAAGTCCTGAGAGCGGTTTTGCTGGTTTATCAGTAACCGCGCTCAATAATGCGAGCATATTTCATCAATATGAGTGAGTAAATCGTACACCTAAGTAGGAGAAGCAGCTGGAGGCTCGATAAGGATGTAGTGGTTATTTGGTGTGTGAACTACCAGGAATCCATGGTTAGGAGCTCCAGCCGCCCCGATATAACTGAAATACTGTACTATCAAAAGTTGCGTTAAACCATATTCAATCAATCATGACCCATTACTGTTTACCGAAATCGCTATTTTTAATTAATCGCAACATTTTCTTCTTAAGTGCGTGAAAAATTGCGGTTGTGTGGTAAAAGGTTAAATGATAAAAGGTAAAGAAATCAAAGCTAATATTCTATTCTTTTTTCGTTGAGCATGTTATTATCACAATTGAAGTAGTTACGTGTCCGTTTCAAAGATTTAGTCAAATTCGAGAGGTAAAAGGTGTTTTATTCGATGGGGTTAATAGGCGCTTCAATCGCGTCTCTAACAGGGTTGTAACGTGTTACATGTTCTGTGTATAGGGGGTGTAAATTTGCCCAGCCCTGTCAGGTCAATACACCAGCAGACAGTTTACACACCACTAACCATTGGCCTAGATTCTATCTTGAAACGCGAGGAAATTATTTCTCTCATTTTGACAATTCATTAAACAATTTACCAAGGATATATTAAGTTTTAAACCATTTTCCTGGATATTCATGACTAAAAGGAGGCTGTTGGCATTCAGCAAGTAAGTTATTTTCTTCATCAGCGATGAAACAAGATGGAGGCGATCACCTGGATTTTCACTTCACGTTTATGAGCATGCATGGAAATGAGCGGAAATGTGTGAGAACTTGTTTCCGGTTGATCGATATGAAATACCGGTTTTTTCAAAAAAAAAAAAAAAAAAAAAAAACCGCTAAAAACGGCTAAAATGGAGAGAAACACTTGTTAATGCACAAAACGAAAAGTCACCCACACGTGAAAGATCGAAAACTGGCTCATTCAACTCATTCTGCCACGAAAAACCTTTAGACTGTTACAAATCGAAAGACTTGAAGTTAGCAGACAACACTTTTAAGTTTCTAAAAAATAAAAGAAAATGTCTTTTGTGTAGAAAAATTGTGATGTATTTGTGAAACACCATGCCTCCGTAACGGCCTTTTTTTCCCGGAAATGTGACCTTGATAAGTGACTTCGACCTTCTCGGGTAGGCCTATTCGGATGAGTATCGTTGGGATCTATCACCATGTCAAATGTGAGCATCGTATATTGATTAGGCTTAAAGTAATTTTAAATGTTTTTTATGGGCAACTGATAGGCAATATGCTCCAATAGGTTCAAAATTTATCAACAAAATTGCCTAACATAAATGACGACTAATATTGAAGTGTAAAGTTCACTTCCCGTGAAATGCATCATTTGATTGGTGTATGGATTTTTGACGCGATTCGTCAATTGGAACGGACTTTGTAATTATCTTAACTGGCACCAAGTGTTAACCCTATAACCATCCACCATCGTGCTGCATCGTTCACATTATATCTTGGTTTTGACCAGCTAGTGATGCAGTGATCAATTCTTAATACCGTCAGTGCGTGATTAAAACCTGGTATCTCAAGCTTATAAGCCGTACTTACGACCAACAATATTGAACTGTGAAAAAGCATAGAACGGTATTCTCTTAAGTTAGACTTAACCCATTCCCACACAACCCATCCTCATAAGAAAAAAAACTTTGGAAAACATTGTAGAAAATGAAGAAACTGCTTGTATCATGCAATTACTTCATTGTCTACAATGTTTTCTATCCAAAGAGTCGAAAAAATTTAATCAGCATGAAATTGTCGTCTGAAGCTTCTTTCAATTTGGACCAGTCTAAAATTGTGTTGTGTAGGAATGGGTTAAAAGTTTCGCAGGAAGCAGAAGATTGGTTTATGATTTTCAAGATAGTTAATATTTTGTCCCCTCCGCAAAAGTCGCATCGCTGACCATGCCCGCACTGACTCCGACAGTTGGCAAAATATGCCGCCAGGAACCGTCATTAAATAAAGGGCATATTGTTGATTGGCGGTCTGAAGGTCCGTAACTACGGCTTTAATACGCCATTAAAACCGCTAATTAAGTCGCTAAACTAACGCAAAATACTTGACGTTAACGTCGGAGTTCAAAGTTGACTTCCGCTCTTAATGACTGGTTTGATTATTCAACCTATTTTTTATTGACAGCGACGTTCAGTCAATACCAGACCTACCGGATCTGCACAGATCCACTTGCTTGTTTCACTGACATCGTTATGGATGGAAGGACTCTCATCTACGAAGATAGAAAGACTATGAGATAGATTAATTCCTTCACACCAGACAAAATTTGTACGTAGCATATATCATGCTCGCAGTTGTTTTATGTAAAAAGAATTAATGGACTACTTTATTCACTTATCGTTTTAGCGAGGGTACCTGGAGGAGCTTACAATGATGGCGAATTCCGTATCATTTTTCACGGGAGGATGGTAGAGTGGGCGAACGTATAACGTGTTTTTCATTATTCAGCTACCAAAACATCCTAACTACAACTTGCCGAGCGATAGTATGGCATGTTTCCAGAACTAGTTTTTGATGCATTTGAAGTACAAGAATTACACCTCGACCTATGAAAACGGTGCACTTTATTTTTTACAACAGGGGTGTGGAACGACCCCATTAAACATGTCATGTAAAGCCTTGTTTTTGTTACCTCTTTATAGATAAATTAGGTATTTCATTATAACTTAATCTATGTACCCTATCTCTAAATCAGAATGCTAACAAATAAAGCTACATGGGTTTAACATTCGCCATGACAATCGGTATTCTGAATAGCATTGTAAATAACACAGAGACTGAACAGAAACAAAGTACTGTAATGGATTAAAATAGTTTATTAGTTTGAAGTTGACATCTGTGAGATAATAATAAATAATGAAAGACATCTCAGTTTGATACATATTATATAATCTGTTACCAACACTTTTCATTGATGTAAAACCAAGTTTACCATGATCGCCTTTGATCGCTCAATCCACTTTTAACTCACCCACCACACTCTCCAGCTTTATGACGCCCCTTGAAAAAAATCTCTGGAAAAGAATATTGGAAAATGAAAAATAAATGTTGTAACAAGCAATTTCTTCTTTGTCCATAATGTTTTCTATCCTAAATCAAAAAGATTTTTCAAAATTTCACAAACTAAAAATTGTCATCTGTAGCTTCCTTTTGAACCAGTTTAAGATTTTGTTGTGTGGTAAGGCAAATCTCCTTTTCAAGAAGGTTTAAAAGAGAATAAGATGGCGAAACTCATTCCCTGCACAACCCCATATTTTTACAAACCTAAGATAATGCTTTCATTTTCCCAATTTTTTCCTATCCTATAAGGTGATTATTTCTTAATCAATCATTTCTAATTACTGTCTGGACTTCTTTTCAGTTTGATTGATTGATTGGGGTTTAATGCCGCTTTTAACAGCATTTCAGTTATATTGTGGCGGCTGGAGCACCTAAGAATGGATTCCTGGTATTTCTCACACAAGTACTACCACTACATCCTTTCCTAGCCTCCAGCTGCTATCCCACTTGGGTTTACGATAATCCAACCATTGGTGAGAGACAAATGTCAGCAAGAATATGTGCTGCTGCAGGGGATCGAACCCATGACATCCCATGATGGCGGCTTCCTTTTTCATTTTGGACCAATATAAAAATTGTGTTGCCTTGAAATGCATTAAAGAGAATAGTTGAAATATGCATAATGTATTAGTTGATCAATGCTACTTAACCCATTACCATACAATGACGCTTTTGGACGCCCCTAAAGAAAAACAATTGGGAAAACATTGTGTAAAATCAATTTTCACAATGTTTTCTACCCAGAAAGTAGAAAAAATCTAAAGTTTCATGAACTCTATATTGTCGTCTGCAATTCCCGTCAATTTGGACCAGTCTTAAATTTAGCCGTCTGGTAATGGGTTAATAAGAATTAATTTGACAGCAGACTCATCCTTACTGGTGAAAGATACTTTTTTAATTATCACTTTGCAACTGTCCATTTCAACCATGGATCTTTCAAAATCAATATTTTTCTACAAGCTGATTAAATGGCAAATGACTCATGGTTGGTAAAATCTGTTGTTAAGTCGTCTGAGGTCTTCACTCTATCACAAATTCTTTTTCAGAGCTCAAGATGAGGGGTTGTGATGACAATCTTAATCGTTTATTTCTCATCCAAACCCTATGTTGTGCATACTCATTGAACTCATCAAGACAATTCCAATGAGTACCCATAACATAGGTTTTGAAGAAAGAATAACGAAATTTTACATTTTGAAATTGAAATCACCCCCTCTATCTGGAGCCCTGTCTTGTTCACAGTTCTCTTCTTGTAAGTCCTCTAAAGAAGATTGCACTGAAATAAAAATTTTTCAAAGAGTTTGGTGCAAAACTAAAGAAAGTGTTATTTCATCTAGGATATTTATGACAGTTTTGCCCTAAGCCTTCCATTTCTGAAACACTTAATCTTTAGGGTTAATTGCATATGTATTTTGTATAGACACATTTAACCCTCATGATATTCACTATCAATGGACTTTGACATTCATTGTTGACCTTGATATTGTCAGATAAACTTGATCTTGACAACCAGATGAAATCAATGAGTTTGGGAGGTAATTCTTACCTTAACATAATAACAGAAATCATCTTTGGGGATAAAAATCTTAAGATCTTCACTACCTATACTGGTCTAATTAACAACAGATCAAATGTTCATCACATGTATTTACAAATGAACAATTATCCAGGAAAATCTGCCTAATTGACATTACTTTATGTCATCGGAAAGTTACAATGTTTTGATGGTGTCACAATTTTTCAAGTTATTATACGCCCCTGAAGAAAAAAAGCTTCATAAACATAATGGAAATGAAGAAATTGGACTTTGTGCTCAAGTGAGCTAAATATGGAAAAACAAGATGTGTTTGTGAAACACTATGCCCCCAAAACGGGAATTCTTAAGAAACGGGTAAAGGGTTAAAATTTTGACCTTGACCTTGATGAAACGACCTTCCCCAGTTGCGCCTTGTTGAGACCTATCTACATACCAAATATTAGCATTGTAACTTAATCAGGCTTGAAGTTATAGGAAAATGTTAGTTGGCAGGTTAAGTTTTGCAGACAGACAGACGAACAGACGGATAGACAGATAGACGGACACCGGTAAAACAATATGCCCCGATCTTATTGATGCGGGGGCATAAAAATCTATTCATTTGCATTCTTGTGACCAAGTTTTTCTGAAAAATGGACCAAGTGCTTTGCTTAAGTGTGCTTGATAGTAGATAGAAAATCCAATTCAAAAGTACATCTAGAGTTATCCTCCTTTATAGAATGGATTTCCCTTGTAAAAGTTGACATTCAAAGTTCAAATTTAATACATTCAGTAATACTAGAAATCATACAAAATGTACCAGAGTTTTGTTGCTACTGAAAATGACATCAGAACTTCAGCAATACCCTAATTCAAAGGGCTAAAATTTTTTTGAAAAAGATAGTTTATGCACAAGATAACGCATTGTAACTTTTCGATACTGTGAAACAAGGAATAAGCCCAAAAGTCTTGTAAGTTCCTGTAACATAATATTCATATAATAGATGAAAAGAATATTTTTGTTTTCATGGAGGTATGAAACAAACAAGAGTGCCAAAGTCACAATGTACCCCGCCACTTTGCTGCTGTTTCACGAAAATAATTGTAGACACTACTTATTTTGACAGAACCAAATTCAAAACATTTGCACTACCTTTTTAAATTGTAAAGTTCAAACTGTTTGTTATGATTGATTGATTGAATGGGCCCAGAGATTATGTGTCAAGGGGCATAACTCCTGCAAAAATCAATGAACAATAAAATCCTTGATCCATGTACACCTCCAAATTATGGTGATAACATTGACCAAATTTCATCTAAATCAAGACAAAAAGTTAGGAGGAGTTGCATTGACAAGGCTGCAATTTCAATAAGCCCAAGGTACTAAGTTTTAAGGGGGCATAAGTCAGGGAAATATTAATGAACCATAAAATCCTTACTTCATGCACATCTACCAGTTAAGGTGATAATATCCAACAAGTTTCATTTAGATCCAGCTAGAAACTTAGGAGGAGTTGCATTCACAAGGCTGCAATTTCAATAAGCCACAGAGACTAAGTTTTAAGGGGGCATAACTGAGGCAAAAATCAATCAACCATAAAATCCATACTTCATGCACATCTACCAATTAAGGTGATAACATCCGACAAGTTTCATTTAGATCCAGCCAGAAACTTAGGAGTTGCATTCTCAAGGCTGCAATTTTAATAAGTCCCAGAGACTAAGTTTTAAGGGGGCATAACTGAGACGAAAAAAAATGAACCATAAAATCCTTACTTCATGCACATCTACCATTTAAGGTGATAACATTGACCAAGTTTCATAAAGATCCGTCCAGAAACTTGGGAGGAGTTGCATTCAGGAGAAAAGTGGACGGACGCAGGTTTGTTTGTTTGAATGAGGTATTTCGCCGCTTTCAACAATCTTTCAGTTATATTGCGGCGGCTGGAGCACCTAACAATGTAATCCTGCTATTTCTCACACCAATAATACATTACATACTTGTCTAGCCTCCAGCTGGTATCCCACATAGGTCTACGATTATCGGCCCATTGGTAAGAGACAAATAGTCGGAAAGGATGAGTGCTGCGGTCGGGGATCGAACCCGGGACCTATTGATTGACAGTCCGACGTGCTACCAACTGTGTTATGACGGCGGCTACGTACGTACGTACGGACAGACAGACGGCGTATAAAAAACTAATCACACTGTGTGAATACGTGAAGCTGATTCATACATAAGTGTGATTAGGTTTTTGTTGCAAACCTCCATGCAAACAAAAAATTATTCCCTTCATTATGTATAATTCAATAATATTGAGCAAAAAAGCAATTATTTTAGGAATATCGATATTTTTTGTATGGAACTATTTTTTGTGGAAGCATACAAAAAAGCAGTGTGCTCTTAACTTTGTTCATGGAGGTATGAATTTTTTTTTCAACCAATCAGAATGATAGGTGAAAATAAAAATTAAATTATAGGAAGATGAGAAAAATTTAAAAGTCTGTTAGGGTATTTACCTGGCATGAGGACTAAATCTGTATTTTGTTCTGCTATACTAGCACTGCCCCCTTTTGAAAGAAGATTACAGGTTGTTCCAGGTTCTAATACAGGTATGGGTAGAGAATTAACGTCCGTTGTTTGTATTGTTAAATTATCTGTGAATTGACTAGATTCTTGTACCTGATAAATAACATACAGTTATTGCATAAGTAATAACTTTTTAAGTAAGAGCTGTCAGAGGACAGCAAGGCTCAAGTAATTCTAGTGCTGGATAGTAAAATCAATTGAAAGTCAACATATGGCAAAAAAACTCTATCGTGAAATCCTGTGTTAAGAATGCAAATAGACAGACATGCATGCTGGTCATAAAGAATTGTTCAAAGTTTCAAAGCAATAGCACAGGTGGAAAGAGAGATGTTACAGATATTTGATAGTTGCATGTAAAGTTTAACTAAAATTTTTAAGTCCGAAAAGGGCTAAAATTCCACTGAAATGGATGTCAGAGTAATGATTCTATGTCTTAAAGGCATGTGCAAAGTTTCAAAGCAATGGCATTGGTTATTAAAGATATTTGACAACCTTACCTAGAAGATGATATGATGGCCACAAAAGCATGTACAAAGTTTGAAGTAACAGCATTGGTAGAAAGAGAATTACTTAAAGATATATGACAGTTGCACATAAGAATAGTTAAAATTAAACTAAATTGAATGTCAGAGTATTGAATCTGTGTATTGAGGCTGATAATATTGCCACAAAAAGATGTGTAAATTTTCAGAGCAATAGCATCATTAGAAACCAAGATATGGCACTTGTAAGGTTTAACAAAAGCAATACGCCAATGCCCAAGTGACTGGAATAGCCCCTTATTCTTCGAATAATTGAGCTAAAAACCCCTAAATAACCGTCATCTACACAAACTCATTTCTATGACCTATAGTGTGAGAATGACATAGACCCTCTTCTATTACATAGACATTAATATTGTGATTACAGTACTACTTCATAATGCATGTAATGAAGTTATTTTCTCAAAGAAGAATTAATATTATGAGTAGAATATCTAATTTGTATTTATAATAGAACCGTTTAATATCGCAGTCTAACTTCCTGTTGGAGGCAGTTTAGGTAGAGAAGCATATAAAGTAGGGATTGTGTGTTGGAATGGTATAATCCATTCCAACACAATGATGCTTTAAAACGCCTCCTAAATATAAAACTTTGGAAAACATTGTGTAAATGGAAAATTACTTGTTACAAGCAATTTCTTCATTTTCCACAATATTTCCTACCAGAAAGTTGAAAAACTCTAAAATTTCATTTACTTTAAATTGCTGTCTGCAACTCCTTCCAATTTGGACCAGTCTAATATTTTTCCGTCTGGTAATGGATTGATAAGTTTGGTATTTCATGGCCACTTCAATATTCTGAAAGTATCTCCAAAAGCCCTGCAATTTCCACATCTTAACATTGGAGTAAGTAAACAAGAGTTACTTACCTCCATTTCTGATATACCATAGTTAGGATCAAACTTTTCTTCTTCATTTAAATCAGATTGCTGACTGGCTGCTTGGAGCTAAAGAAGAAAACCAAGAATGATTGATTGAATTGAGGCTAACGCCATTTTAACAGTATGTCAGTCATATCATGGCAGCTGGAGCACCTAACAATGGATTCCTAATCTATCTCAAATAATTACTACCACTACATCCTTTCCGAGCCTCCAGCTGTTCACCCCACTTAAGTTTATGATTATTCAACCATTGTTTGGTGACAAATGTTGGAAAGGATATTTGCTGCCACTGGGGATTGAACCCAGGACCCCATGACTAGGGGTTCAAAGCACCACCGCAGTGCACTAAAGCCACTGCCAAAACCAAGAATGGCTTGAAATATTAATTCTCCACTGATGGATTAATAAAGAAATGGTAAGAGCTTCACCTGCATGTGGCCAATAATCTCCCTATAAATGTTTGATGTTTAAAGTCTACATCAAAACGGGCATAATTCTTACAACTAGAAGGTTGTTCAGCGACAACAAGTTAAGACAGCCGAATGTTTGACCTCAAGCCATGATCTTGGCCTCTGAGCTATCTGATTATTTTCTTTCAAATAACAGATCTACCCGTGATGGAGAACAATTGTCCCAAGTTATTTTGAAATACTTCCAAAAATGTAAAAGATATACTCTGGACAAGCTAAATATGAACATTTGACCTCAAGTTGTAACCTTGACCTTGGAGCTATCCAGAAATTTGTTTTCAATGGCACATCTAATCATGATGGTGATCAATTGTGCCAAGTTACATTGAAAAATATCTATGAATGTAGGAGATATGTTTGAAACGAATTCAAAGGAACCAACACACTAACTCACATACATGAAACTGTCATAGTGACAACAATGACTCACTCATCACAACCAAACTCAAAAATATTCAGAATTACCTCCCTTGAAAGGATAAGTTGCTCTTGAGTATCAGTATGACAAAAACAAGATAGTTTTAATCCACTTTGTCTATTGCTTTTTCAGCTATTAGTACTAGTGTATTTCTGGAGGAGGGGTATCCTATTCTTTTATTTTATCTTTTTTATCCTTGTTAGGCTGCACACAACATGTGAGATCACAAGTATTACCTGAACAAGAGAACCTGGTGGAAACATAGCTGGATTGAGTCTTGCAAGGAGCTGCGCTGTTTCTGGTGTTAGAGACGTACTTATCTGAGTTGTACCATCACTCAAGTGAGTTTCAATTCTAGAAATTACATGGCCACCATCTGAAAAAGTCAAACAAGTCTGGGTTTTGAGACAGGAAGGCCAGACTTGCCCTTAATTGACCAATCGTGGCTGTCAATCAAATTAACCAGTCGACCAATGAAATCATGCATTGAAACCAGAAATGAATTTTGAACTACAACATTGGCTGCCACTTTTGTTAACTATTTTGTTGGTTTGTCGACTTAAAGTCATAACTACAGCTTTTTCAAGCTGTAGTTACAACATTTAGGTCACAAACCAACTATTCTACTTTTTTGTTGAATACCGCCTGCCATAAATTCTGCAAAATAACGCCATTTATAATTGAAGCAGGACTTCCTATTGGAGTCAATGGGCGTAGCCAATGGTGTAAGTGGGACATTCGAACATTTTTATTAAGTTTGACAAAAGATCTAAATAAATCTGAACCTTCAGGAGAAACATGAGGAACTGTTGGATGGAATGTCTAAAGGGATTTTTCTTATTACACATTTCAAAAAACATTTAAATTTCAAATTAAGCGTTACATAGGGTAGAAAGCATTTTGAGGAATGGAGATATTGCTTGTAACAAGCAACTTCTCCTTTTGTTACAATGTTTTCCTTTAGTATTTTACTTTATCACACAAAAAGACAGGGTTGTTACTGACTTATTTGTAAAATAACAGCGTTTATATCTACTATCAAACTTCTAGTTTGAATCAGCTTGTGGCATCAGCGATCAATCATTTGTTTTGCCTAAATGACTAAGTTTCACAAACAGACTATATCAACTTACCCTCCCCAGGTCCCTGTGTCAAGGTGACTGTAACAGTTTCAGGTACAGGTCCTGAACTAACGAGATTCTGCGGCCAAACACTGAGGTCATGCATTGGGTCTTCGCCATGATTGGCCATTGCCTCAACATTCACCTGGAATTAATGTATTGCACTGTCAATCAAACAATCTTTGACCAATCAAATCATTCATTTGGACGTGAAGTGAATGATGAACTCCCATATTTGTGTGAATCATTTTTGTTGGTTTTGCAAATGAACCCATTCCAACACAGCAAAATTTAGACTGGTCCAAATTGAAAGAAGCTGCAGACGACAATTTCAAGCTGATGGAATTTTGAATTTTTCCGTCTTTTTTGATAGAAAACATTGTGGATAATGAAGAAATTGCTTGATACAAGCAATATCTTCATTTTCCACAATGTTTTCCAAAGCTTCTCAAGGGGCGTAAAAAGGAGGGATTGAGTTGGAATGGGTTAACCAGATACCAGGCGACGAAATTCTACACTAGTCCAAATTCAAAGAAGTCGCAGATGAAATTTTTGATGGGTCGCAAGACTAATTCGTCTAACTAGATTTTGGATATTCAATTTGCTCCTATGTCTAAAAACTGCCTTTAGCCCAACTGGATGCCTACAACATAGACAAATTTGTGTATAAACTTGATTGATTATTGCTACTTTCTGAATTTATATGAAGATTAATGTCAAAGTTTCATCTTCAGTGTATACAATAAAGGGTTGAACAGGTTATGTACAGAAGCAAGTAGTGAAAGTATCTTCATAATAGATGATACTGCAACATAGTCATTTTCCAGTAATATGTTAAAAATACCACCATTGGGTAAAGGATTAAGAAATAATCCAGCCTGTCCTTATCTATTTGTCATCCTTTATATTTCGTATTTTTCGCCCTACCCTTCATTTCTTTTCCAGGCTACTATAAAAATCTGTTGTACATTTATATTGCATAATTTGTTTTTTTAATCACTTACATTGTTTTTTGTTATCAGGTGCCGAAAATTTGTATTAGCACAAAGTACAAAATAGTTCTTGTTGGTATTTATCCTTGTCTACTCTATTTCCTTAAGTTATCATATTTCTGTAAATTTTCTGTTTAGGCTGTTTACTTAAGCTTGCGGGGGATGATCTAAGCATAATATTAAAAAAAAAAAAGAGAAATTATTAAAGAATACTTTCTGTCCAAGCTTCCTGGATGAGGCCACCCATCCATCAATTATACCACCAATTTGAAGAGCTTAACTTTGATTTAACCCAATTATCAGATGGTAAAATTTAGACTGGCCCAAATTGAAAGAAGTTGCAGGCAACTTTTTTTTTTTAATTTATGAAATTTTGGATTTTTCAACTTTCTTGGTAGAAAATATTGTGGAAAATGAAGAATTGCTTGTAACAATCAAAATTCAACAAAATATTTTCCAAAACTTTTTTTCTTTGGAGCGTCTTAAGGCGTCGCTAAGTGGGAATGAATTAAGAGCAATAACTTGACCATACTATTGAATGGAATGCCACTATAGATTATGCTAAAAGAAGTATTTTGAAACTGCCTGATCTAAGATTCATCTCTGTGATGTTTGGCTTGTCTCTGATGGTAGGATATAATTTATCTATAGTTGTTTACTGAAAAACATTGATCATAATAGCTAGCTCCATTCACCATGCACCTAGTGCTCAAATGAGCTGAACAAAGACAAGCTAAAATTACCGTCGGGGCAGTAAGGGGAAGAGAACCAGTCTGTATATCTTTGACAGCTTGATGAATATGATTCTTCAAATCGGTTACAGTTGGAAACAAACTGAGATCATGTCTCTGTACAGAATCTGTGCTACCATTATAAACTTCCCTGCATACATAAGACCTGAAATGTAATGTTATGTATGGGATTGTACTCCCAACTCCACCACTAGTTTCATATGAATAGGGGTCTGGGTTAACCAAGTCTGACACAGTCTTGCTATTTTAGGCCACTTAAGTAAAAAGCATTTGAAAGCATTGTGGAAAATGGAGAAATTGCTTGTCACGAGCAATTTCTCCATTATCAATGTTTACTATCCCAAAAGACAAAGGATTTAAAATTTCACTGAATAAAAATTGTGGTCCACAACTTATATTTACCTTTTCCTGTTCAATCCCTGGTTTTTATGTCCCTGTAATTTTGTAAATTGAGAAAACATTGTAGAAAAAGAAGAAATTACTTGTACCAAGCAATTTCTTCTTATTCCGCAATATTAAGACTGGCAGTGAGTTAAGGTCTCATCTAAAAGTTAGAGGACAATGCAGTTATACCAGGGAAATCTGACACTTGAGTATACAGTCTTACCACTGGAGCATAAGGTGTTACTTAATTTCACTCCTACAAATAATGCAAAAGCAATTGCATGTAAGAATTTATCTGGTTTGCAACTAGAACCTACCAAAAAAGTACAGAAATAAAACTAGAGGGCTAGAATAGCCCTTAATGGCTCACGTGAGTTCTCAAAGAAACATAAAACTAAAACTTCAAAGCAGATTTTTTTTGTTGATAATATACATAGAAAAGAAATGGAATTTAGGGAAATGATATCTTTAAAAGAGAAGCTTGAATAGCTGTTTAACCCATATATAAAGAATGAACTTTTACACTTGTCCAAATTGAAAGATTAAGATAATGATTCTAAACTGATGAGATATTAAAGTCTTTGTTTTTCAGGGAATAAAACATTAAGGGAACATGAAGGAATTGCTTATTATAATCAATTTCTTAGTTTTTGCAAGCCTTTTTTTCATTGGGTGTACAAGGTGAAATCATGTGGAAATGGGCTAACAGCTCTGACAAGTATAAAAGAATTGAAAAGGTCTAGGAATCACTAACTTTATAACTTTATACAAAATTTCATACATCATTTAATAAAGATAATCTTTATACAAGGGGAAGCATCAAGTATGGAAAAATTCCTTTTTAGACTAGTACAACAAAGTCAAAATTGTACCAAACTGTCACTTTTGACCTAAATGCAAGCACTGTTAGTAATCAACCAAAAGGTCTCTTAAAATACCTTAATAAACGCCTAACTTGGTAGACTCTGGTTTCCCCTCCAGCAACAATTTCTCGTATTTTTTGAGCTACCTGCGGATTTAGTCTGTCACTCTTTTCTCCATCCATTTTCACCTGTTCAGGTTCAACTGGACTTGTGATAGTTTGTGTTGTTGTGCTCTCTGCCACAGACATCTGGGATGGTATGTCATGAAACTCATGGGCTGAGTTCAAGGGGAGTTGGACATAAAACCTATACACATATATTAAAAATAGGATTAACGCATTCCCACTCAATCCAGTTTTTGTCAACATTGATCCTATAGAAAAATACTTAAAAAAGATTATTAGAAGTAAAAAAATTACTTCATTGTCCAAAATGTTTTCTATCCTAAAATGCAGGAAATTTAAATCTCACTAACTGTCTCCATTTTCTTTAAATTGATACACTAAAATGAGGAGAATTTTCAGTTATTTGTCAACCCTTGACTGATACCAACTCCAAAAAATCAATCAGGTCAACAATGGACTTATGGTACTTAGATCTGAGCTGGCTTTGGATTGGGTCAAGTTCAGAAACAAGTGACTGCAAAAGTAGTTGTTTAGTTAGAGGGGCTTGAGTGCCTTTATTGCTCCACAGGCCTGAATTTACTGATTCAGCAAAAGGTGTTTTCAGAAATTCATTATAAACTGAATCATCTAAGCCATCTCTGGCAAATAAATCTAGTAGCTAAAATCTTTGAAATAGTTCTAGTGAAGCATTTCAAACTTTTGACTGTTTTACAAAGTCAGATTGAGTTATGTAAAATTCATAAACTAAGTCAGATGTAAAGGCATTTACAAAATTTTCCGAATGTTCACTGAATACCATATAGAGACATAAGATATTTCCTGTGAAATTTGGTTAAAATCAATCTACTGGTTTCTGAAAAAAGAAGAAGATTTTTTAAGTTTTCCCTATATACCATGTATGGAAATAAGCCCCACCTATTTCAGTCATGTTTTATATCCGGTCACAGTTCTTTGAAGGAATCTGATAAAGGGTCACACAATGATCATTCCTGTAAAATTGGATTGAAATCCAGTGACTGGTTTCTGAGAAGAAGACTTAAAGGTTTCACCATAAATGGAAATAAGCCCCACCCATTAAAGCCATGTTTTTTCATCTGATCAAAATTCTTTGAAGAAATCTGATAAAAAGTCTACCCAATGATCATTCCTTTAAAATTTGTTTGAAATCCACCAAATGGTTTTTGATTGATTGAATTGAATTGGGTTTAACACCTCTTTTAACAGTAGTTCAGTCATATCGCAGAGACTAGAGCACCTAACGATGGATTCCTGGTATTTCTCACACCAGTACTACCACTACATACTTTCCTAGCCTCCAGCTGCTATCCCACTTAGGTTTACGATTATCCACCTATTGGCGAGACAAATGTCGGAAAGGATATGTGCTGCCGCCGGGGATAGAACCCATGACATCCTATGATTGAAGATTAGGAGTCTGACACGCTACCAACTGTGCTATGATGGTGGCTAAATGGTTTTGGAGAAGACTTTTAAAGATTTCACAATATATGGAAATGAGCCCCGCCCATTAAAGCCATGTATATTATCCAATCAAAGTTCTTTTGAAGGAATCTGATAAAGGGTCACCCAAGGATCATTTCTGTGATATTTGGTTGAATTCTATTCACTACTTTCTGAAGAGAGGATTTTTTAAGTAAAAGTTTACAGACGCACGCATGCACGAGGGACACCATGCCATCACTATATCTCACTGCCTCTGAGCTAGTGGAGATAAAAATGGGAAAGGGTTAAAATCTTTTCCTTTTTTGAATTGAAACAGACTGTGAATGAATCACACACTTTGTGCTTGAGTGAGCTAAAATGTAATAGACTGATCAACTGATGTATTGACAGACAAGTCGACTTTTATTTATCAACAAATGTTTGTTTTAGGGCAAATAATTATTGTAGAATATGTTGATTATAAATATCAAACACAAAAGATTCACCTGTCCTGGCCACAATTTTCCACATTTGCTTGTTTTAAACTGTGAAATGCTTTATCCATTGCTGTTTTGGCATTCTTCCTCTCTAGGCTAGGATCTATCTTAAACTCTGGAAACTTTCTGACTTTCTTAATGTATATTCTATATGAAAAGACAAAATAAACATTAAAGTAATCAACAAATGGCAATTTTTAGTAAAGATTCAAACTAGAAGTATCAAAAAGTGGATGTTTATCCCCCCACCAGTAGTTAGTCACTTAAGTAGCACAGTTGACCTCTAACAGTAGGGTACCTCCTTTGGACATTGATACCATTTGAACAAATTTTGAAAGTCTAAGGTCAAATGGCTTATGAGAGAGAGCATTGAAAAAGTTTAAGATAAAAGTTCACATGGTTGCCTTGATCTTTGACCTACATGACCTAAAAACAACAGGGCATTTCCTTGGGTCATTGGCAATATTTGTATGACGTTTTATGGTTGTAGGTCCATTGGTTCTTTGGTTAGAGCATAGAAATGAAAAAGAGGACAGAGAGTTCAACTGCCAGACAGACAAGGTGAAAAGGAAAATACCCCTCTACTTTGTAGGTGGAGGGTATAATAAGATTGAAGAAGACATTCTAAAGCAAGATTACAATAAGAGAAAGAGTCACATATAGAATAGAAAACTTTGTGAGAAAAAAGAAATTGTATGTAACAAGAAAACTTATCTTTATCCCACACTGATTTTCTTCGTAGGTGTTGAAGGAAGCGATTATATTGTAATCTGTATTGTTTTTTCTGTGCATTCATTAGTTTTCGAAAATATGAAAAAATCCATTTGATGAAATAGTGTGGAAAAGGGGGAACAATAATTTCCCTTCAAAGATATTTTCACTTAATAGGACACCTCTTATTTCATTAAAACTCACATAAAGATTTTCACTGTACTTCAATTCTATTTATTTTGGAAAAGTCAAAAATTTGTTATCTAACAAAGGGTTGAATCATACTCTTATAAACATTTCCAAATTACCAGATGACAAAATTTCTAAATTGTGTACAGATGGAATGACCAACAGGCAGATGACATTGTGACTATAAGCTAGCCCTTTGGTGAGCATAAACAGGCTTGAAATTCCGCTAAAATGTCAGTTAAAGTAATCTTTGCCTAAAGGTTGATAAGATGGTCATAAGAGCACATCCAAAGATTCAGAGCAAACAGAGGTACTTCTGACTATCCTACCTTGCGGGACATGTTTGTCTATAATCTCCACCAGAGTTATTTTCAGTCTGCTTCTTGGCAAGTGTTCCTTTACGCCTTGGACCAAACTGGCATTCTTGAACAATTGCTCTGCTTCCTGTAATTCCATTCTAAACAATTAATGACAAATATCTACAATCAAACAAAACAACTATTTGATCAATCAAATCATTCATTTAAAACAGAAGAGAATGTTGATCAAATACATTTATGTTTAACATTTTTAACCCATTCCAACACAATGACACTCTCTGACGCCCACAAGTAAAAAGGTTTTAGAAACATGGAAATAATGAAGTTGCTTGTTACAAGCAATTTCTTTGTTATCCTCAATGTTTTCTACCACAAAAGAAAAAAGGTTTTAAAATTTTATCAACTAAAATTTGTTGTCTGCAAATCTTTGCATTTGAACCAGTCTATAATTCTGTCATCTGGTAATGGGTTAAACATTAAGACAACAGTTAATTGAAACTGTAATTAGAAAGTTATGATGGCCAAATGAAAATTGGTGGTTTTAGTCCCTGGTATCTCAGTCGAACTTTCATATCTGTGGTCAATTGGCCAGGCCAGAAAACCATCAATTAGCATAAAACTATCAGTTATGGCTTCTGAACATTTTTTACAGAAGTTTGGGCTACAGTGCAAATTTTGCAGAAGTATATTGTCAATGGGTGACCAAAGTTTGTGAGCCTGTAAACCCGTTTCCCAACAATCCATCTTTAGATCATTAGGAAAATATAGCAGAATATAAAGAAAGTGTAAAGAAAGTGTAACAAGTGTAGCAATTTCTTCATTCCCCAGTATGTTTTCAACCAAAAATACGAAAGATGATTATATTTTGTCAAGTTTGAATTGTTGTCTGCAGCTTCTTTCATTAAGGACCAGTCTAAAATTTTGTTGTATTTGGTGAACTCTAGTTTTGCTTCATGCAGTGTAATTATCTGAAGACTAACTTTATAACAAGCAATTTCTCCAACTATTTCTCAAACTATTTCAGGCCTCCTAGCAGGCTAAAAAAAGGCTCCAATGAATAAAACTAAAGGCCTTTTAGAGTAAAATTTAACACAATGAAGAGTAAATAAAGTCTATTTTTGTCGAAGTTCTTATTCTTTATTTAACCCCCGAGTCATACCAAAGTCTTTTTTACGATATTAAATACTGTTTAAATTTTGCAATATAATACATACCTTATTTGATGTTTATACCTATTTTCTGTTTAACTACACATAAAAGAAGGTGAAATACAGAACAAAATCTGTTACTTGCTTTAAGCTAGCACGGCAACCATTCAGAGCAAATATAAAGGTTTTGAGTGAGAATTACAGGCTATTTTGGTGTTTTAAAGGTTTTCTGGGTAAATGTAAAGGTATTAAAGGTTTGCTCTGTAATTAAAGGTTTTTAAAGGTTTTAAAGGGTTCATTAGGAGGCCTGCTATTTTTGAAGGCAATAAAAAGCATTGTTTTGTAGGGATGGGCTAAAACAAACATTTTTTTGGACATTTCATGATTATATAACCCAACCTTGAACCCACACAAAAATTAAATAAAAGATTAAGGGTGAAGTCCACAAACCTAAAGAGAATTCTCTCAAAGACAGTTTTTAGCATTTTATTCAATCTTTTAAAGCTATGCAGTAAGGGTGAAGTGGTCTCATTTTACAAGACTAGTCTAATAGTTTTTGTCTGGAAATGGATTAAACAAAATAATCTAACCTGTATTAACAAAGGGTATACCATCATACGGGACATACTGAGATTTCCACATGAGTCGAGATGACATTTTAGCTGGACTTGGTGACTGTCTTGTCCCCCAAAAACTCTGTGTTGCTTGTTTGTGATAGGTCAATAAAATATCTAGCTCTGCCTCTGTGTCTACATAACCCCTGTAGTAGTTTCCGATTTTCTGGAAGATCCAAATAATTGCAATCCTGATACATAAACCTTCATAAGTTGGCCATCTCTGTAGTAAGTCATGGGTTGGCTGTCATATACAGGACAGGTCCCCCTAAAACTTTTGTGATAGAAATTATTAAGCAGCACCTCTGCATCTACATAATCCCCGATTTTTAGAAAACAACCAAATAACCACAAGACACAGTATAGAGGTAACTTATCTTTTACAGGTATTTGAAATATAGAATATTCCTGTGACAATGGATACCCCTTGGTTTGACATGGGAAGAAACAAAATTAAACAATTGTCCCCATCAATCAAAAAATAAAACGACCAATCAATTCAACCACTTAGACCAGAAACGGATTTTGAACACATTTTTGTTGGTTTGGCTATCTAAACATTGTAACTACAGTCTTTTGAAGCAGTAGTTACAACAGTCATGTCAGAAAAATTTTACTTGTTTGTGACAGGTTTCAAAGTTCTATAAATTAGAACATGTAGTCTGCAACTTTTATATTTAGACTTGTCTAAAAATATTGCCCAGTGGTCATTGTATAATCATACATTTTGTGTCACATGAGGAGCTAAATACAAGTACTTCCTTATAATTTGAGTTTTTGTTAACCAAAATTCATTTTCACCGCAAAACTACCCTGAGTTTTTGTTAACCAAAGTTCATTTTCACTGCAAAACTACCATGCTGAACCGACACTCTAACAAAGACAGTTTCTCCAAGTGGTTTATATCCTGATTTATAATACTGTAACAGTTTTTGTAAATTTGATCCCTAACTCTTGATTAACCCATTACCAAATGGCAATTTTAAGACTGGTCAAAATTGAAAGAAGTTGCAGACAACAATGTAAAGTTTGTGAAATTTAAGATTTTTTCAACTTTATCGGTTGAAAATATTGTGGCAACTAGCAATTTCTTCATTTTTAACAATATTTTTCCAATTGATTTTATGATGGGCATCAAAAAGTGTCATTATACGGGAATATGTCAAGTACCAACAGACCTTTTTTAATACATGTATGTTGATTTAATGCTCAAGACAATCTTCATTTTAACATTTGACCTTGAGCCGTTACCTTGAGGCTATCCAAAAAATGCTTGCAATGGCACATCTATTTCGTGATGGAGAACAATGTGCCAAGTTATCTAAAAAATAATCATTGTATGAGTTTTGTTGCAAGCTTAATTTCAACATTTGACCTTAAGTAGTAACCTTGACCTCAAAGCTATAAAAAATTCTTTCAACTAGTGTATCTACTCATGGTAGGGAACAACTGTACCAAGTTATAACCCTGCTTCAAGTGTAAGAGCTACAGAGAGGACAAATTAACCCATCCCAAATTGACTAAATTTTAGAATGGTCCAAATTGAAAGAAGATGCAGACCAATTTTAGGTTGATGAAAATCTAAAATTCTGTCTTTAGGGGTAGGAAACATTGTGGATGTTGAAGAAAATGCCTGAAACAAGAAATTTCTTCTATGTCCACAGTGTTTTCCATAGCTTTTTTGTGGGGTGTAAAAAGGAGGGACTGTGAAGGAATGGGTTAAGAGAACGAGTGCACTGCAGATAGTGAATGGTTGACAAATAACAAAAACACCAGATGTTGATGCCAAAGCTCTGCTGTTCACATGCTCAATTGAGGGTAACGTTTTAAGGCGAAAGTGGCATAATTCTTTCAAAAATGCATTTAGAGTTACCTCTCTGTTTTTTCTAGATTTTTCTTTTGATAGCAAACATATATTTCAAGTTTCAAGTGAATGTGTATAGTAATACCAGAGATATTACAAAACATCAAAGATTTGGGGCAATGTTGTCCTAGCCATAGCAGTACCTGGAGTTTTCTCTGAAAAACAGCAGAGATAGTAAAATTTGACCTTTTGAAAGCAAAATCACTACATTTATCATAAAAGAACTCCTGCTAGAATTTAAAATTGGGAGTCATTGACTCTTTGACCATGACATTCAAGGGTTTGAGAATGATTTAGAAGGGGCCAAAATAACAAAATGAATGAATTATCAGTTTAGGTGCCAAGTGACCTATTCAGGTAAAGATATAAAGTAAACTATTAGTTTTTACAATTTTCAACAGTATGCAAGATACATCATTGAAATTGTGAATTAACGCCTTCTCACATAATGACGCTTTTAGGTGCCCCTCAGCAAAAATGCTTTGGAAAACATTGTGGAAAATGAAGAAATTGCTTTTTTCCCCCAATGTGTTTTCCATCAAGAAAGACAAAGAATTTCATAATTTCATCTACTTAAAATTGTTGTCTACAACATCTTCCAATTTGGACCAGTCTATCATTTTGTTGTCTGGTAAAGGATTAAGGATTAAAACCCTAATTTGACCCTTTGAGATTTTCTTTCAAGTGGGACAAGATTGCCCCCTTGGAAGAAATTTCAAAGGGTCAAAATAAAAAATATTCACATTTTTTCGGATCAAAACCCTTGGTTGTGAGTCAAACACGAGCCTTGCACATGCTTGTTACCTCACAGTTTTTCATCCTGGCAGCCCAAGCAGGACAACATGGTGGGAGGTTCGTGTTTGGAGGTGGCATCAACACACTGGCTATATTTGGTATATTTCCTGAAAGGTCCGTACTAGTAACTGAGTCTGTCTCTTCAACACCTGTATAAACAAACACCTATATCACCATGTGAAGGGATAACAAGGTTATAATGGAATACATTTTACAATATGTTACAGCTTCGATCTTAACCAATTTCCACACAATGACACTGCTTGACACCTCAAAGAAAAAAGCTTTGGAAAACATTGTTGAGTATTAAGAAATTGTTTATTACTAGCAATTTCTTCATTATCCAATGTTTACTACCCCAAAATACATGTATAGTGATTTCTAAAATTTCATCAATATACAAGATGTGTTTGTGAAACACCATGCCCCCTGAAACAGGAATTCTTTAGATTTATATTTTTATTGTTTTTTTCTTTGTTTTAGGGAAAAGGGTTAAAATTTTGACCTTGACCTTGATGAAATGACCTTCCCCAGTTGCGCCTTGTTGAGGCCTAACTATGTACCAAATACTGGCATTGTCACTTAATTAGGGATGTAGTTATAGGAAAATGTTTAGTTGGCAGGTTAAGTTTTTGAGTAACGTTTTAGGGAAAAGGATTAAAGTTTTGACCTTGACGAAATGACCTTCCCCAGTTGCGCCTTGTTGAGACTTATCCACATACCAAACATTAGCATTGTAACTTAATTAGGGATGAAGTTATAGGAAAATGTTTAGTTGGCAGATTAAGTTTTTGAGTAAAGTTTTAAGGAAAAGGGTTAAAATTTTGACCTTGACCTTGATGAAATGACCTTCCCCAGTTGTGTCTTGTTGAGATCTATCTACATACCAAATATTAGCATAGGAAAATGTTAAGTTGGCAGGTTAAGTTTTGCAGACAGACAGACAGATGGACAGGCGGACACCAGTAAAAAAATATGCCCGATATATCGATGAGGGGGCATAAAAATTGTCGCCTGCAACTTCTTTGAATTAAGACAAGTCTAAGTTTTTGTGGTCTGGCAATTGGTTAAACCTTCAATTCCATCAAGGTGCATCAAAAATATGTACTTTCAGGACACCAAAGACTTTACCCCTTGATGAGAATGCAATAAAAGATTTGGGATCACCTATTACAGCATATTGTTCTTTTATTACATACAAATAATTTTGAATATTTTTAAGCTGCAAACTAAAATTGCCTAAAAGTCATTTTTCTGTTGTACTAATGTTTTTTTCTAAGCATATCATTTTCCACAGAAATTATGTCTTTGAAAAACTATTGGTATCAGACAACATCCAAATGTTTGGGGGGGGGGGTCCTGCAAGATCTTTTCTTCCTGCAATGCATGAAATTCAGAATATGTTTAACTTTTATTGCAAGAGATTATAAACAATATAACAGTATTTTGTCTTAATTCAAAGACTTTATAATTGAATTGCTGAAATAACAATTCTGTGAAAACAACAAAATCCCTGACTATTTTGTGATTTTTAGGGTTTTTTTTTCCCCTGGCAAGTTTTAAATATTTTCTGACTTTTCCATAGGTTGGAAGAAAAAGCAAATTTCACTGACTTTGCTCAGACCGGTTGGATTCCCTATGTTTACACTTTATCTTTATTAAATACAGAAAAAATAGCAAGGATTTAAACTTTCCATGCCAACAATATCGCCAAAGCCAACATTCAGTCTTCTGAACAGATATCCTACGAAGAGCCTTGTTTTTATCTGTTTATAGATGACTGGTTTAATCCTTTCCCATTCTATCCCTGTTTTTTACATCCCTTTCTTTTATACTTGAGAAAACATTGTGGAAAAAGAAGAAATTGCTTGTAACAAGTAATTTCTTCATTTTCCACTATGTTTTTCTAACCTATTTAAAGGTTATTTATCAAGTAAAATTGATTTTATACTGTTGTCTGCAAATTCTTTGAAACAGGAAAGGGTTAACTCCTAATTCTATGACCACATATTCAATATCCTTTATAGGTGTTTATATAATAAGCGAGAGTCATCTCTTCATAGCTGAGAAAATACACCACTTTCAACAGTATTTCAGTTGTATCACAGCTGCTGGTGCACCTAACCATGGCTTCCTAACATTTCTCACATTACCACAACCACAACATTCAATGAGAGCAACCAGCTGCTCATCCCTCTTTGATGCACTACTTATTGTTTGCCCTTTGGTGAGAGACAAATAATTTTTGATATTTTACAATAACTTTTGTCAAATGTTGAAAAGAATGTTGGCTGAGCCAGGGTTTGAACTAGAGTGCTACCAACTAATCTAACCAAGCTGGGTAAACAGTTTAGAAAGCTTTTATCTACCTTGACCAACCATTAAGGATCCCTGTTTTATTTCTCCTACATCCCCTACTGTAATAATGGCCTGTTCTGGACTGATCACATGCCAGACACGCCCCTCGATGTCTACAGACTGGTTCGGCAAAATATCAGACGGTGATGACACTGTCACAATCTGTACCCCTTGTGGAAGTCCTAGCTGGGCACCCTGTAATACTGTTGGTGAGGATAGCAGGCCCTGTAAGGTGGGATTGGTCAGACTTGGCGACACTGAAAACACACAAAGATTTGATTTTAACCCATTACAAGACAGCAAAATGTTCGACTGGTTAGAATTGGAAGGTGTTGCAGACGACAATTTAAAGTTTGTAATATATCAGATTTTTTTTCAACTTTCTAGGTGTAAAACATTGGTCAAGAAGAAATTGCTTTTTGCAAGCTATTTCTTCATTTGGCGATACATTTTCCCAGTTGTTTTTCTTGAGGGGCGTCAAAAAGAGTGTGTGGGAATAGCTTAAAGTATGAGTTGCTTCTAATTTCTTAATTTTCCTAGATGTTTTCTTCCCTGTAAAATGTTTTAATTTCTACTCATGCATCTTTCTGTTGGAAACAGTTACTGCAACATTTTGGACTGATTATATTGAGAGTTTCAGATCAATAATTTTGAGATGATATCCCATTATCTGTTGGTGTTAGCTAAGGGAACCTAACAATAAATTTTCCCTAGATCAAGGCATTTCCATAATCAAAGACCCATATAAACGACAAGTACATTGCTTGAAAAAACTGACAAAAATGATGCAGTGTTTCCACTCAAACACAATCCTGCATTTTTACATCTCTAAAAAAAATTCTCTAGATGATATTAATACAATCAATTTCTTTATTATCTACAATATCTACCCAAAGTGACAATTATTTCAAAACTCTATCAACTTGAAAATGATCAACTGCAACTTCTTTCAATTTAGACCAATCTGAAAACAAAAGACGAATTAGTTGATGGCGGACTTAACCCATTACCATTCCATTTTTTTTAGAAAGGTCCAAATAAAAAGAAGCTGCATATGACAATTTCAAGTACCGAGAAGATGGAATTTTATATTATTCTTTTTGTTACAAAACATTGTTGCTAATGAAGGAATTGTTTTATTAAAGCAATTTCTTCATTTTTACAATGTTTTCCCCATTGTTTATCTAAGGGGCATCCGAAAGTGTCACTGCGTGGAAATTGGTTAAGAGGCCAAACCAACCAAAATGGTAAACATAAATGTAGGATATGACTTAAGGTTTAAATGAAATCTCAGCTGAGCCAGTGGAAATCATGGTCAGCAGTCTACCAATTCCTGTAGGGTACCATACCGTGACTTACCAACACCAAGAAATCCTGGGTTTGCCAACAGGGAAGTTGTCCCTACTGTTGGCGAATCTTCGTCATCCCCCATGTCCCCTTTCATGTCCCCTAAATCTGTGGCCCCTAGGTGGGAGATTGCCAGAACCGAGATTGGGTCTGTTGTAGATGATACATTCTGTTCATCACCGGACATCCTGTAAAAATACAGTAAAACAAATGTATCAACCCATTACCAAGAGACAAAAAATCCATGTAAGTCTTGTCCAAATTAAAACACTGACTAAATTTGGAGGCTTAAAAACAATCGATCAATCATATCATTTATTTAGTACAGATTTCTGTCCTTAGAATGTGACATTATTTTAGACAGTTTGCATATTGTTACAATCAAATATGTAACGTCAATATTTAAGACTAATCTTTCATTTAGACAAGAAGGGCAATGTCGGCCTGACATCTGTGTCCAACATTTCTTACCCATTCCCAAACAAACAAATTTTAGAATGGTCCAAATTGAAAGAAGCTGCAGACGACAATTTCAAGTTAATGGAATTTTAATTTTTTTTCGACTTTTTGGATAAAAAACATTGTTGATAAAAAAAAGCTTGATACAAAGATTTTTCTTGAGGGTTGTAAAAAGGGGGTTTACGGGAGGGATTGAGTCTGAATGGGTTAAGCCACTTCAGCTTGAACTCAATGTATTCTCCACCACAAAATACATCGATTTTCAAACAATCCGATGTAGCCATTTTTTAAAGCCCCTAATCCTTTTAAGAAGACTCAAATAATACAATCATGTTGATACAGTTTCTCAAGTTTTGATTTTGACATATATTGAGAAAAAATACAAAATAGTAATTAACAAAACGTTTAAAATGAAAGTGAAAGTAAAAATTTAGTTATCAAGACTTAAGTTGAATACCATCAAATATTTATGTGGACTTGTTCAATGACAGCCATTTGTCATATCTGTAGTGTGAAATCCTCTGAAAATGCAATCATTTTATACTGTTGTTTTCTTATGAGCAATTTACTATCTGTATATAAAACTAAACTTATAGAATCTGATTAGTGAACAGAGTATTAAAGATGCTGCCAAAACGAGACACAAACCTCGAATTCGACGGATCAACCTCGTTTCTGTTAGATTTTCTCCACAACCGGATATCTTAATGCGCATGCGTTATATTTAGAAATTCTATGGTAGCATAACAGTGCCACGGGGGCACAGTGTATAAATGTAAAATCGATATACGGACCAGTAAATTAAAGAAAATAAATAAGAAAATACGGATTAAAACGAACCGATGAATTAAGAAAAATAGCTTGCGAAGTCCACAGAATTAGACCCTCTAATAGAGTTATGCGAACTGAACATAACAGAAAAAGTTATCCAGGCTTACTCCGCAGGATGCGCGAATTCACCTGTAGGCCTACTTATTCAGAAATACAATTATTAACCCTTCTATGCCCATGTTCATATTTATAGATGGGTAGGTAAGATACTACGAGACTTTTCTGGGGATAGTAGATTTAATGGCTCCTTTTATTAAAACGGGAGCATATTCTTAAGTAGGAGGCTAAGAACGTTCAATGTCTGAATACCTATGCCTAATATTTTTTCTTATCGCTTCTTCGCGTAAATCCGTAGATAGGTCGAACAATACCCGTTTAACAGATGGATTTCGTTTTAAAAAATAAGCTCTGTTGTAGTAGGATGATGGTAATAATAAATCCTATTCATTCTACTGAAGCCGTTATTATTCCGTGAAAGCGGAATCAAAGCGAAAGATGATCCGCTGTGTGCGGGGAACATGAGTGATTAGCGGGAAGGATATGCTCAGTTATATATATTTCAGTACAGGTATCAAGTTACCACATTTTCTTTAAGCTGTCTCTTTTAAGTTTTTCTATTTCAATCTAGGATGTAACTAATTACAAGATTGATTGATTGTTCGGTTTAACGCCGCTTTTAACAGTTTTGGCGCTTTTAATAGTATTTCAGTCATATCACGGCCGCGGACTGGTATTTCTCACACCAGTACTACCAGTACTACCGCTACATCCTTTCCTAGCCTCCAGCTGCTTTCCCACTTAGGTTTACGATTATCCACCCATTGGTGAGAGACAAATGTCGGAAAGCATGCCAAGAAAAGTAAGTACCAAAAGTCCACTTTAAGAAACTGCAGCCAAAAGATCCTATCTAGCTATTTGTCCGTTAACATCTCATTAAAAGTCGGCAGCGAATAGCTAGATGCCTTCTAGAAATAATTGATTCAATTTTAATTACCTGCAGGGTCGTAAAAGAGCCGTTAACCGAAGTCTGGTTCTAAGTCAGGTATGTAGCACTTTCGACTAAGATAATTTCTCTACCATAACCCATCTGAATCCAGGTCTAGCGCGATAAACATTAGCATAATGATTGTTACAATATTTGCCTTATTATTACTATTATTATTAGTTTATTTTGATTATCGATGTGGTCTGTAACTAAGCTCAAACAAAAAAAAATATGATAGAGACAGACAGACAGGGATTAGAACTGAGACGAGTTTATTATCAGACTGCACTAGATATGAACCTAATTGACCTCTGCTGAATATGACATATCTTAAATAATTGTCTCAAAGGGCTTTCGGGTGGTCCTTTTCTACAGAACTCTCACAAGAAGTTTTACATCTGGCCACCCTGCACATTCTGTGTCAATCGTAAGATTTCTTGTGAAATCTTCAAACCAAGGTTGGTTGACTATTTTCACCAAAATACTTTGAAAGCTATTGAAATGGTCTACTATACTTCTATTAAAAAGTTCAGAGTTTTGTAACATTTTGTCGAATTAAATCAAGGAGACATAAAAATAATAGGACAAAAATGATCAAAGAACTTTTGATACGCAATACACACGCAATCAAAGATGAATTTCATAATCTATCTATTTATGATACATATTCAAATATCCGGAAAAAAAACCGACCCCCTAAAAGAAATATTTCACTAGAACTAATTCAATGAATGCATTAACTTATTCCTATGCTTAGAATTGATTGAAAGATCAATTTAGTGAAGAATACATAAAAGAAGTTTTCATACTGAGGACAAATATAGTACAAGATGGATATTTTTATAGGTTAAGGTGAAATGTGAGTTGCTCAAGTTGATAGTTAATGATGAAAAGCTTCATTTGTTATAAATAATAACGACAGTCCTTCTGTTTCGTCGTTTGGCAACCAAAACCTCGTATCCACAGCTTGATCATTGATCGCCCAACGACAATATATGAAAGTGTTGAAAGCAAAGAAATCACGAATTGGCCCGTGTATACAATAGACGGGATATATCTTCTATTATAATATCTATCTTAACCATCATACCAAAGAAGTTTTTTTTTATTCAAATGTAGTTCTGTAGGAATACACAGGTTTAAGATAGAAAATCTAGGGCCATTAGGTTTTGCAAACAATTCTCTTGAGATTCTTCATCCCTCGGGCTAAAAACAAGTAAGTGTCGTAAGTCTGGTACCTGCTTATATAACCCACCATCTTGTCGTACAAAGGGCAGGGAACGTTCTACTTATCTATATTAGAGAAAAAGTTGATCTCGAAATCCCTTCACTCGTAAGGATGATAATCCACCGACAATAGTTTTATTGACCGTTCAGTGGGGCATCAGCTCTAATTTCCTAAATCAATTTGTCGTATATAGTTTATGTGAGTCTTCGCGTTGCCTTTCCACCCATTTGCCATGAACGCCAAATAAAGGCTCAGATAATCATGTGCATCCACACCGTCATCCTCATTAGTGACGGGATATCGAGATCATCTTTTCCTCTAATATTTTAGATATCTTTTAGAAAAGTAGAACGTTCGACGCTATTGGTACGATAAGATGCCGCACCGTCTGACCAGAGCCCTCACTATTCGCTTTTTAGATAGCTAATGATTTAAGTTCCTTTAGAAAACAAGCAGTTTTATTCAAGTTACTCAACATTACATCATGGGCCAGGAAGAAACTTTCTTGTACCATGGGGTTAATTGAGGGCAAGTTTGTATATATGAACATAGAAAATTCATTTACAGCTTCTTTCTTCGGGAAATTCCTAGTTGGAAGTGACTAATATGAGAATAGCCGAACTATTTTAAAAGAAAGACATTTCCCGCTTTTTTAATACGATTCAATATACAAGGGTAGTTTAATGAGAAATAGCCAGAAAACAGGGATTGGTCATAGATGAACAAAGAAATTTTATTTACAATTACTTTCCTGGTGAAATTTCTGGTTGGAAGTAACTGGTATGAAAATAGCCGAAATATGTACTTTGAACGAGCACACTTTAAAGAAAAACATTTCCGATTTTTTCTTTTCCTTTTTTTAATATTAATATTTTTTAATAGGATTCAATAACAAAGGTAAATTAATGAGAAATTGCCAGAAAACATAGATTGGTCTATCGCATAAATCAGTTTTTAAGAAAATGCATTTAGTTTTCGTCATGTTGGTCAAAGAGGATATGTGCTAGCTACAAACTAGCCTGTCTTCCAGTAAGTGCTTAGGTTTGAAAGTAACTAAGATACATCAATCATGCAAATACATTTCATTCCTTTAAATTACCCCCTTTCGTCTCACAAACTGATCAGCAAAACAGAAAAAGATAACAGCTAGAGAAAAGAAACTTTTCAACTAAAATATAAGTATCAGTGAGACGGGGAGCGGGTCTAGCTACAATCCTTCATCATCATTTCTATGTATTGAATTTTCCCAAAATAAATGCTAACACTTTCTTATAAATCCTTTGTTGTCACTTCCATTTGATAAATCACTTAAGATGGTGAGACAAAGTATTGTGATTGTCATTTTATTTTAATTTATTACGCTTTGTTAGGTATTACATGTTATTGTAATAATTTGTACAGTTGTTTGTCTGCAGATCAATTCTAAAGTGTTAAGAACGCAATAAAGGTCGAACAAATGTGGAACACTTAAATCCGATTTGCCATGAAAACCCAATGCGCCATCAGTGACGACACGGTTAAAAAGATTGCTATTTTCTGATTATGTACATCCTTTACATGTGCAAACAGAGATATTTTTGTAGAACTTATGGAAAGAAAACAACAAAAGAAACATGTTACTCTTCACTATCCAAGTTATTCGTTCCCACGAGAGAGAGAGAGAGAGAGAGAGAGAGAGAGAGGAGAGAGAGAGAGAGAGAGAGAGAGAGAGAGAGAGAGAGAGAGAGAGAGAGAGAGAGAGAGAGAGAGAGAGAGAGAGAGTATTTTGTGACATTTATGTTATGTTGTATGTCTATAAAGAATATATAATTCAATGGCAAGTATCTTGATTTTTGTGTTAAGACAGATAAACATACAGATAGACATACTAAAAAGGTTAATATATTAGAGAAAACGAGAATATTTAGTTTTGCGATCAAGGAATGTTACCATAGAAACTCATCTTGGACTGGCACTTTACACTGATATACACAAAAATAATGACCATTAATTACCAATTTTCCAGGCAGCTGGAAGTTGGAGCATTCACAGAGAATGACTGGGGTATGGGGATATAGTGGAACCTATAGAAAATGTGTCTGGGTTTCAAGCTCTTATTTCAGTCATGAGCGAGTACGACACATATTGTGAATTCTGCGATATTGTGAATGTATCATTCATAAATATAGTACTGCAAACTATAACCATCCGGGGTGCAATTCTTTTACTAAATAGTTTTCATCCTACCTTTGAAAGATGAGGGGACAAATAATAAATCAGGGTTAAAGAAGACAACCATCAGTTCGCTCAGTCTGATCAGATCGTAAACTTTCGCAACTACTTTTCTCCCGTGACGATTCAGACATCTCTATATTTTCTTATAATGAAGTCCAAATGTAAAATGAGTTCGTGAGGTTTAACAACAACAACAGCAATTAAAGAAAACACGGCGAAAGTTAAATGTTTTCACCTCCGGTCAGTCTGCGCCGGGAGGCCATTCACGAAACTTCAAATTCGTCGTGAGTCCTGAGATCCGCCGCCGGCAAATTTATGCTGGTTTGATGAATTTTGAAGACAAAAATGGATAATCTCGCAAACAGTTTCCATCGCATTAAGAGGTACTGTGCGGAGTGAGCAGGCTTACCAGGATCGAGACTTCTCCCTATCGCCTAATTACAATTGTAGATTGGTTATTCTACCTTGATATACACTCAATTTTGAAATACCACCTATGTGGATGGTTTGTGCTGGATCCGATCTATTTTTCTAACCGTCTGTCTGTCTCTCTCACTGTGTCTCAGAGCAGCTGTAGTTACATTGTTAAGTTGGTTGAAGAGGATATATGCTAGTTACGATTTTAACTTGGTCAAAGAGGATACATGCTAGTTAAAATGCAGATCAAATAGATTCAAGGACATCCATGCGGAAAAAGTCATGCTTTTACATGGTTAGGAAAAAAATGTGTAAATATCTCCACTAGCTTGGTAATCAAAGAATCCTACCATAGAGCCCCGTTACCATGGAAACACCTCTAAGACTGTCCCATTGCACTGGCATACGCTAAACTAATGAGTGTCTGACCATTAAATACCCATTTTCTAGGCACCTGGAAGTTGGGGCAATGTACATTGATAATCAAACTGAGTAAAATTTGAAAAAAATGTGTTTCGTTTTCACGCTCTTATGTATATCATGAACGAGTATAACATAAATTACTTCCAATCATAACAACCCGGTTAGTATAAAGTCCAAGTAACTTTTAGTTTGGCCCGATTATTTAATGCCTATTTGCCGTTCAGCATATTTCATGTTATATTTCAAAGTTTTTGAATTCAAAATTAAACTTGTAGATCCTTTTTTTATCTAATGCTGGGATAAGACGTTAAAATATGAAGCATTTTTCAAATCATACCGTTCGAGCCATAATGTCACCGGGGCTTTAAAAGATTGGGGGACGAAAAAAAAAAGCATGGATAAAAAGACAATTATTTTTCTTAGATAAAACTTACACTGCTTCGAAAATTTCCCGCTGAATCTAGGATCGAACCAGAACAAAGTTTGGTCGTCCTCAAACGATTAATATTATAAGTTTATTTCTTTGCTTTTTACTATGTCTGCCTCTCTCTCTCTCTCTCTCTCTCTCTCTCTCTCTCTCTCTCTCTCTCTCTCTCTCTCTCTCTCTCTCTCTCTCTCTCTCTCTCTCTCTCACTCTCTCTCCCTCTCCCTCTATCTCTGATTTGGAAGTGAGTTTCCCTACGATAGTTCAAAGCTATTTTAAGCCCAGTCACAAACACAAACTCTCAGCCTGCTCTCTCTTACACCATATCCACTTCTTCTTACGTCCACGTCCATAGCAGTGTTAGCGCGTATGACTTCTAGTCAAGGGGTCCCGGGATCGATCCCTGGTCGCGGCGAATATCCTTTCCGACATTAGTCTCCAACCAATAGTTGATTGATCGTAAACCTAAATGGGATGATCAGCTGGAGGCTCAGAAAGGATTTAGTATTAGTACTGGTGTGAGAAATATCATGAATCTATGGTTAGGTGCTTCAGCCGCCTCGACATGGCTGAAATACTATCAAAATTGGCGTTACCCCCCCCCCCCCCCAACAACAACAATAATAATAACTTTCTCTGAGGCATTTTATCTCTCATGGCCGATATTCATCATTAAATGATTGGACGATTACACCAAAGAACTACAACCGGAAATTGTTGGAAATAGTTTTTTAATTCAAATGATTTTAGTTTGAGATTAAAATAAGAACGCGAAATGAACGACTTTCGCTAAGTAACATGCATTAGAACTATCTCTGCACTCTGTGCAAACAAAACCAGATGCTTTAGACATTAGAATTTAATGATCGTACAAACATACATCACTATCAAAATGACAGTCGTATTTGAGTTACCATGGGAACCAACTATGCTGTCCGAAATAACTAGGTCCCTTCTCGATTCTTTTTCAATGTTTAACATCTTCAAGTGTTCGCCTGTCTTAGTCGACATATCGAGATGGTTATTCTTACAAGGTATATTCATGTACTGCCTACAACTTCTTTCAATGACATCTGGTAAAGGGTTTAAAGAGGCATGGAAAACCAATTCAGTATACGGAGGGTTGTAAAGTGACGGACCACGTCTGACAATCACATATGGATTACCGATAAAATCGTCCATTTATGCCGGGTGTGAACTTTGCTTTTTTGTTGGTTTGACAACCTAAACGTTTTAACTACAGTACATTAAACCCGCAGATACGACTTTAAGATCTTCATCCAAAATGTTGCCTGTTCATATTTCATGTCCAAGACAACATATCTTACAAAGTAACGCACTTAAAATAACCTTCCTTGCATTATGACTACGATTTAAATTATATGTAGGCCCTACATGTTCACAAACTATTATTCTTTAGCTATTATCTCTCTGTTTTGTCTGATTTTGTCAATTCGCTCATCTACCTAGCTGCGAAGACAATCAAACAATTTTGATTTCAGTTATGGTAAGGTGATTTTAATCACAATTAGGAAGTAGATATACATATATAGCTTGCCCGTGAACTATAACTAGGCCTCGAAACCTTCCACAAGCCAATCATAATTGTTTCCTTTTCAAAATTGAATGTATATCAAGGTAGAATGCCCTTTCTATGACTGAAATATTGAAAAGAGAAAAGTCTGCACTATGGTCACCCTGCGTACCCAGAATAGTAGGTCAGAAAACGAACGAAACTTTTTGCTCTTCCGAGATGATCCGTTTTTGTGATCCGCCAAACTGACATATCGGGACTTCGCCCTTTAAACGTCGCAATGGTCACACTGCGCGGGCTTTCCGGTATCAAAAATTTATAGTTTTTGCCAAGTTTTTCCACCTACCTGACTATGCAGACTATGCTTTCAGTTTGGATTGCATTTCCTATTTCACGTGCGCAAGACCAAACTTTTTTCTTCTTATTATTATTATCTTTATTTTCAAAAATAGAATAAATAAAGTGCAAAGTGTTCAGTTGTCCCGTAATTTCAGATATTATGGAGAAATGTGAATCGTTCCGGAAAAAAAGATACAAGAAATAAGTTGCTAAATGTTCCGATCTGATCAGACTGTGCCAACTATAAAGGTTGACCGTGGTCGAATCTTTGTTCTTTTTTCAGATTCTATGTTGATCGCTAATCCTACCTCTATTTAACATCTGGATCTCGGAGCTTATGCAGCCCATTTCACCTCCAATGAGTTCTTTTCTTTATGTACAAGTAAACAGTTACTTTTTTGTCAAGGAGGATATGATATTGTCAGAATGCGACCAAAATATAGTAAACACAGGTTGACATTTTGGTTGCACAACTGCGATATTTAATACACTTTTTAATAGATTCAATCAGAATTAATAAGATCCATCCTTACTATAAATAAACCAAGACCAAAAAGTATGAACTGCAATTTGAATTTGACTATTTGAGTGTTACGGGGAACCAGTTAATTAGCAACTCACACTTCTCCATCTCCTTTGGGACTCATTTTAAACATCCTATTAAGTAAAGCCACTATTTACACAGAACCTTCAAATTGTCAAATAGCCCGCCGTGCACAATTACAAACAAATTATTAATTTACCATTGAGTATAAATAAATATTTTACATTCTTATTTATTTATTTTCCTCGTGAATTTCAGACGATATGCTTTACTTTTATTATCATTTTTATTTTACGTTGGCTCAAAATCGGTGATTAAGCCATTGGCATTTTTTTTTTTTTTAGATAGAAAAAAACTCGTTTTTATCTAACATTCATTCCATATCCATTTGATGGGCTGATGAACCACGTAACTACAGCTGAGCAGAAATTGGATAAGAATTTAACCTATTATTTTACATCGAGTGGGAAACAAGCTTTTCAAGCCTCGATTCTGCTTCCTGGAGAAACAGCAGTACCCGCACCATTTATGTGGGCAAATAACAGACTTAATGTCGACAGATGCTCGAAAGAAATCGAACTCTGGACCTTTTGATCGTGAAGCTAATACTTTACCTCTTAACCACGCGTTAAAATTCCCCTTAGTTAATACGTTGCGGAGGCTCATTGACCGTTGGTTTAATAAATAATTCCCTTTTTTCTGATCATGTTTATATTTTATCATTAGTCCGATTTTGAAAAAAAGTATGTTAAGTAATGTCGGCGTACATATTCCAATCATTAGCTAAAAATAATTCTGATAAAAAAAGAAAAAAATGTGATTTATGATGTCGTTAATTATTTTGTAAAACAGTCAAAGTTCTGCGAGGCTTAATTCACTCCAACTCAATCCCGCCTTTTTACACCCGTGAAAAATTAAATTCAGGAAAAATGTGAAAAAGGAGAATTTGCTGTAATCAGGCGATTTCTCTTTCTTTCACAATATTTGTACGGTGTTTATCCCCTTCTTTGCAGCCCCAAAACAATTTGGATTTATATATGTTGCTTCTTTCAATTTATATATATCAGTCCAAACTTTTGTCGTCTGGTAATCGGTTAATCCGGGTCATAATTGTTTGAGAATAACAGATGAAAACGGAATCATCCATCGATTAAAACTACAGACGGCATATTTCTATCCCTTTATTGAGGTGGTCGTCTACTGACCATCAATTAAAAGTTAATGTGTGTCTGGTTTATTTCACATTGACTGGCCGCTGCAAGAAAGGTGTATCGATAACGCTAAGTCCGTTAGCCAATGCAAACTTAAAGTGGAGGAGATTTCTTCGCATGAATATGTGCCGCCGCCGGGGATCGAACCCATGACATCCCACGATTGAAGATGAGGAGTCTAACGCGCTACCGACTGCGCTATGACGACGGCGTAACTATTTACAGGACTCGCGCTTGTTTTTCGTTTCGAACAAGGCCCGGGAGAAAAAGGGGATACAGCACTATGATATTAAAAGAGTTAATCCAAACGAGATTTTAGCCATAACGTCTCGTCGGAAACCGCGTCACCACAGCAGGATTCTGTGGTGCCGGTTTCTGAGAACTTTTAGTCCATACAGAGATTGCATCCTATAAAAAAAGAATCCTTAGTTGTCTGGAACTTCATATCTAAACAGAGATTCTATATCAGAAATTATTTCCTTGGTTTTCTTATGTATACACTGAGAGATTCTATCCCACATATAATAGTTTTTCCTAAATTTCTCTCTCCTATCAACCTACTGTCTTGGCACAACGGAAGTTTTAAATATTACAAACTCATGTTTATATGTTTTTTTTTCCATGTTGTACTGTTATATACTTGGATGTAAAATAAAAGTTTTGTTCTGTTCTGTATAATTAGAACAATACGGGACTCTTTCTATGTTACAAGTTAGTTGCCATGACAAAATTATTTCACGGTGAATGTTTGAATAACCATTTTAGTCTAAATGGTCTCCCCTGAAAATAAAGAGATACTTTATACTTCAGTTTTCTATATGGCGAAAAAAGATTTTATACTACATTTTCTTTATGTTCCAATTAATTGAATACTTGGTGATAAAATGTCATGGAATAACCCCGGGGCACACGTATCTATACACCTTATTACGCAGCATCCTTTTCTCTCTCTCTGAATCTCGAAAACCACAAGCACTCTTTTTTGAAATACCCATATATATTACCGAATTTAAATATTCCGAATTTCGGTAAAATTGAAAAAGATAATACACAATATTCCATTACCCCTAGACTCAAGCGTATATTTTCACAAATAATGTGTCAAGTTTGCTATTCAGAATCACCCAGGACACTTTACAATTTCAGTTCTTTCCTATTGAAATTGTTCGAGGAGTTTTGCACAAAAAGCAATGCTTACGGACAGACAGACAAAATGGACGGCCGACCGGGGGCATATCAAAATACGACACTTATAAAATTTGCTACAATTATGACTTTCGGACCCCCTAGGCGTGGGAATGGGGTTTCGGATAAGATCGCTTTAGAGATAAAAAGGACTTCTCAAAACAACTGGGCTTATTTTGATCACATTTGGCAGTTGTTTCTAATGTTGTCCTCTTTTGAAGAAGCTGACAGAAATTAATTCATTGAAAACTATTGTTTCTATTGCATCGAATATTCCTGCTTCGGCAAAGGATAAAGACTAATATTAGTCTGCGCACGTGTGCAGTCTGATTTTAGTATAAACCACCTGCTTGACTAAACTGGTGCCGCCGTCTACTTTAACCCTTGTCATGCTGAATTAAAATGCTACATAGAATGCATTAATGTTGGTCAATATTCCTTTAAAAATGATTAATTAAACAACTCTGGATGAAAGGGGACAAGCAGAAGGCGTAGACCAAGATCAGACTGCACGTATGTGCAGGCTGATCTTTGTCTATATCTCCTGCAAAAGCAGGAATATTCCGCGTTCAGCATGATAAGGGTTTACAGAGTTAACAAAATATATATTGACCTACACTATTAGGCCTTACAGTGCTTTCAGCACTTTGTAATGCGAGGGTTGAGTTATATTTTGAAGATTCAAGCAGTGTAAAGGAATATTGTAAGTTATTAAAGAATTTTATTAAAATCCTTGACCTAGCAATCAAGATATAACATTCGATCACAATCACTGACCCAAAATTGTGACAAAAAAGGAGAGTAAGAATTAACATTTGTGAAATTACTTTTTGACCCGGTCACTTCACCTAGATATCAAGATTTCATTCCTGACAAGTTTATAAATGATCTATCCAGGATTAAGACCTCCAAAGTATATACAAGAGCACCGCCCAAGGGTGCCAACGCTCGGCTGCAGGTGCTGGATAATGCAAAAATTCCAAGTCGAAAAAGGGATATAACTCTTACAACAACGCTTTAGGAGTTATCACCATTGCTAGTCTAGATAGCGCTTGCGATGGTCAATACACATGCCAAGTTTCATGAGGATATCTTCAATAACAACAGAGATATGACCAAGGTTAAAGTTTGTCACGCCAACGCCAACGTTAACGACGCCATGGTGATCAAAATACCTTGGGTTTTCTCCGAAAACAGCCGAGCTAATGAGATATTTGACCTTGCCAAACCCTGTTAACTCCACTCATAACTAATTAAGGATAGACATGTACAACGGACACAGGTTGGTCCTAATAGCTGTCGTTGAGCATTTTGAACTCACTCGATCTAAAAAGCCACGTTATCCGATCAAAATTTCTTGAATGAAACTTAAAAGAGGGTGTTCCTAAAAACCATTTCATAATTTTTTCGTTGGAATATTACATTTCACTTCATGGTTTCTGAAGAGATGTCGCAAGAAAGTTTACAAATTCAACCCAATCGATATCTAGGACAACAAAGCTCGGACTGCAAATTGCTGGCCTTCTACAAAACGTCTTCTTTTCGTAGAACCATTTTCGTATTTGTTCTGGGGGTTGCATAGCTCCCGGGCAGCTGTTTGGTCTAAGGATAATCATAAGAGGGGAAATGTCTATTCCAGACCGAATAAAAAAACTATATTTTACCAAAAAATATATTTATTTCATAATACACATACACATATTGAAACGCTCAAACAATTTTCATTGCTGCTAAGCAACAAACGAAAGGCAATATCCAAGAAACATCTTTTCCCGTAATAATTTTCAGATCAAAAACAATTTATACTGTAGACCATTCTAAAAAAGGTCATTTGCAAGACGAATGCTGTCAGTGGCTTGACTGTAAGTTTGAAAGAATAATATCTGCAATCGCACGGAAACATAACGGTATAACTCTATTAAAATAGTTGATAAGGGGTCCCTAAGTTTGGGTTGTGTAACTTTAATTAACTCCTTCTGAATAGTCGAGCCGATAGAAATTGCAATCAGAAGGGTAGTGGCTTCTTATTTTTTAAGAACCACCCAGAAAAAATAATGAATTTTTAACTTGTTTCACAGGTTTTACCTTTCAAGCATAATTAGAGTAAGTTGAAAAAAAAAACGATGTAAATTTGACCCATCATGAAGTAAAGAAACATCAAGAAAGTGCAAAAAGTTTTGAACATAGATTCTGCATAATGACCAGTCCAATCAGAGTAAAAACTTTTTTCCGCTTGGTAGATTTTCCGTTTGTATAGTTCTATAATACATAACGAGATAATTATTTTCCATGAAATAGTCCTCATGACCTCAGTTTTATTCATTTCAAGTTCTTCAAAAAAAATTCTCTGCAGAATAAGCTTATGGTTACCGTTTGTTAACCCTTTTCTGTTTTCCAAAATTTTAGACCTGTCTAAATTCAAAGGTTTTGATGACAAAAGCTTAAAGTGGCTTTAATTTGAAAAATAATCATTCATTAGGGTAGAAAATATTGTGGAAAAAGAAGAAATTGCTTGTAACAAGCAATTTCTGCTTTTCCCACAATGTTTTCTCAAGTATAAAGTCACAGGGACGTAAAAATCAGTGATTGTACCGGAAAGGGTTAAATGGGTCAAAAATATATCCCTCATATATAAATTATAACTCAATAAAACAACATCTATAATACAGGTGATAGGTGGGAAAGCAGCAAATAAATGGCCTAACCCAGTCACAATACAACCTATACTGAGCGAGGAACTCAAGTACACTGGTATACAAATGATAACAAAAATATTCACACAAAAAATACTTATTACATATAGCAGGCATAGAAAACAATTAACTAAATAACTTACATCACATTAGGTATCAATTGACCAATTGCGACAGTCATTTTAGATTGGTCCAAATTGAAAAGAGTTGCCAATGACAATTAAAAGATAAAGTTTTAGATTTTTTCCACTTTCTGTGTACAAAACATTGTGGTAAATGAAGAATATTGCTTGTTACATGCAATTTCTTCATTTCCTAAAAGTTTTCAGAAATGCTTTTCTAGAGAGGCGTCAAAAAGCGCCATTGTGTGGGAATGGCTTAACTGAAAAGGAGTCGATGTGAATCAAGTGTTAAATAGTCCATACAATAGATCGTATTTACATTAAACAGGTATTTGTATCCATACAATGTCAAAATTTTCCATGATTGTGTTATCTTATTACCAAACAATCATACATATTGGCAAACTAATGGAATTCATGTTTGGGGAACTATTGTTGGAAAAAGAGAAATAGCTTGTGACAAGCAATTTCTTATTTTTTCATAATGTTTTGTAACATATGACCAATATTTTTCAATTCAAATGCACTGTAAAATGCCATCTGCAACCTTTTTGATTTCTACTGGTCTAAAATTTTGCAATCTGGCAAAAGGTTAGTAAGACAAACACAACAACACATTTTCAAACAAAGTCAGTGAAAAACATTGTACGAGATTCTTCACTTAAGCCTTTTTATTTTTATAACAGATCTATTTTTTTTTTAAAACATAAGATAATAAAAGTAAGAATGCATACAGAGTTTGTGGTGAGAGACTGCACTTAGTCTCTATACATTGTATTTACAGTGCGATTGAGATTAATTCTGCTATCGTCTCAGAACAGCCTTAACCCATTACCAGATGGCAAAATTTTCTACTGGTCCAAATTGAAAGGAGCTGCAGACTACAATTTAAAATAGAAAATCTGAAAAAATGAAGAAATTCCTCATTGCATGCAATTTCTTCATTTAAAAAAAATATTTTTGTGTTGGAGTGAGATTAAGTTTGAATTTTGGCGGAGTTTATACATTTATTAGTGAAAAATATATCCAAGTTGTTTACTATTTTACTTAAAATACAATAGTAAATAAGAAACGGATAAGACAAGAAAAGGACTCTTGGAGCTTTTCAAAAGGTAATGAACCGTGTGATACAGTAAAATCAATTTAACAGCAAGTTTAACCCATTAAAAAACGATCACGCATTTTTACATGTTTAAGAAATATAGCTATAGAAAACATTGTGAGAAAAGAAGCAAGTAATTTCTTCTTTTCTCACAATGTTTCGTACCTCACATGGCCATTTTTTTTGTCTGCTACCCCTTTGGATTTGGACAAGTCCAGAATTCTGAAAGAACAGTAAAGGGTTAAGTGTATAACTATCACAGTCCAACTCAATACATTGCATAAAATATGGCAATTAAGAAGAATTACTCTTTTTCCCCCAAATATCATTTTACAAATCAATAACTAATTATCTCTGTTTAATACTCAGATTAAGTCTCTGAATATAAATATATGTGAAAAATGGAAAATGTACAGAGTTACAACAGTTATGTCAAGGTATAAAACTTGTTAGAAAACAGATCAAAAGAAAAAAATTCAAACTTATTAGTATGATAAGATCTCTTTTTACATGCCCTAATATTTCATTCATTCAAACCAAACCCTGGATTCAGGCTCATTTTAAGTATTAAATTTCCATACTTTCTCCTGATTGATCCCTGATATATTGTTGGTATAATCCTATAACTTCGTAACTACAGCTTTAATCCAGCTGTAGTTACAAGGTTTGACATATGAACTGATAATACATTGATTCAATCATTTTAGAAGAGTCACAGGATAAATAGTGACAAATATGCATGATGACTTGGGTCAAGTCTTTTTCAATTTGCTAAATCCTCTGACAGTCGAAATGGTTAAATTTTTATACATTTAGAAAGCATAAATTCAAAAACAACAACACAATTTAACAGATAATAGACGCAAGTATGGTTTTAATTGATGATAGGCCCTTGGTGACAGTTGTATATCTACTGAATTCAGCTGTCTTGATTCGAGTGTTGGAATTTCAAAGTTGAGCTCCGTCCTTTCCCTGAAATGAATTATTACTCTATGAATACTTTACTAGAGAGTGAAAATTTTTGAGGTCAGAATAAAACAACATAAAAACAATACAATGTACAACATATCTTTGCATATTACCCCTTGTCATACTGCACCTGTTATATTCCAGTTTTGGTAGGAGGAAAAAACAATCATCACACATGTGCAGCCTGATCTTGGTATACATCACTTCTTTAAACATTTACATTTAAACATTTACCAATCAAGCCAAAAGAGTTTATGAAACTAATCACAACTGGTGCTTCCAGCCTCATGAATTTCAATGAGATTTGGGGATTTATTTAACATCACCGGGGTTAAATAACCCTTTCTTGTTTAATCCCTGGTTTTTACGTCCCTGTGTTTTTATACAAATGCATTAAAAGAAGCATATGTTTTACCTCTACACAAGGGGTCTGAAAAAGAAGATCCAAATAACTACCGCCCAATATCAATATTGCCAACTATTTCAAAAATTTTTGAACGTCATTTATATAAGCAACTATTTTCATTCCTAGATAAAAACAACATATTATCGAAAAATCAATCAGGTTTTAGAGAAAAACATTCTTGTCAAACAGCCCTAATTCGGCTAATCGATGAATGGTCAAAAGAAATTGATTCCGGGAAGATTGTCGGTTCGGTTTTCGTCGACTTAAAAAAGGAATTTGATTTGGTAGATCATAAAATTTTATTATATAAGCTCAGGTTACACAATTTCTCAGAAAAGGCCTTAGCTTTATTTGAATCTTATTTATCTAATAGGAAACAGTACATGAGATATATTGATATTTATTCTTCTCCGCAAATAATATCTAGTGGTGTCCCGCAAGGCTCTATTTTAGGGCCTCTTCTGTTTTTAATCTACATAAATGACATGAGTTTGCATGTTAAAGCGTCCAGGTTAGACCTTTATGCGGATGATTCGACACTTTATACATCTGGCATCAACAATGACGAAATACAAGCCAACTTACAAAATAGCTTAAATTCAGTACTCACATGGTGTTCTAATAACAATATGCTTGTAAATGCGAATAAAACAAAGTGTATGCTTATTGGACCTAAACATAAAATAAAGAGGTTAAAATTAGATTTAAAGATAAATGACGTTGGTATTGAAATTGTTGAGTCCCATAAAATTTTGGGTGTTCACGTTGACAAACACCTGTCATGGAATGTGCATATTGACAAAATTAGTTCTATAATGAATAGTAAAATCTCTCTTCTAAAAAGAATTTCGGCTTATCTGTCGTTTGAAATGAAACAATTGTTTTACAATTCTTACATATTACCTATTTTTGATTTTTGCTGTACAGTTTGGTGGAAAAGTGCTAAATGTAGGATCTCTAAATTGTTTGTGCTCCAGAAAAGAGCAGCCCGTGTTATACTAAGCCTTTCAGCAAGAACAAGTTCGAGTGATCTTTTTTCTACACTTAATTGGTTAACTTTCGATAACCGATGTAATTATCACACAGGTCTTTTAATATATAAATGTAGAAATAACCTTTTGCCAGAGTATATGGCAGACGTCATTTCTTTTAGTAATAACACTTACTACAATTTACGATCAATTACTCATCATGACATAACTAACTCAAAGTTTAATACATTGTACAAGAGAAACTCATTTTCGTACTACAGCATGAGTGTGTGGAACGAAATTCCTTTTTCAGTTAGAGATGCTACATCTTTATCCAGTTTTAAAAAACAGTTTAAACAATATTTGCTATTGAAACAATTCTAAAGTCTCACCAGAAGATACCTTAGTAATTAACCTAAAGGCGTATCTGTCCGTAGATTTACTATCCTTTTGAACATTCCCTCCATGTTTTTGTTGTTGTTGATAATCAACCTCTATACGCATGTTTTTATCATTTCATCATTTACAGTAATCATTTTCATAATAGCGAAGGCAACATTGTAAAAAAGACTATTCAGGTATTCTAATTTGAAAATGTCTTAATGTTCTACCTTCATGAAATAAAGCTGTTATTATTATTATTATTATACTTGGGAAAACATCGTAGAAAAAGAAGAAATTGCTTGTAACAAGCAATTTCTTCTTTTTCCACAAAATTTTCTACCCTATAAAATGATTATTTTTGAAATAAATTCAACTTTAAATTGTCGTCTGCAAGACCTTTGAATTTGGACCAGTCTAAAATTTCAAAAAACAGGAAAGGGATAATTTATGGATCACTAGTCATACCTACTTACCCCTACAGGAAATTTAAGATATTTAATGAGGTTATTTTGCAAAATACAGGGTCAATAAAAAAAAAAAAAGAAAGTACCAAACTGGCCTCAAATTGCTTAACTGAGAGTCTTGAAATGATTGTTTTAAGTCTGATAAGCTGAGTTCCGTGGGCCCACATTTTTTCACAAATCAAGTTTTCAAAAGGATCACCGAAATATCATTCCTGCGAAATTTGGTACAATTTTGAACAGGTTCACCCAAGGAACATTCCATGAACCCAAGGAACATTCCAGACGAGTTTGGTCTAAATTGCCTTTTGGTTTAGGAGAAAATTTCAAAAGAATTATTTCATGATTTCTCTCCAGCTGATAAGCTGTCCTGCCAGGCCCCGATTTTTTAACAAATCAATTTTTCATGAACAATTTTTGAAAAGGGTAAACCAAGGAACATTCCGCCAAGTTAGGTCAAAGTTAGCCCATAGGTTAATGAAGATTTTTTTGAAAAAATTTTCACGATTTGTCAAAGTCTAATAAGCCCCATCATGCCTGGCTCCAATTTTTCACTTATCAAAATTCCACTAACAAGTTTTGAATAGGGTTACCAAGGAAGATTGCTGACAAATTTGGTCCATATTGGCAAAGTGGTTCAGGAAAAGATGTTTAACCCATTAAAAGTCAACAAAATTTTAGACTAGAAAAAAAGCAAAGGAAGTTGCATACAATAATTAAGAGCTGATGGAATTTTAAAAATCTTTGATTTTTTGAGGTAGAAAAACATAGATAATGAGGAAATTTCTTGTATCAGGTAATTTCTTCTTCACAATGTTTTCCAAAGCTTTTTTCTTGAGGGGCGTAAAAAATATGGGTAGAGTAGGAAATGGTTTAAGAAAGAGCTGACAATGGACAACTCACAATGGACACTATGTGATCCTAAAAGCTCTCCTTTGGCTTGTTGTGTTCAGGTGAGCTAAACAAGAGGGCCGTTGGCCCTGGGGCGCTCACCTGAGATAAGGCTCTTTTTCTTTCAACAGTCTAATTTCATGTTAAGGTTAGGTGTATGTAACAAGTGGGCCATAAAGACTATGAACCTTGGGATCCAAAAGTATAAAATATAAATTCAAGGCTTAAGTCCTGATTTGAAAGAAGGAAAAAACTTTTTCCATGGGTTATAATTTCAGAAATAAAAAAGAAGTCGGTGAACTGATGCTTCATGCCTATAAACCCCCCCCCCCCCCCCCTGGGTCTGCACCTGGAGACCTGAGGATCATGATTTTAGCTATTTTGTAAAAGATCAATATACTGATGCTTCATGCAAAATATCAAGGCTCTACGCCTTCTGTGTCAGGAGGAGAAGATTCTTAAAGATTATTTTGAAATTTCACTTTTGTTGCCATGGCAACCAGAGTTTTTAACGGATTTGAATTCTTTTAGCTATTTTTGAAGTGGACCACCTAAGCAACATTTCTGCCAAATTTGGTTCAAATCGGCCCAGTGGCTTGGGAGGAGATGTCATTTAAAAAATTGTTCTTTATTTCTTTATAAAACCCACCCCCCTGGGGCTCTGCCCCTTGGGACCCCAGGATCATGATTTTAACATTTTTGAAAGAGGTCAATATACTGATGCTTCATGCAAAATATCAAGGCTCTACGCCTTCTGGGTCAGGAGGAGAAGATTTTAAAGATTATTTTAAAATTTCACTTTTGTTGCCATGGCAACCAGAGTTTTTAACGGATTTGAATTCTTTTAGCTATTAATTCTGCCATGGGAGGAGATGTCATTTAAAAAATTGTTCTTTATTTCTATATAACCCCCCCCCCTGGGGCTCCGCCCCTTGGGACCCGATGATCATGATTTTAGCTATTTTGAAAGAGGTCAATATACTGATGCTTCATGCAAAATATCAAGGCTCTACGCCTTCAGGGTCAGGAGGAGAAGATTTTTAAAGATTAACTTAATATTTCACTTTTGTTGCCATGGCAACCAGAGATTTTAACGGATTTCAATTCTTGTAGCTATTTTTAAAGGGGACCACCTAAGGATCATTTCTGCCAAATTTGGTTCAAATCGGCCCAGTGGCTTGGGAGGAGATGTCATTTAAAAAATTGTTCTTTATTTCTTTATAAAACCCACCCCCCTGGGGCTCTGCCCCTTGGGACCCCAGGATCATGATTATAACATTTTTGAAAGAGGTCAATATACTGATGCTTCATGCAAAATATTAAGGCTCTACGCCTTCTGGGTCAGGAGGAGAAGATTTTTAAAGATTATTTTAAAATTTCACTTTTGTTGCCATGGCAACCAGAGTTTTTAACGGATTTGAATTCTTGTAAGTATTAATTCTGCCATGGGAGGAGATGTCATTTAAAAAATTGTTCTTTATTTCTATATAACCCCCCCCCGACCCCCCCCCCCTGGGGCTCCGCCCCTTGGGACCCGATGATCATGATTTTAGCTATTTTGAAAGAGGTCAATAAACTGATGCTTCATGCAAAATATCAAGGCTCTACGCCTTCAGGGTCAGGAGGAGAAGATTTTTAAAGATTAACTTAATATTTCACTTTTGTTGCCATGGCAACCAGAGATTTTAACGGATTTCAATTCTTGAAGCTATTTTTAAAGGGGACCACCTAAGGATCATTTCTGCCAAATTTGGTTCAAATTGGCCCAGTGGTTTGGGGGGAGATGTCATTTAAAGAAATTGTTGACTGACTGGACAACACACGACGGCCGGACGCCGGACAAAAGGGGATCACAATAGCTCACTTGAGCACTACGTGCTCAGGTGAGCTAAAAATAGATTTGTTGGTGACATAAATGTCATAACTACAGCCAACAAAAATGTTTTACATATATGCTTAATTTCAAGGTATATTTCAGGTCTAAATCTATGATTTAATTGGTCAATTGATTTTTGATTGACAATGGCTTTCTGTCAATTGCATATAGAAAGACTGAAGGTGCGTGCTTCTAGACACTTTCCCCCTGAGGCTCAGCTCCTATGATTTTATATGATTCAGTGACCTAACTTGGATTATATTGGGGTAGTAGGATGAAATTACTAGTACAAAGCAGTTTCTTCTTTTACCCAATGCTTTCTATAACTTTTTTGTTGGTTTGGTTACATAAATATGGTAAATGAAGCTTATCAAATCTATAGTTACACTGTTTAAGTCGCAAACAAACCATTTTTACTATTTCATTACATGTTTCAGGCCATAAACTTGCAAATTAACCCATTCCCACTTAGAAGCCCCCAAGGAAAAGAGCTTTGGAAAACATTGTGGAAAATGAAGAAATTGCTTGTCACAAGCATTTTTTTCATTATCCACAATGTTTTCTATCCAGAAAGATGAAACAATTCAAACTTTTAATAGGCGCCTGCAACTTTTTTCAATTTTGACCAGTCTAAATTCTTTTTTTTGTGGGGTAATGGGTTAAGCAGTTTAATACCAAAGTATAATTTCCCGTCAGAGCTTAGTGGGTGGGGCCACTTATCTGTTAAGTACGCTGGTACACAAAAACCTTGAATCTAAAGACTTTTAATCAAGGAGGTAAAAGGATTTCTAATTTACTAATCGAGTACTTAGTCACCCTTTTGATCCAATAATTAGAACTAATGTCTTTTGATTATTGACACACTGTTTAAACCCTTTCCTGTTCAATCCCTGGTTTTACGTCCCTGTATTTTCATACTTGAGAAAACATTGTGGAAAATGAAGAAATTACTCTTAAAAAAAGCAATTTCTTCTTATCCACAATTTTTGCTACCCTACAGAATTATTCTTCAGAGAAAATCACTGTTGAATCGTTGTCTGCAAAACCTTTGAATTTGGACTGGTCTAAATATTTTGCAAAACGGGAAAGGGTTAAAATATATAAAGGAACATGCCAAGTTATTCTAATATCCATCAATAAATGTAAACAAAATGCTCAAGACAAGAATTGGAGTCTCACACAGGTAACTCTTTATGCCCGTCACAATTACATAGCAGGGGCATAAAACCATTGTGGAAAAAGGAGAAATAACTAGTTACAATTTCTCCTTCATCCAAATAAACCTTTCTACCTATTAGATGCATTTGTTTCTCTTAACATCAACTATTGTCAGGTGCAAACTCTGAATTTGGACCAGCCTAAGGATTTTGTCCTCTGTAAAAGGTTAACAGGCTTTAGATTCGTACCTAAACCTTAGGAAAGGAAGCCTGGCTTGCCACACCACACTGATTGTCTTTGTTCCTGATCATTTTCACGTAACCCTCGTCACCCCACGATGTACCCCAGCTGTTTTTGACCAACCAATAGTCTGTTCCGTCATCCTCTTTACCATACCCAACCACCAGGACACCATGATCCAGCTGTTCACTGCTGCATTCTGGTTCATCGTAAACACCTGAATAATAACATTTGTTCACCTTAACACATTCCTGTTTTTACAAACTTTTAGACTGTTCGAAATCCAAAGGTTTTACAGACAACAAATTAATATTGATTTTACTCTACAAGTAATCATTCAGTAGGGTAGAAAATATTGTGGAAAAAGAAGAAATTGCTTGTTACAAGCAGTGTCTTCTTTTTCAACAATCCTTTCTCAAGTATAAAAACACTGGAACGTAAAAGCAGGGATTGACAAATAAATTTATTTATCATTTGACTCGAGAAAAGACGATTTCTGTCTGCAGCAGATACATTTAATTCAACTATATGTGTTCAACCCATTACCACACGAGAAGATTTTAGACTTGCCCAAATTTAAAGAAGTTGTAGATGACAATTTTAAGTTGATGAAATTTTAGAGATCATAGTCATTTGGGGCAGAAAACAAGTTACTGCCAAAAACATTTCTCCTACAAAATGGGGAGATTCGTTTTATTCATTAACTCAAAATTCCACATGCTTTGAGGAAATCTAGCTCAAAAACATAATTGGAAACAGGAGCTTGCTAGTAAAAGCATTTTTTTTCTTGCTTTCCACGATTTATGCAATTTTTGAAATGTTGTCATCTGGTAAAAGGTCAAATAGAAATGATGATAAGATCATGAATCAACAAATCTTTGAAGCAGTTATACAGGCAATGGAAAGGCATGTCAAACTAACCTCCCCTGTATAGCTGGAATGATGAATGGCTTGCATCTATAGCCACAGATATAGGACCTTCAGTACACACTGCTTTCTTCAACATTTTCTCACTACCACTCTTGACATCTACATAGCCGGTCACTTCTGCTTTCTCTTTTTTAGGGTTATATTCACATTTGTCCTCTACCTGCAATAAGAGTTCAGAGTTAACTTCTAGTCTAAAGGAATAATTAATTGGTTGATATATTCTTTGATTGAAAGCCATGATTGGTCAATTGTAGGACTTGGGCATAAATTCATTAATTTGCAAAATATTTCTGACCCATCATGGCCCATAATCAGCTGGCAAAATGACGATAACTATGTTTGTAAATTCCTTTTTCCTTAACTTTCTATCCAAAGTTATCTTTTGTAAGACCAGGGATTTACTTAGATGGAGATCAAAGTCATTGAGTTTTTCTGTTAGTATGTTACCCTCAAATATTCCTCTGTTGATTGAAAACATGGCCGACATAAAAAAACGTCAGGCTTTTCCTTTCTACCTATGGGGGCAGATGGTTGTAACATACATCAAAGAGACAGACAAGGCAGACTGTAGAGAGCTGCTCACATTTCACAATTTTCCGCGGGTAGGTTTGTGCACAAGTATCTGTCACTCGTATATTTTAGTCATTTCATTGGAAATATTTTCTTGATTTATTGTCAGCCCACTGAAGTAAGATTTTCGGACTTCGATTTGCTGAATTTAATTGACAAATGTACAGTATCAGAAACTATTACCTGTATCATAGGTCTTTCAATTGGTTTATTTTTTGTCACACTCTGTTATTGTTTTTTGGAAATTTGACACAATCATCGCCATTTTAACACCTAGACTACGAAAATCTGCCTTGATTGCAGTCTGATACAAATTTTTTGTGCACTGGCAGTACTTTAAAGGAAAATCAAAATGGCCTCCACTGACTTTTTTTATCGCCAGTATTTTCACCAGATTGGATTTTTATCGCCACTTATCTTTTATCTTCGCATTTTGGGACAATGGCCATCACAAGCAAAGGCCCTGACTATATACTTGTAGTTCTGTATAAAAGAGTTGATATAAAGATATATGTCTCTTTCTCAAATCATCAGCAATATTGGAGTAAAGTTTTGGAGTTTAATGTCAAATAGAGTATATACTCAAAAATGTTTCCAAATAACATTCATCTGTTGCTTTGACCTATATGACTTAAAATCTACAGGGCAAGTATGGTTATGGTCAAGAATAGTGTAAAAGCTTTGGTAGCCAAAATTTAAGAGTTCAAGAGGAGATAATTCTAAAATTAAACGCAGCAGAGTAATGAAGGTTGTTAATTATTTTTAGTTTGGATCATGCATTACTTTCAGAGTAGTTCAGTAAAATTACAAGTTCAATTGGAGATAACTCTCTGAACCAATCACAGTAGTCCTAGAAATATATTTCGCACATACACGGTTAAGGGCTCCAACTGGAAAATTTCATTATTGGGCCTACAAATTCGCCAATGGCAAAAATTTTGAGCCACTTGGTGCAGATTGGAGACAAAAGCAGAGCCATTATGAATAAGTGAATGACTTGAATCTGTTATATTTAAAATGAATAATCTGTAATGTATATATATCATGTTGAATAAATTATTAATCTACTGGCAATTTTAAATTAGAAAAATGTTTAGAAAATGACAATACTGAATGAAAACAGAAAGAAACTGTCTACAACTTCACTGTTGTTTGTGCTAATATTATGACAGAGATACTCTGTTAAACCCATTTTAATCTTAATCCTGTGATTTATGATTTGAATTGATGAAGTTTCCAAACCATATTTTCTCTTTCTTTTTCTCAATGATTTCTTCCATAAATGATGTTTAATTAACAAACACTTTGAAGTGTTGTCTGCATCTTCTTTCAATTCGGACATATCTTGATTTAAGTAGGGGCGGATTATACTCTAGAGTGACATTTTCCATCAACTTAAATTTATTAAAAGGTACAAAATGAGAGAATTGTCATTAAAAAAAAGCCGAGAACACCTCTATGTTGGACAACAGGACAATATTTTTGTAACCCACAGTACTTTGATTATTAATGTCTGCAGTATGTTGATTACTAATTTCTCAAAAATTCACTTGACTTTGTTACTTAAATCATCAATAGAAAAGCAAAATGTAATGTTTGCATTTAATTCGGCACCCTAATGTATTGTAAAAAATAATAAAGATTGTCATTTTTTAGCCCAAGTGTTATGATTATCTTGGGCTGTTTTTGGCTGCGACCAACGTCACTACATTTTAACTTCGGTTACTGCTGGATACCAAAATGACGTCATTTAATCTTAAACATCTTGTACACTCTTATTTGATTAGTAGAATTGATTGAGGGGATCCCATTGCATCTTCTATAGTAGGGACGTTAGTAATAGCTAAAAAAGGCCTTGGTTTATATGATAGTACCCGGGGGAGTAGGAAAACCAATAAGAATTAGAATCAATAAGATAAGCGATGCGTAACTAATTTGTCTTGACATTGATAAGCAATGGATATTGACGGTTGCATGTCTCCCAAACAAATTAGCGCTGTGTGAATAATAAAAGCGCACATGGGTAATTCTTTCAATGGACTCAACATCCCATTGCCTTGTTTTGAAAGTTGTTGCGCGTAAAATGACCACTATGCCGATTTTGGGGCAAGAATTCTTACTGCGATCAGCAGTGGGATCTCTGACAGCTTCATATAAACAGGAATATTGTAAATAAATTTTATTTCAGAGCGTGCGCTGTATTTATAGGCAGTTGGATAACAAACAGGCAGATGACCAGGGTGTTCCCAGTTTACCCCATACTCTTCATTGTAGAGGTTACACCAAGAGGACTTTGTTGTCTTAAATCATCTGATATCATAACAAGAGGGCCAACAAGGGACCTTTTATCAAATGAAATAGTAAAACATCTAACAGCTTATTACAGGATATTTATCCAACATCTCAGATGTAAAATGTGAACTTTTTCAGACTATTTGAAAAATAATCCAATCACTTATTGACAGAACTGTTTATGGCTTTAAATGTTTACCTTGACCTTGGGCATATGGCTCTCCCTGAAAAGGTATTTATTTAAATCACTTATTTACTGGGTATAAACATAGTGTTTTAACTAGCTGTATAGAAAAAGGAAATCTTTCAATCTTGTTAAATTGTATAACAAGGTTAACCCATTAGCAGACAACACAATTTTAGACTGGTTCACATTGAAAGAGATTGCAGACAATAGATTTTAGTTTTGATTCAAGCAATTTCTTCATTTTCCACTATATTTTCAGAAGTTCACTTCTTGAAAGGTGTAAAAACAGGGAGTATGTGGGTTTGGCATAAAGTTGAATATCAACTACAGGATTAATACAGCACAAACCTCTGCTAAATATGGATAATCTTCCTCACTATCAATTCCTCCTATTGCCTCAATGTATTCAAAAGCCTGGTCCATAAGTCCTCCATTACACCCTTGGTTACCATACTTGCCAGAACAATCTATCAACTGTTGTTCACTCAGGGATGTCAAAACACCCTTTTTCCTGAAGTTCTGTCCTTCTAGTGAGCCAGTCTAAAAGACAAAAGAAATAAAGTGGAATCCTATTACATGTAATTGCAATGTCAATTTGACAACAATTTTGTTGCAAATAACCAACAGTTGCAATTCAAAGGAACTTTGTCTTATTTAATGTTTGTGCATTAACCCATTCCCACTTAACAAAATTTAGACCTGTCCAAATTAAAAGAAGCCGCAGTCAACATTTTAATGTTTATGGAATATGAATTTTTTTCAATTTTCTGGGTGAAAAACATTGTGGAAAATGAAGCAATTGCTGTTAACAAGCAATTTCTTCAACTTCCACAATATTTTCCAAAGCTATTTTCTTGAGAGGCATAGAAAAAAGGATCAGCAATGGGTTAAACCTTCAACTTTCTACTTTTGATTTGCTCTTTAGTTGTCTTCACCCAGTCAACCATTTTGACCCCTTGAGAGAAATTCATAAGGCTCAAAACAGGGGATTATCTAATAACTTTCTAATGATCTTACATACTCTTGAAAATCATACATATTAATTGCTTACTTCACATCTTTACAAGAAAAGGTCAGTTTAAACTTAACACATTCCCACATTGCAAAATTTTAGACTGGTCGGAATTGAAAGAAGTTGCAGACAATAATTCAAGGTGATGAAATTTCAAATCTTTGTCATATTGGGTAGAAAAGGTTATGGATAATAATGAATTTGCTTGTAACAAGCAATTTCTTCATTTTCCACAATATTTTCCAAGGCTTTTTTCTTGAGGGGCCTTAAAAAGGCAGGATCAGGAATGGGTTAAACCTTCAACTTTCTCCTTGTGTTTTGCTCTTTAGTTGTCTTCACCCCTTCCAAATCAGTTTTGTCCCCAAGAATTTCTTGGTCAAGGAGTGAACAACTCCGTAATTTGAAATGCTTGCACTAGCCTTATATAATGAATATCTTGGAAAACATTGTGAAAACTAAAGAAATTGCTTTTTACAAGCAATTTCTTATTTTATCACAATAAATTCTATACTATTTGATGACAAATAATTTTCACTGAAAACTGCACTTTGAATTGTCGTCAGTCATTTCTTTCAATCTTTTTCATCATCTGTTAATGAGTTAACAGGAGCTATGTTCCCTTTACGAAGGACTTGGAAGACTTTTAATCAGCTCATATACACTGAAATAAGACTACTTACAGCACTAAATGACCAGCAAGATCCACACTGTCCCTGTAATAAAAACACAATATACTATATATTAACCCATTACCACACAATCCCACTTTTTTATGCCCCTCATGAATAAAGACTTTAAAATATTGTTGAAACTGGAGAAATTTCTTGTTCCAAGCAATTTCTTCTTTTTCGACAATTTTTCATACCCGAAAAGACTAAGAATTCTAAAATTTCATCAATATGAAATTCTCGTCTAAATCTGCTTCCAATTTGGACAGGTGAAAATTTTTCTTGCATGGTATTTGTTTAATAATACTCTATAAATCCTAATGAGCAATTTGAGGTATTCCATGGCAAATTCACGTGGTCTTCCTGTGGAAAAAAATCTGTATCTGTACAACAATATTTGGATTTTTTCGTTTATTAGAATTGGACTCAACATCAATATTTTCTAAATCAAAATAGAAGAAAAAACCTAAAGTTGATCAAAATCATTTGTCTTATCAATCGTACCCCTTTTGTGATATTCAAAGATATCGCAAAGTCGTGGGATTCCCACATCAGATATGACCTTGTCTGTTAGCAGGCAAGTTCATTTTTCCAGGCCACTTGTCCAGGGACATGTAAATACTAGGACAAACATCGGAATGGTGCAAAATAGATTTCAATGATAGCTCATTATGATAGGTAGAAAATATTGTTGTTTATGAAGAAAAAGCTTGACTGTTTTCTCAAAATATATCTGTTCCCTTTTTATATATATATAAAAAAATCATTTTATTTCTGGACACCTTGAAATCTTAACTTACCTGTCTGTGGACTTTGGTGAAAATCTAAGTTTCCACACCACTGCATGGTTTTAAGCTTGACTGATTGGTGAAAAGAGCCCCAGACAGAATTGTTTAAAGAACAAGTTCAAAGCTTATTAATCCTTGTCATACCGAGCCTGTAATATTCCAGATTTGGCAGGAGGTATAGACAAACATCAGCCTGTACTTATGTGCCATCTGATTATAGTCTGCATCCCCTTTTTATCCCTTTTAAGTCACAGTTGCATTTGATTAATTTTCAAAAGAAATATCGACCCACAAAAGGTTTTGCAGTGATTTCATCCATTTCATTTCAATGCAGTTCTAGGAACATGACAAAGGTTAAACTTTGATTTTCCAGTGTATAATTCTTACCTGATTTTTTACTTCTGTTACATAGCCCTCTTTCCTCCAATCAACATTTTCAGGACATTTGACATTGTTTGGTACAAGGTAGGTACTGGCATTTCTGTGTGGATTTCGTTTATGAAGGTGACCAGTGTAGAGGGCCAGAAACTCTTTGTGAGTCTAGAAATAAAGGAACAATAACCTTACTAGAGGACTAAATTCAAGACCAATCAAAATTAAAGTAGGTTGCAGTGATTTAAGCTATTCCCACACAACAAAATTTTAGACTGGTCCAAATAGAAAGAGGCTGCAGACGAAAATTTCAAATTAACCGAATTTTAATTTATTTCTTCTTTTTTGGATAGAAAATATTGTGGAAAATGAAGAAATTGCTTGTAACAAGCAATTTCTTCATTTTCCACAATGTTTTCCAAAAGCTTTTTCTTGGGGGGCGTAAAAAGGTGGGCTTGTGTGGGAATGGGTTAATTAAACGGTTCATGAACAGATTATTGATGAAGATTTTTGGCTCTCAATTTCTAAAATTCTAACTTCAATGCATTAAGCTTTTTGAAAGAAGACGATTAAGCTGTAATGAAAATGACAATTCATAACTTTATAACATAAGACAAGAAGCAAAACAAGAGGCCCAGTGGGCCTTAACGGTCACCTGTGTAAAAGAGCACCAAGACAAGTGATTTTGTTTGAAAGAATTAGAAAAAGGTTTGGTTGAAATCCCCTCAGTAGTTCTTGAGAAGAAGATGAAAATGTTTAAAAGTTACCAAAAATGACCCCCTTTTGGTCCCCATTTTAGGCACCCCTGACCTCCAGCCTTTTAATTTTCACAAATCTGTATAATCAGTACCCAATGATGCTTTTCACCAAGTTAGTTTGAAATTGGCTTAGTACTTCATCAGAAGAAGGTGAAAATGTGAATTTTTTAAAATGATGAACTTTGACCTCTGGGTGTGGCCCCATACATGACCCCAGGGGCATGAATTTCACAATTTATAATATACTTGTCCTAGTTGACATGCACCCAGAATATTTAAGTTCTGGCATTAACGGTTTATTAGAAGAAGATTTTTAAAGAAGTACCAAAAATTACCCCTTTTTGCCCCCTATTTGGGCCCCTTTGACCCCCAGAACCCCTATTTTCACAAACTTGAATTGGCATCCCCCAATGATGCTTTCTACCAAGTTTGGTTGAAATCCGCCCAGTAGTTCTTGAGAAGAAGATGAAATATTTAAAAGTTACCAAAAATTACCCCCTTTTGGTCCCCATTTTAGGGCCCCCTGACCCCCCAGCCTTTTTATTTTCACAAATCCAAATAACCATTACCAAATGATGCTTTTCACCAAGTTTGTTTGAAATTGGCTTTGTACTTCATCAGAAGAAGATGAAAATGTGAATTTTTTAACATGATTAACTTTGACCTCTGGGTGTGGCCCCATACATGACCCCAGGGGCATGAATTTCACGATTTATAATATACCTGTCCTAGTTGTCATGCACACAAAATATTTAACTTCTGGCATTAACGGTTTATTAGAAGAAGATTTTTAAAGAAGTACCAAAAATTACCCCTTTTTGGCCCCTATTTGGGCCCCTATGACCCCCAGAACCCCTATTTTCACAAACTTGAATTGGCATCCCCCAATGATGCTTTCTACCAAGTTTGGTTGAAATCCGCCCAGTAGTTCTTGAGAAGAAGATGAAATATTTAAAAGTTACCAAAAATTACCCCCTTTTGGTCCCCATTTTAGGGCCCCCTGACCCCCCAGCCTTTTTATTTTCACAAATCCAAATAACCATTACCAAATGATGCTTTTCACCAAGTTTGTTTGAAATTGGCTTTGTACTTCATCAGAAGAAGATGAAAATGTGAATTTTTTAACATGATGAACTTTGACCTCTGGGTGTGGCCCCATACATGACCCCAGGGGCATAAATTTCACAATTTATAATATACCTGTCCTAGTTGTCATGCACACAAAATATTTAAGCTCTGGCATTAACGGTTTATTAGAAGAAGATTTTTAAAGAAGTACCAAAAATTACCCCTTTTTGGCCCCTATTTGGGCCCCTATGACCCCCAGAACCCCTATTTTCACAAACTTGAATTGGCATCCCCCAATGATGCTTTCTACCAAGTTTGGTTGAAATCCGCCCAGTAGTTCTTGAGAAGAAGATGAAATATTTAAAAGTTACCAAAAATTACCCCCTTTTGGTCCCCATTTTAGGGCCCCCTGACCCCCCCAGCCTTTTTATTTTCACAAATCTGAATAACCATTACCAAATGATGCTTTTCACCAAGTTTGTTTGAAATTGGCTTTGTACTTCATCAGAAGAAGATGAAAATGTGAATTTTTTAACATGATTAACTTTGACCTCTGGGTGTGGCCCCATACATGACCCCAGGGGCATGAATTTCACAATTTATAATATACCTGTCCTAGTTGTCATGCACACAAAATATTTAACTTCTGGCATTAACGGTTTATCAGAAGAAGATTTTTAAAGAAGTACCAAAAATTACCCCTTTTTGGCCCCTATTTGGGCCCCTATGACCCCCAGAACCCCTATTTTCACAAACTTGAATTGGCATCCCCCAATGATGCTTTCTACCAAGTTTGGTTGAAATCCGCCCAGTAGTTCTTGAGAAGAAGATGAAATATTTAAAAGTTACCAAAAATTACCCCCTTTTGGTCCCCATTTTAGGGCCCCCTGACCCCCCCAGCCTTTTTATTTTCACAAATCTGAATAACCATTACCAAATGATGCTTTTCACCAAGTTTGTTTGAAATTGGCTTTGTACTTCATCAGAAGAAGATGAAAATGTGAATTTTTTAACATGATGAACTTTGACCTCTGGGTGTGGCCCCATACATGACCCCAGGGGCATGAATTTCACGATTTATAATATACCTGTCCTAGTTGTCATGCACACAAAATATTTAAGCTCTGGCATTAACGGTTTATTAGAAGAAGATTTTTAAAGAAGTACCAAAAATTACCCCTTTTTGGCCCCTATTTGGGCCCCTATGACCCCCAGAACCCCTATTTTCACAAACTTGAATTGGCATCCTCCAATGATGCTTTCTACCAAGTTTGGTTGAAATCCACCCAGTAGTTCTTGAGAAGAAGATGAAAATGTTTAAAAGTTAACGGACGACAGACGGCGCACGACGCACGACGACGGACAAACGATGATTGCAATAGGTCACCATGACCATTCGGTCAGGTGACCTAAAAAGTTCGAGTAACTAAATGTCAAGTAAGGCAACAAAGCACAACCCGAATGGGACCAGATTTCATTGGATAAATATGTCATTCTTCCATTTAACAATTTGTAATTAATTACGTCATTGGCTCCAGCTAGCAATTCAGTCGTTATTGACAACACCTGAGGACTAACAATCTCACCCAATGAATTCCAGTGTTTCGAAGTTGGGCATGAGGATTATACTATTTTAAATAACATATATAGGGAATTTAGAAGAAAGAATATTTATCATGAAAATGACATTAAAAAATATTGGAAAACAGATGCCTCTCCTTATCTAACTTAGATGAAAATCTGTTTAACCCTTGAAATTTAACCAATCAACAGGTTAGAAAAAAATGTGGGAAAAGAAGAAATTGCTTGTTTCAAGCAATTTCTTCTTTTCCCACAATGTTTTCTCTAATATAAAATCACAGGTACGTAAAAACAAGGGATCGTACAGGAAAGGTTTAACCCATTCCAACACAGCAAAATTTCAGACTGGTCCAAATTGAAAGAAGCTGCAGACAACAATTTCAAGTTGATGGAATTTTAAATTTTTTCGTCTTTTTGGATAGAAAACGTTGTGGATAATGAAGAAATTGCTTGACACAAGCAATTTCTTCATTTTCCACAATGTTTTCCAAAGCTTTTTTCTTGAGGGGCGTAAAAAGGAGGGATTGAGTTGGAATGGGTTAAGAGCTATTAATTACATATATAGGGAATTTAGAAGAAAGAATATTTATCATGAAAATCTGTTTAAGAGCTATTGAAGGATAACTTGCATCAGAGGTAAAGAAACTAGACATTATTGCAAAGCAGACTACCGGTAATACCCCTCCAACAGCGCTTGCCTATATACAAGTGCTATCCGCCAAAGGGCAATAAAAAAACATACTTTTTAAATAAAGGGCCATAACTCAGTCAAAAATCTATGGACCATAGCCAAAATAGGATATGCACATGTCTGACTTATATCAAGTCTTTCCATGAAATTTGAATCAAATCTGTCCAATGGTTGCTGAGAAATTGAGCTGACACAATTTTTCACCAAAGGGTCAAATATCAATGGACCGTAACCAAAATGGTGAAGCACATCTCTTCTCAATACCAACCTACTTACAAGCTGACTCCCATATTACCGCATTACATAGTTTTGGGGGATATAATTATCACAGGAAAATTAGAAAGTGCCTATGAATCTTTACAGCATAATTGTTTCAAATTCAGTTAAGCTAATGAACCCATTACCAGATGACAAAATTTTAGACTGGTCCAAATTGAAAGAAGTTGTAGATAACAATTTTAAGTTATCAAATATTAGAGTTTTTCAACTATCTGGGAAAAACTATCTGGGTAGAAAACAAACAAATTTCTTTATCTTATTCAATGATTTCCCAATTGTTTTTCCGGGGGTGGGGGGTGTAAAAACAGGGTTAGGTATGAATGGGTTAATATAAATTTTTGTCAACAAAATCCAAAAGCTGGTTCAAGCTAATCACAGCTTCAGAATGGACCAAAGACAGGTAAATGTATTGTGATAGGAAATTTCCTACTTCTACCAGTATTGACCCATTACCAAATAACTTGTCAAAGTTCAAAGAAGTTGCTAATCACAATTTTTTGTTGGTGATATTTTAAAAATTAAGGTATATAGGTCATTCTTGATCATGAAGAATTTACTTCTAACAAACAATTTTTTTTAAATTTTCTACACTGTTTAATGAAGCTTTTTCTTTAGGTGTGTAAAAAGCAGGTTTTTAGTGGGAATGGGCCAATACCTGCAGGAAACAGGACTGATTAATAGAAGTCGGCAATTATCAGTTTTTTTTCCTGCAGAATTAAAAGAAAACTAATGGCAAAGAAATGACTAATTAGACTGCTTGCGCATGTATGCAGGCTGACCTTAGTCAATGCTGTCTCCCAAAACCATAATATTTTACAGTAAAGGGAAAATACAAATAATGACTTGAAACACATTGTAGAAAATGAAGAAATTGCTTCTTACAAACAATTTCTTCATAATTCACAATGTTTTCTACCCCCCTACCCCCCCCCCCCCCAAAAAAAAAGATTAAAATCTAAAATCTATCAATCTGAAATTGTCATCTGCAAAATCTTTGAATTTAGTCAAGATTAATTTTTTTGTTTCCGTTATGGTTTAATTGTTCATGGGTAGAAAGTCTTAGGTCTAAATGTTTTACCATGACCAAATAATTTTCATGCTTCAGGTGAATAATTTTTGGAAATTTAGAAGAGAAATACACAAACCAAGTCTGTGAACTGGTTTACTCCAAGGTAGTAAGACTTCTCTCCCCTGTAATATTGCTCATTGTGGTCCCTAATCTTTTGAACATTGGCTTTAAATATCTCCTTTCTATATACCTCCTCTGTGGTCGATTCATATTTTTTACCTAGAAATATCACAAGAAATCTATGTAAGATAGGATTGATAAATTTCGAGTTTTATTAACCTTTTCCTGGTTAATTCCTGGTTTTTATGTCCCTGTGATTGTATAATTGAGAAAACATTTTGGAAAAAGTAGAAATTGCTTGTGACAAACAATTTCTTTTTTTCCACAATGTTTTCTAACTCTACTAAATGGTTATTTATCAAATAAAATCAACTTTAAATTTTCGTGTGCAAAACCTTTGAATTTTGACGAGTCTAATTTTTTGCAAAACTGGAGAGGGTTATTCTACCTTATTAATATTGAAATACTGTACCGAAAACTTTAACAATACACTTATATGGAATGGCTACTTTAACAGCTAAGCACATTACCAGACAAAAGATTTATGAATGGTCAAACTTCAGAGAAGTTGCAGATTACAATATTAAGTTAAAGAAAATTTTAAAAAGTATTTATCTTCATGGACAGAAAACACATTGAACATGAAGAAATTGCTTTTTACAAGTAATTTTTTCATTGTCCACAATGTTTTTCCAAGGCTTTTGTTTTGAGAGGCGTCAAAAAGTTGGATTATTTTGGAATGGGTTAAGATTGTTTCAGACTGGTCCGAATTCATTTGTTTGTTTAAATGGGGTTTTACTCCACTTTCAACAATCTTTCAGTTTCCGAATTCATGCTTATTTCTCTCCTTCACAAAAGTTGATAGGAATAATATGAATTGACAGTGATGTGATATTATACCTTACAATAAAAGTGGAGTATTTCAAAATTTTTTGATCATCTTGGACTCTGAAAACCTTAGGGACCAAGATTGCATATTCATTAAGAATGTTCCTGATCTGGCAGAATGTATAGACAAAATCACCTACATATCATATGAGCAGTCTGGTCTTAGTCTAAACCAACTGTCTGTCCCTGTTAAGGTTAGTAAGACATTTGTTTAAAATTAGCCGACTATTGGTACTTCTAATGCTTTCAGTCCTTTGATATCAATGCAATTCAGTATAAGATTTTATTCAGCATGAAAAAGGTTCAAACTACTCATGACCACAAAAAGCTCAACATCCATATATTATCAAACCCGATGGTGTAGGTACTCATATGAATTATTTTGACAAGACTATGCCAAAGCATCCCACAACATAGGGTTAAATGGATAAATAATTTATATAATATAATGACATAATTTAACCATTCCAACACAACAGAATTTTAGATTAGTTCATATTGAAAGGACTTTCAGATGACAATTTAGAGTTATTGAAATTGTAGATTTTTCAACTTTCTGGGTAGAAAACATTGTGTTAAATAACAAATCTCTAGTTACAAGCAATTTCTTTATTTTTCACAATGTTTTCCCAATGCTTTACTTTGAGGGGCATCACTGAATGGAAATATTAAGTCAAAACTTCACCTTCTTTTTGGAGCCTGTACACTTCATACCACAGTATGAAAGTGTTTTGACTGATGATCTCAACAAAGAATGCTTGTAAATACTTAACAAAGAAGTTTTGTAACTTGAGTACTTTTGAATGATGCTGTTTAAAGTTTACTTTCTTATATCTTGTATCAATTAACGAAGATATTTTGCAATTTCTTCATTGTCCACAATTTTTTCTTCAGCTTTTTCTCCTGGGGGCGTCAAAAAGCATTATTGAATATGAATGGGTTAAAAGAAAAGACCTCTGTCCTAGCAATTAATCAGGGCTCACGCTGGCGATCGCCATTTTCGCCAATGGCTAAAATTTCGAGAAAATGGCTAAAAAAATTATGAATTGGCGAAAATGCTGGCTAAAGGGAGGGAAAGTGTTATCAGATAATAAAACTGTAAACAACTAAGTATAAGATAAGGGACTGATGGGTAAAGTAATTATCGGATTGGCATCATAAAATCCCTTTCACGCATCAACACCTTTGTTTATTACCTTGATTGACAGGTAAAAGATCGTCGCCCAATGAATGTCTGCTTTGCTGATATTGTGTTATGCATCCCATAATCAGGCCACTAGTGTTGCATATGAACCTCAAAATATGATTTCCCCATTTAATTCTTTTATTCAAGCTACTGATGAGTAGGAAAATGGAAAGGGAAATCTAGTTTATTTGTTACTAAAAATAGATTTTGAATCGTGAGAATGGCTTACTGTAAAAGATACCAAATGCCCCCGCCTTAATTGGACTATTTCAAAATCAATTTTTATTTTTTCCAACATACTTAAGAAATTATAATAAACCCATTACCTGACAAAATTCAAGACTGGTCCAAATCAATAGAATTTGCATACAACAATTTAAGTTGGTTGAATTTTAGAATGGTACAAAACATGTTGTGTCACAAGCAATTTCTTCATTGTCCACAATGTTTTCTACTATTTTTTTTTCTAATAGGAGCTCAAAATCAGGATTGTGTGGGAATGAGTTGAATTAATTTACATGATATTTAAAAAAAGAAATGAAAAAATAAAAAAGAAATAAAAGAAATTATTAACTTAAAAAAATATTTTAATAGAAAATTTGAAAAAAAAAAATAAAAATCTTTTTAAATTTTAAAAAGTTCTACAACGGCTGAGAAGTTGGCTACAGTTTAGCCAAATTGGCTAAAGAATTTTCAGATTGGCTAAAAGGTTGGCTAAAAGAAATTTCAGTCCAGAGTATGCCCTGATTAATAATCAATAAGATACTGTTAATATCACAATTTTCATCAGTAGGTGACTTAAATATCGTAACAACAGCTTAACCCATTACCAGACGACAAAATTGTAGACTGGTCCTAATTGAAAGGAGTTGCAGACGATGGTTTAAAAGTTATGAAATTTTAGATTTCTGAATAAATTGCCTGTTACATACGGTTTCTCAATTTTTCGACAATGTTTTCCCAATTGACTTTCTTGAGGGACTTAAAAATGGAAAAAAGCAAATTACAATATTATAGTTAACGAATACCTATACAAAATATGGCATAGCTAGCCAACTAACTTACCATGAATCTGTCTGAAATTCCCAAAGACCATCTCCAATGGAACTCCAACATCCATGTCTGTCATGACGTTTTTAGACTGGGTCATTTCAACCCATGGCACACATAGTACACATGGCAGGAGAGCGATCAAGGCAACAAGATACCTCATTCTGTCTTTTTCAATTACTGAAAATCATTTATAAAAAGAGCTCATGATATTATTGTATTTCAATTTTTTTCTAATGATGACCCCTATGAGACCAAAAGGTCATCATTTTCATGTGAATTGGGTTTGATATTGCTTAATAGAGAATAAACAAAAGTTTTTAAGAACTGCCCATATATGCCAGAAGAAGCTTGTCATTGAAAAAGCAGTAATTTAAGCCATTTCCAGCCGACAAAATATTACACTGGTCTAAGTTGATAGACATTACAGATGACATTTAAAAGCATGTTTAGGCTGAAAAATAATTGTCACATGGGATAAAAAAAAAACCTTGTGTGAAAAGGACAAATTGCTTGTTACAAGCAATTTCTACTTTACACACAAGTCTTTTCAAAGCTGGTTTTCTTTGACAAGTAAAAATGTGGGATTGTGTGGCAATAGGTTAGGCTATTTTGCTAAAAGAATGTCTAGGGCAAATAATTCCAAAAACTAGACTCATAAAGATACTTCCAACTACATGCCTTCCAATTCAAAATTTTATTTAAAAAAATGAAAAAGAAAAAGAGTGAAAAAAAGATTTAACCTACTTACATTTTTCCTTCCTGTGTTAAGTGATTTTTGCCTTCCAATTAAATTTCCTGCCTACTCAACATTAAACAATCAGCCTTTGAGTACTAACCCTTACAACACATGTCAGAGCATCCAAAGTACAAGCAAATGCCCTTTCATACTTGTATTGCAGTTACTTATCATCATGTGTTGGTGACTTATAAAACCACAATTAATGGTTGGTTCACATTGCCAATCCCAATGAACTCAATCAGTGTAACTTTATATACAGTCCCAAAATCTCAAACCTACAAAACCTCCAACCATATCCTGATGACAACTCAACCATGATGTCAGTCTTTCAATCAGTTTGATTAATAGTTAAACCAATTACCTCCTAATTCAGCTTTTTTACATAACTCAAAAAATGTAAAATGAAGATTAAATTGAATAAATTGGGTTTAATGCCTCTTGTATAAGTATTTCAGTCATATTTAGGTGGCTGGAGCACCTAAGCACCTAAAAATGGATTCCTGGTATTTCTCACACTAATACTACCACTACATCCTTTCCTAGACTCCAGCTGCTCTCCCACTCAGGTTTACAATAATTATTATCCACCCATTGGAGAGAGACAAATGTCAGAAAAGGTTATGAGCCGCCGCCAGGGATCTAACCCATGAAATTCCATGATTGAAGACGGAAAAAGAAGAAATTACTTGTTACAAGCAAGTGGCCTTGAAAAATGTACAAGTCCGTAAGAAGAAAAGCCCATATTGGACAAGTCAGGACTGGGAATTCTACACCCTTGCATAAACAGACCATATTAACTAATCCTGTTATCTCAAGCAGAAAAGATCTCAACTGTTCGACCTTGTTTGGTTTAGTTGATTGAATCACCATTGTGAACCCAGCATTAAGCATCTCACTTTTAGATATATAAGTAATGTAATATTCACTTATCTTACTTAAAAGACAATAATAGGTTTAACCCTTTCCTGGTTTTTGAAATTTTAGACTGGTCCAAATTGAAAGAGGATGCAGACGCCAATGAAAACTGGATGCAATTCCAAATAAAACCATCCTATGTGGTAGAAAACATTGTTGGAAAAGGAGAAATTGCTTATAATAAGCAATTTCTCCTTTTTCCACAATGTTTTCTCAAATATAACGTAAAATGACGTAAAAACCTGGGTTTATCCAGGAAAGGGTTAACAGCTCAGTGCTTGTTTAACCAATAATTAGAACATATTTTTTTGTCAAGTATAATTATGTACCAAAACACGATAATACTGACACATGCACAGATTTATTGATAATTTGGACAGGTTTTGCACGCAGCAAGTTAAATACCGACTACTAGCACAGAAACTAGACTTGATCAACAAACCATATATTAGTTTCTGGGAAGAAGAGTTTCAAAGCTTTCACCATGTATGGAAGATAAGCCCTGCCAATTAGGGCCATATTTTTCATCAGATCAAAATAGAGGTTCACCATAGGATCATTTCTTTTAAATTTGATTTAAATCCATCCACTAGTTTCTAAGAAAAAGATTTTCAAAGCTTTTACCATAAATGGAAATTAACCCCACCAATTAAAGCCGTGTTTTTCATCCTATCAAAATTCTTAGAAGGAATCTGATAGAGGTCTCAGGACCACACAAAGATCATTTCTGTGAAATTTTGTAGAAATCCAACTGGTTTCTGAGAAGATTTTCAAAGCTTTCACTATATATGGCATTTAGCCCAGCCCATTTAAGCCATTTTTTTAATGTGATCAAAATTCTTTGAGGAAATCTGATAGAGGGTCATTTGAGGATCATTTCTGTGAAATTTGGTTGAATTCTGAGACGATTTTCAAAGTTAACAGACGGCCAATCGGACGCTCTCACAATGGAAACCAGGCTATGACAATAGCTCTCTGGCTTTCAGCCAGTGAAGCCAAAAACTAGAGGCCCTTGAGCGCCTGATTTGCTCCACTGACCTGAAAATGATTATCATTCCTGAGAAATTTGGTTGAAAACCATCCTGCAGTTTGCAAGTATAAGATTTTCAAAATTTCACTATATACCATATATGGACATAAGCTCCCCTCTTCCCTCTATAAGCCACCTCTTTAATTTTCACCTGAGCCATATCTTATGAAGGAATCTAACAAAATAGTCGCCAAAGGATCATTTTGTGAAATTTTGTTGAAAAAACGTTTATAACCTGAGAAGATTGTAGGTTTTCAATGCTAAGCATATAGGAAAAATTAGCCCATTCCATTAAAGCATTACTGCTAATCAGTTCTCTTTTAGGCAATCTTATAAGGGGTCACCCAGAGATCATTCTAGTGAAATTTGGTTGAAATCCATCCAATGATTTCTGAGAAGAAGATTTTCAAAGCTTTCACCATATATGGAAATTAGCCTCACCCATTAAAGCCATATTTTCTATCCTATTAGAATTCTGATAAAGGGTCACCCAAGGATTAAGCCAGTGAAATTTGGTTAATATCCATCCATCAGTTTCTGAACAGATTGGTTTCTATAAAGAAGATTTTCAAAATTAAAGCCACGTTTTTCATCCAATCCTAATTTTTTCAAGGAATCTGATAAAGGGTCAAACAATGAGCATTCCTGTAAAATTTGGTTGAAATCTATGAATCAATTTCTGAGAAGAAGATTTTTAAAGTGTCTCCATGGAAATAAGCCCCTCCAAAAAAGCCATGCTTTTTACTTAATTATCTCTTTTTTTTAAGGAATCTGATTTAAAGTAAAAGTTTACAGTCTGACGGATGGCAGCACGACGGACACACCACCATGACAATAGTTTGCTGGCTTTTAGCCAGTGGAGCTAAAAACAATCAGGAAAACATTTTGTAAAATGAAGAAATGGCTTACAGCATACTCTATAAGCTAGCTAAGAAAGATGAAATGCATGTGGCCACAACAGCCACCTTCAGGGATGAGAACCTATTTATAATATACATAACAATTTAGGAAATTCTATCATAACTGCCATTAAGTTTCAAATATTTTTTTAAGTGTACTCTGAAAATTCAACTTCTTTCTTTGAAATTGAACCAATTACAAGACGACAAAACTTAAGACTGTTCAGAAATTGAAAGGACTTGCAGCCAATATTTGTACATTAAAGGAATTCTAAAAATATGTTTGGGGTTGTTTGTATTTGTAAAGAAACATTGTGGAAAATGAAGAAATTGCTTGTGACATTTTTCACAATGTTTTCCAAAGCTTTTTTCCTAAGTTGTGCTTAAAAGGGCAGGATTGCTCATGAATGAGTGAATGTATAATAAGGAGGATCCCTGATTCCAGAAGAAACCCCGGAGTAATAAGTAAGGATATCTGTATGATTCCACTGAAGCAAAGTTAGGGTCAACCTCTTTTTACCTGTGGCATTCTTTAAATTACCTCTAAAATGAATAAAGTAAACCAAGATGATGAAAAATTGACCACAATATTTCACCTAGACTTGGATTCCTCCATACCAACTAAGAAGTGTTCACACACTGTCTAAAATGAGAAGTGTCCTCGATGTTACAAATATTTTCACACAAAATGACTATAAATTTTTGTTTGGGACATGGCAAAAACTATCTTCATTAGATTTCTTTAAAACTTGATAAAAAGTACCTCAGGTAGGGGAACTTTTGTTTTTAACAAACAGCTGGCAATTGGTTTTACTGGTCGTAGGAATATTTACTGCCAATTAGCCATTGCCAGTAAAATTACATTATTTTTACTTCTTTTTCATACTTCTTAAACTTATATCATTTTTCTACAGTGTGATATTATCTCAACAATATCTGTGCGAATAGGACGAATTACGAAACTAGGCACTTCAGTGTAAACCGATAAGAATAAAGCAACACAAAAAACAACGGAATAGATTTATCTAGGACAGTCCTGTAGGTCTAGGCTTTTCTCTCAATTGACAATAAAACAGGTCAAAACTAAAAACAATAGAATTAGAAATAGAGTTATTGAATTATAGTAAATATCTTACCTTCTGTACAATTCGAAAGTGAATGAACTCTATTCGTTTACACGGTCACAGGAGTTATTGTGATGACCAACTATCATGTGATTTTGGATGACGTCATCAAATAAACGGTTCAGTGATTTTTGACCGGGGAGGGTTGGCATAAAATCAAAACTAAAATAAAGAAAGGGACTCCGCGGTAGATTTTCCGTTTCTTGTCTTGAGGTTTAGACTGCATAAATAAGTGAGCGCGTGGTCTAATACAGAAGGGGGATGATTGCCCATTGGTCGCTCATCCGACATAGAGAATAGCGAAGCTTAGATAGACTGGTCCCGCCGTCAGGTTTAACAAAGGATTTCGCTTGTAATGGGGGCTTTACACTTTATGTTTTTTTCATATCTGCTTTTTCATATCTGCTAAAACATACATTGTAAACCAGTAGATAAGGGGCCTTCTGCTAGCAGATCTGCTGAACATACGGAATAGGACATGTTCTATTTCCATCTGCTTTTTCAGACGGAATCGGCCTATCAATTTCTCAGATCACCTGCTGATAAGCTGACAAGATAAATAATTACTGGTCAGCACACTCATTTTGCCTCTTTAATACCAACATTTTGTGAAATAAAATTCCTACATTTTATTTGTAATAACCCATTACCAGGTAATGTATTGTTGGTTATTTTTTCCAATACTACTTTGTTCTTTTTTCATGAAAATGAAGAGACAGCTTCGTGGAATTCAGAAAGTGCTGTAAATATTAAAAGGATTGTAATTATGGCCAAATAAAATGTTTTAGCTCATTACCCGACAGGAAAAACTTAGACTGATATACAGATTAAGATTTTAAAGTTTATTAAAAAATAGAAAAAAAAAAAAAAAAGATTAAGGATCGAGTATCTCGAAAGGTAGAAAACGTTTGCTTTTTACAAGAAAATTTCTCTTTTCCCTCAATGGTTCTTCGGGGCAAAAAATCGTCTGCTTATTGGGAAAGCTTTGATTTCTATGGGTCGGTTAATTTTGAAATAATTTGGAATTAAAGTTTTTTTGTTTTTTTTTTCTCTCTCTCTCTCTCAGTCTCTTGGTATAGAATTGTCGTTTCCCTTCACTATAAACAACGCTGTTTACTATTAATCGTTATATTTCAACCTAGGTTTACCATTTCTGAAACAATATTTGCGTGTATGTTTGTCTGTCTGTGCGTCATACTTGTATGGAAAAAAAACTGATCCAGCGGAAGTCAATCAGGATTAGACTTCCGAAACTGAAATATGGTAGAGTAGAATTACCCTTTCCACTTCACATGCGAAAATTTCAACCAGGGTTAATCTAGCGACCACTTGATCTATATTTTCACGCCTGTGGTGGTTATTTTCATACCTTTAGCCTTAAATCATGAAAAGGTGACAAAAAGGTTGTTAATAAAAACTTGTGACTTGGTTAGACGTAGAGTATTATGTTTTTCAACAAATTTAGGAATGAGTCAAAATGATAAAATCTCTCCCCTACATTCCAGTAATGCAATACACTACATGACCTTAGAAATGACTGACTAAGGTCAACTGAAGCAGATATGCTAAAGCATACAGTGTAATCGCAAAAAGCAGATATGCTTAAAACATATGTGCTTTTTCAGATATGTAGTGTAAACGGCCTATAAGTCAACACGGTCTAGCCTGACCGACTTTTTCTCCAGCGACAGCTGTTAGGAAATCAGCTGAGCCTAGGGAAAAGTGCAAGTCAAAGGAAAGTACTGTAATCCATTCGAGTTCCCTCCATAGACCAATATTATATATTTATATTATACAAATATTGGTCTATGGCGTGGCAGGAACTCGAAATACGGACCACTATGCTGTAAACTAGTGAAGCATAGTTTTGTCAAGTAATCTTCTTTATCAAAGGTTATGAAAAATAAACGAGGTTAAATTAAGGAACCAAAGAGGTAATCCATTCGCACAAAATCCCACCCTCTTTACGCCTTAATAGAATAGATATAGTTCTGGGGAAAATGCGGAAAATGAAGAAGGTTTCTACATAGAAAAATAAATATTTAGGTTTTTCAACAAATTGAAATTGTCGTCTGCAACCTTTCTGAAGACTCCGATCAGAGTCATTCTGAACATGATGTGCTCAAGTAAGCTAAAATTACCTAGGAGACGAACCTGCAGGCAGAGCTTGAACTAATCCTGAAATACATAAGAACACCTTTTTAGGGCGTAGGTATATAAGCGAATTTAGTGGTTAAGTGGTAAAGCATCCAGTGGCAGTTTGCACTCGTTGAACTTGACTTTGAGACGACCTCTGAATTTTGTCTGTTAACTTAAGCTATCAAAGCTAATGTTGAGATTCAAAAGTGCACACTTTCCTTTGGAACCGAGTATATACATCTACTATTGTGACTGAATAAAGCGATCTGCACATCAACTATATTTCTCTTTCAGACTAATATTTGGGATTCAAAAGTGCACACTTTAATTTGCAACCGAGTATATAAATCTACTACTATAAGTGAATAAAGCAATCTGCACATCAATCAATATGTTTCGCTTTCATTCTAATATTTGAGATTCAAAAGTGCACAATTTCCTTTGGAACCGAGTATATGAATCCAATATTGTGACTGAATAAAGCGATCTGCACATAGATCACTATATTTCTCTTTCAGACTTATATTTGAGATTCAAAAGTGCACTCTTAAATTTGCAACCGAGTAAATACATTTACTATTGTGACTGAATAAAGCGATCTGCACATCAGTCCTATATTTCGCTTCAGACTAATATTTGTGATTCAAAAGTGCAGACTTTCCTTTGGAACCGAGTATATACCTTACTATTGTGACTGAATAAAGCGATCTGCACACCAATCACTATATATCGCTTTCAGACTAATATTTGGGATTCAAAAGTGCACACTATCTTTTGGAACCGAGTATATAAATCTTATACTCTGGCTGCCGAATAAAGCGTTTAGCACGTCAATCCCTATATATCGCTTTAAGACTAATATTTTAGATAATAACTTGCTTGATATTAGCAATTATTGGTGTGGCATCAATAGTTTTTACTGGTGCGGCATAAAATGGTTATTATCAATACATTATTATTATTATTGGTGCCGCATGCCAGAGCAGCCGATTTGATTGGTGCGGCATGTCGGGACAACCGAAATATTGAAGCGGCACCTCTTGCACCTGTGTCTACGCCCATGCGAGATATGAAAGAATTGCTTATCATCAGCATGTCACCAATACATATCTCCTAATATCAAAGTCATCTTACAAAGCTCCAAGGTCATTAATCACAAATATTTTCTTGTCTCTTTAAACTTGAACGACGCCTATGCATAGCATTTTCTTGTTAAGAGCTTACATTCTTCCTCAATAGTATAAAAAGCGAACTGTTTACTCCAGAATTAGACCAAGTTCTGTCTCTGAAAAGTGAACTATTTACTCAAGAAATGGAATGACTTGTTAATATTCACGATTAGTCAATTATCAATTATTATACGGCCAGTTCTACTACACAATCCCGACTGAAACCAAATTAAGCTATTCCAATACTTTTAAAGTACTACACATTTTCTTATTTCTCGAAACACAACAACTCACTAGCATCCCAGCATTTAAAACACACTCTTTATTTGAGTACCGTTGAATACCCTTTTTAAAAAGATACTCCTTGTTGTTGACTTTTAGCTTTTTGTTAGTATAATTCTTGTTCTTTGATTTTTCGAAGGCCCAGTTTAAGGAATCTTACGTATGTTGGGACCCTCTGTCCGTTTTCTGTTACATCACGGGGTTATATCTTTCTAAAAAAGTAATAAAAATAGAATTTACTACATAGAGAAGGCAATTAAATATACGCCATAATTACGGAAATATATACATGTATAGTTCTACACAAGATTTAATACCCTTGTATATTGCAAATCGCTACCTTATCTATTAATCTCCAGGTTTGTCATGATATCGCCAGTAACAAACAATTTTTCATTTGCTGGCTAAAAAGAAAACTCTCCACAAACAGACTCAATTCGTAACAAAATGCTGATTAATTAACTATGTTGGACTTAAATTGCAAACAGGGATAGAAAAGTTATCTCTAACCCTGGTACATCACCATGTCACAAGAATTCATTTTAAAGATGAAGAGCCTGAATATTATTTTCATGGAGGTATGAAATGAAAAACCTAATTACACTGTATGATTACGCGAATCATTCAACGATTAAAAAAATAAATAAAAACAAAACAAAACTTTATCTTTGAAGGACCAAAGCAGTTAATCAAACGATTTCGAGAAGAAACAGAAGCAAATTTTGATATTGAATTTCAGAAATATTTTAAGAGTATCTCAGTCTCTCGGCAAGCTACTCTTGTTGCTTTGATCTTTCGATGGTTCGTTTGAGGTCAAACAACCTTTATTCTTATTGTATTTCCAAATCACCACATACATTCCCCTTTGGAGCGTTTAAAGGCTAATGCAGTTATTATTGAGAAACTGAACTGTGTAGAAATCCGAAAGCGCAAAATCTAAAACAAGAAATTACTTCAAAAGCACAGAGATATTGCGGTCATTTTTGTAGAAGTAGAACTCATTCCCGGATACCCCCGGAGTCTCCTTATTTGCTGAGGTACATCAACTTCGACTCTATCGTATTTTATGATAGAGTTAAAATCAGTGGTCATGTTGTTGTTCTTAACTTTCGATCACTTATAGTCCGTTCTTCAAGGCTATCCCTTAGGAATTTAAATTTTAATTAACGTTGTAGAGATTCATTTTGGTGTCAATATGTGCCTCACGGAGTGTGCAAGTTCTATATATAAAATGTCATAAGTAAGCCATTACCACACTAGACCAGTGCCGCCGACGACTTTAACAAAGATTTGTCGACAGTGGTACCAGTCTATTACCATTCGGAAAAGCTTTAGACTAGTCCAAATTCTGAAAGAAGTTGCAGGCGACGATTTAAAGTTTATGAAAATATTAGATTTTTCCAACTATCTGGAAAGAAAACACGGCGTAAAATAAAGAAAATGCAGCGATTTGTTCATTTTACACAATGTTTTCCCGATGGTTTTTCGGTTGGGGGCGTCAAACCAAAAGGATTCAGTGAATGGGAATTGTTAAGGAAAAAGGAAAACATGTACGTGTATATGTATATATATCCCAAACGCCTTTGACTGCAGCGGCTACCAGAGTTGTCAATGAAATGTGGTTTTAACTTTAGTAGAACTTTAAACAAGGAATTTCCAATCCATTTTTTTTTTACAAATGAATAAGTTGAGATAGAGTGTGTCTGTAGAAAACGACATGTTATCGTTCAAACTGGAGTAACGAACATTTTCCTCGCCATAAAAATAGTTATTGTTCCATTGTTATTGAGCCATCATTGTCTGTGTGGGTCGATAATGTTCTGAAGCATACATGCCATATATGACAGATCGCAGCTGATTGACCAATGAAATCAGTTATTTAAACCGGAAGTGAACTTTGAGCTCCAAGGTGCTTTACGTTACACATTTTTGTTGGTATGGCGACTAGCTTTAAATCGCCCGTAACTACAACTTATTCCAGTTATAATTACGACGTTGATTTGGTCAACCAACGAGTCGTCTTTTTCTTTTATACAATTTGTATTATATTTTGCAAACAAAAATTATTTTGATATCTTAGTCAAACTGCCTTGTCATAGGTCAGTGGGTTTGGTAAGCGACCCATTAATTCATAGCAAGATATCTAGATGTTTAGCATTAAGTTCGTCCGAAAAGAACGTCAATAAAATCAAGGATTGTAAAACCTGTTACAAGAAGTTTGTCACTGATAAGTGTTACATGTACAGTCGAACCTGCCGTATGCAGCCAGCCAAGGGACAGATCAAAACTGGCCAAATACGACAGTTGGCTGCTTAACATAGTTCAGATTTTATTCTACAACCCCGTCGACATAGGGTAATTATGATACAATGACATGTCTTCTTAACAGAATGGCCACATAAAATGTACAAAATAAAAAAAGACAATTATTTAATTGTATTCGAAAATAAGCTCAAAGATGAACCATAAAGATTGCTTATTCAACCCCTTCCTTTACAACCCCTGATTTTTAGGTTCCTGTGTTATTATACATGAGGAAACATTGTGGAAAAAGAAGAAATTGCTAGTTACACGCAATTTCTTCTTTTCTCACAATATTTTCTCTCAAATAGGATGGTTACTTTTTTAGTAGTACTTTATAAAGTGATCTGCTATCTCTATGAATTTTGATAAGTCTAAAATTTTGAAAAACACTAAAGGGTTAAAGACCACGGATCAGTCTCGCACAAAGAAACATCCATTGCAATGAGACAAGACGCTAATCTTATAAATACAAACGCCATCTTTTATTGTCACCGTTGTTATTATCACAACACATTGCCACGCAATTCCTCGTTTTGATGTCATGCAGAAATGTAGATGTGAGAAACATTTAGACAAAGGTAAAACTCATTTCAGAATTTTTCACCTAATTTAATTATGAAAGAGCTTTGTCTACATCGTAGTTGATTTTCAGCTTGTTATAGACCAAGCGCCATAACAAGCATGCATGTACAGAGAATTCGGACTTGTTTTCTACCAGAAAACGGTTGGCCACAACGGAACCCGGAATCATCTGAAAGGAAAAACTATGGCAGTTCTATGCCAATTGTTAGTTTACATTACCAGCTTGAATATTTTTTTCAAAACATGGGAATATTTCCGTATTCTCATTAGTTTTGTCCGACACAAGTCAAATTTTGTGAGTTTTTTTTCGTGGAAATATAGCATTCACCGAATTATTAGTCCTTAGATTTAACCCATTTCCACACTGTGACAAAATATTTACTTGTTCAAATTAAAATTAAGTTGCTAAAGACAATTTCAAGGCAGTGGAATTTAGTAAAAGGTTGCCTTTTAGACTAGAAAACAATTTCTTCGTTATCCACAATGTTTTTTCTTCTCTTCTTGAGAGATTGTGTTGGAATGGGTAAAAACTTGTATCTCCTGGTTAAGGACCCAGATGGTGAATGATTGATTGAATGAGGTTGAACGCCATTTTGAGCAGTATTTCAGTCATATCACGGCTGCCGGAACACCTAACAATGGATTCCTGGTATTTCTCACACCCGGGTACTACCAGTACATTCTTTACGAACCTCAAGTTGCTCATCCCACTTAGGTATACGATTATCAACCCATTGGTGGGAGACACATGTCGGAAAGGATATTTGCCGCGACCTTGGGATCTAGTTGGTAATGTTTTACTCAGTAACGGTTAAAGTCACTTGACAAACCCGTGATAACATCTCACCAATAAGTGTGCATCTTTATTCTCAAGGACCTTTGATACAAAACTCTTAACTATCTATATCATATCGAATCATATCATAAGGTCCTCATGATTCACACAGAAAGTGGTATTACAAGAAATATAGATGTACATATCATAGTGAGTGATCAAAGGTTAATTTCGTCCATATCTCTGTTTACAAATTGAAGTTTGATCACCCACTATAACTTGTACATTTGTAAATGCACAATTCTGCTTTGTTTGTTTGTTTGTTCGAGTGAGCTTTAACACAACTTGAAACCGCCAGTATTTCAGTCACCTCTGATTCCTGGTATTTCTCACACCTGGTGTACCACCACTACATCCTGTCTGAGCCTCAAGCTGCTCACCCCACCCAGGTTTACGATTAAACAGCCATTTTTCGGGAGACAAACGTCGTAAAGGATATTTGCGACGACCGGGGATCGAACCCTGGTCTTTTAAGAGAATAGTTGCTTAACCAATTCCAACCCAATGACGCCTTTAGACGCCCAAAAGAAAAATAATCTTTTGAAAACGTTGCGGAAAATGAAGAAAATGCTTATTACAATCAATTTCTTCGTTATCCACAATGTTTTCTACCACCAAAAAAATAAAAATTTTCATAATTTTTGAATTTTCGTCTGCAAATCCTTTCAATTTGGACTGGTCTAAAATTATAACATCTTGCAATGGTTTAATACACTTTTTTGTGACATGTATGAAGGATCGGTTCGACTGCATACCCAAATTATTGCAAGATTCTATTGATTGATTGATTGAATGGGGTTTAACGCCGCTTTTAACAGTATTTCAGTCATATCGCGGCGGCTGGAGCACCTAACAATGAATTCCTGGTATTTCTCACACCAGTACTATCACTACATCCTTTCCTAGCCTCCAGCTGCTATCCCACTTAGGTTTACGATTATCCACCCATTGGTGAGAGACAATTGTCGGAAAGAAGATTTGCCGCCGCCGGGGATGCAAGATTCTAACTTAATCCTCGACTGCATACCTAAATTATTGCAAGATTCTAACTTAATCCTCGACTGCATACCTAAAATATTGCAAGATTCTAACTTAATCCTCGACTGCATACCTAAATTATTGCAAGATTCTAACTTCATCCTCGACTGCATACCTAAATTATTGCAAGATTCTAACTTAATCCTCGACTGCATACCTAAATTATTGCAAGATTCTAACTTAATCCTCGACTGCATACCTAAAATATTGCAAGATTCTAACTTAATCCTCGACTGCATACCTAAAATATTGCAAGATTCTAACTTAATCCTCGACTGCATACCTAAAATATTGCAAGATTCTAACTTAATCCTCGACTGCATACCTAAAATATTGCAAGATTCTAACTTAATCCTCGACTGCATACCTAAATTATTGCAAGATTCTAACTAAATCCTCGACTGCATACCTAAATTATTGCAAGATTCTAACTTAATCCTCGACTGCATACCTAAATTATTGCAAGATTCTAACTTAATCCTCGACTGCATACCTAAAATATTGCAAGAATCTAACTTAATCCTCGACTGCATACCTAAATTATTGCAAGATTCTAACTTAATCCTCGACTGCATACCTGAATTATTGCAAGATTCTAACTTAATCCTCGACTGCATACCTAAATTATTGCAAGATTCTAACTTAATCCTCGACTGCATACCTAAATCATTGAAAGATTCTAACTTAACCCTCGACTGCATACCTAAATTATTGCAAGATTCTAACTTAATCCTCGACTGCATACCTAAATTATTGCAAGATTCTAACTTAATTCTATGTTGATGTCAATGAGACGATTCTAATAAGATCAACCAACACAGGATTTAGTTATGAAAAAAAAATATTATCAAAACGTCCAGTTATGAAGACAGTTTGTAATTGGAAAGAGAAATTTTATGCCGGTCGCTTAATGAAAGTGGTCGATTAATAGAGGTGGTCGTTTGAGTAAGGTTGACTGCATTCACTTGTGAGTATGTGTTAGTAGATCTCAAACGACTTCTCAAAAAGTAAAATAATATTAATAGAAAGCTAACTCAAATCAAATCAATGAATGATGATCATCAGATGGATCAATGACTACGCCCATTGACTCCGCTAGCCGACAGAAGTTCAACTTCGATTTTCCAATTCGTGGCCATTTTCATGTAGCAAATAGGTAAAATGATTTGCGACTCAACTTCGTAGGTACAGCCTCAATAAGCTGTAGTTACATTCAAGTCGACAAACCAGCTGAATTCTTTCCATTAATGTTAGAGTTCAAAATTCGCCTCCGGCCTTAATGAATTATTTGATTGGTCGATTGTTTCTTCGATTGACAGACGCGATTGGTCAGTTCTTTTAGCACCGGGAGAAGGAACTCGAAGTCGCAACGTGTCTACAAATCCGAAATCAATGGAATGTCATTATAACTGACGATTTGATTAAAGAAATGATATAACAATTGGAGCATAATCGTTTCCTCCTTTTTTAGGATTCCTTTTCACTAAAATTTTATCATCATACCGAAACTTTGAAGCAGGAAATCTAGCAAAGTTATAAAAAATCAAAGGACTGACGTTCCTGAATGTCGCCATTATCCAGATTTGATTATGATTTTACTATTCACAATTATTGGGATTGAATCTGAAATATCCGAGTAATTTCTCAATTTCAGGGGACTGTATCATGTTATCTGGTCAGACTTAAAGTTTTATACAATAATAATAGATTTTACATGTATAAATAAATGTACATATATGTTTAATCCTATCTTGTTCCACAAAACATTTTGTGAAAGATTAACAGAAGTGAAAATTAATTACTTATGAGAATGAAGGAAACTTTTAAAAAAAAAAAAAAAAAATCGTATGGCCGCATAAGTTGAATTTTAGGGAGGCTCTCCGTTTTTTTCAATATGGTATGTTTGCTGGGCGTGAAAAATGTATTTGTTTCAAACTGACCAATTGGTTTGGAAAGATATGCCGTTTAAAACTTCTTTATTTCAATATAAACCTAACTGCGAAATCGTAGCCCTCTTAATGATAATCTGTTGCCAAATTTCGAGCTAAAAAGTAGAATGATTGGATGGCTGCCTATCAGACTGTTAAGTCGACAAACCAACCAACAAGAGGGCAAAAATGGCCCTAAATTGCTCATATGAGAATGATTTGTCTAAGTCTGATAAGGCCGGCCCTGCAAAGCCCTTTTTTTAAGATCAAAATTTTATCAATAAGTTTGAAAAAGGGTCATCCAAGGAACATTCCTGTCAAGACATGATAATTAAAGCATTATTTCATGAAGCCCTCCTTGCCACGCCGAATTTTTTAAATCAAAATTTCATCAACAATTTTGGAAAAGGATAAGCTCAGGAACATTCTCTTAATTATGATAATTCCTTTCCGCTATACCTCAATTTTTCACTAATCAAAATTTCATGAACAAGTTGTGAATTGGACCACCCAAAGAGTATTCTTGACAAATTTGGTCCAAATTTGCCCAGGGGTTTAGGAGGAGAAGATTTTTAAAGAACCTTTTCATGATTTCTCTAAGTCTGATGAGCCCTGCCCTGCCACGCCCCTATTTTTGGCGAATCAAAATTTCGTGAACAAGTTTTGGAAAGAGTCACCAAAGGATCATTATTGGCAAGTTTGGTTGAAATTGGCCAAATGGTTACAGAGGGAAAGATTTTTAAAGAATTGTGAACGACTTCCGATGGACGACGCACACAGGATGATAAAAAAAAGCTCACGTTGTGCTAAAGTGAGCTAAAAAACTTTACAAAATGGCGGCAAATGCCGGATTTCAAAACACACTTCTATTCAAAGTTAATGATTCCATTTGTCGACCGGTTATTTGATTGAAATCTGTGATCAGTCAATTGTGGAAAACATTGTAAGAATCGGACAAAAAAATTGCAAGGAAAAATTAATCCCCTCCCTTGATTTAGGAACTGGGATCCAACTAGAACTTGTAACACTCCCACAAGAGCCCTGTTTTTGAAAAAGTGTCTAATTTCAAGGGGGATATTTTGAACCAGGAGGAATTAAGACTTCAAAATTGCGTCTTGCAAAACTTCAACATGTGGTTAATCTTTGTATAAAGTTTCAATGGTATTGAAGCAAAACTGGACACAAAATTGGTAGTATTTTGTACACAGATAGACGGACACATGGACAAACAGACTGATTGCAGTATAATCCCGAAAACATTCGTTTTGCGGGGGAATAAATATAAATTTTGCTCTCATTAAAGTGTTTCAGTGTGTCTACTAAAATCTCGTGATTAAAGTTGTTTCCATTTCCCTAGAAGTAATGTCTATAAAATTAAACTTGTTCTTGTCTCCTAGCAGGCAAAACAATAAAACGGTTTTTTAAAGGCTCCAATGTATGAAAATAAAGGTCTTTTAGTGTAAAATATGAAAAAAGAGTAAATAAAGGCTATTTTCGTCGGAGTTCTCATTCTTTATTAAACTTAAAGTCATACCAAAGTCATTTTTGACGTTAAAAACTGTTTGAATTATGCAATACAATACGTACCTTGTTTAGTGTGAACACGTATACCTATTTTCTGTTTAACTACACATAAAAGATGGGAAAATACAGAACAAAATCCATTACTTGCTTTGGGTTAGCACGGCAACCAGTCAGAGCAAATATAAAGGTTTTGGGTGATAATTACAGCTATTTTGGCGTTTTAAATGTTTTGAATGTTTTCAGAGGAAATGTGAAGGTTTTGAAGGTTTGCTCTGAAATAAAAGGGTTTTTAAAGGTTTCACTAAGAGCCCTGCTTGTTACATTTCAGTCAATGCTTGAGTGTTATCACGATTTATCTGGCGTTTGCTCCTGACATTTTCTGCCCTCTTGAATGGTCATTTTTTAAATTAAATCCACGTTAAATTTTCGTTTGCAAAACCCTCGAATTTGGTCAGGTCTAGAATTGAGCAAAAAGGAAAGGGTTAACAACCTCAGTAGAGAGCAACACTGTGACAAAATAAGGAACTTCAAGGCCTTATACTTTTTATGGATATTTGTAAGTGGCTCCTCCTTTGTTCTGAGGGGGGGGGGGATAGGTGCACTGACAAAATCCCTTATTGAGAACCAAGAGGGGAATCAGATGATGTCAAGTGCAAAGTATCATGATAGACCTTATGGTTTATGAGGAGATTTCCGTCTTTGTCTTATATGCCCATATGACGACAACAAGGCGTTGATTCCAAAACTTTTGCAAAGGGCAAGCTGCAACAATGTGATATCACATGCAAAATATCTGTTCCAATAAGCCTTATAATTTGTTATGAGAAGATTTAAAACTCTCCTTGTTTCTTTATTGAATAACATTTTTGTTGCCATAGCAACAAATTTTTTTTATCGGAAATGAATTTTTTATCACCCTTTGAGCTTCACCCAAAGAACACTCCTTAAAAGTTTATCTTGATTAATCACTGGTTTTGATAATTTTTTAATGATTGCAGATATACAGATGGGATGGGCAGATATTGATCAATCACAATAGCTCACCTCGCCATTTGTGCTCAGGAGGGTTAAAGATCAAGATGAACGAATACATTTTTCTTCTAATGAATTTTATGAAGGGTCACCAGGCAAAGTAAAAGTGGTTATTGTATACTATATAAGATTATTCAAAGGATCCCCCCTTTGTTTCTATGTAAAGATAATAGGTTGTAAAGCTAAATTAGGACTCAAAAGCATATCAAATGAACAACGCAGAAAAGGTCAATTAGGAGATTTCTACATATAAAATATCGATGTTGTATGCCTTAATCTTTTGAAATCTTACTTTTGTTTCTTTGTTAAATAGGTTTCACCTTGATGGAGCCCAAATGGTATCCTGGGGTATTATCCGAGCTTGGGCTAGCCTTTGAAGACAAGAAGTCACATACTCCTTGACCATGAAATTCCAGGGTTCAAACTGGTTTTGATGGGGTCAAAACATCTATAAGGGTGAATCAGACATATGCATTTTCTTTTCTTGTATGGTTGTTGGGTTTGTTTCTTTTTCTTAAGATTTCTTCTAAATGTATTAAGTATAATTTTATTAAAATGTTCAATAGCACATAATAAACATCATTGAAAAATTGAGGGAAAATAAAACATGTTTGACCTTTGGGAATTCACAGTGACTCCCCTGAGAGAAATTTCTGAGGGTCAAAACAGGATATACTTAGATTTTTGTAGGTCAATAATCTGGTGTACAAATTGAACACAAGCCCTGTATTTCTTTGACAAACTTGATTGAGGGCCACTAGAAGATAATGGTCAAGGCCAACTAGATGGCTATCAAAATTCTTGGCCTTCTGGTCTCAGGGGATTTTTTCAAACAACCTATTTGTTTTAATGCAACATGAGCCCCCTGGGCAGAGCTCAAATATTAAACCAGGGGTATTACATAAAGAAACTTGAACCATGGTCATATCTCTTTTGCTATAGCATAATTTTGAAGAAAGCTCACTATATGCATTTTGTAAGAACAATATCCCCTTTTCAACTTAGTTGTTTTCATTACACAGTACCTCAGCAGAGTGTGGCATCTGTAAGCAGAGATATTGTTTCTTCAATTTCTTCATTGTCCACAATGTTTTCTTCCCAATACGACAGAGTTCTAAAATTTTGACACCTAAGTATTGTTGTCTTTAACTTCTTTGAACTAGGACCAGTCTAGAATTTTGTTGGATGGTAATGGGTTAATCAAATTCTAGACAACATTATTTTAGAATGGTCAAAATTCAAAGAGGTTGCAGATAGCAATTCAAAGAATGTTTGAATCTGAAAATACATGTATATATTATATGAGTAGAAAACATGGAAAAGGAGAAAATTCTTGCAATATGCATTTCCTCCTTTTGTTAGAATGTTATCCTTAAGTATTTCTCTGCTGTGGGTAAAAGGTGGGATTTTGATGGACTGGGTTAAACTAAGATGAATCAATTGAGTATCTTGTATTCAGATAAAGTAAATTGCAGAAAAGAAGTGTTTTTCAAGTTGTTTTTTTCTGCCGCCGTCAAAGTGCAGTCGGTAGAGCATCAGACTCCTTATCTTCAATCACAGGATGTCATGGGTTCAATCCCCGGCGGCGGCACATATTTTTTCCGACATTCGTCTCTCACCAATTGTAGGATAATCGTAAACCTAAGTGGGATAGCAGCTGGAGGCTAGGAAAGGATGTAGTGGTAGTACTGGTGTGAGAAATACCAGGAATCCATAGTTAGGTGCTCCAGCCACGCGATATGACTGAAATACTGTTACAAGCAGCATTAAACCCCATTCAATCAATCTTCATATTTCTATGTACAATAGGGTGCGACTGATTTTAAATTACAAGTAATTTTGGTTTATAAACAGAGGCAAAGATATATTTTGTTTTTTCAAACTTATAATAACTCTCTTTTATCTGGACATTTCTTACATAGAATCACATCTTCACATATTCTTTCACATAAATCTTCACAATTCTTTCACAAATCGATCATGTTTATAACAATAAAATAAACAAATAAGTTTAAATACATATACATGTGTAGTTTATACACTTAACTAAATGGTTCACTGTAAAATGAAATTTCATTAATCTAAACCAAGTCTGGTGAATTATTACAGAAAATCTACAGGAAATGCATTATGGATATCCAAACATCAAACTATGTACCATTCTAACATTTGACCTAAGTGTTGTCCAAAGGTCACATAATGCATGATTTTCTGTATTTTATCCATTTATTTCTCTCTTTTTCTCCTTACATACTGTGCTGTTGTAAATCTTGAACAAAATGTCCTTGCCTAAATTTAATGACTCAATAGTAAACATTATTAAGTACTGTTGTATGTTAATGGGTTTAAAATTGATAAAAAGCTACCAAAAATGACACAATTTGATATTTCAAACTTGAATATCAATAGAACTTGTTTGAAAGATGATGGCTTTTACATGATTTCGAATTCAACAAGCATCAATATCAAGACACAAGTTTTTCATAGACTGGTAGAATTTGAAAGTAAAGTCACAGGCATTTTTCATTTTTTTCTATATTATTTTCCCATTCAGGATTAAACACCAAAAACGAGATGTGATAAAAACTACCTTCTCTAACAATATTTTTCTTAACCCATTCCCATGCTTTTATGCACCTTCAGAAAAAAGCTTTAGAAAATGTTGTGGAAAATGAAGAAAATTCATGGAAAAAAGTTCATGGACTTGATTTGTTGTCTGCAAACACTTTCAACTTGGACTAATCTAAAACTTTTGCAGTCTGGCAATGGGTTAATTCATACATGTTTTACCGCTCTAACATGTAAATGAAAATGCTGGAGAATAAAAATTTATGACTCAAATTTACATCAATGGCAGGCTATCAAAACCTCACAACTTCAGCCTAAATAAGATATAGGTATGATGCTTTGGAAACCCGCTAACAATAAAAACATGCACCAAAATGTAACTTTACACTTTGGACCAAAATTTATGGATGGCTGCTGTCAATAAAGCATTGTATTGACCAATCAAACCATTAACTTAGACAAGGAATGAACATTGAACTCTGACATCTACATCAGCATTATTTTTTGTTTAGTGACTTAAACATTGTATCTACAGCTTATTGAAGCAGTTCTCACATGTTGGTTAAAAATCAATGATTTTCTTTTTGATTAAGCCTTTCCTGCTTTGCAAAATTTTAGACCAGTTCGAATTCAAAGATTTAGTGGACGAAAAATTTAAAGTGGATTCAATTTGAAAGATAACAATTCATTAGGGTATTGCTTGTTACAAGCAATTTCTTCTTTTTCTACCATGTTTTCTCAATTTTAAATCACTGAGACATATAAACCAGGAATTGAATAGGAAATGGTCAGTTAACCCTTTCCCGTTCAAATATGGGATTTTACGTTCCCATGATTTTATACTCGAGAAAACATTGTGGAAAAAGAAGAAATTGCTTGTAACAAGCAATTTCTTCTTTTTCCACAATATTTTCTACCACATAGGATGGTTTCATTTTCAAATGGCATCCAGTTTTCATTGTCGTCTGCAACCTCTTTCAATTTGGACTAGTCTAAAATTTCTAAAAATGGGAAAGGGTTAATAACTCAGTGGAGCTGTCTTGTCGGAGGTCATTGGGCATGGCCAGCAATCTGTCAACTGTATTCATTGGACAAAAACTGTTTATGTCTATCATTTACAGATATTTGTATTATGGTCTTACAAGATGAACCACTTCTTTGTGTTTAGTAAAATATATATGAAGACTAGAAAAAATGGAACCTGTTTAAAGCCTGAATTTTGTGCCCAAAACAACATTAGAGCACTGTTATTTCAAAACCAATGAAAGGATGACAGAACAAATATATCATTGTTTTTATTATAAGTTTCACCTTGTGATATTGAATCAATTAAATGATTGATTGATTGAATGGGGTTTAACGTATTTCAGTTATATCGCGGAGGCTGGAGCACCTAACAATGGATTCCAGGTATTTCTCACATCAGTACTACCATTACATCCTTTCCTAGCCTCCAGCTGCTATCCCAATTAGGTTTACAATTATCCACCCATTTGCGAGAGACAAATGGCGGAAAGGATACATGACACATCCTTACCTTTTTAACCCATTCCCCCACAATGACATTGTAAGAGGCGTATAAAGGGTCTTCAAGTATCATTTTTGTTTTATTCATCATCTATCATTTATACGTGTTATGGTTATCCTTGCATTGTTCTATATTTTTCATCCTTAAGTTTCTCGATCTCTAAATGACCGTAGTTGTCAATGTGCCGTAATACACCAATCAATCAATCAATCAATCAACAAAATCCTTTGTTTTAACACTGCCTACATGAATATATAACAAAACATTGTGTAAAAAAGAAGAAAATTCAAATAGAAAGTAGTTTTTCTGTTTCTTTATGGTAACAAACTTTTTGAACATCTGTGACTCCTTTTGAATTGGAAAAGTAAGAAAAAAAGTTTCGGTAATGAGATAATAGAATATTAAAAGTTACAACATCTAGCAATGAAATCAAAAACAAGAGACGAAACTGTAACACAACCAGGTTTTCAATGGCTTCATAAAAATCCTTCATGAATTGTGGGAGTAGTTGTGCATTTAAGAATTTTGACTATAATTCTCCTTTTTTGGCACAGTTTTGATTTCCAAATAGTTGATAATATACTCTAGGTCACATGTAAACATCTAAACAAACATTTGGTTGGTGAACCCATTCCCACACAGTAAAGCTTTTAGATACCCCTCTAGAAAAACTATTGGGAAAAAAATTGTATAAAATGAAGAAATTGCTTGCAACAAGCAATTTCTTCATTATACACAATTTTCTATCAAGAAAGTAAAAAATCTCTAAAATTTCACAAACTTTAAATTGTTATCTGCAACTCCTTTCAATTTGGACTGGTCTAAATTTTTGCCATGTGGTAATGGGTTCATCAAAATCTGTCAAGAATTGTAGAAGGTGTGCACACAAGGTAATGTTAATGCCTGCCAGCCACCTGGCCGCTCCAATTTACCAATCTATTTACCAGATTTTTGTCTTCAGAAAAGCTGGTTAAAATTAAAAGAAGACAGAAGCAGACAAATACAAAAGGTTTTCAGACATAAATGACTCCGCGAAGAAAGTTTTCATACCATAAATTGCATTATAAATATAATGGGTTGTTTAAATCAAACACCATTTTTTGAAGCTTGTCCAAACTGAATGTTACAGATGGAAAAAATGAAACTAAGTATCATTTCAATAAGAAGACATGGTGAGAAAAGGCTTAATTACTTGTGACAAGATACTTATCCTTTTCCACTATGTTTTCAACATTTTTTTTATGTGTGTGATGTAAGGTTAAACTTGAAATGCTAGATATACAATAATAGTAGATTCATCCAAATTTTGAACCTTGCCTTATGAACCAATATAATTTTTAGAATGAAAGCCTTTTTCCAACAAAGGGGACAAGCAGGCAAAGTATGAAACAGGCAATATTTCTATATCCTTTATGTAGGGAAACCCATGTGTCTTTAACCCTTGTCATGCTGTATAAAATCCTTATTCAGAAATGCATTAATATCAATGGGCTGATGGCACTGTGTTGGGCTGGTTGTCAGGGTCAAAATCTAGCTCAGAAATTGATCTTACAGACAACTCTAGCTTAAAGGGACAAGCAGGTGGTGTAGACTTAGATCAGACTGCACATACATACAGGCTGATCTTTGTCTATGCTTTCTGCTAGAGCAGAAATATTCTGGGATCAGCATGACATTGGTTAAATTGATTTTTCATTTTTTAAATCTGGAATTGTGTCAAAATTGTAATATTGCAATGAAAAACATTGATTAATGTTTGTACACTTTTTTTTGATACACAACGGTCATTGTAGAAAGTTGCCTTCATCAGTCTAACACATATCACAATAGCTGTATGTACAGATGTTCACCCTTAATATAGTAAAATTAAATGGAAAATATTGCGCTAGAAGGGTGAAACCATAAAGTCCTTCATAAAAACCTGCTTGAGTTCATGCAGCAGATTTTTATCTTTAAAATATATCTTAAACAATTCATTTCATTGAATACAATAGTACATTGATGAGTATATACATGATGTATTGGGATCATGTTGTTCTAATCTTTCCAGGTACATAATTTTTATCTATTTCTTGTTCTTGTAAAAACATGTGGAGACACTTCTCATTCTGTGCCAATGGATGACCCGCTACTCTGAAATTGAGAAAATAGTTCTTTATTTAGCCCGTTCCCACACAGTGATGCTTTTGGACGCCCCTCAAGAGAAGGAATTGGGGAAACATTGTTTAAAATGAAGAAATTGCTTGTTTTCTATCAAGAAAGTTGAAAAAAATCTAGAATTTCATAAACTTAAAACTGTAGTCTGCAACTCCTTTCAATTTAGATCAGTTTAAAATGTTGCTGTCTGGTAATGGGTTAAGATATTTGATTTCAATTCAGCTTTAAAACAAGAGTGCCATAGTCACAATATACAGCTACATTACATACAGCCTAGAATGTAACAATCTGATAATATGTAAAAAGCAAGGTTACTAGGAACATTCTGTAACTAGATGGTTGTCCCAGGACAGTTGCTGTCGAGCCGACAAAGTTTTGTAGGTATATTGCTCTGGACAAGCACAATTTTAGTGTTTGACATTGAGCTTTGACCTTGAACTTGAAGCTATCCAAAAAATTATTTCAAATGGCACATCTACTCATGATGGAGAATAATTGTCCCAAGTTAATTTGAAATCCATGCATAAATGTAGGAGTAATTATCCAGACAAGCACAATTTTGGTGTTTGACCTTGAGCTGTGACCTTAACATTTGAACTATCCCCAAAATTCTTTCAAATGGCACATCTACTCATGATGGATAATAATTGTCCCAAGTTAATTTGAAATCCATCCATTAATGTAGGAGTAGTTGTCCGGACTTAAACAATTTTAGTGTTTTACCTTGTGCTGTGACCTTGACAATAGAACTCAGGGTTTTCATTAGTTCCCAAAAGTCAAGAGTCATTGACCCTTGGTCCAAAATTTCCAAGATTCAAAATTGAAATCCCAAGAGTCAAAATGCGATATGCCCGGAGCAATTTATGGAAAAAATAGTACAACTTTTTTTAGCAATAGTGGCTTAAAAGTGCAATAATTTTTTTAGCAATGATGCCTTAGAATAAACTCTGTCTCTGCCCAATCTGACAGTATTCCATTTTCAATAGAAGATAAATTTTAGCGAAAGTTTAGTATAAATACATATATTATTAGTTTGAATCAGTTTTAGAAAATCTCAAGAGTATTAAGAGGATCAAGTTATTCTTATTTTTCATAAAAAGAAGTCCCGATTTTATGCACAAAAACCAATGACTTTTCTTGGGCAACATTTTCTTTGGTTTCATTTTACTTCTTGATTAGGTTTTGTGAGCTTTTTATAAAAGGAAAAGCAAATAAGTAAATTTAAGTAGAATTAGGACTCCGAAAATAGGTTAAGTTTCATCATTAATTTTACAGGTGTCAAGTACCTATAAATTACGATCGCCGATGTATATCCATCACTCGAGAGTGTTAATTACCAATCAAGCTTGGTGTTTCCTTAATAGGGGTGTATATTTTCATAATCAATTAATCATTTTCCAATATTTTTGGCACACTTATGATGACCCTTGACGCATGGCTGCTAATTTTCAAGAGTCAAAATGACGCACAGTGACAAATTTTCGAGCATCAAAATTTCATTTTTTTTAATTTCTGTGCGTCAAAACCAGAGGTCTCGGGTCAAACGAAAACCCTGGAACTATCCCAAAAATTCTATCAAGTGGCACATCTTCTCATGATGGAGAATAATTGTGCCAAGTTATTTTGAAATCCATCCATAAACGTAGGAGTAATTGTCCGGACAAATTCGGATGGACAGATGGACTAATGGACTATCGCACTAATGCACATACACTGACTTGTCATGGAGAAAACTATGTTTCGCTCATCCCAAGTGGGCTGGACAAAAAATGTAACAACTAGAAGTGCTTGATGAATTTCTCAGAAAGCCTGAATTTGCTTATCATACAGCCTTTTAGATTTCTAAACACAAGTAAGAATAACTCATATTAGAAAAAGCTCCAAATAATTTCAAGGGAGCCAACATTCTTTTATGCAACAATTATTCATAAGTATCCATTATTTCCCTTGCATCACTTTGTGGTCTAAACCACAAACTAAGCTAACAAACTACATAACATTATTAAAGCTAGTAAAATTTTCTTTCATCCAAAAGGGATCCCCAAAAAAGTCAACAAAGATCATTCCAGGGAAATCAGATTGAAATCCAACCTCTAGTTGCTTAAAATTCATCAAATTGTTTCTGAGAAAAAAGATTTTCAAAGATTTCACTGTTTACCATATATGGAAATAAGCACTGCCAGTAAAAGCCATGATTTATATCTGATAAGAATTCTTTGAATGAACCTGATTAAGAGTTATCAAAGGATTATTCTATTGAAATCTGGTTAAAATTCATTTAGTGGTTTCTAAGAAGATTTTCAAAGACCATTAATTTTCAATGAGCCCTGCCAATATAAGCTGTTTTTGATCCAATCATTTTTTTTTAAGAAATCTAATAAGGGGTCACCAAAGGATCATTCATGTGAAATTTAGTTGAAATCTGTGCAGTGTTTCCTAAGAAGACTTTTAAAGTAAAAGTTTATGGAAAGACGCAAGGATGAATGCACACATGACAGACACAACACTATGACAATAGTGCTAGCTTTCAGTAGAATGGTTGGTTGGCAACCTAAATTTTGTAACTGCAACCTTAATGAATACCAACGAAAAGCTTTGCATAAACGTTGGCTAATGAAGATTTGATTTGTTGGATGATTATTTGAACGACATCCATGATATGTCAATTGGGGAGAGATATTTTGTATCTTACTTGTTTATGAACATCTCCAGACCTTTGCGCCTCTCTTCAATAAATTCATCTTCAAATATACCATCATCTCCACGGAATGGCAACTGTCTCTTTAATGCTTTACCGGGTAAAGGTGGAACAACAATCTATTTACAATTAAAAACAAAAGAGTTTATCTTTACAAGGTATAAATTTCTACCTGAAGAAAAAATTTATATCTGCTTTATTGCAGATTTTCATAAAACAAAAGACCTAAAAGAGCCTAGGTCACTCCACTGGCTGAAATATGACCAACCACAAAATTTTCAATGCTGTTCTTTGTGTATTTAGACAAACATTTTCAAAATTTCCTAAACTTGAAATTACCATCTGCAACATGATTCAATTTCAAAATTTTATTCATAAAATTTTGTTGTCTATTGAGTTATATAAGCTTCCCCAATTTCTTCTATGGACCAAATTTTCTTTAATTTTTTGTAATCAACCAATAGTGCAGGTAATTATGAACACATCTTATATCCAATTTAGATCCAAAGTACATGGGACATAATCCATTTGTTTGACTTTTTTATCAAATAGTAAGTTGTCTCTCAGACCATAAATTAAACATAATCCAGCAACCACATGTATTTGCCATATATAAAAAATAAGCTCTGCCCTGATAATCTTTCTTTTCTTTTCAAACATGTTTTCTGTCATTTTTTTAAGATTCAAGCAACTTAAAAATCATCATGAGAGTTCTACAAATAAAATATAAAAACTGCGTATTCATGCAATACCTTGTATGTTGAAGAAGAGGAAAAAGCCCAACGCATTAAAACAATTTATGGAAATTATCCCCGGCTATAAAATCTCTGTTTTTCATCTGATCAAAATTCTTTGAAAGGATCATGTAAAGGGTCATCAAAGTATTATTGCTATTACATTTGCTGGTTTCTGAGAACAAGAGGGCAGTTGGCCCTGGGGCGCTCACCTGAGATAAAGGCATTTTTTCTTTCAACAGCCTAATTTCATGTTAAGGTTAGGATTATGATACAAGTGGGCCATACTTATAAATATAGACTATGTACCTGGGGATCAAAAAGTCTAAATTACAAATTCCAAGGCTTTAGGGCAAATTTGAAAGAAGGAATTAACTTTTTTAGCCCTCTTGATTCATGGGTTACAATTTCAGAAATAAGAAAGAAGTCTGTGACCTGACGCTTCATGCTTAACCCCCCCCCTCCCCTGGGGACCCCAAATCATGATTTAAGCTATTTTGTAAGAGGTCAATATACTGATGCTTCATGCAAAATATCAAGACTCTAAGCCTTCCGGGTCAGTAGGAGAAGATTTTTAAAGATTATTTCAAAATTTCACTTTTGTTCCCTTAGCAGCCAAGTTTTTAACAGATTTATATTTTTTACCAATTTTGAAAGGGAACCACCTAAGGAACATTTCTTCTAAATTTAGTTCAAATTGGCCCTGTGGTTTGGGAGGAGATGTCATTAAAAATCGTTCTTTATTTCTATAAAAATACCCCTGGGGACCCGAGGATCATGATTTTAATGCCATTGCAACCAGATCTTAAACAGATTTCAATTCTTTTAGCAATTTACAAAGGGGACCAAATAAGCAACATTTCTGCTAAATTTTGTTCAAATTTGCCCAGTGGTTTGGGAGAAGATGTCATTCAAAAATAGTTATTTATTTCTATATTAACCCCAACCCCCTAGGGCTCCGCCCCTGGGGACCCGAGGATCACGATTTTAGCTATTTTGAAAGAGGTCAATATACTGATGCTTCATGCAAAATATCAAGGCTCTACACCTTCTGGGTCAGGAGGAGAAGATTTTTTTAAATTTCACTTTTGTTGCCATGGCAACCACAGATTTTAACGGATTTCAATTCTTTTAGCTATTTTTAAAGGGGACCACATAAGGAAAATTACTGCCAAATTTGGTTCAAATTGACCCAGTAGTTAAGGAGGAGATGTGGTTTAAAGAAATTGCTGACGGACATTTAAAGAAGTTGTTGACAGAAAACGCACAACGGATGGACTCCGGACAAAAAGTGATCACAATAACTGACAAAAGTCTTTTTTTTGTCATATCAAAATTCTTTGAAAGAAACTGATAAAGGGTCACCCAAGGATCACTCCTGTGAAATTTGGTAAAAATCTATGTAGTACTTTCTGAGGAGAAGACTTTTATAGTAAAAGTTTAGAGATAGACAGTTGGACAGATAAACAGAGAGATGCATGACAGACATAACACCATAACAATAGCCCACTGGCTCTCTGCCAGAGGAGCCAAAAATAAAAATATCTATTTCTATGTCTTTAGGCAGTTATTTCTTGGATAACAGGTTATATATTGGTAATTTTACAATGTCAAAACAAGAGCCATGTCGGACATTGTCATCCCCTGCCATAAAAAGCTTGATAGTAAACTGAAGCATTAACTCCAAAATTATGCAAGCAAGAGTTGTGGTTCTTGTGCACTGCACTTCTCCTCAATAAGATCTATCCACCTATGAAGTTTCAAATTGAAATTGATAGCAATTATACTTTTAGAGATTTGCTCCGGACAAAATGTGAGTGTTTAAAACAACAAAGGGCAATAACTAAAAAATTATGCAAGCAAGAGTTGTGGTTCTTGTGCACTACACTTCTCCTCAATAAGATCTATCGACCTATGAAGTCTCAAGTTGATAGCAATTATACTTTCAGAGATATGCTCTTGACAAGTTTAGTGACTGAAAGACGGAATGACGGATGGAGACCATTACTATATCCCCTTTGCCGAAACTGTGGGAGATAACATGAGCATCGCCTACGGGTGCCTACCCTCAGCTGCTGGGTGCTGGAGTTACCCCCCTTGTTAGTATAGGTTGCTCTTTTGATAGTGAACAAGTGTGCCAGGTTGTGAGTGAATGCCTTTAGTAGAACCAGATATATCTCAAAATGTCAAAGTTTTCGCACGCCGACACCAAGGCTAAAGCATTACCTTGGGTTCCTCCGAAAACAGCTGAGCTAAAAAGGTGAATATGATGATCTTTAACAATCTTTTGATGTTTTACACACAGTCTAAAGACCCTTCGAGAATTATATTGAGGAACAATTGCTTTGCAAAGATGAGCATACATTAAAAACACCGTAATTTCAAACAATTTTGCTAAGTAAAGGGCAGATTATTCTAAAATGACTTGAGGGATCAAATAATTTTTTTTTTTGAACAACTCGACATCAAAGAGATTTAATGTGGCAAGTTTCAGGATTATTCCAATGAAAATGTTCGAGGAGTTGCGCACCCCCAAAAACCATTTTCAAATTATTTTCGCTAAGTCAAGGGCAGGTTATTCTGAAATGACTCGAGAAATAAGATATTTTTTGTCACGTGCACAACGAGATAGAGAATTATCGCTGCATTTTTTTATTCATTCAAATTGAAAAGGTAGAAGGCATTGTGCTCACAAAAACACTGTAGTTTTGCTAAGTCAAGGGAAGAATATTCCTACACAATTTGATGGACAAAAGTAATTTTTGTCTCATGCACAATGAAATTCATTGTGGAATGTTTTACTTCATTCATTCATTCACACAAAAAACTGCTAACAGACAGATTGACAACCGGGACCATAACATAATATGACCTTCTGGGGGTATAAGAAATTGAAAAAAAAAAATATTTGTAATAATGTTTCTTACCTTATATGATACTTATTTTTCAAATAAGACACTCTTTGCATATGTTAACTATGTATTTTCATTTTGAATCAGCCAAAACTTTTGTGAGATGTGAATGTTATCACTTGATTTTGTTATTAACCCATTCCAACACAGTGTAATTTTAGACCTGTCCAAATTGAAAGGAGCTGCAGACGACAATTTCAAGTTGATGGAATTTTTATTTTTTTCATCTTTATGGATAGAAAACAATGTGGATAATGAAGAAATTGCTTGATCCAAGCAATTTCTTCATTTTCCACAATGTTTTCCAAAGCTTTTTTTGTTGAGGGGCGTAAAAAGGAGGGATTGAGTTGGAATGGGTTAACTGGCTCAAAATAAGATAATCTTACACTAACATAAGTCTTAGATCAACAAGAGGGCCATTGGCCCTAAAGTGCTCACCTGGGTCAATGACTGCGTAAGAAAATAAGAGCTTCACAGAGCGGAGCATATACGCCCAAAGGAACTTGTCAGTGAATTTCAAAGGTCTTATGCACAACTAGACATCATAGAGATACATTGTAGCAAGTTTCAGTTTGTTTCCATTTTTACTGTAGAAGGAGTTTTGCGCACATGAAATAAAGTGTTGATTTTTTTCAATTCAAGGGCAGACAATTCAAGTTAATAGAAGAATGACTAGAGTGGTTTGAATTTCAATGGTCTTATGCACAACTAGACATCATAGAGAATCATTGTAGCTAGTTCCTATTGATACTGTAGGAGGAGTTGCGCACACAAACAATTGCTACCAGACAAAGAGTTGGACAGACAGACGGATGGACAAATGGGGCCATAACATAATATAGTGCTTTGGGCATATATAAAACCCAAGAGACTAAATTTTGCCGAAAAATTTACCCATCATCAAATCTTGTCTAAGAACTAAAGAACAAACATTATTACAAAGTTTTAAGGTATTAGTGCAAGAAAAATAGAATACATATACATTGCAAAGAAGACTTCTTAAGATTAGACAATATGACCTAGTTTTTTACCTATGTTACCCTATATAAAACTTCATTGAGATTCAATGGAGACAACACTTTCTGGACAAATATCATGAAATTTGAGCAAGAAAAATGGGAATTTCTAAGATCTGACCTAGCTTGTAATTGGAAGTGACCCAAATGAGAACTTGCCCGAGATATTATTGAGACAAACATTCTGACTAAATCTTAAGTCATCTACACTAAAAAAGTGGCCTCTAGAGTGCAGACAAGGTATTTTAAGATTTGACTTAGTGATCTAGTTTTTGATTCGAAATGACCCAATTCGATCTTAGTTGAGATATTATAGAGAAAAGAATTCTGATCAAATATCAAGTCAATTGAGCTAAAAAATGTGGTCTCCAGTGTGTAAACAAGGTACAAATGTATTTCTAAGATTTGACCTTGTGACCTAGTTTTTGACAAGAGTTGACTAAAATTCAAAATTCAATAGGATATCTTTTAGTCTAACATTCTGATCAAATATCAAGTTATTTGAGCAATAAAATGTGGCCTCTAAAGTGTAAACAATGTATTTCTAAGATTTGATCTAGTGACCTAGTTTTTTACCCAACAAGACCAAATATAGAACTTGGCAAAGATAATATAAAGACAAACATTCCGACCAAATACTAAGTCATTTGAGAAAAAAAAAAATCAGGCCTCTAGAGTGCAAACAAGGTACATGTATTTCTATGATTTGACCTAGTGAGATAGTTTTTAATCTGAAATGACCATAATTTGTCCAGATATATACAGAAACTTCTGACAAATTCTAAAAACATTTGAGCCAAAATGTGGCCTCTAAAAGTGCAAACAAGATGTTGACGCGCAATGCACGCTGGCCATATTATGAAAAAAGATTTTTCTAAGTCTGACATGGCCAGCCCTGCAATACCCACTTTTTATGGGAATCAAAATTTTAGGGACAAGTTTTGAAAAAGGTCACCAAAGAAATATTCCTGTATAGTCCAAATTGTCCCAAGTAGAAGAAGATTTTTAAAGAATTATTTCATGATTTCCATAAGTCTGATAAGCCTGCCCTGCCATGCTTGATTTTTTTTTCAAAATTAAAATTTCACGGACAAGTTTTGAAAAGGGTCACCTCAAAAACATTCTTGCCAAGTTTTGTTCAAATTGGTCCAATGGTTTAGCAGGAGAAGATTTTTAAAAAATTCATTTCATGATTTCTTTAAGTCTGGTAAGCCTAGCCCTGCCATGCCCCTTTATTTCAAATCAAGATTCCTCAAACAAATTTTGACAGTGTCACTGAAGGAGCTTTCTTTTAAACAAATTTGGTCAAAATTGGCCCAGGTTTTTTAGGAGAAGATTTTTAAAGAACTACCGGTATTTAATGATATCTCTAAGTCTGATAAGCCCTGCCCTGCCTTTTGGGGAATCAAAATTTCACCGTCAAATTTTGAAAAGGGTCACCCATAGAACATTTCTACCAAGTTTTCTCAAAATTGGCCTAATTGTTACAGAGGAGAAGATTCTAAAAGAATTGTTGACAAACTCTGACGGACAGAGGGTGGTCACTAAAGCTCACCTTGAGCATGTTGTGCTCAGGTGAGCTTAAAATAATATTTATCATACAGCAGGGTTTTCCTTGGACCCCCATTTTTCAGAAATGACCCCCAAAATAGCTAGACAGCCTTCTTTATCTTATTTGATAGGGGTCATAATGTGGCAAAATGACCCCCTGTTTTGAAAGTCGAGGGAAAACCCTGATACAGTCATAATAACAGTTATCATACTTTACTATCTCTTTCCAGCTCATTGCGCAGCCATTCAAAATCACTATATCTTCTCCGCACTGTACATTCTTTTAGTTTAAAAACAGGTAGATTTGTCTGAAAATTAAAGAAATGATTATCAAATATTTGTAATAATTGGTAAAATATTTTGATTTCCTAGTTAAGAAATTCACACCAACAAGAGGACTTGAATTATTAAACTGGAACATTCTTGTAAGTAACTTAGAGGCCAATGAATCCAAAATTTAACATCATCCATAGAAAAATATTTAGTAGAAACTAATACATGTTTATCTGTTGACCTGTTTCTAAAAAAGTTTGTGAGAGTTTACTTTGAGAAAACCTTTTCTAGCAACTACAGAATTCATTTATCTCAAATTAGTATGATTATTTCATACCGAATACAGATTAAATAAAACTGATTTATTCCAATTATGAGAAATGATATCTCAATTACATCAGAAAATGGCTTTCTATTTCAATGATATCCAATTAAGTTGGCAATCAATAATTAAAGATTCTTTCTATACTGTTTTCTGATTGGTTAAAAACTGGCTAGCTGTACTGGCCTGTATGCCTAGCATAATATAGGCTTGTAATACTGGCCGGTACAGTTTGCTACTTTCTTATGATAAAGCCTCAATTTCTGTTCATGGACGAATCAATTCTGAACATTCATCTATACACAGACATTCAGTACATTCTAATCCTCGTTCTTAACCCTTGTCATGCTGAACCTGGAATATTGCTGTAGTGACAGGAGGTATAGACTAATATTAGCCTACACATAAGTGAACCATCGACTAGATCTTGGTCATGCATCAGTAAAAATAAGGTTATAATTCAAGGCTCTAAAAATAGGGAAATTTTGTCAATATTTACTCAGCCTATATAGCTATGTTTATTGTTTCAGAGTTTTTTCCCCCAAAATTTTCTATGCATGTTTACTTAGTGTAAATCCCTTGCTGCAGCACAATATGTTTTCATTTCAAGATGATAAAGAGAATGTGTTAAGAAAAATAAGTAAATAGAAATACAAATTAGAAATTTTGGATAAATCAATAAATTAAGCCTTACACTCATTTTGAGTGTGAGTTTAAGTGAGTTAGTGTTTAAATTATCATAGTTTTGTCATATAAGTCTGATCAGTCTAATAACTTAAGAAATTTAAGTAAATAGAAATACAAAATAGAAATTTAGAATAAATCAATAAATTAAGCCTTACACTCATTTTGAGTGAGAGTTTAAATGAGTTAGTGTTTAAATTATCACAGTTTGGTCATATAAGTCTGATCAGTCGAATAACTTTCAGTTTTAAGCACACATAAAACATTATGATCCAATCTCATTGCTGAAATATGACAACAAAAGTAACATTTGTAACCCTTTGAAGGCCCAATGATCTAATCACTACAATTCTTCGATAATCTTTATCTATCTATCTATATATAGTGCCTAACACCCCTTTCGGGTATTACTGGCAGGAAATCTTTAACAGACATCAATATGCATATCTTCAAGAAGATTCCAACAAGTCCACATGGAATTATTTCAACAGGATATGTCCAATTAACAAAGTATTAATCTAATATTATGTGGTAATATATTTTTTTACATTTCATTCACATAATGATAAAATACTACAGATTTTAGGCTACTGATGCCCCGTTATTAGGATAAACCAAGCTAGTTCAAGAATCATTGAAATATTCCACCCAAAGTCTTGAATGAAGAAAATAATGCTGAAACTCTGTTTCAGTAATGTTCTGAACAATTTTTTGCTAGCTGTCATATCTATAACAAAGAATTTCTGGGGGTAAATATGGGATGTTTTGGTCTGCTTCCGGTATGAACTACAAAATAGAGGTCTTCTTTCGTACTCTAATTCGGATCTCGTAGTCCGTATATCTCTTTTTCGCTACGCCGTGTGTTTGAGGATCGAGGACATCTATCTCTAGAAAATTGGCTGGTGGTGAATAAGCGTCTTCTAATGTTTGTTTCTTCGGTTGAATCCGCTGTGTTGCAGCCATTGTAATTTTGTGAAATTCCTCCTACACAGAAAGTTGTGACGTCAGTAAAATCTAACAATCAAAGTAAGTCTAGTACCTATCTATCTATGTATACTGCCCAACTCCCCCTTTCGGGTATTACTACCTTAAATGACACACCATATCGATACTCTCAGCCCGATCAGCTCAGTTGGTAGAGCAATTGACTTCAAAATTGAACATCACGGATTCGAGCGCCGGGCTATCCAAATTTACAAATTTATTGTCTTTCGGATGAGACGTTAAACCGAGGCCCTATCCTCAACGAGTGAAGGGTTATCGAGATCATCTTTTTCTAGGTAAGTAGAACGTTCGCCACCCTTGGTACGACAAGATGCGAGGCCCCGTGCGAGGTCGCTTTACCAGGCGGGGCTCTCAGCACACTTTCGCAACCTATATCCTTTCACGATCCCCCGTAATAAATAACCGTCTTCTGGGGGCGTCGCTCATATAGGCATGTCAGTGCTAGGGTCAGTAGTGACGATAAATACAGCGAAATATACACACAGTCTAGACTCTTCCTGTAGATCTATGCATGAATATAAACTTCCATATTCTATATCTCTGCCTTAACCCTTTCCCGCACACTATGGAAAACAATGCGAGAAAAGAATAAATTGCTCGTATCAAGCAATTTCTTCTTTTCTCACAATGTTTTCTACCCAATTCGGCCCTTATTTTTCAAAAATAAACAAACTTTGTTTTGTCGCCTGCAACCTTTTTGAATTTGGATCCGTCTAAGATTTTGTTCATGGAACGGGTTAAGACATAATAGTAAACAGGTGCGTAGATAAGGACGTCACGAAAGGAGAAGAGAAAAAATAAATAAATAAAGAAAATAAACAAACAAACAACTTGAAACAACACCCACACACACCACGATAACAATGGTTAAGTTAGTGCCGGATGCATCGTTAATAGCTTTTGGTTCTAATATTTCGTGACGAAGGACATATTATGGCAAGCAGCTTCATTTTTAAGCAGTATTCGACTAGTATTCGATCCTATGCCATTTTCCCTATTGGTGTATATGCACGACAGGTATTTTTTCCATTGTCAAGATAGTTACTAGTACATCCGGGAATCATCGCCGCGCATTTAGCAACCGTCCATTAAATCACTGCCGCAGCGAAAGTATTACTTCACAATTGACTAATCGCAGCTGTCAATCAAGGAATATATCGACCAATCAAATCATTCAATCAGCCAGGAATTGAGATTTGAACTCCAACATGGGCCGCCATTTGTGTGAATTATTATTGTTGGTTCAAGCTGTAGTTACGACGTGTAGGTCGCAAACCAACTATTTTACCTTTTTACATGCTACTGGCAATACTTTTTGCAAACTAACACCGTTTAAAATCGCAACGGGACTTCCTGTTAGAGACAGTTGGCGTGGCCAAAGGAGTAAGTGGGTGGGGCCCGAGATTGGTCAATTGGTTGAATGTAATTTCGTACGGTCATATTTTTTTCCCGGAATTAAAAACTCTGGGTTTAAATCGATTTTTTCCTCAATCACAACCCAGAGCAAATGACTGATCACGACTGTTAACCAATTCCAACACAATCGAATTTTAGACTGGTCCAAATTGAAAGGAGCTGCAGATGACAATTTCAAGTTGATTGAATTTTAGATTTTTTCGTCTTTTTGAATAGAAAACATTGTGGATAATGAAGAAATTGCTTGATCCAAGCAATTTCTTCATTTCCCACAATGTTTTCCAAAGCCTTTTCGTTGAGGGGCGTACAAAGGAGGGATTGGGTGGGAATGGGTTAATTGAAAATCAGTCGATCAGTCAAAACATTCATCTAGACCGGAACTGAACTGTGACTCTGACATAATTGTTGGACATTTTTGTTGGTTTGGCGACTACAGATTGAATTGGGCTGTAGTTACGACCGTGACCGATAGGTTGCCAATCCGGCAACCATTTTACTTTTTGTTACATGTTACTAAGGAAAAAATCTGCAATTTAACATCGTTTACTATTTAATATAAGTTGAAGAAATCTGGATTTTACCTAAGGGTAGAAAATATTGTGTTAACTGAATGAAGAAATTGCTTACAATGTACGGTTTCTTCATTTTACGTACTGTTTTCCCAATTGTTCTCCTTGCGGGGCGTCTAAAATCGTCATTGTGTGGTAATGGGTGAATCTGAACCGATTCCCGGATTTTGACATTACTCGTCCAAGTTTACCCGAATATGTAGATAAGGGTTTTTTGGACTTTATACAATCAATTTCGTCTGCTGATCTTTTATTCAAACTATTGTAAAACCTATTAAAGAAATAAAAGGACTGCAATATACCTGATATAATAGTAATGATAGGTCTCAAGTTTACCCATTCCCACCCAATCCCTCCTTTTTACGCCCCTGAATATAACGGCTTTAGAAAACATTGTGGAAAATGAAGAAATTGCTTGTTACAAGCAATTTCTTCATTACCCACGATGTTTTCTATCCAAAAAGTCAAAGAAAATTAAAATTCCACCAACTTGAAAATATCGTCTGCAGCTCCTTTCTTTTTGGACCGGTATAAAATTTTGCTGTGTTGGAATGGGTTAAGCATGAAATAGGTATCAGAATGTTAGATTCTACTTTGGATCATAGATCGACCATTCATATCATTCATTTAGAACTGAAGTGAATCGTCATCTACGATATTCGTGTTTGTTATTTTGGCGACTTATACGCCGTAACTATAGTTTATTTAAGCTGTGGATATTGTTTATTGTCGTTTGATATCCCATGTCGAACATCCTTATTAGAGGTCATTGGGCGGGGTCAGCGGATCCGTCAATTGTGCTTGGAACGCAAAACAATGTAAAAAAAAAAAAAAAAAAAAAAAAAAAATAAAAAAAAAAAAAAATAAAAAAATAAAATAAATAACTAGAACCTGTGTATACATTTATTTGCCTTTTAGAATATTGAGCAATTGCATGATCGATAGCCGTGCCCACTGAACACCAACCGGAAAACGGCGTTATTTTGTAAAATTTGTGGCCAGTAATGTATCTAAAAAATGGGTAAATTGTTGGTTGGTGACTTAAACGTTGTAAGTACAACTTGAATAAGCCGTAGTTACGACGTTAAAGTCGCAATTCCAACAAAAATACATCACATAAATATCGGCCAATGTCGGAGTTCAAACTTCACCCTCGGTCTAAATTAATAACTTGATAGGCTGAGTGATTCTTTGAATGGTAAACGTAATCTGTCAATTCTTCTTACTTTAGTCGTTTCTGGTTTAGACTTTACTTTTACCCTTTATGACAAATATTCTTTTCAAATTACACAAACCTTGAATTCTAATCTGGAGCTTCCATCAATTCCATACTTTCCTCTGATACATTGGCGTGCCCATGGTTTTCAAAAGTTCAGTGTACGCACAGTAGAATACATACTTAAGCGACGAATACGCAAAAAGGGAGAGAAGCTCAATCGGACGGAGAAAGGCCCCCTATCCTTTAGGGTAAGGTTGAGGTTAAAAGACTCCACCGAGGAAATTTTGATAGAGTTGTTTGGCGACACAGACGCAAAACCTGAGGGAGTGGGAGCACCGTTGAAAGGAGAGAGAAGCCCCTCGGCTTTTGGGGGGGGGGGGGGTTAGGTGTCCAACTCCGCCGAGTAAATTTTATGAAAGTGTTGTTTGACGACCGAAACAAAGCTAAACGCATTGAGTTAACTGTAGCCTATTTACCATGCTTTAACCCATTCCCACACAAGCGCCCTATTTTATGTCTCGAATAAAAGCTTCGAAAAACATTGTGGAAAATGAAGAAATTGCTTGTATCAAACAATTTCTTCTTTACCCACAATGTTTGCTATCCAAAAAGGCAAAAAATAAAGTAAAATTCTATCAACTTGAAATTGCCGTCTGCAGTTTCTTTCAATTTTGGAATTAGTTATCAAATTGCAAAAAAGAAATGTCATAACGTACATGCCAATTTCGCTTGATGGGTGCTTGGCTCTTGTCAAAGACCTCGTAATTAGAAGAAATCGATGAGAGTTTTCATGTTCCATTAGCATGATCAGGCGTAGAGCCTGTTGCTGTCGGATCGTGCATTAGTAAAGCTAGGCTTGGTAAAAAATAGATTAACCCTTGTCATGCTGAACCTGGAATATTCAGGTAAAAACAAAGACCAGCCTGCATACAAGTGCAGTCTGATCTTAGCGTACATTTCCTGTCTATCTATTTCAAACAAGAATCGTTTATGAAATATATTTTCAAAAGAAGTAATGATGATCGAACAGCATGTACTGTTTATGCTTTCACCCCTTTGATTTGTTGTAAATTCTGGGGGGAAAATGTATAACCATATATATAAATTCAGCGTGACAAACATGCATCGATCGTAAATTCTTGAGAAACAGACTACAAAATAGTTGATCCATTTACGTGTTTACAGATTTTTCTCGGCATTGAAACATTTGAGGAAATTTTAGGGGCTGGAATTGCAAATTTTAACTCTTGCCATGCTGAATAAAATCCAGTTCAGAATAGCTCTAAACTCAAGCAGCGAAATCTCCGGGGGCTCCAGATGTAGGTCAATATTCCTTTGAAAACTGGTTTTATGAATACGTATGGGTTGAAAGGGGTAAGCAGGTGGTGTAGACTAAATTCAGACTGCACATTTGCTGGCTGATCTTTCTCTATACCTCCTGCCCAAACAGAAATATTCCGGGTTTAGTATGACAAGGGTCCAATTCGATAATATTATTTTGTTGAAATTTTGTAAAGACAATTTAATACAAGTATAATCTTTTGGAGAGACAAAACAACAAATAGAACAATGACAACGATAGAAAACACCGTGATAAAGGGAATTATTGCTTGTTACAAGCAATTTCTCCCGGTAATGCGATGTTTTTTTTTAAATTTCTTCGAGAAAAGATTTTCCCTAAAAGACATATCAGCTTCACAGTTCGCAAATTGACCAATCGCTGGCCCGCACACTGAATATTTTGGCACCGCCCATTGACTCCGACAGGAAGTTCCGCTTCGATTTTTAACGACTTTATGTTGTAAAATATATGGCAAGTAGCATGCTATAAATAAGTAGAATGGTCGGTTGACGACCTTAACGTCTTTAAGTCGCCAAACCAACAAAAAATATTCACCGAAATGGCGGCCAATGTCGGAGTTCAAACTGAACTCCCAGTTTACATTAATTATATCATTTGTCGACCTATTATTTGATTCACAGCCGCGATTGGTTAATTGATAATACGATAGTTTGCAGAGGAAGCTTTACGCAAAAGTTTCTCTTTTGATGGTATTTGAGTTTGAAATAAATGTCAGCTGTTCGTTGATTATTCATGATTTTATTCAAAACGGATTTCATTTTAGGGATGAAGAGAACATTTTAACCAGCAAAGCGACAGCTTTGATAGCTGAAGTAAACAGACAACATTTTGAGGTCTTCTCAAAATTAAACGAGTTCAAAATGCTACTGGAGGCTTAATCCCTTAACCCTTTCCTGTTTCTGGAAATTTTAGACTAGTCCAAATTGAAAGAGGTTGCAGACGACAATGAAAACTGGATGCTATTTGAAATGAAACCATTCTATGTAGTAGAAAATATTGTGGAAAAAGGAGAAATTGCTTGTTACAAGCAATTTCTTCTTTTTCCACAATGTTTTTCGAGTATAAAATCACAGGAACGTAAAATCCCGTATTAGAACGGGAAAGAGTTAATCCATAGAATGCCTATGTCATTAAATGTATTTCCGGAATATTGCAAACTCTATTTAAATTGTAGAGAACTCTTTGAAGCTTTCTATATAACCTATTCCCACTCAATTCCGCTTTTTAAGAATCTAAAGAAAAGCTTTGGAAAATATTGTGGACAATGAAGAAATTGCTTGTAACAACAAGGAAATATTTTCTGAATCCCACCAACTTGAAATTGTCGTCTACAACTTCTTTCAACCTGAACTAGATTTTGTCATGTTGTAATTGGTTAATCCTGGGTTAATTTTATCCTCGTTTACTTATCATGATATCCTTGACAAAGAAGATTACTTAACAAAACAATGCTTTGCTAGCTTACATTACTTTCGGTACTTTGATTTGTCTCGTTTCATACCTCCATAAAAAATATTCTCTTCATTTCTTATTATTTAATAGCTTCGAGCGAAAAAGCAAAAACTGTACACTTTTTGACACCTCTTTGAATGGGGCAATTTTATGCGGAAGCATACAAAATGGCTGCGTGCTCAAAATTGTATTCATGGAGTTATGAATACTTTTTTCAACCAATAAGAAGGCTCGTATTTGATAGACGAAAATAAAAATTAAATAAATATTACAAAAATGATGAAATCAGACTAAGTCTCCGAAAGTCAGTGGTAATCATAACAGGAGTCACTAAATATAGCCTTTTTAAACCCTTTCAAAGGTCCAAATTTAAAGAGGTTGAAGACAACAATAAGAAGTGGGTGCAATTTGAAATAAACCTATCCTATTTTGTAGAAAATATCGTGGGAAAAGGAGAAATAGCTTGTTATAAGCCATTTTTTCTTTTTCTAAATGTTTTCTCAAGTATAGAATTACAGGGTTTGTACAGGAAAGGGTTAAAGCAGAGGAGCCCATTTGCTAGATATATGTTAAGGGCGATCAAAGTAATCGGATTATATCTCACATATCGTCGGTTCCCGAGCAGAATGTCGTAGCTACAGCTTTAATAAATGTTACTATTAAAGGTCTATAAGGGCAATGTGGGAACCATAATCGTCAATAATTAGCATGTGTTTGTCCATATTGGACTAATATAGTTTTCCCACATGAGTCACCTATAAACCTCGGTTGCACAACCAATCTGGGTTACAGATGGGAAGCACAAACTGGACTCATGTAAATTTCCCACATTGGTCCTATATAGAGATAGCTCCAATATATTTTGATGGCTGCGAAGATAGTACCCCGGTGCTTTAATTTTTTGTTGTGCCGACAATGTTTATGACAAAATTAAGCTATCTTCTTTCACCAAAATCTTCTATATCGTCGGCCTGAGATGTTTCACAAATAGAGTCAATTCAGACCGGAGGTGTAATTTTGATTTCTTCCGTTTGCGATCACAGCTAACCAATCGCTGACCCCGCCAGCTTACTCCTTTGGCCACTCCCATGGACTCCAACAGGCACTACCTCTTCGATTTTAAACGACGTTATTTTGCAAAATATGTGGCGAGTAGCATGTAACAACAAGAGGCACACGAGGGCCCGAGACGCTCTACTGGTTATCAAGTTTTCCGTTAAAGAAATCTGATATTTAAGGAAGTTAATTGCTCAAAGAAGAATGCATAAAGAAAAAAAAGGGGGCTTTATCCCCTTTATCATTTTAAGCAACAATCCTCAAGGCCCCTTTTCCCATGTTTCATGACGGATCCACTCCATTTCCAAAAGAAAGTTACCTTATGACCCTGTGAATATTTCATCAGAATCTGACAATAATTGTGGACTTTATCACATAAACAGGATTGTTTTGAATGAAAATCAATAAGGCCCCTTTTCCTGTGTTTTCTGATGGATCAATTTCATTCCAAAAGGAACTTTCCTTACAACCCGACAATTGTCCTGTGAAATTTAAAAGACATTTTAATAATGATTGTGATCTTCATCACATACACAAGAATGTTTTGAAAGATAATCTGTAGGGCCCCTTTTCCTGTGTTTCGAATGCCACAATTATTCCATGCATCTTTGAAGAGACTCCAATAAAACTGTTGACTTTATTGTGTTAACAAAGATATTAAATTCAAGTTCTCATAAGGCCCCTTTTCCCATGATATTTTACAGTTGGTTTTATCATTCTGTGAAAGTTAAAAGTGAATCCGATGAAATATTGGGAGTTCATTATGTTTACTAGAATATTTAAAAAAATCATATGGCCCCTTTTTACCTGATACTTGATGGATTGTACCCAGTTCTGAAAAGAACCATTAAGTATTTTTACAATCATTCTGTGAAATTTTGAGGTGAATCCGGTGAAATCAAGGGACATCATTGTGTTAACCAGAATATTTAAGAGAGTTTTTCATAAGGCCCCTTTTTATGTGACCCTTGCCATAGTCAGATCCACTGTCAAAATCAACAATTGGAATGATGGTACAATCAGTCTGTTTAATCTGTGGAATTTATTGTGTTAATGAGTTTATAGTGAAATCTTCAGAGGGCCCCTTTTCTCGTGATACTTTACAGAACAAACCAAATTTCAAAAGGAACAATTCTAATGAAGGTAGAATCATTCTTTAAAAGTTAAAGAGAATCAATGAAAACAGTGGACTGAATTGTGTCAAGAATTTTTGAAACTAAATTTTCATAAGGCCCCTTTTCCGTGAAACTTAACAAATCAGACCCAATGTACAAAGGAACAATCCTAATGATAGTTTGAAGAAAATGATAAAGACTGAGGACTTTATTGTAATAATGATGTTTTGTAATAAAATTTTTATAAGGTCCCTTTTCTTGTGTCACTTAAGCAATCAGATCTAATTTACAAAGGAACAATCCAAATGATGGTACAATCATTCTATTAAAGTTTGAAGAGATTCTGATAAAGACTGAGGGCATTGTTGTGTTTATGAGGATTTGGTAATACTTTTTCATACAGTCCCTTTTCCTATGATACTAGACAGATCAGGCCCAATTTGGAAAGAAACAATCCTAATGATGGTACAAACATTCTGTGAAAGTTTGAACAGAATCTGATGAAAACTGCAGACTTTATCTTGGTGTCAAATTTTTAAAATAAAATTTTCTTAAGGCTCCTTTTCCTGTGATACTTGAAGGATCAGGTCTCATGTCAGCATCAACAATCGTGATTATTGTACAATGATTCTGTGAAGGTTTGAATAAAATCCAATGAAAGCTCTGGACTTGGTTACAAGGATTATAGATAAAATTCTCTAAAGGCCCCTTTTCCCATGATACTAGACAGATCACGCCTAATTTGAAAAGAAAGAATCCTTATGATGGAATAATAATTCTGTGAAAGTTTTAACAGAATCTGATGAAAACTGTTGACTTTATTGTGGTACAATGATTTTAAAATTAAATTTCATAATGCTCCTTTTCCTGTGATACTTGTTGGATCAGGTCTAATGCAAACATCAACAATCATTATTATTGTACAATTATTCTGTGAATGTTTGAAGAAAATCCGATGAAAGCTCTGGACTTTGTAGCAAGGATTTATAAATGAAATTTTCATAAGGCCCCTTTTCCTGTTTTTCTTGACAGTTCAAACCCTGTTATGAAAAGAATGATAGTTATGACCTTCCAATCATTCTGTGAAAGTTTTAACAGAATCTGATGAAAACTGTTGACTTTATTGTGGTACAATGATTTTAAAATTAAATTTCATAATGCTCCTTTTCCTGTGATACTTGTTGGATCAGGTCTAATGCAAACATCAACAATCATTATTATTGTACAATTATTCTGTGAATGTTTGAAGAAAATCCGATGAAAGCTCTGGACTTTGTAGCAAGGATTTATAAATGAAATTTTCATAAGGCCCCTTTTTCTGTTTTTCTTGACAGTTCAAACCCTGTTATGAAAAGAATGATAGTTATGACCTTCCAATCATTCTGTGAAAGTTTTAACAGAATCTGATGAAAACTGTTGACTTTATTGTGGTACAATGATTTTAAAATTAAATTTCATAATGCTCCTTTTCCTTTGATACTTGACGGATCAGGTCTAATGCAAACATCAACAATCATTATTATTGTACAATTATTCTGTGAATGTTTGAAGAAAATCCGATGAAAGCTCTGGACTTGGTAGCAAGGATTTATAAATGAAATTTTCATAAGGCCCCTTTTCCTGTGCTTCTTGACAGTTCAAACCCTGTTATGAAAAGAATGATAGTTATGACCTTCCAATCATTCTGTGAAAGTTTCAACAAAACCTGATCAAAGATGTGGGCTTTATTGTGTTAACAGGGTTTTATTAATTGAATTTTCATATAGCCCCTTTTCCATGTTACTTGATGGATCCGAACCAATTCCAAAGGGAACTCTTCTTACAAAAGTATAATTATTCTGTTTTAGTATAAAGACAACCCCATCTCATCTGTGGACTTACAAGCATTAATTAAGATTTTTTAATTGAATTTTCCTAAGGCCCCTTTTCCTATGTTTCTCAATGGATCAGACCCAATTTGAAAGGAACAATCCTTATGATGGTACAATCATTATGTGAACGTTTGAAGTCAATCAGGTGAAATCTAGGGCCATTACATGTTAACTAAGATTTTTTTATTAAATTTTCATAGGGCCCCTTTTCCCATGAAACTTGATGGATCAAATCTACTTCCGAAAGGAACAATCCATTTAATGTAATAATCATTCTGGGAATGTTTGAAGAGAATTTGTTGAAAACTATGGACTCTATTGTGTTTACGAGGACTTTTTCAATCCAGTTTTAATCGGGCGCCTTTTTCCCGTGGTCCTTGACTGATCATACCAAATTTTGAAAGGAACAATTCTTATGATGGTACAATCATTCTGTGAAAGTTTGAAGTCAATCAGATGAAAACTGTGGACTCTAGAGTGTTAACAAAGATATTTGAATTAAATTTTAATAAGGCCCCTTTTCCTATGTTTCTTGGGGAATCATATCCGATTCCAAAAGGTACAATCCTTATGATGGTACAATCATTCTGTGAAAGTTTGAAGAGAATCCGTTGTAAATTGTTGGCTCTAGATTATTAATGAGATTTTTTTATTAAACATTTCATAAGGCCCCTTTTTCCTGTGTTTCTTGAAGGATCATACCAAATTTCAAAAGGAATAATCCTTATGATAGTACAATCATTCTGTCAAAGTTTGAAGGGAATCCGATGAAAACTATTGTGTCCAGAGTGTTAACAAGAATTTTTTAGTTAAATTTTCATAAGGCCCCTTTTCCCGTGTTTCATGACAGATCAGACCCATTTTCGAAAGGAACGATCCTAATGATTGTACAATCATTCTGAGAAAGTTTGAAGAGAATCCGAAGAAAACTGTGGACTCTATCGTGTAAACGAGGATTTTTAATGGAGTTTTTAATTGAATTTTCATAAGGCCCCTTTTCCAATGTTTCTAGACGGATCATACCCAATTTCGAAAGGAACGATCCTTATGTTGGTACAATCATTCTGTGAAAGTTTGAAGAGAATCCGATGAAACTGTGGACTCTATCGCGTAAACGAGGATTTTTAATGGAATTTTGATAAAAATTTTCATAAGTCCCCTTTTCCCATGTTTCTTGACGGATAATACCAAATTTCGAAAGGAACGATCCTTATGTTGGTACAATCATTCTGTGAAAGTTTGAAGAGAATCTGATGAAAACTGTGGACTTTATCTCGAAAACGAGGATTTTTCAATTAAATTTTCATAAGGCCCCTTATCCCGTGTTTCTTGACGGATCATACCCATTTTCGAAAGGAACGATCCTTATGATGGTACAATCATTCTGAGAAAGTTTGAAGAGAATCTGATGAAAACTGTGGACTCTATCGCATAAACGAGGTTTTTTAATTGAATTTTTAATGAATTTTCATAAGTCCCCTTTTCCCGTGTTTCTTGACGGATCATACCAAATTTCGAAAGGAATGATCCTTATGTTGGAACAATCATTTAGTGAAAGTTGAAGAGAGTCTGATGAGAACTGTGGACTCTATCGCGTAAACGAGGATTTTTAATTAAATTTCCATAAGGCCCCTTTTCCCGTGTTTCTTGACAGATCATACCCATTTTCGAAAGGTACGATCCTTATGTTGGTACAATCATTCTGTGAAAGTTTGAAGAGAATCTGATGAAAACTGTGGACTCTATCGCGTAAACGAGGTTTTTTAATTGAATTTTTAATCAAATTTTCATAAGGCCCCTTTTCCCGTGTTTCTAGACGGATCATACCCATTTTCGAAAGGAACGATCCTTATTTTTTGTACAATCATTATGAGAAAGTTTGAAGAGAATCCAATGAAAACTGTGGACTCTATCGCGTAAACGAGGATTTTTAATAGAATTTTTAATGAATTTTCATAAGGCCCCTTTTCCCGTGTTTCTTGACGGATCATACCCATTTTCGAAAGGAACGATCCTTATGTTGGTACAATCATTCTGTGAAAGTTTGAAGAGAATCTGATGAGAACTGTGGACTCTATCGCGTAAACGAGGATTTATTAATTAAATTTTCATAAGGCCCCTTATCCCGTGTTTCTTGACGGATCATACCCATTTTCGAAAGGAACGATCCTTATGATGGTACAATCATTCTGAGAAATTTTGAAGAGAATCCGATGAAAACTGTGGACTTTATCGCGTAAACGAGGATTTTTAATTGAATTTTAATTAAATTTTCATAAGTCCCCTTTTCCCTTGTTTCTTGCCTTCGGCCAGTAGAGCCAAAAACCTAGAATAGTTGGTTGTCGACCTAAACGTCGTAGATACAGCTTCGGAAAAGGTGTAGTTACGAAGTTTAAGTCGCCAAACCAATAAAAAAGGTTAACAAAAATGTTGGCAAATGTCGTAGTTAAAAACCCAGTTCTGGTCTACATATACGATTTCATTGGTTGCCGGGTTATTTGATTGACAGTGGCGATTGGTTAATTGAACTGCCTTGTTGGAGGTAAGTAGGCGATCTGTCGATTCCCCCTGATATGTTAATTACAGTCAACAAAGAAAGCATAAAGTTAAAATTATTTAAAGTTAAAATCATTTAATAATGTTTGAATGTCACAGTAACCCCCATGTCCTCTTCTGTGTTGTTTTGAACCAGGCTACAGGTTATTCCAACTATTTGAACCATCCATCTGAAAAGGTCTGCCGGTTATACAACCTAAAAATATAAACAAATTCTAAAGTTTATAATGCGGTAAGGTTCTCTGGGGAAAATTAGTTTTTATGGACAGTAAATATCAAGTAATCAAAATCAAAAAATGAAATAATTTTCCTGGAAATTCGTTAGATATTTTATAACCGGAAACCAGCAGGTCTTATTCCACGGCTCGTGGTTCGTCGTATGTCCGACCGTCCATAAAAATCTAAAAATAAAAATACGGGTTGTAGTTTGACATGCACAATCAGATTCTTTACAAAGAATTGATCCTTTTAAAATAAGATTTTATGGACGAAGATACAATTATATCAACTATACAGCTAAAGGTATTTATTTATTCAGAAACTGTCAAGAGGAGTCCACCCAAATTTCATTTAAATGCTTTTTGAACGTCTAATTGGCCGATCACGTCTGTCAATCAAGGAATTATTCGACCAATCAAATCATTTATTTAGACCGGAATAGAACTTTGAACTTCGAAATTGGCCGACACTTCTGCAGCTTTTTTGATGGTGTCTCGACTTTAACGTCGTAACTAGGCTACATCGTATTCAAAGTGTAGTTACGACGTTCAGGTCACCAACCAACTATTGTGCTTTTTTGTAACACTTTGCTAGCCACAAATTTTGAAAAATAACTTCGTTTGATATCTGAGTGGAACTCAGTGAGCTTGGGCAGTGATCCTATAATTGAGAAAGAGTTAATCGGTAAAAAATACATGACATGGCTGGTAAGCTGAGGTTCATGTGCATATATGACAGGGAAACTTGTTACAAGCAATTTCTTCATTTTCTACAATGTTTTCTCAATTATAAAATCACAGGGACGTAAAACCAGGCATTGAACGGGAAAAGGTCAAAGACCATACCATACTACTAGATTTTCGGGGTAATGTATTATTCATGGCAAATTGAAAAGGTCAAAGTGAAAATTGTCAATCAATAATATTATTATACTGTAATACATTAACCCATTACGAAAAAACATTAGACCGGTCCAAATTGAAAGAAGTTGCATACCACATTTGAATAGTGGTAAAATTTGGATAAGTGCCTAATGGGTTGGAAAACGAGGTGAGAAAAGGAGAAATTGGTTGCGACAAGCAATTTATCCTTTTCTTACAAATTTTCCATGATCATATTTCTTCGGGGCATCAAAAGCTATCAATGTGTATTTACCCTTTCCCTCATTATCCCTGATGTTTACGTCCATATGATATTATACGGGAGAATATTGTGAAAAAGACGACACTGCTTACAGCAAGCAATTTCTTCTTTTCCATAAAAATATTTTCTATCGGATGGAATAGCTCCTTTTTTAATTGAACGTAACTTTTAATGTCGTCTCCTTCCTCTTTGAATTAACAAGTCCAAAATTTTTAAACACCCCCCCAACACACACACACACACACACACAAATCACCCCCAACAACAACAAAAAAGTAAACCCCCCCCCCCAAAAAAAACAACAACAACAAAAAACAACAACAACAACAACAACAAAAAAAAAAAAAAAAAAAGAACAAAGACAGTAAAGGGTAAATAGGCTCGTCTCCATTTCGGACGATATCTATAGACGACCCAATCTATTTTGGTTTTATACTGATAACATTTCTTAAGTCTATTAAAAAAATATTCGAACGAGACGTTTTGATAAAGACTTAAATAAGAAAACCGGTGCGAAAATGAGGCTTTAAAATGTTAATTCAAAGAAGAAAGGGGGTCAAGGAAATAATTGTTGGTTACACAGTGCCGCCTTTCAGAGACTAGTAACCCTTTTAGCCCTTTCCTTTGGCGTTATCCGAAGGTAAACTATTTACCAAGTTATCCAAAATCGTTCCTCGAAACCTCGACAGCCAACTATGGCATGGTGATTTTATTAGTTTTGTAAGGTGGCATAGAGCTACCATCACTTACAAGATGATTATCATGAAAAAATGGACGATAACGCATTATTTTGTACTTCATGAAAAGGTTTGTTTTGGTTCATTTTTTTTTCATAGTATTTCTTTACTGTCTGTTAAGATACAAGCTATTAAGTAAATAAGAATTTGGCTTGCTCTTAAACTTTTCACACTATAAGATTAACAAGAAAACCATACCCCAGACTCAAAAGATTAAATAAAAGATCAACACAATTCTACGCAGTTAGCCTACAATACACGAAAGAAGTAACAATATTTTAAAATGTTAACCATCACAATTTAAGGGTTGTTTACATGAAATCATGACGTCAATAACTTTTGCTAGTCATTCAAACAACTAGCTAGGTTGCGAAGATTTACGAAATCGTCCATAAGTTTAGTTATCAGCACCTGTCCATGTAACAGTCAATGCCGAAGATTAGCAAAGATATATGGTGAAGAATCGGGTGCATACGTCTCGATTTCAAAATGTAAACGAACACAAACTGAAATCGACAAGAAAAACAAAAACTACTCTTTCTAGAGAACATCACTCGCACCCTGATTAGATTATTTCAACTATTTTTTTTTCTTCCTCGGAGGGCAGATATGGCTTCAATTATGTGGTATCTTGACAAATTTGAAGTTTTGATGAAAATAATGTGATATCCGCCATTCTTTTCGTGTTCATTTATCTGGTAGGTGGTGGCATTTCTCTTCCACCATAGTTTTGAATGATAAACAATATTGATTGAATGTTGAATAATAAGTTGTAAATTTCAGATTTTCGAACGCGGAAGAGGAACTATATTTTGGAGCGGGATATCTCGAATTAGCCGAAACACTCAGTGGCATACAATTGGAAGCCTAAAATCGGGAGTCTACGTTATTTTGATGAGAAGCTCGATGACCGGATTGACTGTTGTTATTGTACCGGTGAGGAAAATGATAGGAGGCATGATTAGGTGTATAAGCCATAGCCGCTGTCATTCTAAAATCCGTTATCACAATGTATTTCACTTATTTATGTGCGCGTTGGATATCGCGTTTTCAGAAAAGACGCCCTTGTTTGGTAACGATCGAAATACATGCACATATGAAAAATTTCATAAAAGAAATGAAAACGCTGGAAGGACCTTATATTGTGAGTCATTATTTTTGTGGTTTCAGTCATCATACTACTCTGGCTTAAACTGAAGCCAAACAGTTGGTTTAGACTAAGATCAGACTGCACATAGTATGTAAGCTGATCTTAGCCTATACGTCCTGCCGAGGCAGAAATGTATAGGTTCGACATGACAAGGGTTATAAGTATGCAAGATAGAAATCCCGTCACTGATGTGATGACGTAGATAATGCGTTTCTTAAATTATTTAATTTTTAGTTATTGGCCGAAAAAATATTCATACCCCCATGAACAAAATTTTGAGCACGTAGGTATTTTGATTGCTTCCGCACGAGATAGTTTCATAAAATGTACAAAACTTTGTAAAGCATTTATTTTTCGCTTGGTGTGATTAAATTATAAGAAATGAAGAGAATATTTTTTCATTTTCACGGAAATGTGAAACGAAAAACTAATTACACTTATGTGTGAATCCGCTTCGCGTATTCGTACATTGGGATAAGTTTTTTCGTTTCATATATCCACGAAAATATTCCCTTCATCTCTTGAATATAAAGTCCGACCCCATAAAAGGGAAATATTTTCGACCTTGAACTCTACACATTGACTTTACAGGGAGAGCTTATTTCCAGAAATGAAAAGGTGTCGGGAACTGACTCTATAGAAAGTTCCACGTCTTAATTTGTTGTTTCTTCATAAACGATTGACGTAACTTACCGCTTGATGGTGCATCCGGCCTGTTTTAAGTAGAACCAGAACCCCCCATAGAAGGCATATCCATGTCGTATCTATCGTAGTAGCTCCCCGAGGGTGCATCTGGCATGTCCATAGTACGAGCAGAGCTTCCTGCGGAAGGCATATCCATGTTATATCAATTGTAGTAGCTTCCAGGGGGTGCATCCGGCCTGTCGTAAGTAGATCTACCATAGTTATTCCAAGAGGGTATAAAGCCGGGGGGACCGAATGGTGGCATTGGCCCCATGACAGGTGCGGGTCCGAAAAACATCTGAGCTTGTATCTGTGTTATATACATGGTCAGCAGAGCCGATACGATCAGGATTCTCGCCGCCATCGCGTTTCTGCACCGTGAAATAATTAATGAACAGGATTTTTTTTTAAATATTAGGTATGAAACCTGGTTAATTCTGATTGTTGGAAAAGCTGTTTTATACCCTAATGCAAATTTAAAAAAGGATCATGTTCTTTTGTGCTCAAAATAGCCCAATTGAAAAAAGTCACAAACTGGCAAATCTATGGTTTATTGCATTTCTCTGTTTTTTTTTTTTTTTTTTTTTTTTTTTTTTTTTTATCCTTTGATGATACCAGACTAAAAGATATTAAGATTTTGGTGTTGTTTTCCTTGATGTATATAAACGAAAAAAGCATATTAATTCCATTTAAAGATACTGTATATGAAAACTCAATGACAACAAACTTATTCTCTTCATCTCTTAACGTATAAAATTATTAAGAGGCGGCTCATGCCATCCAAAACTGGATTAGCTAACTAAATAAATAATTTAGACTAGAATTGCCTCTGACATTAATCTAAACTATTTTTGTTTGTGGGAGACTTTTCCTATCAAAAGACGACAGAAATTTAGTTTGGTCTGATTTGAAATAAGCTATTAATTTACTAGTCAGGGTAATATAGATATGACAAATGTTAATTCAATTATAGATATTAAACAATAATGATAAATGTTCATTTACGCAAAAGCAATGATCTTAAAAATTTATGTAAGATTAAATAACAGGTTTTTGCTGTAATTCTGGTCAAGTTTTGGTTGGAAAACAGGACTTTTAATTTATCAACATCAGTAATATTCATGTGATTCGGATATACGCTATAAGCTTTTTACAAAAGGTTCGGTCGTAATTCTTCGTATGTGTTGCAGTGGAATAACATTCGTCTTCTAATACGTCACGAAAGGAGCATTTCCTATGAACTAAGTTAAGATTTTCATATCTTCCGGTTTCAATTCTCAGTGGTGCAACACCACACCGAAACTTACTAAATGCTGAATGGTGTTGAAAAGGTAAAATCATCTTGCAATAATCTTCTGTAGAAAAATAGGATTCAAAGAGCGAATAGTTTCTAAGCTTATTTCGGCCAATATCATAGCTTCCACTTTGTCTTGAAAGAGATTTATTCCATTCTTGTTAAAAATTTTGAATTAACCTGCATTTAATTTTTCATACAATTTCGATTTATCGTTGGTGCTATTTATTGACTGAAATTCTGAGCAATCTAATTTTAAAAGTTTCTCCTTCATTATATAAAACCAATTTTTACATTTTGGACCGGAGGAGCGTTGATCCCATAGACCAATGCGTTTATAGATTATCGTATTCGTTTGAATGGATAATCGACACCATGCACAAATTTCTAACGGATTTCCATTGATGTACAATATGTTGGTACCAACCCGTTTCACCTGCTACTCCAGCATTCAGTGTTGAGTGAAAATGAGTTTGGTTGTAATGGGTCGACAGGTATTGAGTTGAGTGATAATGAGTTGACTGGTAATGAGTAAGGTTATAATGAGTCGGTGTTAATGAGTTGAGTTGTAATGAGTTTGGTGGTATACCAATGTACTCTGATATATGCGTGGAAGAGAAAATATTCTGGTTTTCATTACGCTCGTTCTTACGTATGTGTTATGAATTTGGGCCATGTATTTGGTTAAAGCTATTTCTTCAATATATACTTTACTAATTTTCTTACGTTTCGCTTTTTTTTCTTTTTTGTCGCCCAGAGCTTTACGCAAGACTCAAATCATTGTCACACAATTCTGTCTTTCGACGCCCATCTAGAAAATATTTCAGGAAAACATTTCTTCATTTTCCATACTGTTTTCTACACAGAATTGGTTGCAAACATGTTATCCTTTTCCTACAGTGCTAGCTATCTTGACTTGTGCTTGTTTTTCTGGTTTTGTCAATCAGAAAGGGTTAGTATGTAAAATGGTTATAGAACAAAACCGTTACGGACAAAATATGTTCATTGTTATCTTCGAGTTTGGAATTCCATTTTTGCTCATTCTCAAATGTCCATCTTTAGCTTAGCAAACTAAGACGAATATGAAACTTATCCTTTGTCATGCTGAATAAAATCCCCTCCAAAACTGCATTAAAATTAAACTTAAAAAGGACTGATGGTACTGCAGATCTGGTTTTCATGGTCAATTTTTTGTTTGAGAATTAAAATCATAATCTGTCTTTGACCCATTACCACACGCCAAAATTTTAGACTGGCCCAAATTGAAAGAAGTTGCAGACGTCAATTCAAAGTTTATGAAAATTTGGATTTTTTTTCAACTTTTGGGGTAGAAAACAGTGCGGAAAATGAAGAAATTGCTTGCAACAAGCAATTTCTTCATTTTCCACAATGTTTTCCAAAGCTTTTTTCTTGGGGGCGTCTAAAAGCGTCACTGAGTGGGAATGGGTTAAAAAGATAAACAGGTGGTATAGACTAAGGTCAGACTGCGCATATGCCCAGGCTGATCTTTGTCTATGCCTCCTGCAAAAGCAGGAATATTCCGGGGGTAAGCATGACAAGGCTTAATCATTTGATGGTCTGTCGATAGAGGTAGCGTATTTTCAGTTAACTGCGATAAGCAATCCAGAAATCTTACGTAAAGATTGTATCGCAAGTGTTGCGATTATAGTTTTGAATAATATACTAAAACTCATTACCAGACGGCAACTTTTTAGACTGGTCCAAACTGAAGGAAACTGCAGACGACAATATAAAGTTCGCAATTTTTTTTTTTTTTTTTTTTTTTTTTTTCATTTTTCAGGATAGAAAACGTTGTGGAAAATGAAAAAAGTGCTTGTTTCAAAAACTTTCTTCGCTTTACATAATGTTTTCCTATTTTTTTTCTCGAGGGGAGACAAAAAGCGTCATTGTATGGGGACGGGTTAGCAAAACTGGCTTTAAATTTTAATAACAACAACAAAAAAAAATCTTACCAACTCTTTCTTTCCAACAACCCAGTTAGCAGAATAACTAATTGAAATTGGATACAATTCTTTTTATACCGCCGTTATTTAATGCGACGCGCTTATAGAAAAGGGACCATCTCAGTTGTTCGAAAACTGATTCCAATTCAGCTCAAACAGCGAGAGACGCGCAGAGAGCGAATGAGTGGGAAAACAGTTCACCCTTGGCTAATTTTCTGGGTATTTTACATCAGCTCTCGTTTATATTTGAAGCACAAGCCCCGATTGATCTGTGCATGTTCTTGTCTCTTTTTCAAATAGTGCCAATATCGCCCCTTTTAGCGTGACTGGTCCCATATAAACGTGACCTCGGTAATTTGATGGAAACTAGTTTGATAAAATATTCACTAATATATCTTCATAACTTACCTTGATGTTCGATCTTCACCCAAGATATCAAGGACATTTGTCCTTACAATCGGACCGGTGTTAACCCATGCTGTTCCAGGAAAAACCCGTTTGTTGACGTTTTGAAGAGATTTGGTTTCGAATGTTTGAGGGAAAGGAGAAATTGCTTGTAACAAGAAATTTCCCCTCTTCTCGGGATGTTTTACTCCATTTGCGATGTGTCAATTACGGCAGATGCATGTATACAATCTTGTTATTATAACAAATCAAGACAAGGGCAGAAAAAAAAACCACACACACCCGTATTTCAGTAGACCGTTTGGATCTGTAGGTCGGAAAAGTTTTTCTTTTCTTATTTATTCAATCAATCTATTCAAAAATAAATAAAAAGAATATAAAAATGAAAATAAGGAATAATTAAAATGAAATAGATGAAAAAAATATCCTATCTAGATTTACCTGTAGTCCTAAGCTATATTTTTGGGGAAGGAGAAATGCTTATCATGGCTGTTTTCTTTTTTCCATGGTCATATAAATCGTTCCCTATGAGATTTTATTTTCAATTAAAAATCATTGACACATGGTCGTATAAATCATTCCCTATTAAGAACAGAACAGAACTTTTATTTACATCCACGTACAATTATGTACAATATGGACAAATAAATACAAATACATGAAATAAACGGTTTAGCACATCCGGTTTACCAAATATAGTATATATCTATACGGGGAAAATATGAGGGATAGTTTTTTATTTATTTATTTATTTATTTATTTTTTTTGCTATGGTTTATAGAACTGCCGGTTAGCGATCAAAACCTGTGACCACAGCTTTACTCCACTATGGTCACGTAAAGGTTTGGTTGCCAACCGTTGATTTAGTTTCGGAATAAGTGAAATGGCGGAAAGGATATAAGATGCATTACACTAATCTAAAATTGATTTTTTTTCGCCCAGCCTGCGAAAAAGGGCACCCATAGCTTGTCCAGGCCAGAAACAAGCCGTGCCTGCAAGATTTCAGAAGCTGATTATGCTGAATTATTGAATTAAATAATTAACCCTTTTTCTGTTCGGTTCCTGGTTTTTACGTCCCGGTGTTTTAGAGAGAAGATTGTGGAAGAAGAAGAAAATGCTTGTAACGAGTAATTTCTCTCCCTCCACAAAATCCTCTACCCTTATGCAGACTAAGAAGCATTGTCAGGTGTTTTTTACCAGAATTCAACCACAGGGACTGGGCATATAATAATGTTCCCTGTAACAGCCATTTTGTGATGATAGAGGACAGATAGAATATGAAAATAGTCTATATTACATAGGCCTGTTGATTTTCAAAGAAATGGCTTTTACAGGCAACATGATTATGTGCCGCGTCCCTGTGAATATAACACGTACTAAAATGCTTTGGATAATCAAAGGACTGAAAGACCTTAGGGTGGTTTTGCTTGCTTTTCAGTAAACACGGTCAATAATGATGTCGACACGTCAACCATATTTTACCATGACAAGTTCAGCAAAGACACATACACACAAATTGCATTTTTGCGACTGTACATACATTACTTGCATAACGAATCATCAATCTGAAAAAAAAAAAAAAAAAAAAAAAAAAAAAGAATCATAAGCAGTTGCTGAAATCAAAGATGAAGCCGGAGCAACAGAATATTCAAACACGCCTTAAATAATACATGTGAAATTATAAGATGTCGAAGATTTTGCACCACGACAATGACGTCGACAAGAACGACATAAAGGTATTATCAACGAGAGAAGGAAATCAAATTATCTAAATTTGAGACATCGAAATGTCATTAAGTGGCAAAATGACAAACACTGTTCTTGTGAAATTTCTGAGTAACCTTCTGGAAGCATATAGAGTCTTTAAAAAGAAAAAAAAGGAGGAGTCCCTAAATGATACGTTGTAAAGGAATATTTAAAGCCCTAAAATGATCAGATGGTATGCGAGGTTCGCTATTTAACCTGAATTCCGAAATCGTTTTTTAGCATATATCTAAGTCTATTTCCTCAGTACTAGAAAATTTGGGATTGTGTGGTAATGGTTTAAGTGATAAAAGGATAATGCTGGAAGCATTTATTATCATTACAAATGAAGAACTGCGTGTGATGTAATTCGAATGAGAGGGGTAAAACGGTTTATCCCAAGACGAGGATCTAGGTCAAAAATCAGAGTACTGAAAGTACTGTAAGCCAGCAAAGCATTGTTTTACATAGTAATCTTCTTTGCCAAAGGTTATCATGATAAATAAACGAGGTTAAAGCAACCAGTGAATTAGCCCGTTACAACATGACAAAATCGTTGTCATTTTTTTTTCAAATTGAAAGAATTTCAGTACGACAATTTCAAATTGGTTGAATTAAGAAAATCTTTGCCAAACATTGTGGACATTGAAGAAATTGCTTTATTGTCCACAATGTTTTTCAAAGCTTTTTTCTTGAGGTGCTTAAAAAGCGGGATTGAGTGAGATTGGTTAGATAGCATGCATTTGAAGAAGATCTCTACAATCTGAATAAAGTTAACTCATGTGGACAAAGCAGTAGTCATAGTGAAGACTCTGCTGAGACTTGAAACAAATATGCTCAAGAGAGCTGAAAATACCCGAGAGAGGAACTTGCAGAGATTGCAATATTTCTGAAATACATAAGAACTACTTCTTATAGTGTTGGCATTCAATGGATTAAGTAGTTAAGCCTCCTGTGGCAGTTTGCAATTGTTGAACACTGCCGGATGTCAGGTCATTTGAATCATGCCAAGAAAAGTAAGTACCAAAAGTCCACTTTAAGAAACTGCAGCCAAAAGATCCTATCTAGCTATTTGTCCGTTAACATCTCATTAAAAGTCGGCAGCGAATAGCTAGATGCCTTCTCGAAATGATTGATTCAATTTTAATTAATTGCAGGGTCGTAAAAGGGCCGTTAACCGAAGTCTGGTTCTAAGTCAGGTATGTAGCACTTTCGACTAAGATAATTTCTCTACCATAACCCATCTCAATCCAGGTCTAGCGCGATAAACATTATTATAATGATTGTTACAATATTTGCCTTATTATTACTATTATTATTAGTTTATTTTGATTATCGATGTGGTCTGTAACTAAGCTAAAACAAAAAAATATGATAGAGACAGACAGACACGGATTAGAACTGAGACGAGTTTATTATCAGGCTGCACTAATTATGAACCTAATTGACCTCTGCTGAATATGACATATCTTAAATATTTGTCTCATAGGGCTTTCGGGTGGTCCTTTTCTACAGAACTGTCACAAGAAGTTTTAAATCTGGCCACCCTACACATTCTATGTCAATCGTAAGATTTCTTGTGAAATCTTCAAACCAAGTTTGGTTGACTATTTTCACCAAAATACTCATTTGAAAGCCATTGAAATGGTCTACTATACTTCTATTAAAAAGTTCAGAGTTTCGTAACATTTTGTCGAATTAAATCAGGGAGACATAAAAATAATGGGACAAAAATGATCAAAGAACTTTTAATACGCAATACACACGCAATCAAAGATGAATTTCATAATCTGTCTATTTATGATACATATTCAAATATCCGGAAAAAACCCGACCCCCTAAAAGAAATATTTCATTAGAACTAGTTCAATGAATGCATTAACTTATTCCTATGCTTAGAATTGATTGAAAGATCAATTTAGTGAAGAATACATAAAAAAAGTTTTCATACTGAGGACAAATATAGTACAAGATGGATATTTTTATAGGTTAAGGTGAAATGTGAGTTGCTCAAGTTGATAGTTAATGATGAAAAGCTTCATTTGTTAAAATAATAACGACAGTCCTTCTGTTTCGTCGTTTGGCAACCAAAACCTCGTATCCACAGCTTGATCATTGATCGCCAAACGACGATATATGAAAGTGTTGAAAGCAAAGAAATCACGATTGGGCCCGTGTATACAATAGACGAGATATATCTTCTATTATAATATCTATCTTAACCATCATACCAAAAAAGTTTTTTTTTTATTCAAATGTAGTTCTGTAGGAATACACAGGTTTAAGATAGAAAATCTAGGGCCATTAGGTTATGCAAACAATTCTCTTGAGATTCTTCATCCCTCGGACTGAAAACAAGTAAGTGTCGTAAGTCTGGTACCTGCTTATATAACCCACCATCTTGTCGTACAAAGGGCAGCGAACGTTCTACTTATCTATATTAGAGAAACAAGAGGGCCAGAATGGCCCTAAAATCGCTCACCTGACTAATGTAAGATGATTCAAAATTGAAATTGGCCCAATGGTTACTGAGGAGAAGATGTTTAAAGATTTCAAAGTCAAAAACTGCCCTACCCTTCCAAGCCCTTATTTGGTCATCAATCAAAATTCTAGAACAACTTTTGAAAAGGGTCACTCAAGGAACATTCATACCAAATTTGGTTGAAATTGGCCCAATAGGTACTGAGGATGTTTAAAGATTTCAAAGTCAAAAAGTGCCTGACCCTGCCACGCCCATATTTGGGCATAAATCAAAATTCCAGGAACAACTTTTGAAAAGGGTCACCAAAGGAACATTCATGCAAAGTTTGTTGAAATTGACCCTACTGTTACTGAGGATAAGATGTTTAAAGATTTCAAAGTTAAAAAAACTGCCACGCCCATATTTGGGCATAAATCACAATAATGCGAACAACTTTTGAAAAGGGTCACCCAAGGAACATTCATACCAAATTTGGTTGTAATTGGCCCGATAGTTACTGAGGAGAAGATGTTTAAAGATTTCAAAGTCAAAAACTGCCACGCCCATATTTGGGCGTGAAACGAAATTCTGCCGAACAACTTTTGAAAAGGTTCACCCAAGGAACATTCATACCAAGTTTGGTTGAAATTGGCCCAATGGTTCCTGAGGTGTAGATGTTTAAAGATTTCAAAGTCAAAAACTGCCACGCCCGGCCACGCCCATATTTGGGCATTAATCAAAAATCTGCGAACAACTTTTAAAAAAAGTCATCCAAGGAACATTCATGCCAAGTTTGGATGAAATTGGCCCAATGGTTACTGAGGAGAAGATGTTTAAAGATTTCTAAGTCAAAAACTGCCACGCCCATATTTGGGCATAAATCAAAATTCCATGAACAACTTTTGAAAAGGGTCACCCAAGGAACATTCATGCCAAGTTTGGTTGAAATTGGCCCAATGGTTACTGAGGAGAAGATGTTTAAAGATTTCTAAGTCAAAAACTGCCACGCCCTGCCACGCCCATATTTGGGCGTAAATCAAAATTCCAGGAACAACTTTTGAAAAGGGTCACCAAAGGAACATTCATGCCAAATTTGGTTGAAATTGGCCCTCTGGTTACTGAGGAGAAGATGTTTAAAGATTCCTAAGTCAAAAACTACCACGCCCTGCCACGCCCATATTTGGGCATAAATCAAAATTCCACGAACAACTTTTGAAAAGGGTGACCCAAGGAACATTCATACCAAATTTGGTTGAAATTGGCCCAATGGTTACTGAGGAGAAGATGTTTAAAGATTTCTAAGTTAAAAACTGCCACGCCCTGCCACGCCCATATTTGGGGGTCAATCAAAAATCCGCGAACAACTTTTGAGAAGGGTCACCCAAGGAACATTCCTACCAAGTTTGGTTGAATTCCGCCCAGTGGTTACTGAGGAGAAGATGTTTAAAGAATTGTTGACGACTTCCGACGCACGACGCACGACGCACGACGGACAAAAGGTGATACCAAAAGCTCACCTTGAGCACGTTGTGCTCAGGTGAGCAAAAAAGGTTATCTCGATATCCCTTCAATCGTAAGGACGATAATCCACCGACAATAGTTTTATTGACCGTTCAGTGGGGCATCGAATATCAGCTCTAATTTCCTAAATCAATTTGTCGTATATAGTTTATGTGAGTCCGCGCGTTGCCTTTCCACCCATTTCCCATGAACGCCAAATAAAGGCTCAGATAATCATGTGCATCCACACCGTCATCCTCATTAGTGATCATCTTTTCCTCTAATATTTTAGATATCTTTTAGAAAAGTAGAACGTTCGACGCTATTGGTACGATAAGATGCCGCACCGTCTGACCAGAGCCCTCACTATTTGTAGATAGCTAATGATTTAAGTTCCTTTAGAAAACCAGCAGTTTTATTCAAGTTACTCAACATTACATCATGAGCCACGAAGAAACTATCTTGTACCATGGGGTGAATTGAGGGCAAGTTTGTATAAATGAACATAGAAAATTCATTTACAGCTACTATCTTCGGGAAATTTCTGGTTGGAAGTGACTAATATGAAAATAGCCGAACTATTTTAAAAGAAAGACATTTCCCGTTTTTTTAATACGATTCAATATACAAGGGTAGTTTAATGAGAAATAGCCAGAAAACAGGGATTGGTCATAGATGAACAAAGAAATTTCATTTACAATTACTTTCTTCGTGAAATTTCTGGTTGTAAGTGACTGGTATGAAAATAGCCGAAATATTTTCTTTGAACGAGCACACTTTAAAGAAAAACGTTTCCGATTTTTTTCTTTTCCTTTTTTTTATATTAATATTTTTAATAGGATTCAATTACAAAGGTAAATTAATGAGAAATTGCCAGAAAACATAGATAGGTCTATCGCATAAATCAGTTTTTGAGAAAATGCATTTAGTTTTCGTCATGTTGGTCAAAGAGGATATGTGCTAGCTACTAACTAGCCTGTCTTCCAGACTGTCAGTAAGTGCTTAGGTTTGAAAGTAACTAAGATACATCAATCATGCAAATACATTTCATTCCTTTAAATTACCCCCTTACGTCTCACAAACTGATCAGCAAAACAGAAAAAGATAACAGCTAGAGAAAAGAAACTTTTCAACTAAATATAAGTATCAGTGAGACGAGAAGCGGGTCTAGCTACAATCCTTCATCATCATTTCTATGTATTGACTTTTCCCAAAATAAATGCTAACACTTTCTTATAAATCCTTTGTTGTCACTTCCATTGATAAATAACCTAAGATGGTAAGACAAAGTATTGTAATTGTCATTTTTTTTAAATTTATTACGCTTTATTATGTATTACATGTTATTGAACTAATTTGTACAGTTGTTTGTCTGCAGATCAATTCTAAAGTGTTAAGAACGCAATAAAGGTGGAACAAATGTGGAACACTTAAATCCGATTTGCCATGAAAACCCAATGCGCCATCTGTGACGACACGGCTAAAAAGATTGCTATTTTCTGATTATGTACATCTATTACATGTGCAAACAGAGATATTTTTGTAGAACTTATGGAAAGAAAACAACAAAAGAAACATGTTACTCTTCACTATCCGAGTTATTCGTTCCAACGAGAGAGAGAGAGAGAGAGAGAGAGAGAGAGAGAGAGAGAGAGAGAGAGAGAGAGAGAGAGAGAGAGAGAGAGAGAGAGAGAGAGAGAGAGAGAGAGAGAGAGAGAGAGAGAGAGAGAGAGAGAGAGAGAGAGAGAGAGAGAGAGAGAGAGAGAGAGAGAGAGAGAGAGAGAGAGAGAGATGGAGAGAGTATTTTGTGACATTTATTTAAGTGGTATGTTGTATTTCTATAAAGAATATATAATTCAATGGCAAGTATCTTGATTTTTCTGTTAAGACAGATAAACATACAGATAGACAGACTAAAAAGGTTAATATATTAGAGAAAACGAGAATATTCAGTTTTGCGATCAAGGAATGTTACCATAGAAACTCATCTTGGACTGGCACTTTACACTGATATACACAAAAATAATGACCATTAATTACCAATTTTCCAGGCAGCTGGAAGTTGGAGCATTCACAGAGAATGACTGGGGTATGGGGATATAGTGAAACCTAGAGAAAATGTGTTTGGGTTTCAAGCTCTTATTTCAGTCATTATTTCAGTCATGAACAAGTACGACACATATTGTGAATTTTGCGATATTGCGAATGTATCATTCATAAATATAGTACTTCAAACTTAACCATCCGGGATGCAATTCTTTTACTAAATAGTTTTCATCCTACCTTTGAAAGATGAGGGGACATATAATAAATCAGGGTTAAAGAAGACAACCATCAGCCGTCATAGTTCGCTCAGTCTGATCAGATCGTAAACTTTCGCAACTACTTTTCTCCCGTGACGATTCAGACATCTCTATATTTTCTTATAATGAAGTCCAAATGTAAAATGAGTTCGTGAGGTTTAACAACAACAACAGCAATTAAAGAAAGCACGGCGAAAGTTAAATGTTTTCACCTCCGGTCAGTCTGCGCAGGGAGACTATACACGAAACTTCAAATTCGTCGTGAGTCTTGAGATCCGCCGCCGGCAAATTTATGCTGGTTTGATGAATTTTGAAGACAAAAATGGATAATCTCGCAAACAGTTTCCATCGCATTAAGAGGTACTGTGCGGAGTGAGCAGGCTTACCAGGATCGAGACTTCTCCCTATCGCCTAATTACAATTGTAGATTGGTTATTCTACCTTGATATACACTCAATTTTGAAATACCACCTATGTGGATGGTTTGTGCTGGTTCCGATCTATCTTTCTAACCGTCTGTCTGTCTCTCTCACTGTGTCTCAGAGCAGCTGTAGTTACATTGTTAAGTTGGCTGAAGAGGATACATGCTAGTTAAAATGCAGATCAAACAGATTCAAGGACATCCATGCGGAAAAAGTTATGCTTTTACATGGTTAGGAAAAAAATGTGTAAATATCTCCACTAGCTTGGTAATCATAGAATGCTACCATAGAGCCCCGTTACCATGGAAACACCTCTAAGACTGTCCCATTGCACTGGCATACGCTAAACTAATGAGTGTCTGACCATTAAATACCCATTTTCTAGGAACCTGGAAGTTGGGGCAATGTACATTGATAATCAAACTGAGTAAAATTTGAAAAAATGTGTTTCGTTTTCACGCTCTTATGTATATCATGAACGAGTATAACATAAATTACTTCCAATCATAACAACCCGGTTAGTATAAAGTCCAAGTCACTTTTAGTTTGGCCCGAATATTTAATGCCTATTTGCCGTTCAGCATATTTCATGTTACATTTCAAAGTTTTTGAATTCAAATTAAACTTGTAGATACTTTTTTCAACTAATGCTGAGATAAGACGTTAAAATATGAAGCATTTTTCAAATTATACCGTTCGAGCCATAATGTCACCGGGGCTTTAAAAGATTGGGGGACGAAAAAAAAAAGCATGGATAAAAAGACAATTATTTTTCTTAGATAAAACTTACACTGCTTCGAAAATTTCCCGCTGCATCTAGGAACGAACCAGAACAAAGTTTGGTCGTCCTCAAACGATTAAAATTATAAGTTTATTTCTTTGCTTTTTTCTATGTCTGCCTCTTTCTCTCTCTCTCTCTCTCTCTCTCTCTCTCTCTCTCTCTATCTCTGATTTGGAAGTGAGTTTCCCTACGATAGTTCAAAGCTATATTAAGCCCCGTCACAAACACATACTCTCAGCCTGCTCTCTCTTACACCATATCCACTTCTTCTTTTTTGACCACGTCCATAGGGCAGTGTTAGCGCGTATGACTCCTAGTCAAGGGGTCCCGGGTTCGATCCCTGGTCGCGGCGAATATCCTTTCCGACATTAGTATCCCGCCAATGGTTGATTGATCGTAAACCTAAATGGGATGATCAGCTGGAGGCTCAGAAAGGATTTAGTATTAGTACTGCTGTGAGAAATATCAGGAATCTATGGTTAGGTGGTTCAGCCGCCTCGACATGGCTGAATACTATCAAAATTGGCGTTAACCCCCCCCCCCCCAAACAACAATAATAATAACTTTCTCTGAGGCATTTCATCTCTCATGGCCGATATTCATCATTAAATGATTGGACGATTACACCAAAGAACTACAACCGGAAATTGTTGGAAATAGTTTTTTAATTCAAAGGATTTTAGTTTGAGATTAAAATAAGAACGCGAAATGAACGACTTTCGCTAAGTAACATGCATTAGAACTATCTCTGCACTCTGTGCAAACAAAACCAGATGCTTTAGACATTAGAATTTAATGATCGTACAAACATACATCACTATTAAAATGACAGTCGTATTTGAGTTACCATGGGAACCAACTATGCTGTCCGAAATAACTGGGTCCCTTCTCGATTCTTTCTCAATGTTTAACATCTTCAAGTGTTCGCCTGTCTTAGTCGACATATCGAGATGGTTATTCTGACATGATATATTCATGTACTGCCTACAAGGAGGGTTGTAAAGTGACGGACCACGTCTGACAAACAGAAATGGATTACCGATAAAATCGTCCATTTATGCCGAGTGTGAACTTTGCTTTTTTGTTGGTTTGACGACCTAAACGTTTTAACTACTGTACATTCAACCCGCAGATACGACTTTAAGATCTTCATCCAAAATTTTGCCTGTTCATAATTCATGTCCAAGACAACATATCTTACAAAGTAACGCACTTAAAATAACCTTCCTTGCATTATGACTACGATTTAAATTATATGTAGGCCCTACATGTTCACAAACTATTATTCTTTAGCTAATATCTCTCTGTTTTGTCTGATTTTGTCAATTCGCTCATCTACCTAACTGCGAAGACAATCAAACAATATTGATTTCAGTTAAAAGTAAGGTGATTTTGAATCACAATTAGGAAGTAGATATACATATATAGCTTGCCCGTGAACTATAACTAGGCCTCGAAACCTTCCACAAGCCAACCATAATTGTTTCCTTTTCAAAATTGAATGTATATCAAGGTAGAATGCCCTTTCTATGACTGAAATATTGAAAAGAGAAAAGTCTGCACTATGGTCAGCCTGCGTACCCAGAATAGTAGGTCAGAAAACGAACAAAACTTTTTGCTCTTCCGAGATGATCCGTTTTTGTGATCCGCCAAACTGACATATCGGGAATTCGCCCTTTAAACGTCGTCCATGGTCACACTGCGCGGGCTTTCCGGCATCAAAAATTTATATTTTTTACCAAGTTTTTCCACCTACCTGACTATGCAGACTATGTTTTCAGTTTTCCTCTTTCACGTGCGCAAGACCAAACTTTTTTCTTCTTATTATTATTATCTTTATTTTCAAAATAGAATAAATAAAGTGCAAAGTGTTCAGTTGCCCCGTAATTTCAGATAATATGGAGAAATGTGAATCGTTCCGGAAAAAAAGATACAAGAAATAAGTTGCTAAATGTTTCGATCTGATCAGACTGTGCCAACTATAAAGGTTGACCGTGGTCGAATCTTTGTTCTTTTTTCAGATTCTATGTTGATCGTTAATCCTACCTCTGTTTAAGATCTGGATCTCGGAGCTTATGCAGCCCATTTCACCTCCAATGAGTTCTTTTCTTTATGCACAAGTAAACAGTTACTTTTTTGTCAAGGAGGATATGATTCTTATTTATTCATTTTCCTCATGAATTTCAGACGATATGTTTTACTTTTATTATCATTTTTATTTTACGTTGGCTCAAAATCGGTGATTAAGCCATTGGCATTTTTTTTTTTAGATAGAAAAAAAACTCGTTTTTATCTAACATTCATTCCATATCCATTTGATGGGCTGATGAAACCACGTAACTACAGCTGAGCAGAAATTGGATAAGAATTTAACCTATTATTTTACATCGAGTGGGTAACAAGCTTTTCAAGCCTCGATTCTGCTTCCTGGAGAAACAGCAGTACCCGCACCATTTATGTGGGCAAATAACAGACTTAATGTCGACAGATGCTCAAAAGAATCGAACTCTGGACCTTTTGATCGTGAAGCCAATACTTTACCTCTTAACCACGCGTTAAAATTCCCCTTAGTTAATACGTTTCGGAGGCTCATTGACCGTTGGTTTACTAAATAATTCCCTTTTTTCTGATCATGTTTATGTTTTATCATTAGTCCGATTTTGAAAAAAAGTATGTTAAGTAATGTCGGCATACATATTCCAATCATTAGCTAATAAATAATTCTGATAAAAAAAGAAAAAATTGTGATTTATGATGTCGTTAATTATTTTGTAAAACAGTCAAAGTTCTGCGAGGCTTAATTCACTCCCACACAATCCCGCCTTTTTACACCCGTGAAAAATTAAATTCAGGAAAAATGTGAAAAAGGAGAATTTGCTGTAATCAGGCGATTTCTCCTTCTTTCACAATATTTGTACGGTGTTTATCCCCTTCTTTGCAGCTCCAAAACAATTTGAATTTATATATGTTGCTTCTTTCAATTTATATATATATCAGTCCAAACTTTTGTCGTCTGGTAATTGGTTAATCCGGGTCATAATTGTTCGAGAATTACAGATGAAAACGGAATCATCCATCGATTAAAACTACAGACGGCATATTTCTATCCCTTTATTGAGGTGGTCGTCTACTGACCGTTACTTAAAAGTTAATGTGTGTCTGGTTTATTTCACATTGACTGGCCGCTGCAAGAACGGTGTATCGATAACGCTAAGTCCGTTAGCCAATGTAAACTTAAAGTGGAGGAGATTTCTTCGCATGCATAAGATTTTTCGTGATGTCCCCATAAACCCTAACCCAGTACCATAAGACAAAGTTTTAGACTAGTCTAAATTCAAATTTAATCATTATTATCATTATTTGAAAACATAATGGATGATGAAAATATTAACTGTATCAAGTATTTTCCCCACAATTTTTTCTCGGGCTTTTTTTTCTTTGGGGCGTAAAAAGGGTGGGATTGTGTGGGATTGGGTTACATAGGCAATTAAACGACCGTGGCATAAAACTCAAAACAACAATATTTGCTAGAAACATCGGCGAACATTCAAAATTGCTCTGTGTGATTGCCCAGAATGTTCAGTGTCTTCGCATTCGGCTACGCATGCTTGAAACTGCGACACGTGCAGCCTTATATCCATTTAAAAAGTGCTTAGATGACATTTTTTCGTCGAGAGAGATAACTCATTTAGTTCGAATCAATTTCAGCTCAATTCAAAAGCAATATTAATCATTTTGTGACCTACCTGAATAAAATTTGGGTTAATTAACAACATTCATCAAATGCGGTCAACAATTAAGAGAAACAAAATACGTGACTGTCTGGCATAGCAAATCAAAGTTTCCTGAAAACGTACCGAGTAATGATGATTGAATACTAGTAACGATAATTGTGCCTATTTTCACAGCATTCGAAAGATGTTAAAGAAATCAATATCTGCCTTTTGAACAAATCACTGTGCACATCTAAAGTTATGATTTATCCGTTATCCAGGAAAAACTGACTAATTGACAAAACCTTTTTTTCAATTTAAAAGAACTTATCTTTCTGACTCACGCAGCAAGAACAACAAAACAATATCTTAAAATCTGACAAATTACACCTGTTTTTTGTAAATTAACCTATTACCAGACCACAAAATTCAAGCCTAGTTCAAAGAAGGTTGATTTTTATTTGATAGAAACCTAATCCTGTTTTGGGGGTTTGAAGAGATTGTTGATAGTGAAGAAATTGCTTAGAACAAGTAATTTCTTCATTTTCCACAGTGGATTTTAATTTCGTCCGAGCCCAATTTGTATAACCACAAACTGGAAATTACCTTGTCGCAAATTTACTTAAACTGCCCTTAGCCTAACCGGACGCATACAATACACAAAATTGTAAACAAATTGTTTCGATCATTGCTACTATCTGAATTTCTTTGAAGATTTCGTCAAAGAGTCATCTTCAGTGTGTTCCATAAAGGTTGGACACTCAGTGCTGACGGGTAAACAGCAAAGTATCATTGCATTTTCAAGTTAAGAATTATCAAGAGGAGTAAAGGTAAACAGGACGGTCACGTGATTTATACAGGCTATAGGGGTTTTCCACTAGTGATGAACGCATCGACAAGTCATTTGACCAATCCATTATCAATGTGTAAGTTTTACAAGCAAGTAGAGAACGAACTTTCTTTGGTTACAGGGAACTAATACAGTTTCCCGCGATCTATCACATTTTGGGGCATGTAAACAAAGATCATAGTGACCCCTGATTTGTCCATAAAATATCAAGACGAATCTAACGTTTGATCCGATCAATTGATACTCTATTAATAACTTAGGAGCAAAAAGGATAACATTTTAATGCATTTCGGCCCTTGAAGAGCGTTTTTTATACCCTAGGGTAGTTTTCGAAAAATGAAGTAGGTCCTAAAACTAGCTGCGCGAGGAGGGTTATCTTAAAATGATGTCATAACTCATTGATAAAAGGGATCATGCCATGTCACAATTAAGTTATTTTGACGGATGAATGATTGTTCTTGAATTTGATATGGTTTGACTCCCTTTCAATTTCTGGGGATGAGCTATTTGCTATTTTCTTATGATGGTCGCCTATGAAAAACGGAATAGTTCCCTGTAACCTATGATAATTATGGATGATATAGACTCGCTCCCAGTTTCACTGATATTTATAAGTGAGAAATGTATAATTTTAGTTGAAAAAAAAAATCTATATCTAGCTAGCTGTTATCTCTCTGTTTTGCTTGTCAGTTTGTAAGACGCAAGGGAGATAACTTCGAGGAATAAAATGCATTTGCATGATTGATGTACAGTTACTGTCAGCCTTGGAGACAGGCTATGTATGATACTGTCACATAATTGTTCTCTAGCCACAAGTTAAAAAATGCCATCGTTTGGTTAAAAAATATTCCTGTGTCCTATAGTCTACTGACATGTCGAAAGGTAGCGAAGATGCATGGGATCTAACAAAGATTTCAGTGACGTGACGAAGAGTTCTCTCAACGTATTACAAATAAAGGTTATAGATCTGTATCGACGTGTGGATACATACCCGCAGTTATAAGAGCCTAAGGTCTTGGGTTCAAATCCTTCCATCACCGTTTGTTTTTACATTCCTTATTTGTTTAAGCCTATCCTTCATTTATTTTCCGAGGTACTATGAAAATCCGTTGTGCTTACTTAACTCTTTACTGTATAATCACTGTTTTTTAAGTCTATGCAATTTTATACTAAAATAAATATTGTGGTAAATGAAGAAATTGATTGATACAAGCAATTTCTTCATTTTTCACAATATTTTCTAGCACATACAATGGTTTCGTTTCAAATTGCACTCACTTTTCATTCTCGTCTGCAATATGTTTCAAATTGGGACAGTATAAAATTTTGAGAAACAGGTGAAAGGGTTAAAGTCTTTTAGATCAACTATTTGTTCATTTGCAATAATTTACAATAATTTACATTGTATTTAGTTTTCTGGTGTTGAAAATTTCTATAAGCGAAAATACAAGATACATCTTGTTGTTATTTATCTTGCTGACTCTATGTCTATTAGTTGTCATATTTCCAATGACCATAAATTTTCTGATTTGGCTTTATACTAAAACTTGCGGGGATGATCTAAGCATAATATTCTAAAACAAACAAACAACTTGATTAGCCATTTCCTGTTTTCAAAAAAATTACACTGGTCAAATTTGAAAGAAGTTGCTGACGACAATTAAAATTTAGTGTAATTTGAAAAGTAACCAGCCTACAGGTTAGAAAACATTGTAGGAAAGAAGAAATTGCTTGTTAAAAGCAATTTCTTCTTTTCTCACAAAGTTTTCTGAAATATGTAATCACACAAAATGGGTTGTACAGGAAAGAGTGAAAGAATACTTAGGTAGGAAACTTTTTTTACTGACTATGTAGCGAACAAGAATAATGAAATTCTGGTTTTCACAAAAAGTTGCTTTTTTTCTGTACCCATGTTGCTTTTGAAAATATGACTCTGGAAGAAAAAGTCCCTGATGCCTTTGAATTTCCTAGAAATGATCATGTGACCTTTTATAGGTTATGTGATATTAGAGGAGTGTTATACGTTCCGTTCAATTATGGCTTTCTGGAAATACAACTACATTGTATTAACGAGTTTAAATGAATGATCTTATCTTTACAAATTTGCTTTCCTGTGAAACTTCCACGTGACCTTAACCGAATTCGAAACTGGCAAAGTCTTTCGTTCGTGTTAAAATAATATCAGTTCTAATTAACATTTACGGAAATATGGTACGTAGACCAGGATAGAACCTCCGTGTCGTCAAAGTAGTATTTTCTAAAGTTGTTATTTTAACCAAATTATAAAGTTGATATGCAGTGGTGTGTGAAACTGTTCAGTGACGATCAATTACAGTGCTTACATCACTTTGATTCTTGGGAGGCGTATAGGAAAAATCAGACAATTGACCAATCGCGTCTGTCACTCAAATAACAAGTGCACCATTGAAATCATTCAGTTGGACCTGAAATGGCCGCCATTTTTGTAAACCCTATTTGTTGGTTTGGCGACTTAAACGTCGTAACTACAGCTTATTCAAGCTGTAGTTACGACTTTTATGTCACCACCAAACTATTTGACTTTTTATAACATGCTATTGACCATAAATTTTGCACTTCCAAATAAAAATCATTCACAATGTATGTAATGACTTATCAAATTTCATATATATTCAAATTTATTCTGTCTCTCTCCCTCCATATTCTAAAATCAATTGTTAATGCATAATGATAAGTTTTTACCATCATGGAGGCGGTGTTCCTCATATCAGAGATTACTATCATTATATTGGTTGTAAAGGAACTATACAATTCTATAATAAACTTATCACATTCCCACACTGTGAAGCTTTTTTACGCCCCTCAAGAAAACAACTGTAAAAACATTGTGTAAATGAAAAAAAATGCTTGCTACAAGCAATTTCTTTATTTTTCACAATGTCTTCTAACTAGAACGTTGAAAATGTTTTAATTAAATTCTGTAGAGGATTTTATTCAGCATGACAAGGGTTAAAGAAGTACTATTTAAAATCGTTCGTTTTTCCTGTAAGATTGAAGTATCTTTCAAGATTTAGGCTGTAGCTGCTTAGAATAAGGGGGGTTTGTGTGAATATATTGAAACCAAGGTCATTCTACATCTCTTATGACTACATATGTTTAAAATAGACCTATTTTTAGAGGTCTCTGCTATACCTAATACATATATTCATTATATGTTTTCGTGACGAGTCAAAACTGACAAATTATGAAGAACTTGTTTTATTTTCAATTCTTGACAGGAGTTACCCCAGTCCGAGTCTATTCGGCAAATCTCGTTCGATCTCCGGACCGAGAGTCAATGTTTATAAACAATATTTGTTCATGTGATGACCTCGATTATTTCTATCCAGATCTTATTTTTGGTTTCTTTGCACCGGATCTTAAGGTAAATTGGTCCAGGAAAATGGCTGTGCGAGATTCCCTTTTTAGATCCGATCTCTTTGCAATGGGTTTAGGTTGAAGCATATTCGCCTTTTACGGTTCGACCTTTAGGCTATTACTTTCGCCCGAAATACTGTTGTTCTATTTCTCTAACATGTGTATCAGTTACAATTAAACTATCGCTTGCCAACCCAAATTACTTGTAATTTATTACAAGAAACATGCAACAAATAGGTAATTTGTTGGTAGGCGACTTAAAAGTTGTAACTACAGCTTGTAAAAGCTGCATATACGACGCTAACCCATTACAGCTAGTACTAGGCGACAAAATTTCAGACTGATCCAAATAGAAAGAAGTTGCTGACGATATTTCATGTTGTCATGAAATTGGAAAATAAGTGCCAAATGGGATAGTAAACTTTTTGAGAAAAGGAGAAGTAGCTTTTTAAGAGCAATTTCTCTTTTCTCCTACAATAATTTCTTGACCATATTTCTTCATTATGTGGAAGTGGGTTAAGTCACCAAACCAGCAAAAATGCTTCACATTAACCCTTGTCATGCTGTATAAATTAATTTACTGAATTGCTGTCAAATGAAAGGGCTGAAAGCACCGATAGAACTTGTTCAAAAATCATTTTTATTTAGAAATCAACTTTTAAAGCAACTCTGGCAGGAAAAGTACAAGCAGGGGGTATAGACTAATATAAACCTGCACATAAGTGCAGTCTGATCTTAGTCTACACCTCCTACCAAAACCGGAATATTCCGAGTTCAGCATGACAAGGGTTAATGTCTGCTAATGTTGGACTTCATAGTTCACTTTCTGTCTAAATGAATCATTTAATTAGTCAACTGACTCTTTGAAATCTGCTATTGGTCAAATATATGCATGCAATCTTGCAGGTTATACAGTCTCTTTCTATCAGTTTATCTATTTACACCTTTTTGTCTTACCGAAATCCCTTAAACCTTTGACTGATATTTCTGTTGAAATGTAAGCACTTTAACCCGTTCCCACTCAGTGACGCATTTAGACGCCCCCAAGACAAAAAGCTTCGGAAAACATTGTGGAAAATGAAGAAATAGACCATTTCACGCAAAGCGTCAGAGGACTAAAAAGTCTGTATCAGTTAGACGCTTTCAAACAAAAACAACAACAACAATTTTCCACTGAGGGGGGGGTTTACTTCCAGTTTTATTTTTCGAAAGCAGTATAATTAAGTCCAGTCATTTTTACTTCTTAGTCCGAGTTTTTACAATGAAAAGTATTTGGCAAAATGATGTAGATAATATTGTTGGAAATATAACATCTGTTCGTTACAATATTTTTTTCTCTGTTGCTCCAGTAATGTTCTTCAGAAGCTTTAAAAGTGTGCTTAAGGAATAAATGACGGGTGTTTTATTTCATGATATTTTTTCACTATATACTATTTCACTAATTGTATTATAACCGGATATATTGTATAAGTTGGAACAAATGCCTGTAATGTATGAAGGTGAATGCACCATGGAAAGGTCATTAACTCGTTTTGTATCCGACAACAACTGGAATCACCAAAAACTCAGGTTCTTTACTTCAAGAAAAATTGAAGTCATGATATTTTTGCGAGGAAAGATGACATAAAAGATCAATGTAGATCAGACATTATATTGACGTTTGGTGACGTAAATGTCTTAACTACATATTATCTCAAATTGTATTTACAACCTTTTGGTAGCCTATTGATGATATTCTGGATATGATATACATATTTGCCCCTTGATCAAGTAAGGCTAGATTTTTAAGTATTAGAGCTAGATATTTTAAAATGAAAGCCAACCTCGCAATATATCCTCCAGCCAAAAAACAAATTCAAAAATCCCTTTAATGAAAATATACGTATTCACTTTAATTGCTTAACCCATTCCAACTCAACAAAATTTTAGACTGGTCCAAATTGAAAGAAGCTGCAGACGATATTTTCAAGTTGGTGGAATTTAAATTTTCTTTGTCTTTTTGGATAGAAAACATTGTTGATAATAATGAAATTGCTTGATACAAGCAATTTCTTCATTTTCCACAATGTTTTCCAAAGCTGTTTTCTTGAGAGGCGTAAAAAGGAGGGCTTGTGTGGGAATGGGTTAAAAGATAAACACCATGTCATACAACCTTGCCGATTGAAACGACCCCTGGTTGCATCCTTTGATCAATCAAGGAATTAGTATTTGGCGGCATATCGGTTGAAACATAAAAAGATACAATTTGTCTAATCAAATCATAAATTTGACCAAATAAATGTATGAGTGTTTATCGGATTCTTTGTGACACGTTGTGGGTTACATGATAACCCCATATGTATCGTGATTTACCAAAGGGAAATCTTTACATCAAGGCTGTAAACAGATCATTCTTCTGATCAACTCTCTCATATCATTATCTTTACATTTAATCATTTTTATTTTCATACTTTCATACTTTTCAACATCGTCATGATCAATACCATCTATGTAATTCATTCATCATCCAAATAATGCTTCCTGTTTGCATTACAATATATTCCTTTCAGTTCGTTGCATGGCACTTTATTTTACGAAAGTGGATTATTCATATCAAGAAAATGTTTCCTCCGTTTAAAAACTGATATGCTCTAGTGCGGTTATGCTTGTTATTAAGAAATGAAAGGAAGAGAGAGAGAGACACACACAATCTACATTGATTGACACACAGACAGAATCAAATATTTCAAAAACAGCATGCATGCTTTGTTGTTTATTTGCAATGATTGACGTGCCTTTGATTGATGCATATTCGCAATTTTCACCAATCAACCCTTGTCATGCTGAACCCGGAATATTCCTGTTTGAGCAGGAGGTGTAGACAAAGATCAGCCTGCACATATGTGCAGTCTGATCTTAGTCTGCACCACCTGTTTGTTTCATTCAAACCAGAATTGTTCATAAAAGTTTTCAATTTAAATATTGACTTGCAACTAGGCATTCCAGTGATTTCAGCCCCTTGATTTTGGTGCAATTCTAAACAGAATTTTTATTCAGCATCATAAGGGTTAATGTGCTCGAAAAATTCGGATGGCTTGTCTTTTGTGTAGTGTAGATAGTTGGAAATTTTAGAAAAAAAATCATCAAGTGATCATTCAGTGTTTGTGCCGGGAGTTTTACTGTAACTCTATATTTTTTCCTTTCTTGTATGCGTGTGTGTGTGTTGGTGGGTGGGGTGTTTTTTTTTTAAAAAAATCTTATTACATTGAGAATATTATTGCCATTGCCAGAAATGAGGAACATCACATTTCATATGGCCTTGATACCAGGCTGTTTTAAACTCTATTTTATTTATCATTTATAAATGATATCAATAATATTAGTCGCTACAACTAGTCTGCTCACAGGTTGAGACATTTTTTTAACAAAATTTTGATTTTTTAACTTTTATTTTTTGCTTGTTCAACATAGCCAATTTATATAGGATTATATACTGATAATATATCAACTCCCTGCAACCGATCACATGACTAAGTCTAGGACAAATATTGCATGTAACAAGATTTGATTTGACGTATGGGCTGTGAGAGCGTGAAAAGGTCTATTGCTTGTGACAATTATTTCTACCTAGATAGTTTAAATTGTTGTCTGCAACTCCTTTCAATTTTGGCTAGTCTAAACTTTTGTCATCTGGTAATGGGTTATTAAAGGCGCAATAGCCTGATTTTGTTATTGAAATAAATCTTTAATTGCAATTAAAGACATTTTTTGTTCACACATCATGTAAATAACTGCTGAACAGTGAGAGGGAAAATATGCACTAAGTGATATCATTCCATTAAAAAAATGAGGAACACTAATAAGCTCCAACAGGAAGTTCCACTTCAATATTTAACCCATTCCCAAATGACAAAATTTGAAACTGATCCAATTGAAAGAATTTCCAGACGACAATTCAAAATGTGTTGAACTTGATGAATAAGTACAAAATAGGAAAGAAAATAGAAAAGAAAAAAATGCTTGTTACAAGCCATTTGTCCTTTACTCACAATGTTTTTTAACACATAAAGATGTAGGATTCAGTGGGAATGGGATAAATCATTAGGTTATCATTTGGCATACGGTAATTCATATGCCAGTAACATGTTACAAGTAAAATGGTTGGTTGGCGACCTAAACATCTTAACATTCAAGCTGTAATTATGATGTTTAAGTCGCCAAACCAAAAAAAAGCTGCATATAGATGTTGGCCTACTCACTCGCATTCCCACTGTCTATATCAATTATTTGTTTAGTTGGTTGATTGATTCTTTGACAGACACAATCCCCCAATTATTGCAATACATGTATGTAATCAGAAAGATAGAACATTAATTTACAAGCAACTAATTATCTTGACTTCTTCATATTGAGATATGTATAATGATACACCTCTCAAATTGTGTCCTTGTTATCATAATAAAGGGAGTCAACCATTATAAATGAAATCATTGTACTATTTTGATTGCCTCCCTTTACCATTGATGGCATTTGCCAAACACTTGACCTATTCCCATAAACATAAAACTTATCCTACTCCCACACATTGACACTTTTGGACACCCCTAAAGATAAGCAATTGGGAAAACATTGTGTGAAAAAAAATGAAATTTCATAATCTTGATATTGTTGTCTACAACTTCTTTAATTTTGGATCAGTAAAAATTTTCTTGTGAGGTAATTGGTTAAAGATTAAGCTTAACCCATTACCTGACAGCAAAATTTCAGACTCAAGTCCAAATTAAAAGGGGCTAAATATGATAATTAAAAGTTAATGAAATATTCACTTTTTCAACTTCCTGGGTAGAAAACATTGTGAAAAATGAAGAAATTGCTTGTAGCAAGCAAATTCCTCTTTTTAAACAATGTTTTCCAAATCGTTTTCTAGAAAGGTGTCAAAAAGCTTCAATGTGTTGGAATGTGCTAGGTATGTAATAGAAATGTATAATTCCATTACAAACAATATAATGACATTAATTTGTGATATGAAGAACACCTCCTTATGGGAAAAGTTCATTATGCATGAACAATTAATTTTAGAATGTGGAGGGAGAAAGACAGAATAAATTTGAATATGTGGTATGAAATTTGATAAGTCATTACATACCTTTTGAATGTTTTTATTAGCTCACCTGAGCACAACGTGCTCAAGGTGAGCTTTTGGTATCACCTTTTGTCCGTCGTGCGTCGGAAGGCGTCAACAATTCTTTAAACATCTTCTCCTCAGTAACCACTGGGCGGAATTCAACCAAACTTGGTAGGAATGTTCCTTGGGTGACCCTTCTCAAAAGTTGTTCGTGGATTTTTGATTGACCCCCAAATATGGGCATGGCAGGGCGTGGCAGGGCATGGCAGGGCATGGCAGTTTTTGACTTTGAAATCTTTAAACATCTTCTCCTCAGTAACCATTGGGCCAATTTCAACCAAATTTGGTATGAATGTTCCTTGGGTGACCCTTTTCAAAAGTTGTTCGCAAAATTTTGATTTATGACCAAATATGGGCGTTACAGGGCGTGGCAGTTTTTGACATAAAAATCTTTAAACATCTTCTCCTCAGTAACCATTGGGCCAATTTCAACCAAACTTGGCACGAATGTTCCTTGGGTAACCCTTCTCAAAAGTTGTTCTCGGAATTTTGATTTATGCCCAAATATGGGCGTTGCAGGGCGTGGCAGTTTTTGACTTAAAAATCTTAAAACATCTTCTCCTCAGTAACCATTGGGCCAATTTCAACTAAATTTGGCATGAATGTTCCTTGGGTGACCCTTTTCAAAAGTTGTGCGGGAATATTGATTTATGCCCAAATATGGGCGTGGCTGGGCGTGGCAGTTTTTGACTTAGAAATCTTTAAACATCTTCTCCTCAGTAACCATTGGGCCAATTTCAACCAAACTTGGCATGAATGTTCCTTGGGTGACTCTTTTTAAAAGTTGTTAGCAGAATTTTGATTTATGCCCAAATATGGGCGTGGCTGGGTGTGACAGTTTTTTACTTTCAAATCTTTAAACATCTTCTCCTCAGTAACCATTGGGCCAATTTCCCTTTTCAAAAGATGTTCGCGGAAATTTGATTGACCCCCAAATATGGGCGTGGCAGGGCGTGGCAGTTTTTGTCTTTGAAATCTTTAAACATCTCCTCCTCAGTAACCATTGGGTCAATTTCAACCAAACTTTGCATGAATGTTCCTTGGGTGACTCTTTTCAATCAAAAGTTGTTCGTGGAATTTTGATTTATGCCCAAATATGGGCATTGCAGGGCGTGGCAGTTTTTGACTTTGAAATCTTTAAACATCTTCTCCTCAGTAACCATTGGGCCAATTTCAACCAAACTTGGTAGGAATGCTCCTTGGGTGACCCTTTTCAAAAGTTGTTCGTGGATTTTTGATTGACGCCCAAATATGGGCGTTGCAGTTTTTGACTTTGAAATCTTTAAACATCTTCTCCTCATTAACTATTGGGCCAATTTCAACCAAATTTGGTATGAATGTTCCTTGGGTGGCCCTTTTCAAAACTTGTTTGTGGAATTTTGATTTATGCCCAAATATGGGCATGGCAGTTTTTGACTTAGAAATCTTTAAACATCTTCTCCTCAGTAACCATTTGGTGTCCTTTTCAAATCGTGTTTAGGAAATTTGATTGACGCCCAAATATGGGCCTGGCTGTTTCTTTATTTAGAAATCTTTAAATATCTTCTCCTCAGTAACCAAACTTGGCATGAATGTTCCTTGGGTGAACCTTTTTCAAAAGTTGTTTGTGAAATTTGATTGACGCCCATATTTGTGAAATTTGATTGACTCCCAAATATGGGCGTGGCAGGATGGGGCAGTTTTTTATTTAGAAATCTTAAAATATCTTTTCCTTAGTAATCATTGGGCCAATTTCAACAAAACTTGGCATGAATGTTCCTTTGGTGACCTTATTCAAAAGGTGTTTGCAGAATTTTGATTTACGCCAAAAATATGGGCGTGGCAGGGCGGGGCATTTTTTTTACTTTGAACATCTCCTCAGTAACCATTGGGCCAATTTCAACTAAACTTAAATGGATTTTCCTTTTCAAAAGTGTTGGCAAAATTTCGAATCATCTTACATTAGTCAGGTGAGCGATTTTAGGGCCATTCTGGCCCTCTTGTTTGAAAGTGCAATTTTGAGCTCCACTGACCATAAGCCAGGGAGCTATTGTCATGGCATGTGATGTGTGTCTGTCAGTCTATGCCTAAATTTTTACTTTAAAAATTGTCTTCTCAAAGAGTTTGGAACAAAATTCAACAGAATTTCACAGAAATGATCCTTGGGTGACCCTTTATCAGATTCATTAAAAGAATATTGATCAGGTGAAAAACATGGCTTTCCCATTCCCACTCAGTCCCTCCTTTTTACGCCCCTCAACGAAAAAGCTTTGGAAAACATTGTGGAAAATGAAGAAATTGCTTGGATCAAGCAATTTCTTCATTATCCACAATGTTTTCTATCCAAAAAGTCAAAGAAAATTTAAATTCCAGCAACTTGAAAATACCGTCTGCAGCTCCTTTCAATTTGGACTGGTCTAAAAGTTTGTTGAGTTGGAATGGGTTAATAGGCAGTCTCAGCTAGTTTCCATATATAGTAGAAGATTTGAAAATCTTCCCTTAGAAACTATTGATTGATTTTAACTGAATTTTATAGGAATGATCCTTAGGTGACAATTTATCAGATTTCTTCAAAGAATTTTGATCAGATTAAAATCATGGCTTTCATGGTCGGAGTTTATTTCAGTATATGGTGAAAGCTTCAAATTTCTTTTTGTCAGAAACCAGCTAATGAATTCCAAACAAATTTCACAGGAATGATCCCTTTGTGCATCTTTATCAGATTCCTTGAGAGAAGTTTGATCAGATTTAAACAATTTGGACTAGTCTAAAATCTTGCTGTCTGGTAATGGGTTAATGTCTTTTGACCTCAATTTTCATTCAGGGTAATATGAATTTGAAATTAAAAAGAAAACTACAAAAATGGTAGACCATGTGATGACGTCTTTGATAGCTGAGCAACCAAGTCAATATGGTACATGTTTATGGGGATAGATATTAACCTTTTACCAGATTCCAAAATTTTAGATTGATCAAATTACGAGAATTAAAACTTAATGAAGTTTTAAACTTTTTTAAACTTTCAGGATTAAAAATTATTGCGCTAAACGAAGAAATTGCTTGTTACAAGCAGCTTTTCCTAACTTTTCACAATGTTTTTCCAATTGTTTTTCTTAAGGGGCACCAAAAACATCACTTTGGAATGGGTTAAATGTGTCGGGAAATAAGAGAATCAGTTTTTCTCTATATACTAGATTAACCCATTATCAGACAGCAAAATTTTAGACTGTTCCTAATTGAAAGGAGTTGCAGATGACAATTTAAAGTTTATGAAATTTTAGATTTTTACAACCTTCTATATGAAAAAGATTGTGTGAAATGAAGAAATTGCTCATTTTGCACATTGCTTTTTGCAATTTAAAGTCTGACCTTGAACAGACTGACGGGGATTTTTTTTTTCATTTCAATTGTTAAAAAAGCTTTAGATGATATAGTGGCTATCAAAACTACTTTCCAGTTGTTTTCATATCCCTGAGAAAGAGATTGTGGCTTCAGCCCACTGTTACTCATGATGTTACAGCTGGTTGGTTGGATAGGGGTTTAACCCATTACCATACAATGAAGCTTTTTGTTGCCTCTAATCAATTGGGAAAATGCTACACAGCTTGTACAATTGCTTGTAAAAAATAATTTCTTCATTTTATACAATATTTTCTACCAAGAAAGTTGAAAAATCTATTATGTCACAAACTGATATCATTGTCTGCAATTCCTTTCATTTTGGACCAGTCTAAAATTTTGTCATCTGGTAATGGGTTAAGTGCCTTACCAGTCAGCCTTTCAATGTGATGTTAGGCTCAAACCAGTGACTGTCAGATCACTAGTCAGGGAACTTCAGGCCACTCAGGCAATTATACAATCAAGGACTTGTAGATAGGGATCAACATTAACATGCAATTTTTCCGATGTAATCCCTTTTCTTGTGATCCTGCAGGGTCACAATAGTAATTGATATTCTGATAACTAATCTAATCTAGATTCATCCCAGCTGTAATCAATTTAGAACGTGAGGGACCCACACCTTCAGACTCTAGAACAGTAAAAATCCTTTTTGCTGTTCGTTTCGGCTTAACTCATTCCCACACAATGACGTTTTTTACCTCAAGAGAGATGCTTTGGAAATCATTGTGGAAAATGGATAATCGTAAACCTAAGTGGGATAGCAGCTGGAAGCTAGGAAAGGATGAAGTGGTAGTACTGGTGTGAGAAATACCAGGAATCCATTGATAGGTGCTCCACCTGTCACAATATGACTGAAATACTGTTAAAAGTGGCGTTAAACTCCATTCAATCAACTCCATTCAATCAATCAAAAATCATTTTTTTTAGACAGGTCCAAATTGAAAGGAACTGTTGCCAATGATACAAAGTTAATGAAATTTTAGATTTTTTTAAACTTTCTGGGTAGAAAAAAATGTGGAAAAATAAGAAATTGCTTGTTCAAAGCAATTTCTTCATTTTACAAAATGTTTTCTGATTTTTATATTTTTTTTTTTTAGGGACGTCAAATAGCATCATCAATTGTTTGGTAATAGGTTAACCCATTCCCACACAGTGAAATTTTAGACCAGTCCAAATTGAAAGATGTTGCAGACGACAATTTAAAATTGTTGACACTTTTAGAATATTTAACTTTTGGGGTAGAAAACATTGTGGTTAATGAAGAAATTGCTTGTAACAAGCAATTTCATCATTGTCCACAATGTTTTCCTAAGCTTTTATATTGAGGGGTGTTTAAAAGCGTCGCTGTGTGGGAATGGGTCAAAGCAGAAACAAAGCCAGTCCCTTTTTGAAAGGTATCTTTAACTTTTCCTTTTCTATCCCTGATTTTTAAGATCCTGTGTTTTTTTTTTCTGAGAAAACATTGTGGAAAAGAAGAAATCGCTTTATTTTCAATATTTTCAACTGAAATTTATGATTATTTTTCTAATGAAATCAATTATTAATTTCTTCATTATCCACAATGTTTTCTTCCCAAGAGACAAATATTTTTAAGATGTGACTAAGTAAACACTGTTGTCTTCAACCTCTTTGAATTTGGACCAGTCCAAAATTCTATCATCTGGTAATTGGTTAAATGACACACAAATTTCAGTTCATTCTACTATACGGTGACTACCTCTGTCATGCTGAAACCAGAATACTTACCGGTACTTTTCTGGCACTTAAAAAGAGACAAAGATTAGGCTGCATATATGTGTAGTATGATCTTAGTCTACACCTCCTGCTTATTCCTTTTCAACCTGAGTTATTTATGAAATAAGTTTTCAAAAGAAATATAGATCCAAAATCTGAACTTTCAGTGCTTTCATCCCCTTGGTTCTATTGCTTTTCTGATAAAGGTTTTATTCAGCAAGGGTACTAAATGCTATATACCAGTATATTACATGTGATTCAAGGCAAGAAATTGGAAAGATGGGAAAGACAAAAAGAGATGAAGAAATTGTAATTTTAAAGGCCTAAATTATTGTGAAGGATTATTTGATGATAATATGTAAATCATTCTCTAACCCATTACCACTAAAAAAAGTCCTCTTTTGTTATAACACTCAAAAAGGAGGAAATTAAATAAATAGATTACCAAACTAAAAAAAAAAAATGAGAAAACATTTTGGAAAATAAAAGTGCTTATAAGTTTCTTATTAGTATCTATTTCTGAATTTCCAAAATTGTTTTCTATGAAATTTTATAATCTTGAATTTCACTTCTTTCAGTTTATATTGGTCTAAAGTTTTATTACCTGTATAGATGTACAAGTTATGATGATTGATCAAAGGGCAAGTTTGTTTATACAGGTACAATAATGTATAAAGAAATTGACCTTTGTTCAATTACTATAACTTGTACATCAACTATAGCTAGAACTCTTATTATGCTAAGGTCTGTATAAGAAGGTGTGATTCCCACACAGTAAAATTTTAGACTATTTCAAATTGAAAGGAGTTGCAGACAACATTTCAAAAATAATGAAATTTAGATTCTTTCAACTTTCTGGGTAGAAAATATTGTGTAAAATGAAGAAATTGCTTGTCACAAGCAATGTTTTAGACAATGTTTTCCTAATTATTGTTCTTCAGAATAAGCTGTAGTTATGAGGTTGCCAACCAACTATTCTACTGTTTTATTACATGCCACTGGTTATAAATTTTGCAAAATAACACTGTTTAAAATAGAAGAGAAATTCCTGTCGGAGTCAATGGGCAGGACTAACAAATTAAGTGAGCGGGGCCAGCAATTTGGTCAATTGTTACCAATATTCATTATTTTCCAGTTTATGGAAATTAACATGTAACAAGGTATGAAAAGGTCGATCAGTAGCCTAAATGTTGTAACTAATGCTTGAATTAGCTATAGTTGTAAGGTTTTGGTCACAAAACCAACAAAAATACTGCAAATGTCAACCCATGACTGAGTTTAATGTTCACATCCCGTCTTACTGTATGATTTGATTATAGTGTATAAATTTTATAATTGATAGCCTCAACCTGTCAATTATTGGAATTGCCTATGGATTTTATGATTGACAACCAAAACCTGTCAATTATTGGAATTGTCTATGAATTTTATAATTGACAGCAATGACCTGTCAATTATTGGAATTATCTATGAATTTTATGATTGACAACCACAACCTGATAACTATTGGAACTGTCTGTGAATTTTATGATTGACAACCACAACCTGATAACTATTGGAATTATCTATGAATTTTATGATTGACAACCACAACCTGATAATTATTGGAACTGTCTATGAATTTTATGATTGACAACCGCAACCTGATAATTATTGGAACTGTCTATGAATTTTATGATTGACAACCACAACCTGTCAATTATTGGAATTGTCTATGAATTTTGTAATTGATAACCACAACCTGTCAATTATTGGAATTTAAACTATTCCAATGAGTGAAAACAACATAGGTTTTACTGCAAACTTTTTGGATTCAACGTACATTGCTTTATCTTAACCTTAGATTAGCCCCTTATAAGATAGCAAAATTTTGTATTTGTTCAAATTCAAAAAGTTGCAGACAACAATTGCATTTGAAACAGTTCTTAAATTTTTTCCTTTTGGGGTTGAAGACAGCATTGAAAAAAAAGAAATTCCTTGATACAAGTAATTTCTTCATTTCCAACATCGTTTTCAAGAGCTGATTGTTTGGGATTGTAAAAACATGGGATTGTATGGGAATGTGTTGATGGAAATGATGTACACTATGATTATTCCAATACAATTTGAAACTACCAGCAGTAGAATTGAAACGCTAGTGTCTAATGTGGCAGTAAATTTTGTGACAAATCTTGTTACGTGTAATTTCTCTCTATCTCAACATGTTTTTCATAAGTTACATTCTTTAGTGCTTCAAAATGCAAGATTCAGTGGTAATAGGTTATCAAATTACTAGAAGACAAACATTTGGACTGGTTGCAGATGAAAACTGCAAGTTGGTAGATAGAATTTCAAATTTTTCTTTTTTTTTTCAGGTTAGAAAACTATGATGAAAATGCAGTAATCTGCTTATTACAAGCAGTTTATCCATTTTCCATATTGCTTTCTTAAGGGCAAAAAAAAGTGGATTGTGTGGGAAGTGTTGTACAATACTATTTACTTCTACTGACAGTACAATAGAGTTATATATTTCTTTTTTCAGCGGACACTTTACATTTGTAGATGGAGTGAGAGTGTGAGATTACTTGAACTTTAATCGGATAAAAGGATGGAGGAGCATTACAAATCTGCACGTGAGGAGATGACACGTCCTCGTCTATACTTATGTTACTACACTTGATAATAACCTGCCATCACTATACTATTTGTGCTAGCTTTATTAGATACTGTTGGTGATTACAAAGAGATAATCTGTTGCGTATTAGATGCCATCGGTGTTGGCTTTTACATACTATTGGTGTTGGCTATTAGTTATAATTGATGTTGCATAATAGTTAATCCTGTGTTTTAGTGCTGAAGTAAGAAATAATAACTGGATTGGAATATGGGTAAAAGTGGGAGGATAAATGGCCGCAGATTTTTCTGGTCCAAAAAAAGTGAACCTGAGACCGAGGTACAAGGGACAGATTTGCTTCATACAGAGAGGAATGGAAGTGCTAAAGCTATGAATCAAGAGGCAGCAGGAGAGTTTGTGCCAAGGGATGGTGGGTGGGGGTGGGTTGTTTGTCTCACCTCCATGTGGGCCAATGGTACCGTGTTTGGGATAATCAACACATTTGGGATCATCTATGTTGCTATGAGGGATCACTACAGTAAAGACGATCCAGAGGTCTCCCTTAAAACAGGTAATTTATTGTAACCCTTAATCCATTCCGACTCAGTCCCTCCTTTTTACACCCCTCAAGAAAAAAGATTGGGAAAACATTGTGAATAATGAAGAAATTGCTTGTAACAATCATCTATCCAAAAGACGAAAAAAGGTTAAAATGTCACCAACTTTCAATTTGGACTGGTCTAAAATTTTATTGTGTGGGAATGGGTTAAGATGAAAAGGGACCTTCAAGGAACTCTGTGAGTCGAATACTTAAAGAAGAGTTCAAATATAGCAAATTTTGATTTCATATAGTATTCTAAAACAAATATAAGGTAGAATGACCTTTCAGATTTCTAGAATCAGAAAATCAAACAAGAGCACAAAGTTTCAACCCTGTTCAGACTGCAAAGGCTCTACATTTTTTTTACATCCAAGAAGGCACTTTCTTGTCTGGTGGGTCACATCTATTATTTAGACCTTTACAGATTACGGATGTTTCCAATATCAAAAAAGTTGCAGATAATATATTGAGTTCATCTAGGTTAACCCTTGTCATGCTGTATAAAATACTTTACTAAATACTGTAAATCAAAGGGCTGAAAGCACTGATAAAACTTGTTGAAAATCAATATTTCTTTAAGAAATCACTTTCATAAACAACTCTGGCAGGAAAATACAAGCAGGAGGTGTAGACTAAGATCAGCCTGCACATAAGTGCAGCCTGATCTTAGTCTACACCTCCTGCCAAAACCGGAATATTCCAGGTTCAGCATGACAAGGGTTAACAAATGAGTATAAAAGTAGAATACATTGTTAAAATTGTTAAATTTTTCTCATTACAAGCAAATTTTGTTTGTGGCTCACCTTAGAAAAATGGAGGTTTTTATTGGGTACCGTTTCAATGGGAAAAGTGGCCTTAAAGGAGATTTCTTTGTTTAACCCATTACCAGACGGCAAAATTTTAGACTCGCTGAAATTGAATGAATTTGCAGACGACAATTTAAAGTTGATCAAATTTTTAATTCTTTCAACTTTCTTGGTAGAAAACGTTCTGGACAATCAAGAAATTGCTTGTTGCAATCAATTTCTTCATTTTCCACAATGTTTTCCTAAGCTTTTTTCTTGAGGGCGTATAAAAGCGTCACTGAGTGGGAATGGTTTAAACTGTAGGGGCCACAATCTTCATTCCAGCTTGATAAAACTTGGTCAAAATGATTTAAAGGTCACAAGGATGAACCCTTTTGAAATGGGAAGGTTCCATTGGAAAACAGGGGGAAAAGGGCCTTAAGGACAAAATCTTTGTTTAAACTCTTGGGACCGCAATTTTGGCTCAATTTTGATGAAACTTGGACTTTGGGTTTTTCTATTGCTATGTTTTTAGTAAATTTTTCACGTAGTGCTTCAAAATATGGGAAATCTCTCTGTAACGTTTGATGCCTTATAAAAAATGCTATTCATAAAACTATTTAAGGAAAGTTTAACAAATAATTTCTTTTCTCACAATGTTTCCTATTCAAGTTTGAGGTCATATTTAAAGATTAATTTTATTATTCATAAACAAAACCGAAACATAGGTCATTTGCCATGTTCTTTTTATTGCAAATTCTGTGAAATTCTTTAATATCATATTTGAATCTATCCTTTGAGTCAAAGTTCAGTTTTAGCACCACTGACGGAAAGCTAGCAAGCTATTGTCATGGTGTTGTGTCTGTCTAGTGTCCATGAGTGCTCGCGGGCATCCATAACTTTTACTTTAAAATTCTTCTCTTCAGTGGTCATGAACATAATTCAACCAAATTTCAATTGATTGATTTCTTCATTTTCCACAATGTTTTCTATGCAGAAAATTGATAAAATTTAAATTTTCATAATCTTTAAATTGTCGTCTGGAACTTCTTTCAATTTGGGCCAGTCTCAAATTTAGCCGTCTGTTATTTGATTAAGTAACTTGCCTCCCATGTTACAGAAAACTGAATTACTTTAATGAGGAGTAAAATCAAGCATGTAAAGCAAATCAGGCGCTCAAGCGCCTCTAGTTCAATATCAAGATAACATGATAACATATACAAAAAAGATACCCGTAAATTCTAACTCACCCAAGCATGCAGTGCTCAAATGGAATTCCCTATCCTCCCCTTTTTCTGTTAACCCATTCCCACACAGTGACACTTTTAAACGCCCCTCAATATAAAAGCTCTGGAAACCATTGTGGACAATGATTAAATTGCTTGTTACAAGCAATTTCTTCATTATTCACAATGTTTACTACCTAAAAAGACAAATATTTTAAAAATGTCAACAATTTTAAATTGTCATCTGCAACTTCTTTCAATTTGACCGGTCTAAAATTTCACTGTTTTGGAAAGGGTTAAGCAAATTCGCCCCCACCCTTCAAAAAAGCAAAACTTTTCCCAAACTAGCCTTCAGATTTTGAACATCAAAGAAAAGACCTTTGGGTCATGCATGTACTTTTTTAATACTAAAAGTTATTGAAATAAAACAGGAAGTCTTTAAAACTTTCTCCTTAACCATAAGGTCCATTCAAATGTTCTCACTTTTGCCTGAAGGTACTCGAACAAAATACAACAAATTTTAATTCTTGGATCAGTATATGCCCTAGGCCCTAAAATGTGGGTTTCTACACTTCACTTATTGAAATAGAATAAATCTTTTGAAAAAATTGTAAACCAATAGGCCCAAGCCAGCTAAATTTTGTATCTACAGCTTGTTCAGGCTATAGTTATGACCTTTATGTCCCTTATGAATCAGTGTAGGCAGGGGGATTGGGGGGGATTCCCCTCTTTTTCAAAGATCTCCAATATTTTGAGCTCCTGAGTGAAAACCAGCAGGCTATTGTCATTGCTTTGTGTCCACTGTGTGTCCATGCATGCATGAGTGCCTAAACCTTTAGTATAAAAATCTTCTCCTCAAAAAGTACTTAACAAAATATAACATGATTCTTGGGTGAATCTTTACCAGCTACCTTCAAAGAGTTTTGATCGAATCAAAAACATGGCTTTAAAGGGTTAGGCTGATTTCCTTATATGTTAAAGCTTTTAAAACATATCTCAGAAACCAGTCAATGGATTTTAAACCAAATTTCACAGGAATGATCCTGAGATGACCCTTTATCAGTTTCCTTCAAAGAAATTTGATTGGATGAAAAGCATGTCTTAAATAGGCGGGGATACCGTCAGATGACCCTTTATCGGTTTCCTTAAAAGAATTTTGATTGGATGAAAAGCATGTCTTAAATGAGCGGGGATACCCTCGGATGACCCTTTATCAGTTTCCTTTAAGAATTTGATTGGATGAAAAGCATGTCTTAACCCATTCCAACACAGTGGAATTTTAGACCGGTCCAAATTGAAAGGAGCTGCAGACGACAATTTCAAGTTGATGGAATTTTAAATTTTTTCGTCTTTTTGGATAGAAAACATTGTGGATAATGAAGAAATTGCTTGATCCAAGCAATTTCTTCATTTTCCACAATGTTTTCAAAAGCTTTTTCATTGGGGGGCGTAAAAAGGAGGGATTGAGTGGGAATGGGTTAAATGGGCGGGGATACCCTCAGATGACCCTTTATCAGTCCTTCAAAGAATTTTATTGGATGAAAAGCATGTCTTTAATGGGCAGGGATGTTTTCATATATGGTGAAAGCTTTGAAAATCATTTTATTCACAAACTACACCTAGTTGACGGATTTCAACCAAATTTCACTGGAATAATCCTCGCTCTTTTTCAGATCTATCAATTAATTTTGATTGGTTGAAAATATAACTTTTATGGTCGTGGCTTATGTCAATATATGGTATACAGAGATTTATTTGAATATTCGTTAATACCTTATTCATTGACTTATTAAATGAATTGACTTTCTAAAACAGCAAAAAATTTGAAATTTGACTAGATTTATTTGCCACACATGATGAATATGATTTGGTTTATATTGAATTCCTGAAAATACCATTTTCTTAGTCAGTACAACAAGGCCTGTGGAGCAATACAGGACCTCAAGCCCCTAAATTCAACCCTTGTCATGCTGTATAAATTACCTTACTGAATTGCTGTAAAATCAAAGAGCTGAAAGCACTGATAGAAGTCATTGTTCAAAAATAAATATTTCTTTTAGAAATCAAATTCATAAACAACTCTGACATGAAAAGTACTAGCAGGGGGTGTAGACCAAGATCAGGCTGCACTTATGTGCAGGCTGATCTTGGTCTACATCTCCTGCAAAACCAGAATATTCCTGGTTCAGCATGACAAGGGTTATTATCAGTAGGGATTTTTTTTAAAAAAAGTAGAGAGCATAAAATACCAAACATTTCTCATTTGTTTAGATTTTAAGCTGAAATCCCCAGTAGTTTTGAAATCCTAGAATAAACAGTGCAATTCATTATTTTATGGTATCAAACTATTTAACACAATTCTAGATGGTGAAATTTTAGACTGGTCCAAATTGAAAGGAGTTGTAGGCAACAATTTAAAGTTCATGAAAATTTATACTTGTTAAACTTTCTTGGAAGAAAACATTTACAGGAAGAAAACATAAAGTAAAATGAAGCAATTGCTTGTAACAAGCATTTTCTTCAATTTCCAAAAAAATGTTTTAAAACTTTTTTTTCTTGGGGGTGTCAACAAGTGTCACTGAGTGGGAATTAGTTGTAACTTGGTAAAATTAGAAAAACTGCCTTGTCTGGTTACAATGGGAGGGGCAACTGGTCTATCCATTGTTCATCTTTATTTTCCAGCATTCGTTGGTTCCACATGTACAGGAGTGACATTTCTGATGTGCACTGTATCAAGTATTCTAAGTGATCGAATTGGAATTCGGCCAACAGCATTTACTGGAGCAGTTCTCGCTGCTGGTGGACTTCTTGCTACCGCGTTCATCGAAAAACTTGAGCTACTGTATCTCACCTTCGGGATTATGCTGGGAGTTGGGTCTTCTATGGTTTATTCACCGTCGCTAGTAATTTTAGGACACTATTTCAAAAAGCACATTGGATTGGTAAATGGAATAGTTGCATTTGGAAGTTCATTATTCACCATTGGTATGACAAGAATCTTGCCATTCTTGCTTGGTACAATTGACATCAAATACTGTTTCCTTTTCTTAGCATCATTACAAGGCATTTTGATACTTTTCACTCTTACATGGAAACCAGTGTTCATTCGTGAAGACCATCATTTAGCGGCAGCTTTATCTACAGAGAGCATTTATCAGCATTGTAATGATTGCTGTACATGGACAAGACGTTTTTTGAATGTGAAAATATGGAGAAAGAAAGCTTATATGATATGGGTTGTCTCCCTTGGAATAGCTCTCTTTGGATATTTTGTTCCATTCTTTCACCTGGTAAGTAAATCCCCTCTGTTTGGTATACTAGTAGCATGATGAAAGGAAATCAATTTCAAAGTCATGCAGTATCTTATTCCATATTTAGTAGTGCGAGATAGTGAGAAATTTTAGTCGTATAAAGGGCCTAAATCTTACTTAGAGTAGGATCTTCGTAGTGAACATATATTCCAACTATCAAGTCAATATCACGATAAAAGAGATATGACAAAATATCAGAGATGTTGCAAAACTAAGCTAACATGAATGCTGTAGCAATACCTTTTTTTTTGCAAAAAGAGTTGAGCTAGAAATTGTAAGGCTCTTAACCCATTCCCTTATTGTGAGACTTTTTGACGCCATTCAAGAAAAGCAATTAGGAAAACATTGTGTAAAATGAAGAAAATTTTCACAATATTTTCCAAACCTTTTTAGCTCACCTGAGCACAAAATGCTTATGGTGAGCTTTTGTGATTGTTGAATGTTTGGCGTCTGTTGTTTTTTGTGCGGCATCAACAATTGAAGTGTTTACACTCTAGAGGCCACAGTTTTGACCCAATCTTCATGAAACTTGGTCACAATAATTGTTAGATCATGAGGATGAACCCTATTGAAAAACACAGGAAAAGGGGCCTTAATGACAATTTCTTTGTTTACACTCTAGAGGCCACAATTTTGGCTTAATCTTTATGAAACTTGGTCAGAATAATTGTTTGGTCACAAAGATGAAACCTATCGATTATGGGAGGATTCTATCGGAAAACACAGGAAAAGGGGTCTTAATGACTAATTCTTTGTTTACACTCTAGAGGCCACAATTTAGGCTCATAACAGATAACAGTTGTAACTGCCTTTAACCCTTTCCTGTTTTTCAAAATTTTAGACCTGCCCAAATTCAAAGGTTTTGCAGGCGAAAATTTTAAGTTGATTTAATTTGAAAAATAACTACAATGTATTTAATAGAGTAGAAAATATTGTGGAAAAAGAAGAAATTGCTTGTTACAAGCAACTTCTTCTTTTTCTACAATGTTTTCTCAATCATGAATTACAGGGACGTAAAATCCCAGGTTTGTATAGGAAAGGGTTAAACGTATAGGCTGTTACAACTGTTTTGCACTGACCAATTGTTATCTTGTAATATTTCCTACTTAACATATTACACATTACCATACAGTCACTCTTTTTTGCATCCTGAAGAACTATTATTTTGGAGGACTTTGTTGGAAAGGGAGAAATTGCTTGTCACAAGCAATTTCTCGTATACCTACAATGTTTTTTTTACTTTATTTTGCACTTGTTTTTGTCCACTTTTAGCACATTTAGAAACAATGTCTGTAGTATCTTCAATCTGACCAGTGTAACTTTTTGTCATCTGGTAATTGTTTTAAGGGTTTTGAACTGAATTTAATTATGCAGTATCTTTGTCTGTATACCTGATTCAATTTCACTTTTGAATTAATTTAAACTTGGTCATGTCTTTATGTCCTTTAACCCATTCCAACATAGTTCCACCATGTAACACCCCTTATGAAAAAAACTGTGTAAAACATTGTGGAGAATGTAGAAATCGCTTGTTACTAGTAATATTTACCTACACTGGCTGAACACCAGCGAGCTATTATCATGGCATTGTGTCCATATTCTATGTGAGTATGCATGCATGTGTCTGAGTCAGTAAACTTTTACTTTAAAAATCAAAGTATTGATCAGAATTCAACCAAATTTCACAGAAATGATCCTTGGATGATCTTTTATCAGATTCCTTTGAAGAATTTAGATCAGATGAAAAACATGGCTTTGATGGGTGGGGCTTATTTCCATATATGGTGAAAGCTTTGAAAATCTTCTCAGAAACCAATGGATTGGTTTTAACCAAATTTCACTGGATTGATCCTTGGGTGACCCTTTATCAGATTCCTTCAAAGAAATTTGGTAGGACAGAAAACATTGCTTTAATGGGTGGGGCTAATTTCCATGTATCTTGAAAGCTTTGAAAATCTTCTTCTCAGAAACCAATTGATGGATTTCAACCATTATTTACAGGAATGCTCATTTTGTGACCCTATATCAGATTCCTTCAAAGAATTGAAATTGGATGAAAAATATGGTTTTTAAGGGGGGAGGCTAATTTTCATATAAAGTGAAAACTTTGAAAATTTTCTCAGAAACCAATAGATCACTTTTAACCAAATTTCACTGGATTGATCCTTGGGTGACCCTTTATCAGATTCCTTCAAAGAAATTTGGTAGGACAGAAAACATTGCTTTAATGGGTGGGGCTAATTTCCATATATGGTGAAAGCTTTGAAAATATTCTTCTCAGAAACCATCGGATGGATTTTAACAGAGTTTAACAGGAATGATCCTTGCCTGTTACATGCAATTTCTTAATTATCCACAATATTTACTACCTGAAAGGTAAAAACTTCCAAAATTTCATGAGCTTGAAATTCTCTTATACACTCCTTTCAATTTGGACCATTCTAAAAAAAACTACCTGGTAATAGGTTAACATATCACAAAACATAGTTCAATTAAAAAAAATCTGCATTAACTGACATTTTATTAAGATTGATTCAAAACGGCCCAAAGACTTTTCTAGTACATGTATTCTCAGCTGTTCTCGCTAGTGTTCTGTAAGAGAAGAAGACTAAAAGTAGAGACAAACTATCATATTCCTTGTAAATCACAGGGTTACAGTACTGAGGGAGTGACTCATCCATTCTTACTGCAATAATTATACTAATTTTCAGCTTGATGCAAATAAGTTTTGAAATAAAGTTTTCTTGATTATCCTCAATATTTTCCTGCAAAAAAGTCAAAGAGTTCTGAATTTTCATTAACTTAGATTTGTTGTCTGCAAATTCTTTCAATTAAGACCAGCTTAAAATTGCGTTGTGTGGTAATGATCTAAAGAATATTCATCAGTTTAATGAATTTAAATTAACTTTACCCATTCATTCATTAGATGAGATAATGGGGTCATGTGCAGTTCTACATTCTATCCCTTGAAAAGTCAAGGTTACAATTAGAGGTCGAGAGAAAAATTAGGGTAAAATCTGTAAATGAGGCATAAGTGGATTGGTTTTGAGATTATATGGCTGAGCTGTCTATCACAATGAGAGCATGTTTCATGTGCAACTCTACATCCAAGGTCAAGGTAAAACTTAAGGGTCAAAGGCCAATACGGAAAGTCATAATTTAGTATATACAATATACATAAAGAATAAAAAAACAAGCAAAGTTATTGATAATTTCTTTTTTGTATAAGGCATTTTAGGGAGACCAAAATATCTTTAAGATTACACAAACTTGCCAGAAACAGTGACATGACACCATTTTGTGAGCTAAATCTGCCCAGTTATTGAAAAAAAATGCATTACAGGGAAATCTAAAATATAAATACAGAACAAATAAAATTGTGGCTACAAAATGGAGAATCTTTTTTCTATTTAGTCAGCATGGATAGTTTGTCTCAGAATAGAGCAAACAAATTTTTGAAAATGAAGAAATTAAGACTATCGCCATTTTTATGCATTATTATCATATTACACAACATGCACAGGTTAAGAGGAGGCACAGGGTTACCTGACACAGTTGTTTAGGTCCAAAATCCTATCTAATCAATTTACTGCTGAGATAATTTAGTATTCTAGTTGACTAATTTAATTTGGTCTTTTAAAATAAATATACATTGCAGCTTGTATTAACATTTTTTTTTCTTGAATGTCTAAAACAGTGAGAAAGTGATAGCTAACTGCAAGATCTCTTAGATTTTCATTGGGATAATTTCACTGGTCTACTTGTCAGTGAAGCTATCTAGCTACTATTTCACCAAATATTTTTTTTATAAATTGACAACATGTAAAAAATTATATTTTCATTCATGTCCAGTAGGTGATATATGTTATCAATTGATTATTGCTTATTGCCAAGACAATACCCATGTCTGTAACTGATTAATTAACTAGATCAGAGTAATATGAGGTCAAATCAGTATGTTGAACCTGTTAATCAGAGCTGTGTTATTATTAGTACATTGTATTATAGATGAATCAGTTATGATTTTTGTCATTCAACCTAAACCCGTTTTCAAGCTGAACCTGGAATATTCCAGTTTGGGTAGGAGGTGTAGACCAAGATCTGCCTGCTCTTAAGTGCAGTCTGATCTTGGTCTACACCTCCAGCTTGTACTTTTCCTGCAAGAGTTGATTATGGAATTGATTTCTTTTGAACAACAAGTTCTATCAGTGCTTTCAGCCCTTTGATTTTACAGAAATTCAGACAGGGAATTTAAACAGCTTGACAAGGGTTAACCCATACCCACACAGTGATACTTTTAAAAGCCCCTCAATATGAAAGCTTTTGGAAAACATTGTGGAGAATGAAGAAATTGCTTGTTACATGAGACTGGTCCAAATAAAAAGAAGCTGCAGACCACAATTTCAAGTTGATGAAATTCTAAAAGTCTCTGTCTTATTAGGCAGAAAACCTTGTGGATATTGAAGAAATTGCTTGTTACAAGCAATTTCTTCATTTTCAACGATTTTTTCCAAAGCTTTTTAGCTCACCTGAGCACAAAGTGCGAGGTGAGCTATTGTGATCGGTCGTTGTCCGTCTGTCCGTCTGTCCTTCGATCCACAATTTCTTTAAAAATCTTCTCCTCCTAAACCAGTAGGCCAATCAAGCAGAAACTTTGCAGGGATGTTCCTTGGGTGAAATTCTACAAAAGTTGTTAAAAGAATTTGATTCCGTCAAAAACTCTGGCTGCCGCGGCATGTGAAAATGGGAATCTTTAGTAAATCTGTAAAAATTTTGAAAAATCTTCTCCTCCTAAACCAGTAGGCCAATCAAGCTGAAACTTTGCAGGGATGTTCCTTAGGTGTAGTTCTACAAAAGTTGTTAAAAGAATATAATTCCGTCAAAAACTCTGGCTGCCGCGGTATGTGAAAATGGGAATCTTAAGTAAATCTGTTAAATCTTTAAAAATCTTCTCCTCCTAAACCAGTAGGCCAATCAAGCTGAAACTTTGCATGGATGTTCCTTGGGTGAAGTTCTACAAAAGTTGTTAAAAGAATTTAATTCTGTCAAAAACTCTGGTTGCAGCGGCATGTGAAAATGGGAATCTTAAGTAAATCTGTAAAAATCTTTAAAAATCTTCTCCTCCTAAACCAGTAGGCCAATCAAGTTGAAACTTTGCAAGGATGTTCCTTGGTCAAAGCTCTTCAAAAGTTGTTAAAAGAATTTAATTCTGTGAAAAACTCTTGTAACTGTGGCATATGAAAATGGGAAATTTTAGAAAATCTATGTTGTTATTTTCTCACAGACTACAAGGCCAAAGGCATTTATATTTTATATAGAGCTTAATTGTATGGTTCTCTACCAAGTTTTTAAATATTTAATCTCTGGGGTCTAAAATGGCCCGCCCTAGAGGTCCGAAGTTTGGAAAAATGCTTACTTAGAGCAATTTCAAAAGACTTCTCCTCTTTAACTATAAGGTCTAGGATATTCATATTTGGTATGGAGCATAACTAGATGGTTTTGTACTATATCACTAAAAGTTGTCTTCCTCAGGTCAAAAACGGCCCTGCACTAGGGGTCAAAAATTGGGAAAAACGCAAAACTTGAGTATGTTAAAAAAAAAAATCTTCATTTTAAGGAGAAGTCTAAAGCATTCATATTTTGTATATAGCATAACCAGATGGTTCTCTACCATGTTAGCTAAAATGTTAGCCCTGGGATAAAACATGGAACTGCCCCAGAGGTCAAAATTTTTTGAAAACGCTCAATTAGAGCAACATCAAAAGTCTTCTCCTTCTGAAATATAAGGTGAAGGGCATACATATTTGGTATGTAGCATGACTAAATAATTTTGCACTATATAACAGGAAAATATGCTCTTAGGATGAAAAATGTCTTTGCTCCTAGGGTAGAAAATTGTGTAATTTGCATTGAAAGAATTCTTCTTAAATATAGGCTCTAGAGCATTTACATTAAAAACAAAGGATAACATAATTGTTCTCTACCATGTTTATATCCTTTGGACAAACATGGCCCTTCCCAAGGCATCCAAAGATATGGAAAACGCTCAATAAGAGCATGTTCAAATATCTTCCACTCCTCATGTATAAGTTGTAATGCATTCATATTTTGATGTATAGTACATCCAGATTGTTCTCGACCGAGGTTGCTAAAATTACATCCATTGAAGTTGCAGACAGTAATTAGAGTTTGATTGAAATCTAAATACAAAAAATTTCAGGTAGTAAACACTGTGAGAAATGGATAAATTGCTTGTCACTCCCTTTCTCACTATGTATTTTTCAAACCTATTTCCCCTAAGGGTGAAAAATTCTGGGATAGTTTGGTAATGGATTAACTATAAAGCCAAAGGCATTCATCATTATTGTAAAACATTACTGGATTGTTTTGTACAAAGCCCAAAATCTTATATATCTTTTATAAATTGTGCCTTTTTTATACTAAAAAGTACTGTAATTTGGAGATGCCTCAGGTGAGCGATTTAGGACCATCATGGTCCTCTTCTTTCTTGATTGGTGTCAAAAAGGTTCATTGAGTGGGAATGGGTTAAGAGTTCTTTGAAAATTAATAAAATATTTGTTATATAGTTAAGGTGTCATATGTCTTAGGTATAAAAACCTTACAGTAACCCATTCCCACAACTTAATTTTCACACACTCAAAAGAAAACAATTTGAAAAACCTTAAAGAAAATTAAGGAATTGCCAGTAGAAAACAATTTCTTCATTTCCCCTTAATGTTTTGCTACCCAAAAGACAGATATTTGAAAATCTTAACAATTGTCATCATTTGCACCACTCCAAATTGTTGGTATATTAACCCATTTCCAAATGACAAAATCTTAGAATTGTCCAAATTCAAAGAAGTTGCAGACAATAATTTAAAGTTCATGAAATTTTACATTTTTTCTACTTTCTGGGTAGAAGATTGCTTGTTTCAATTTATTTTTTCTTTTAACTTGATGTTTTTCAAATTGTTTTTAGATTCACTTGCTAAAAGCCAACGAGCTATTGTCATGGTGTACTGAACGTCGTGCCTCCATCAGTGCCTGTGACTGTCTGTTAAATTTGAATTTGAAAACTTTCTCCTCAGAAAGTACTGAAAAGAATTTTGATCAGATGAAAAACATGGATTTAATGAGCAGGGCTAGTTTCCATATATGGTGAAACCTTTAAAAGTCTACTTCTCAGAAACCAATTGATGGATTTCAACCAGATTTTAAAGGAATGCTCATTTGGTGACCCTTTATCAGATTCCTTCAAAGAATTTTGATCAGATGAAAACATGGCTTTATTGGGCGGGGCTAATTTCCCTATATGGTAAAACCTTTAAAAAAAAATTTTCTGAGAAATAAATTGATGGATTTCAACCAAATTTTACAGGGAAGCTCATTTTGTGACCCTATATCAGATTCCATCAAAGAATAAAGATCGGATGAAAAACGTGGCTTAAATGTGTGGGCATATTTTCCATATATGGTAAAATCTTCCTCTAAGTAACCTATTGATGGATTTCAAATATGATTTTACAGGAATGTTCATTTGGTGACCCTTTATTAGATTCCTTCAAAGAATTTAGATCGGATAAAAAACATGGCTTTAATGGGCGGGGCTTATTTCCATATATGGTGAAACCTTTAAAAAACTTCTTCTCAGAAACCAATTGATGGATTTCAACCAAATTTTAAAGGAATGCTCATTTGGTGACCCTTTATTAGATTCCTTCAAAGAATTTAGATCGGATAAAAAACATGGCTTTAATGGGCGGGGCTTATTTCCATATATGGTGAAACCTTTAAAAATCTTCTTCTCAGAAACCAATTGATGGATTTCAACCAAATTTTAAAGGAATGCTCATTGGGTGACCCTATATGAGATTCCTTCAAAGAATTAAGAGCAGATGAAAAACATGGCTTAAGTTACTGTCTGGGCAAATTTCCATATATGGTAAAATCTTCCTCTAAGAAACCAATTGATGGATTTCAAACAAAATTAAAATTACAGGAATGCTCATTTGGTGACCCTATATCAGATTCCTTCAAAGAAGTTTGATAGGACAGAAAACATTGCTTTAATGGTTGGGGTTAATTTCCATATATGGTGAAACTTTTAAAAATCTTCTTTTCAAAATCCAATTGATGGATTTCAAACAAAATTTACAGGAATGCTCATTGAGTGCCCCTATATCAGATTCCTTCAAAGAATTGAGATCGAATGTTAGATATGGCTTAGTGAGCAGGGCTAATTTCCCTTTATGGTGAAACCTTTAAAAATAATTTTTCTCAGAAACCAATTGATGGATTTCAAACAAAATTTTACAGGAAAGCTCATTTTGTAACCCTATATCATATTCCTGCAAAGAATAAAGATCGGATGAAAAACATGGCTTAAATGCTGGGCAAATTTTCATATATGGTAAAATTTTCCTCTAAGTAACAAATTGATGGATTTCAAACATAATTTTACAGGAATGCTCATTTGGTGACCCTTTATCAGATTCCTTCGAAGAATTTTGATCAGATGAAAAAAAGTGAGCGGGGCCAATGTCAATATATAGTAAAATCTTTGAAAAGCTTCTTCTCAGAAATCAAGGGATGGATTTTAATCAAATTTCATTGAATTGATCCTTGGGCAACCCTTTATCAGATTCCTTTAAAGAATTTTTATAGGACAGAAAATGTGGCCTAAATGGGCGGGGCTCATTTCCATGTATCTTGAAAGCTTTGAATATCTTCTAAGACACAAATGGATGGATTTCAACAAACTTTCACTTGAATAATCCTTTTGTGACTCTTTGTCAGATTCCTTCATAAAATATGGCTCAGATGAAAACAATGGCTTTTAAGGGGGGAGGGGGGCTTATATTATATATAGTGAAATTTTGAAAATCTTATTCTTGCAAACTGCAGGATGGTTTCAGCCAAATTTCTCAGGAATGATAAGTAAATTTAGGCAAGTGGAGCGAATCAGGTGCTCAAGCGCCTTTAGTTCTTGAGGGGTGTCAAAAAGTGTCTTTTGGTTGGGATGGGTTAAAAGGTAAATAGTTACTAAACCCAAGCACTCTAATCCTTGAGGGATCATATTTTGTACTCTTGAAAGCTGTGAAGTACTTTGAGTGTTACCTAAAACAGAAAAAAATGACTAAAATTTATTAAGAAATCTCATCTTGATATAAAGGACTATTGTTTAGAAAAGAACACACTCAGCATTATTTAGTCATGTGATATTCTTACCTGTTACCAGAGGGAAAAAAATATGGACTAGTCTAGATTGAAAGATGTTGAAGCGACAATCTGAATTTAGTGGAATTTTAAATATCTTTGTCTGTCTAGTCTAAAAAACAATGTGGGAAATGAAGAAATTGCTTGTTACAAGCAATTTCTTCATTTCCTACAATGTTATCTATCAAGAAAGACAAAAAGAAAAAGAAAAGTTATCAACCTAAGATTGTCCTCTGCAACATATTTCAAGTTTGAAATAGGAAACTATAACCTTAACCCATTACCATATGATAAAAAAGTGGAATGTTCCAATTGCAAATTGAAAGATTTCATGTTGGTGATATATTAAAAGTCTATATGGAAGCTTGTATGAAACAATTTCTTCTTTTTCCACAATGTTTTTCTTGAGGGGCACAAAAAAGCAGGATTTTTTGGGAAAGGGTTAAATCTCGAATTTTACCTTTCTTAGTTACTTCTTCTCCTCCAGAAAAACAAGAGATTTATACCAACATTCGAGGTCTTATTTGAGAAATTTGCTGGTATATTTAACCCGGCAATTTCAACACAATGATACTTTTGGAAGCCTCTCAATAAAAATTGGGAAAACATTGTTTAGCATGAAGAAATTGCTTGAAACAATCAATTTCTTGATTTTACACAATGTTTTCTATACAGAAAGTCGAAAAAACCTAAAATTTCACAAGCTTTAAATTGTCGTCTGTTTTTCAATTTGGACCAGTCTACTATTTTGTCGTCTGGAAATGGGTTAATAAGAAATATGCCACACAGTCATGAGAACTGAATGCTGTCGGGGTTAGTTCTGTTGGTAGAATACCCATACTGAAAGCTAAAGGTCTGAGGTTCAAGCTCCAGACTGGCTGCATGTTTTTTCTCTCTCTTTTATAATTACATAAAAAGTAATGCTTTGCAAGGAGCTTTTATTTGTTGATGAGCAAGAATTGTTTTATATCTACTGCTAATATTCAAGATAATTCAGACTGTAGGATTTATAGACCGTACAGCGTTGTGACAATACGTTTTCCCATAAGTCATGGTTTAACCCTTTCCCGTTCAAATATGATATTTTACGTTCCTGTGATTTTATACTGGAGAAAACATTGTGGAAAAAGGATAAATTGCTTGTTACAAGCAATTTCTTTTTGAACTTTTACCTTTCTTGGTAAAGAAGAAATTGCTTGTAACAAGCAATTTCTCCTTTTTCCACAATATTTTCTACCACATAGGATGGTTTAAATTCAAATAGCACCCAGTTTTCATTGTCGTCTGCAACCTCTTTCAATTTGGACTAGTCTAAAATTTCCAAAAATGGGAAAGGGTTAGATGTACCAATATACAGAGCTACAGGTAGAGGGTAAAATTTCGATTTTAGATTTAAATATTTCAACAATAATGAGATAAACCCTACATTATAGGTACTCATTTGAACTTTCTCATCGAGACAATTTAACTGATTACCCACAACATAGGGTTTAATCTAGAAGTAAGGATTTTAGAATGCTGTCACCCCTTCATATCTAGAGCTCTGCATATGTCAATAAGTGAGGTAATCTACTCATTACCAGAGGACAAAACTTGTACAAATTGAAAGATGTTGCCGATGATATTCAAAGTGAGAGAAAACTGAAATATACGTACCCATATAAGGGAGAAGGAACATAATGTGAAAAAGAGAAATAGCCTGTTACAAGCAATTCCCACTATTCCCACAATGATTCCCTTGAAGAGATTTTTTAGAAGTTAAAAATGTGAAATCATGTGATAGTTTCCATTCCAACACAATCCGCCCTTTTATGGTCTAACAAGGAAAAAAGCCTAGGAAATCATTGTGGAAATGAAGAAAGTGCATGTGACAAGCGCTTTCTTCAAATTCATTATACATGTATTTTCTACCCAAGAAGACAAAGGGTTTCACAATTCATAAAAAAAAATTAAATTGTCGTCCACAAATTCTTTGAAATTGGACCAGTCTGAATCATTTTTGGATGGGAATGGGTTGAAATGCAGTCTTTTTTTCTTATAATTAACCAATGATTAACGTAGATTCATTCATCTAAGTGACTTCTTATCGAATCAGATCTAGTAAAAAACAACAATGTATTAACCCAATACTAGAAGATGTTATTTTAGACTGGTCCAAATTGATAGGAGTTACAGATGACAATTTAAAGGTTTTGAAAGTTAAGATTTTTTCACATTTCTGGATAGAGAACATTGTGTAAAATGAAGAAAATGCTTGAAAGCAGTTTCTTTTTTTTACACAATGTTTTCTGAATCATTTTTCTTGAGACCGGCAAAAAACGCTATTGTGTTGGATTGGGCTAAGTAGTATGCAGTTATTCTAAAACAGACAATTCTTTTTATATAATTTCAGCCAAAATATGTTCAAGATAATTTTCCCGGAGAAGATGGAAGCCTACCAATTCTCTGTCTGAGCATAACATCAGGTGTCAGCCGTATTGTCTGTGGGAAAGTGGCCGATTTACCGTGGGTGAGCCGGTTGAAAATGCAGCAACTTGCTTTTGTAGTTTTGGGCGTATCCACAGTCTGTATTCCATTCTCTAAATCATTTGGTGGAATCATTGCGATCAATCTAGCAATGGGAATATGTGACGGAATATTTGTGTGTTTGTTAGGACCCATAGCCTTTGATATTGTTGGTCCGAAGGAGGCGTCCCAAGCTATAGGTTTTCTGCTGGGAATATTCAGTATACCATTTACACTGGGCCCACCATTAGCAGGTATGTAATATTTCTTTGTTTGCTATCACAGAATTTGAGAGCTTTCTGCTTGGAGGCTGAGTTAAAAGATTTGAAATTAATTAAGATAAATGTAATGGCAAAAGTAGAATATTTCCCACAATGTTTCTACCTTATTTTACTCATAATGTTTGAATTAAACACACTTTGGAAAGTCATCTGTGAATTCAAACCTCCCAAAAATTTTGTTGTCTGAAAACAGAACAAAATTTTACACCAGTCAAAATTGAAAGAAGTTACAAAATGACAGGTGGTGGCTTAAAGTGAATCAAATCTTTACAAGGCTAATACAAAGGTATCAATTAAACCATTACCAGACGGCAACATTTTAGACTGGCTCAAATTGAAAGGAGTTGCTGACAATAATTTATAGTTAATGAAAGTTTAGATTTTTTCTACTGTCTGGGTAGAAAACATTGTGTAAAAATGAAGAAATTGCTTGTTATAAGCCATTTCTTCATTTTACATAATATTTTCTCAATAGTTTTTCTTGACAGGTGTCAGAAAGTATCACAGTGTGGGAATGGGTTTAGTTCCTTGTCTCCTAGGCTTTATCAAGAAACATGAATTTGGATTCAAGAGACACCAATTTGGAAAGAATATTATTAATTAACCCATTACCACACAACATAATTTTAGACTCGTCCACTTTCAAAGAAGTTGCAGACGATAATTCTAAGTTGCTGAAATCTTTCAAATCTTTGTCTTTTTGGGCAGAAAAAATTGTGAATAATGAAGAAATTGCTTGTAACAAGCAATTTCTTCATTTTCCACAATGTTTTCCGAGGCTTTCATATTGAGAGGCGTCTAAAAGCGTCCCTGTGTGGGAATTGGTTAAGGACTAAAAGTCCAAATAAAAAAGAATGTAGCTAGTCTAGATTCCATTATTTAATGTCTTTTGCTAACCCAAACAGATGTACCAAAGCTTTGTTTCTCATATGCCAAGATGCTTGGTAAATAATATCTTTCAAGTTTTGTTTTCCTTATTCATCTAAAAACAATTAACCTGATACTGTTTATAATGGCTACTTCTATATTTTCATTTTCTAGACATGTGCTGTTTTTGTTCTTGCGTGTTTAGGAATATAATATTATTGTTTTTACCAAAACCTTGGCAAATGGTTATTTGGCAGTGGTTCAAATCAAGTCATTTAACCCATTACCATATCAATAGCTTAGTGTAAAAACGTTATAAATGACTTTACTTTGTATAGACACTTATGGTGTTTTTGCACTAAGCCACTGATATGATTCCTTATTTTGATGGGCTGAAGTAAAATCACTTGTGGCAAAGGACAAATTGCATTGGAAAATATTGTGACATTGTCATATGCAAATTCTCCTTTTCTCAAAAATGTTTTTTTTCTTTATTAAACCCCCAACCTACAAGAAGGGTTTATTGGTTTCACCATGTCTGTCTTTCTGTTCCTCCCACTGTCCATCTGTCTGTCCATCCATAGACTTTTGTTTCGTGCTCTAACTCAAGTACCAATTGGCATACAACCTTGACTTTTCACACAATTGTTGCAAATGACCTGAGGAAGTGTCCTTTTGTTTTAGGTCATGTAGGTCAAAGGTCAAAGTCACAATTGAACTTTGGTTGAAAACTGTTTTTGAGCTCTAACTCAAGAGCCAATTGACCTTCAACCTTGAAACTTCATACAAATGTTGCAAAGTTTTTTGTTCATATAGATCAAAGTCACATTTGAATTTTTGTTGAAAATTGTTTTCATGTTCTAACTCATAAGACATTTGACCAAAGCCCTTGAAGCCTTGTACACATGTTGTCTTTGACCGAAGCAGGTTCCATATTGCTTTTGGCTCAATGGTCAAGGTTACAATTGAACTTTTGGTGAATGTGTGTCAAAGGTCAACTGTGCTACTTCAGTGGCAAAGCGCTGAGTGGGGGTATGAGTCTGACAATTCTAGTATGGATTTTTTTTTTCTTTTTAATTTTAAACTTACTTGTTGTGTGCAACTTTTTAAATTTTGCTCAGTTTAAAATTTGTGGACTTCATTTTCCTCTTTATTTTGGACTAAAACACTGGTATCTTAAAATCTATCAACTTGAAACTGCCCTCGGAAAAAAGTTTTTTAATGTAATGGCTTAAAGATTTAAGTTTCTGGTAGGTCAAAGGTCAAGGTCACTTGTTTAATTATGTTAACTGGTTCCTACACAATCCCACTTTTTTACACCCCTATAGAAAATGCTTTAGAAAATATTAAGGAAAATGAGAAATTGTTTCTTACAAGCAATTTTCTTCATTTTTCACAAAGTTTTCTACCATACAGACAAAGAATTTTCAAATTCCACCATCATAAAATTGTAGTCTGCAACTTCTTTCAATTTGGACCAGTCTAAAATATTGTAATCTGGGATTGTGTTAACCTATTCCCACTCAATGATGCTCAAACACCCCTCAATATGAAAGCTGTGGAAAAAATTGTGGAGAATGAAGAAATTGCTAGTTACAAACAATTTCTTCATTATCCACAATGTTTTCTACCTTAAAAGACAAAGATTTTGAATATTTCATCACCCCAAAATTGTCGTCTGTAACTTCTTTCAATTTTGACCAGTCTAAGTTATTATAATCTGGGATTGGGTTAAATAATTCTACATATGTTGTAGGCTGGATGTATGACACTATGGGTGACTATAGAGTAGCTTTCCATGTTGCAGGAATACCTCCTATTTTAGGTGCAATAGTCATGTTTCTCATACCCAGGGTCGAACAGGTAAGGTTCATTTTGCTTAATTGTGGGTATTAACCCATTCACACTCTATCCTGATTTTATTTTTGACACTTCTCAACTTATTACCAGATGACAAAATTTTAGACTGGTCCAATTTGAAAGGAATTACAAACAACTATTCAAAGTTTAAAAAATTGAAGATTTTTTCAACTTTCTAGGTAGAATACATTGTGGAAAATGAAGAAAATTGCTTGATTCAATCAAGCAATTTCTTCATTTTCCAAATTTGTTTTCCGAAATGTTTTTCTTAAGAGGCGTCAAAAAGCGTCATTTTGTGAGAATGGCATAAGAAATCCACTTGCAAAAAGCAATTTTTGCATTAACCTTATTCTTTTCCACCTCCAAATTCAAGTTTTTTTTAAATTTCTTAAACTACAAGGGACAGCCTGAAAATGACTTTTGACTCATTCTCGAAAACCATTCAACATTTCAAAAATAAAATCTTTCTACACTTTTTCAAAATATTCTCCACCTACGTCTATGCACTTTTGCCATCTTCGTGAGAGCTTTTGTATTCATGCTGTGAACCATGACGTAGACCTGTGTTTGAGGTACTGTGTAACAACAGACATCAAAGCCGCCCAGGTCTTATATTTCTTTTCAACAAGCAATTTTTCAGTTCTGGAAACAAATAAAAGTTACAGGGGCGAGGTCTTGGCTATAAGGAGGGTGAGACAACAATTGCCATTTGTAAGAGTTGTTAACCTCCTCTGTAGCTGCAGCTTTAGGGGAGGGGCGTTATCATGAAGAAGGAGGACAATTTTTGTGCTGACCTGGGACACATTTGATTTGGCTTTTTGCTGAGATTTTTCAGAAATACTTCAGAATAGTATTTGGCAGTTTTGTCATGAAATGAGCAGGTATCATTCCTCGTGAATCCCATAAGGTAACAAGCAGGACTTTGCCAGCCAAAGGAGACAACTGAAACTTTTTAGGTACTCGTTTCCACTGCTTTGACTGAGCTTTTGTCTCAGGTTCGGAATAATGAACCCACATCTCATCTCCAGTGATAATGCAGTCCAAAAACTTATCTCCTTCCCGATTTAACGACTTAAATGTTCTTTTGCATTGGTAACTGTGGTTGCCTTTTGATCTGTGGACAGCTGTCTAAGCACCCACCTGGCACTTACCTTGCTCATGCCTAAGTGTTCATGTAAAATCTTGTTTGCTAATGCCTTTCTGATGCTTAACTTGCATGCTACCTCCTCCAAAGTTACTTGATGATTTTTGTTGACAAAATCTTTAACATTTGCTACCATTGTTGGGGTCACCACCTCAGCTGGCAGCCCAGTCCTAGTCCTGTCACAAACACTTGTTCTGCCTTCACAAAACTGAGAAACCCAGTTGTAGAATGATTAACGTGATACACATTTATCAGAAAATCTTTTATTAAGCCTCTGAAAGATGTGGCAGAGCTTTTTGCCTTCAGCAACCAGAAACTCAACTATAGAGCATTGTCCCTCTAGCAAAGAGTCCATGAAATACAAAACACCTATTATACATCCGAGTGCAAAATACTGTGTAAATACAACTGTCATTGAAAATAAACTATACACATTATTGGCATATGAATGTAGTTTTCACCAATATATAATGTGTCTTTATAGCTGCACATGGAAAGAGAGGAGCTTGAAAAGTCTGGATATTTTCTGACCGTCCCCCGTAAAAATTATCGTCTGCAATTTCTTTGAATTTGGATTAGTCTAAAGTTGTGGCATTTGGCAATTGTTTCGATTAACTGGTAGGTACCATTCAGTCACAATGTTGACAACTCTGAAGAGTATATTTGTCAAGAAAAATATTCTGGAAAATGGACGATTTTCTTGATACAAACTGTTGCTCTTTTTCTGTTTTTTTTATGATTTTTATTGCCAACAAGCATTGTTGAGATAGGTGCTACTCTTTGCTGACCTATTTTGTCTGCCTGTCTGTTTGTCTCTCTATCTGTCTGTAGAAAATCTTAACTGTGATTGTAACATTTCTAATCAAATACATTGCTCATATTATCATACATTCAAGGTCAACTGTCAAGGTGACTAACTCTTATACAAGACAATGAATGAACATATCCTTACAGCAGACATAGATCAGAAGGATTTGTGATAACTTGTTTAAAGAGAATATGAAACGTTCATCTTATAAACAACTCTATATGACCTTAGTCCTTGCAGCAGTGGTAGATCAGAAAGGATTAGTGATTATTTCTGTAAAGAAACTACCAATCATCCATCTAGTGTAAGACAATGAATGACCATGTTCTTACAACAGAGGTAGATCAGAAAGAATTGGTGATAACCTCTGTTAAGAAAGTACAAAGCGCCCACCTTGCTAAAAAATAGAAAGGTCCATGTCTTCACAGAGGGGTTGATCTAAAAGGATTTACCATTACCTCTATAAGGAGAGTACCATCCATCTTGTAAACAAAAATGAATGACCATATTCTAACTGCAAAGGTAGATCATAAGTGATTGGTGATAACCTCTGTGAAGAGATTATCAAACATCCATCTTGTAAACGCAGAGGTAGTTCAGAAAGAATTTGATGATTACCTCTGGAAAGGGATAGCCAAAGATCCATCTTGTAAGTAACAATGGATGTTCAAGTCCTTTAGCAGAGGTAGATCAGAAAGGATTGGTGAATATTCTGGAAGGGGGGTTTCAAACATCCATGTTGTAAACAAATTGAAAAAAAAAATCATTATGATCTTCTGTTGTTCAAAAAAAAATACAGACTAGGGAATGACCTTGACCTCATGATACATGTAATCCACTTAATATTAATGTATGTCTAAGATACTTTGTGATAAGGCATAGCGTTGTCTTATCTTAGTTATAATTTACGTCAACAGTACATTTTGACCCATATTTCCGAGCTTCTCTAGGTTAAGATTTTCAAACTTTATGTCATTGTCCTCTCTGATAACCCTTAAATTTATTTCAAAGTAATTTGCTATAGTTTTATTGCAATGAAAGCTTTAAATGAGCTTATAAGGTAGCTTGTGAACACTCAATTGACATATTTTCATGTTTACCCATGATGTTTCCCACTGGGGAGGTAGTTGCTTAACCAAATCCCACATGATGAAATTTTAGACATATTCAAATTCAAAGAAGTTGCAAATGACAATATAAAGTTGGTGAAATCTTTAAAAGGTCTGTCTTTTGGGTAGAAAACATTTTGGAGAATGAAGAAATTGCTTGTAACAAGCAATTTCTTCACTCTCGAGAATGTTTTCCAAGCTATCATATTGAGGGGTGTTTAAAGGCATCATTGTGTGGGAATGGGTTAAACCTACTGTTTCCCATTTTTATGCCCCTGCATTGATAAGATCGGGGGCATATTGTTTTACCGGTGTTCGTCTGTCTGTCTGTCTGTTCGTCTGTCTGTCGGTCTGCAAAACTTAACCTGCCAACTAAACATTTTCCTATAACTTCAACCCTGATTAAGTTACAATGCTAATATTTGGTATGTAGATAGGTCTCAACAAGGCGCATTAACCCATTCCATAGTGATAAAATTTTAGACCAGTCCACATTCAAAGAAGCTGCATATGACAATTCTTAGTTGAAGATGTCTTCAAAATCTTTTCGGGTAGAAAACATTGTGGATAATGAAGAAATTGCTTGTAACAAGCAATTTCTTCATTTTCCGCAATTGTTTTCCAAAGCTTTTATATTGAAGGGCGTTTAAAACCATCACTGTGTGGGAATGGGTCAAGTGTCTTGCTATGAACTCTGTCATTTCACAAGCTTTGTCTTCACAAAAATAGAATTGCTATTCAAGGGAAGTATTGATGTTTCTGAAACCTTAAGATAGGAAAACTTTACCAATTACCCTAAAATACACTGAAATGAACATTAACTTTAATATGCAAATATGAGTTAGATTTTGTCCCTAGAGCACTATGATAGGCTTAAAATGACTTTGTGGTTGTCTTGAAAAGATTAAGTGGAAATCCATGTTATTTTTAGAATCATGGCATGAATTGTCGACACTGCATGACCTCATTTGCATATTACCAGAATTCAACAGAAGATAACAAAGTGACAAGGGAAACAAGCAACGTCCTGAATTATGTCATGTCCAGCGGATATAACTCCTTCTGAAGTCATGATTTAGGTTTGAGTGAATTCAAACTGAATGTGTGATTTCAACTGTTATGCATATTTATTGCAACTGTCTTGGCATAATTGAAAAATTGATTAAAAGCCTACATAGGCTCTTAGAAAAATAGCCTGGGTTATTTTGATAAAAAACTCTGATTTTCACAAAATATTTTTTTTAGAATATTGTATTCAAGTAGTATATGACCGGTAATAAAATGAATAAAATCTGTGACATGAAAAATCACTGATACCACCCTTAAATTTTTTTCTGAAAAAAAAAGGTTGCTTGAATGACTGACTCATTTTAAAAAAAATCATTTTGAAAAATATAAATTTCATAGACGTTAGATTTTTGTTTACAACTCTTTTCATTTTGGACTAGTCTTAAATTTTCCTCTTTGGTAATGGGTTTAGCTCCACTGGCCAAAGGCTAGTGGGCTTTTTGCCCTGATGTTGTGTCCATTTTATGACTGTGTGTGCATTTGTCCTTCTGTAAACTTTTTTTCTTTAGAAATCTTTTTCTCAGATACAACTGAGGAGTCAAACTCAAAACTTCCACTCTAACTAGAGATTACTAATTGTCATAGTTCTCCAGTCTGTTTTCAAACTAACTCTATCTAAATTAACCCTTGTCATGCTGTCGGAATATTCTGGGTTTGGAGGGAGATGTAGACCAAGATCAGCCTGCACATAAGTACAGTCTGATCCTAGTCTACATCTCCTGCCTGACTATTCCTGCCAGAGTTGTTTATGAAATTGGTTTTTAAAAGAAATACTGATTTTTGAACAAGTTCTGTCAGCACTTTCAGCCCTTTGATTTTACAGCAATTCAGTAAGGTAATTTATACAGCATGACAAGGGTTAAATTATAGTCTTGATATCTCATGTGCAAGTTATTTTCAGATTTTACTTAATAGTTATATGGAGTATCCTAAAGGGTTCCTAACTAGATTCAGGTTGATTGATTGAATGGGGTATAACGCCACTTTTAAATTATTTCAGTTATATTTCCGATAAAAGAGTTTCAGTTGATGCACCTAAATATGGCTTCCTATTATTAAAAGGCAATATTTGATCCTAGCCACCAGCTGCTCAGAAGAGCAATACTTGTCATATGTCCATTGGTGAGACACAAATGATATATGTTGCGATAACTTTTGTCAAATGTCGAAAAGAATGTTGGCAAGGCTAGGGTTCGAACTCACAACCTAAGGGGCTGAGACAAGCAGGCTGGGCTACTGGATTCAGAATTAAATTGTTGGTTTGATTTAGATATTCTACAGTGTGTGAGTTTTACTTAATGCTGCATGATAAAATCAAGGCCTATCTTTTTTCTTTAATAAATATGAGCATTTTTGTCATATGTCGCTCTTGTTACATATTTGAATTTGTCATGTTAACCAGGAATATTCCTGTTTTGGCATGAGGTATAGACAAAGACCAGCCTGCACATACCCACAGTCTGATCTTAGTCTACACTACCTGCTTGTCTCTATTATGCCAGAGTTGTTTATAAAAAAAAATTCACAATAATTATAAACCTAATTAGTGCATCCAGTGCTGTCAGTCCTTTGATTTTAATGCAATTCAGCATGACAAGAGTTAATAATAAAAGTTCACAATAAGCCTTGTAAAATAATGAAGGGCACATATGTTAATCCTCCTCTTCATGAAATAAAGGCTGTTATTGAGCCCGCTACAAAGAGAAAATGATAGAATGGCCTAAATTGAAAGGAGTTGCAGAGGTCAATTTAAAGTGTATGGAATTTTAGATTTTTTCAACTCTCTGGGTAAAAACATTATTTGAAATGAAGAAATTGCTTGTCACAAGCAATTTTTTCATTTTACACAGTGCTTTCCTAATTGTTTTTCTTAACTTAACCCATTACTAGACAGGGAAATTTTAGACTTGTCCAAATTGAAAGGAGTTGCAGATGAAAATTGAAAATGTATGGAATTTTATTTTATTTTTCTACTCTAAATTGTAGGGTAGAAAACTTTGTGGAAAATGATGAAATTGCTTATCACAAGCAATTTCTTCAATTTGCACAAGGTTTTTGAATGGTTTATTTCGAGAGGCATCATAAAGCATCGCTGTGTAGGAATGGGTTAAGGGGCATCAAAAAGCATCATTGAGTAATGCAATCTGTAGAGGATTCAGCATGACAATGGTTAATAATAAAAGTTCACGATGAGTCTTGTAAAGTAATGAAGGGCACACACAAGACACTCCTCCTCCTCATTAAATAAAGGCTGCAATTGAATGCACTTTAATTTTATCAGACTGCTCTATTGTCTCTTGGCCCCATTTCTGTATTTAGTCTCAGGTTAACAATCTGTGAACAGGACAACCATATGTTTCATGGACTTGTGTAGTAAAGACTTGACCTATTTTCACATACTGACCCTTTTCGTAGCCCCTCATAATTTTATTATTATTATTAATATTATGATTATCATCTTAATTCTGTTTCTAAAATTACATCATTACATGCATTACGTGACACAATTATCTTGGTAACTAAACGCGTTGCCATATGCTTTGGTTCATTTATACTATTGTAATATTAGCCATGTAATATCAAAAATATTCGACGGGGTTATTACTGAGTCGTAGGTCATGTTGTATAAAAATTTTGAGTACTGTAAGACATCCATCCACACCTCACCCTTACAACTTGTTTGCCCGCCCGCTTTGATATTAAACAACCTTATTTTGTAAAAGTCATGGCCATTGACATGCAACAAAAACATTGGTTGGGTTTGTTTGAACTCAGCCAACCTCTTTAGCCAAATTATTTCTTTTCAATGAAAACATGGTAATAAAAGGAAAGAACAATCACAACAGTAAGTTTGAGCCACCTTTAACCCATTCCGCTACAACAAATTTTTAGACTGGTCCAAATATAAAGAAGCTACAGACGACAATTTCAAGTTGATGAAATTTTTAATTTCTTAATCTTTAAAAAGATAAAAAACATTGTGAATATTGAAGAAATTGCTTGTAACAAGCAATTTCTTCATTTTCCTCAATGTTGTCAAAAGCTTTTTTCTTGATGGGTGTAAAAAGGAGTAATTGTATAGGAACGAGTTAAAGAAGTCCTGGATCCGCCGTTGCTATTGCGAGTGTCTCATTGACATATATTTGATACACTTTATTTCACACTGTCGCACATTCTGATGCATGTTGCCTTAATGACATAAGAAGACTCACGAACATTCTTCTATCGTACTCGTGAGGAGGCAAAGTGCAATTATGTATATTTTTATCAAGTAGGCATATGATACAGTTAATGCTGCAGTACTGAACTTTCACCATTAAAAAGAGGTTAATTGTTTGTTCTTTTTTATCTTTCATTGAGTGAACAACAAAAGCTATTTTTTTGATAGAAGTAAAGCCACACTATGTCATGAGAATGTAGCTTTGTAGTTCATGAAATGAAAGATATATTTATCTTACACAAAAAACTAACAATTATTCTATTTCCATAACCCATTACCAGGCGACAAATTTTTAGACAGGTCCAAATTGAAAGAAGTTGCAGACAACAATCTAAAGCTTATAAAATTTTAGATTTTTATACACCCCTTAAAAAACTGGACGTATTATGGGATTAACCGTGGCTCCAGGTGTCAAGGCGTCCTGGCGTCCGGCGGGCGGCGTGCACTTTTGTCCGGAGTATATCTCTAAAAGTATATGAGCTATGATCATGAAACTTCATGGGTAGATAGATCTCATCAAGGGGAAGTACAGTGCACAAGAACAATAACTCTACCTGGCTTATTTTTTGAGTAATTGCCCTTTTTTATGCTTGGATCTTGTCTGGAGCATATCTCAAAAAGTGTTCAAGCTATGATCATGAAACTTCATGGGTAGATAGATCTCGTCAAGGAAAAGTGCAGTGCACAAGAACAATAACTCTACCTGGTTTATTTTTGAATTATTGCCCTTTGTTTTTTTATACTTGGATCTTGTCCGGAGTATATCTCTTAAAGTATTCAAGCTATAATAATGAAACTTCATGGGTAGATAGATCTCATCAAGGGAAAGTGCAGTGCACAAGAACCATAGCTCTACCTGGCATATTTTTTGAGTTATTGCCCTTTGTTGTTTTTCATACTTGGATCTTGTCCAGACATATCTCTAAAAGTATACAAGCTATGATCATAAAACTTCATGGATAGATAGATCTCATCAAGGGAAAGTGCACTGCACATGAACCATTATTCTACCTGGCTTATTTTTGAGTTATACCCCTTTGTTGTTTTTCATTCTTTTATCTTGTCCAGAGCATATCCAGAAAAGTATATAAGCTATGATCATGAAACTTCATGGTTAGATAGATCTCATCAAGGGGCAATGAGGGCATTAAAACTATAACTCTAGCCAGCTTATTTTTTTAGTTATTCCCTTTGTTTTTTTTTGTACTTGGATTTTGTCCAGAGCAAATCTCTTAAAGTATACAAGCTATGATCATGAAACTTCATGGGTAGATATATTTCATAAAGGAGAAGTGCAGTGTAGAAGAACTATAACTCTTCCTAGCACATTTTGAGAGTTATTGTCCTTTGTAGTTTTTCAGACTTTGTTCATACTTAGTTTTTGTCTGGATTATATCTCTGAAAGTGTAAAAGCTATGATCATGAAACTTCATGAGTGGATAAATATCACCAAGGGAAAGTGCAGGTCACAAGAACCATAACTCTACCTGGCTTATTTGTTGAATTATTCCCCTTTGTTGTTTTCACATTTGATTTTGTTTCAAATCTCTTATAGTGTGACAGCCTATGGTTTTCAAAACCTCATGATAACAAGAAAAACTACCAGAACCATAATTTATCATTGTGAATTGTTACTCTTTCTTGAAACTAGACTTCAATTTTAATCCCCTTCCCAAGTCAACAAATAGTAGTGTTACAGTGTATTTTGTGACCATCTGCCATCTTGTTTAACCTTTGGGTTAGAAAACATTGTGGATAATGAAGAAATTGCTTGTAACAAGCAATTTCTTCATTTTTCACAATGTATTCCAAAGCTTTTTTCTTGGGGGCGTCTAAAAGCACCATTGAGTGGGAATGGGTTAATGAAAAAGAGGCCAGTTTTTTGTACAAAATCTCTCAAAGTGTGTCATTTTGCATGTGATTTACATGGCAATCTGATGGTGCCATCACTACATTACTCCCCGCGAGATGATGTTAAGTAGTGCAAAAGTAAATGAAAAAAAGGACTTAACCCTTGTCATGCTGAACTATAGATCTTGGACATACATGTTTTATTGTTGTCTGTCAATCTGTTTGCCGCCGTCATAGCCCAGATGGTAGCACGTTGGACTGTCAATCTAGAGGTCCCGGGTTCGTTTCCCAACTGTGGCACTCATCCTTTCCGACTATTTGTCTCTCACCAATGGGTCGATAATCGTAGATCTATGTGGGATAGCAGCAAGAGGCTAGGAAAGGTTGTAATGGTAGTACTGGTGTGAGAAATACCAGGATTCCATTGTTAGGTGCCCCAGCCGCCGCGATATAACTGAAAGATTGTTGAAAGTGGCGTAAAACCCCATTCAAACAAACAAACAAACTGTCCATCTGTTTGTTGGAAACATATTAAAGGTAGTAACCTATGGTTCTTTCATGTCACAGAATTTATTAATTTTATTACCTCTCATATGCTATTTGAAAACAATATTTTGAAAAGTAGTTATGCCACCAGGAGTTAAGTTTGCTAGCAATTCTTCAATTCTTTAAAGATCAGCAGTACAAAACTGCTGTAAGAGTTAGTATGAACATAGACACTTACCATAGTTTTACGCTCACCATTTGATGTGATATAATTTAAGACACTTGTCGTTTACCTTGTCACTCTGTAACCTTCTGTTGTCTTTCGGTCATATGCAAATTAGATCATGAGGCGCCAGTAAACAAAATCTGTGATATCTAAAACTAGCCTGGAATTCCACTGAACCTTTCCTTATATATAACCCCAAAAAGCCAATTTCAGTCCATAAGATTACAATGAAGACAATATCTGAGTCATACATAATCATCAAATGTGTGTTTGGGCTTATTTTGGGGAAGTTTGGAATATATCAAAAACATTGACACCTCCCTCTATAGCAGCACTTGAACAGATTTTAATGAAAATTTAACAAAGGAAAAGTATCTACTTATCCAATAGCTTTTAATATCATTTTCACGATAAATGTGCCTTCATAGTGTTAAATGTGCTGAAATCACTATAAAATTAAACGCGGCATATTCCTTATGACCTACCTTGAAACATCCAAATTTATCAGATGAGGTTGCTAGTCTTTGGAGCAGAAGCAGATGACCTAATTGATACATCATTAATCTATTCCCGGAACAAAATTCATTTAGAATGATCAAAATGGAAATGAGTTGCAAATGACAGAAGTTTATGAAATTTTAAATTTTCTCAACTTTCTGGTTAGAAACATTGTTTAAAATGAAGAAATTGCTCGTTACATATTTTCCCAAATGTTTTTCTTTAGGGGCATCCATAAGCGTCACTCTGTTGGAATTGGTTAAAACCACAAATAACGCAAAGCTTGACAACATATTTACCTGATGAATTCAAATACCATTCAGGTTGTACTTTGTTGACTAATTTGGCATCAAGTAACATGAAAAATTTTTGCTTCTTTCCTTTTCAGCTCACCCGAGCACAACGTGCTCAAGGTGAGCTATTGTGATCGGTAATTGTCCGGCATCTGTCTGTCCGTCCATAGAAAATTGTTAAAATATCTTCTCCTCCTAAACCATAAGGCCTAGAGCTTTGATATTTGGTACATATCATCACCTATTGACCCTCTACCAAAATACTTCAAAGAATTACTGTACTCTTAAAATAACCCTTTTCTGTGCGATTCCTGATTTTACAAAGGAAATCTTTGAAAATCTTCTTCTCCTAAACCATAAGGCCAAGAGCTTTGATATTTGGTATATATTATCACCTAATGACCCTCTACCAAAATACTTAAAAAAAATTATCACATTCTGAAAATTAGCCCTTTTCTGTGTGATCCCTGATTTTACAAAGGAATAAAGAAGGAAATCTTTGAAAATCTTCTTCTCCCAAACCATAAGGCCTAGAGCTTTGATATTTAAGTATGTATCATCACCTATTGAACCTCTACAGAAACACTTCAAAGAATTACTGTTTTCTGAAAATTAGCCCTTTTCTGTGCGATCCCTGTCTTTACAAAGGAATAAAAACGGAAATCTTAGAAAACCTTCTTCTCCCAAACCAGAAAGCCTAGATCTTTGATATTTGGTAAATATCATCATCTTTTGTCTCTACCAAAATACTTCAAAGAATTACTGTATTCTGAAAATTACCCCTTTCTCTGCGATCCCTTATTTTAGATAGGAATAAAGAATGATATCTTTGAAAACATTTCCTAAACCATATAGCTAGGATTAAAAGAGAAAATCCCTAAACAACGTCTCCAAAATAATTAGACAGAGGGTTTTGCTTATTTGTATATATCATAAAGCCATGAACCATCATACTCAGGGGAGCGATTTAGGACCATCATAGTCCTCATGTTTTGTGTAGTTATGAACAGTCATTTTCAATACAATAACATCCTAATTCCTTTGTTCAAATGTCCGAAAGCATTAAAGTTAGAAGAGCAAAACTTTCTCAACCATAATCTTTTCAAGAGCCACTTGAACTTAAAACTCAACACCAATCATTTGCTTAATTTTCTCTTGAGGTGACAATACTCATATTAGGTGTGTAGGTACCTATTTACAACACACTTTTAATGACAGTTATATGATCAATGTCAAGGTCATATTTTAACCCTTATTTTAATTACTTTTCTCAAAACCGTTCCTAAAATCTTAACATAATAACTTTCTGTGTTACTTTATCATTCAAATGTCTGCATAATTCTCAGAAACTACTTCATGGATTTGATTCAACATTAACAGACAGACTGGGTATCAAGTAGAGATGACTGTGAATATTGACAATGGTGCTGTCCATTCACTTTTAACTGAGTTATAGACCTTTGATAAAAAATCTTGTCTGCTCATTTTCTCTTCAACTATTGCAAAGATTTCATTGAAATTTTAACAGACAGACTGAGTATCAAGTGGAGATGACTGTGCATATTGTAAATTGGTTGCAGTCTAATCACATTGAATGAGTTATAGACCTTTGATGAAAAATCTTTTCTGCTCATTTTCTCTTCAACTATTGAAAGGATTTGATTCAAACTTAACAGACTGACTTGGTATCAAGTAGAGATGACGGTGCATATTGTAAATTGGTTGTGATCCATTCACTTTTAACTGAGTTATAGACCTTTGATAAATAATCTTGTCTGCTCATTTTCTCTTCAACTGTTGCAAGGATTTGATTCAAACTTTTCAGACAGACTTGGTATAAAGTAGAGATGTGCATATTGTAATATTGTTGTAGTCTACATACATTTTAACAGAATAAAGGCTTGTTACAAGCATACAAAATAGCTGTATGTGCTTGTTTGTTGATGTTTGAATATTATTTTTGCAAATTCGAACACTTGTTTTTGATAGACAAAACTAACAATATCATCAGTACTAGATGAAGTTGGCACACAATATTAGGTACTTGTTGTGAATTACTCCTTGGCTCTTGTATCTGAAGAGATACTGTTATCATACAAGTCAGTGCTAGTGATAAAGGTGATGATCAAATAGATTGTTTGATGAATTGTGATCTTACTCTATGTAACCTTCACATCAAGGGTTAATTGCAATATTGTTCTAAGTGTCGATGTATACAGAATACTGGCCCCATCCACTGGGTCCAGCACTAAGTTCAAATGAGATATTAACCAAATACCACACAAGAAATTTTTAGACTGTTCTGAGTTGAAAGAGGCTACAGAAAACAATTTTTTGTTGATGAAATTTCAAAAATCTTTGTCTTTTGGGGTAGAAAAAATTACGGAAATGATGAAATTGCTTGTAACAAACAATTTCTTCAATTTCCACAATTTTTCCACAACTTTTTTTTCTTGCTGGCGTCTTAAAGTGTCATTGTGTGGGATTGGGTTAAACAGTCTTTGTTTTGAAAAAATTATGGTCAGTTTCAAGTAACAAAAAATAAAATACTTTGTTGTCAACCTGTACAAGGTAACTACAGTTTGGATAAGCTTTAGTTACAACATTTGAGTCACCAAATCAACAAAAATGATTGATGGGGGCAATCCATCAATTAAACCAAGACAGTTTACATTTATTTAATAATAATTTAACTTTTAGTTTCGTCTATCAAAAACGAGCTTTCTGATTGGTCGAAAAATTTGATTCATACCTCCATGAACAAAATTTTGAGTACGCAGCCATTTTGTATGCTTCCGCACAAAATAGTCCCATACAAAAAGGTGATTAGATTTGTAAAAAATTCTTTTTTTTTCACTCAATGCTATTAAACTATAAGATATGAAGATATTATTTTTTGTTTTCATGGAGGTATGAACCGAAAAACCTAATCACACAATGTATGAATCCGCTTCGTGTATTCATACAGTGTGGTTAGTTTTTTCGGTTCATACCGCCATGAAAACAAAAAATAATCTCTTCATCTCTTAACTGAATTTGGTTTTGTCTGACTTGTATTTTTTTTTAATTATATTACAGAGTTACCCAGCTGTTACAGAGACCCAGGAATTTGCTTCGATCTCTATGTTAGATGTTTACAACGAAGTACGAGGTAAAAGAAAATTCTAAAACATTGTCAGCTCTTTAATCCCTTCCAGTTCAATCCCTGATTTTCACGTCCTTGTGATTTTAATATTGAGAAAATATTTTTGACAATGACAAAATTGCTTCGTCATTGCCCAAAATATTTTTAACCCTAAGACGAAGATTTTCTAAATTTCATCAATTTGATATTTTCGTCTGCAACTTCTTTCAATTTGGACAAGTCTAAAAAACTTCTCTGTGTGTAATGGGTTAAACTAATCCTACCTTTATGTTATGTCTTAAATCTCTTTCGACTTTTACATCACATTATTAAACCTATGTACTAGTGTAAATTTAATACATCTATTAACCTATTTCCACACAGAGAGCCTTTTTGATGCCTGCTTGTGAAAACATTTAGGGAAATGAAGAAATGGCTTGTAATAGGCATTTTTTTTTCATTTCCTAGATTGTTTTCTACCTGAAAAAACAAAGATATTTAAAATTTTCATTATCTTAAAATTGTTGTCTGCAGCATCTTTCAATTTGGAGCAATTTAGATTTTACAGTTTGGTAATAGGTCAACAGGCTTTTCTACATAATTCACTGACCAGCCATTATTAAAGTCCTTTGCATCAAGTCCTCCATAAACATAACTATACAATCCATGGCTTTCATTGCTTAAAATAAAGTTGTTATTTTTCCTAAAAAGCTGCTCAAAATATGTTGTTTTCTGACAGATATTCCAATGTTTTGTTGACATCACAAGTGTCGAATTAATGCTATGCTGTCAAGACTCTCATTAATTTTGGGCTGGTCTAGAATTGTATTTAAGATGATCTGTCTATGGGTAAATGTACAAAAACAGATGTAGCTTTGTCAGGTTTTAAGAAATTCGTCATTAATAATTCACTTTTTTTTATCAAAAAGAAAGTGTATTCTAAATTTTGTAGAAATGAAAAATCAATTTTATGTCATTAATATTAACCCATTCCCACACAGTGATGCTTTTGGACACCCAATAAGAAAATCATTTTGTAAAACATTGTGTAAAATGAAGAAATTGCAGGTGACAAGCAATTTCTTCATTTAACACAATGTTTTCAACCCAGAAAGTTGAAAAAACCTAAAATTTAAATTGTCGTCTGCAACTCCTTTCAATTTGAGCCAGTCTAACATTTTGTCGTCTGGTAATTGGCTAAGGCAGGTTTTCCTAGATAATGGATCATGAATATTTTTCTTTGTAGTTTCAAACCATCATCAATCACAGCCAGGGAAGTCAAAACACACACAGCCCTCAGGTCCCTCTACAGAACTAGAATTTATCCGCTCAAACGAAGTCCTCTACCTTGGAGATTCTTCTCACAATCACAATGATACAGCTCAGGATCAGACTAGTGATAATATCAACGAAATGGAAGATATAACAGAAAAGACACTGCCAGAACAAACACCGATGCTTAAACATACTGATAAAGACAGTAACGAATTGATTCATGAAACAGCAGTGACACAATTAAACAATAATAATAAAAACCAAGAGAATCAAAATGAACAAAGTGATAGTGGTAATGGTAACGAACAAGGTGTTGATAAAGATTTTAACAGAAAAAATGAGCTTGATAACAGTGATGATATCCAAGTGCCAATTGATGTAGAGACCGGCTCTCTTTTAGAAGAAGTTGGTAAATATTTTGAAGCTAATAGACTATCTTTTGATGGAGAAAAAACATCTGTCTAGCCCTAAACTAAATCAACATGTTACCTTATAAGAATGAATGATGTACAATATAATCTTTATAGTTGGCAGATTGTTTGCCTCTCCCAATGAGCTTCAATAGGAAGTTCCACTTCAATTTTGACCCATTACCACACAACAGAATTTTGGACTGGTCCAAATTGAAGGTGACAATTTTATCAATTGACAGATTGCTGGGCCTTGCCCATGGATCCTACAAGCCAGGCCTATTGACTCCGACAGGCAGCTCCACTAAGATATTAAACAGCATTATTTTTCTAAATTTATAGCAAATTATGTGTAAAACAAAAGTAAAGTTGCTCGTCAGCAACCTTAACTTCATAACTACAAATCCTACAAAAAATGCTTCATATAAATGTAAGCCTATGTTAGTTTTCAAAGTTGACTTTCAGTCTATACTAATGATTTGATTAATGGTCACATGACTGTTTGATTGACAGCCACACTATGGTAAATTTTACTTCTTCTTAAAACTTTTCAGGACTCTATTATAGGTAGCCCTATGATGACTTAGAAAAGAGATTGCTGCAAGTTATGACTGTATGTCTGAGAATTTACAATAACTGATATAGAAAATACTCTATTGACGAATTGCTTCCCCAGACTCAGACAGGAAGTTTGACGTAGATACAGCATTGTTTTGCAAAATTTATGGTCAGTAAAATGAAACAAAAAGTAAAATGGTTGGTGAACTCAGTGTCATAACTACCGCTTAAATAAGCTGTAACTACAATGTTTAAGGAGTCAACCAAAGAAAATATATAATATATAAATGTTTGAGGTCAACATTCCACTTGCTGTCTAAATGAATGATCAGTTTATCAATTGGCAGCCACAGTTCGTCAATTATGTTATCTGGTAAAGCCTCGGATAAAATTTGAAGAGGGCAGTTTTATATATAAATGCACTATATATTTATATGAATGCATATTATGAGATAAGTCTATCATTTCATATAGAGATCAAGTAATCAAATCTGTCAATTTAACCCGTTCCCATGCAAACCCTAGATTTTAGGCCCCTCAAGATAAAAGTTTTTGAAAAGACTGTGGAAAATGAAGGAATTGCTTTTATCAAGCAATTTCTTCATATTAACAATGTTTTCTTCCCAAACAAAGAAAGATTTTTAAGATTTTATCAACATTGTCGTCTACAAATTCTTTGAATTTGGACCAGTCTAAAATTTTGTCATTTAGTAATGAGTCAAGTGGCATTATACCAAAAGATCACTGAAGGCCTACGTAATGTTTTTAACACTTGTCATGCTGAAACGGGAATATTCCTGTTCAGTAGGAGGTTTAGACATATGTGCAGTCTGAACTTAGTCTTCACCCCCTGCTAATCCCTTTTTAGCCATAATTGTTTATAAATTTTCAAAAGAATTATTAACCCACAATGATTACATCCAGTACAGTCATCCCTTTGATTTTAACTTTTTCCTGTTTTGCTAAATTTTAGACCTGTCCAAAGTCAAAAGTTTTGCAGACGGAAATTTAAATTGGATTTAATTTAAAAAATTATCATTCAGTAGGGTAGAAAATATTGTCGAAAAAGAAGAAATTGCTTGTCACAAGCAATTTCTTCATTTTCTACAATGTTTTCTTAAGCACAAAATCACACGGACGTAAAAACCAGTGATTGTACAGGAAAGGGTTAATGTCATTCTAAAGAGGATTTTATTCAGCATGACAAGGGTTAATAATGTCTATAGAAATAAAACAGATCAGTTGATTAAAGTATCAAAAGAACTAAATATGATTCTAGGTTATCTAATTAACAATCTCTTCTTCATTGGGAATATCTTGTTTTTTGCCTGAATCCTAATTCCGTCTGTCAGCCTTTCATTATCTGGAACTACTCATCCTATTTTGACCGAATGTTACACACAAGTTCAGTGCCAACTACATATAGGAGTAGAAAGATTCATTTCATTATCTTTAAGTTCAAGGTCACAGTTTGAGGTCAAAACTCAAAATTAGCCCTAATACCCCTGTCTTGACCTAATCTCTGAGACATGTGGGCTATAATTCACACAATTGTCAAGTAATAGCCCCAGGTGTGCAACAAGGAAAAACATCTCGAGTGTGGCGGGGGGAGGCTTAGATTTTAAGGTCAGAGTTTGAAATCATTTTGTTGTAATGAGGTAACATGATGTAAAACTGTAATTTTAAGTTATATATGTTGAAAAAACATCATAGAAATTAAGCCATTTCCAGATGGATAAATGTTAGACTTGGCCAAATTGAAAGAAGCTGCAGACAATAATCTAAAGCGTATTAATTTTTTTTAACTTTCTTGTTAGAAAACATTGTGGAAATGAATAACAAACAATTTCTTCATTTTACACAATGCTTTCTTAATTGTTTTTCTTGAGGGGCATCAAAAAGCATCATGGTGTGGGAATGGGTTAAGGTGTTTGTGAATAAGGGAGATAAACCTTGTAAGAAGATGTGAGTACATGATATTAATTGTTATGTCTCTTTATTTTCCCCTGATGTATTAATCTTGAAAGTTTATTTTGAAGTTTAATTTTTGTTATTTTGCTGTTAGTTATTTTTATTTCAAAGTCTATTAATGATACAATGATTTTTGATACATGCTTGTATAATTAAAGAGTATATATATTTAAACCTGTTTTAACCCATTCCCACACAATGACACTTTTGAACCTGCAAGAAAAACAATTTGGAAAACATTGTGGAAAAAGAAGAAATTGCTTGTAACAAGCAATGTCTTCTTTTTCCGCAATGTTTTTACTCAGAAAGTTGAAAAATCTAAAATGTAATAAACTTTAAGATGTCCTCTGTTGCTCCTTTCAATTTGGATCAGTCTAAAATTTTGTTGTCTGGTAATGGGTTAAGGCATATTCTTCAGAACAATTGAGTCTGATCATTTTGTAGAAGTACAATGCCAAGATTATGTTACTGACTTCCATTGAGGAACCTTTCAGTGACCCTGCTTGAAAGATCAGACTTATTGGTTCACTGATGTCTATCTGTCAGTCTGTCTGCAAAACTTAACCTTATTACTATTTAAAACTAATTTATAACTACATAATTTAATTGTTAGTTTCGTCTATCAAAAATGAGCCTTCTGATAAGTCGAAAAATTTAATTCATAACTCCATGAACAAAATTTTGAGCACGAAGCGATTTTGTATGCTTCCGCACAAATAGTTCCATACAAAAAGTTATCAAAATTTGTAAAGCTTTTGTTTTTTTCGCTCCATGCTATTAAATTATAAGAGATGAAGAGAATATTTTTTGTTTTCAAGGAGGTATGAACCGAAAAACCTAATCACACTGTATGAATACGCAAAGACCGAAAAACCTAATCACACTGTATGAATACGCGAAGCGGATTCATACATTGTGTGATTAGGTTTTTCGGTTCATACCTCCATGAAAACAAAAAATATTCTCTTCATCTCTTAAATATTTTCCATCTCTATTAAACTATTCCAGTTACAAGGTTCATGTTTGGTATGTAGGTGTCTGTTAAAAAATGGACATCCATTGAGGCTCATTTGTCAAAAGTCAAGGTCAAATCTTATCCCTGTACCTTAAAATTTCTCATGTAACTTAACCTTCCATTCCTTAAACCCTTTCCTGTTTTGCAAAATTTAGGACCTATCCAAATTCAAAGGTTTTCAAGATGAGAATTTACTTTGTCCTTTTGGGCAAAAAATATTGTGGATAATGACAAAATTGCTAGTTACAAGCAATTTCTTCATTTCCACAATGTTTGCTAAAGTCGTTTTCTTGAAGGGCATGAATGAGTTGAAAAAATACTACAGGTTATTCAATCTTAATATGAAATGTTTTCTCCTTATAATCATAAAGATTGTTTCATTCTTTTGAGAACAAGTCAGGGTGCTTTTTGGTCTACTATTTTATTTCTTTGCCATTTCATTTAAGATATAAAGAGAAAATTTATTGTTTTTCATTATGGAATGAAACTAAAAAAATAATCACATTATGAAGCTGCTTCACACTAGATTTGTAATTAGGTTTTAATTTCATACCTCAATGTAAACAATATTTTTCTATTCATTTCTTATGACTTTAGCAGAGGTAAGGCAAGTGTTATTTAATGATATCAAATGAGCAAGACAATATGGCAAACTAAATGTGTCAAAATTCTACTTTACAATGTGCAGTATGAAAATAACACATGGACACTTGAGAGGATCTATGAATGTGTTGATAATACATGCTCACAAATTATATCCATGCATGTGCACTCAGACATAGTGTACCCATGTATAAAATGTACATGTATACATATAATCAAAAGTGCAAGCCTAAAATGAGGGTTCTTGCCTTTACAGTGTGGGCCCTCAAAGATTGAGTGAGCATGGACTAAACTAGTTATGCATGCTTAATGCTTGAGTGTGTTTGCTTAAATTTTACAGATGCACTTGTATAAATCATGTGTGTGGACATTCTTTTATGCTAACAAGCCTTTATGTGGACTATTGATAAAAATGGTTCACCATATTTTACAAAGCTTGCAAAGTATTTTATGGAGCCACTCTGTGTGCAATCATTGGAAATATATAAAAGATGTTTATTAGTATTTTCATATTAGAACTTTTTTAGAATAGTGTGTATCCAATATTTTAATGTCAAGTTCACAATGAAAAAAAACGCCTCTTAATCTGTTTGAGAATTGAATAGAGAGCTATATAGGTCGAAATACTGAGAAAAGGCAAAATTTGCTTATTACAAGCAACTTTTCCATCTTTGGCAATATTTTCCATAGCTAGTTTTCTTGTGCATTTCAAGATGCATGATTGCATGGTAACGAGATAAGCATATATTTTGTTGTTATTTAATCCAGAAAAACGTTGGGGACGACTACATTATCCCATTCCAACTCAACAAAATTTCAGACTATTCCAAATTGAAAGAAGCTGCAGCTGACAATTTCAAATTGATGAATTTTTTTTTCGTTGATTGGATAGAAAACATTGTGGACAATGAAGAAATTGCTTGATTCAAGCAATTTCTTTATTTTCAACAATATTTTCCAAAGCTTTCTACTTGGGGGAGGGGGTTAAAAAGGGGGGATTGTGTGAGAATTGGTTATGCAGTTTTGTTGGATGGTTGTTGACGAAAATATTAAAATTTTATGAGAACTTTTGTGTTTTGGTATTTGATTTAATTTGTTTGTTTTTAAACATGAAGTGCTAAAATGCTCCATATACTTATCAGTCAAGTATATGATGGCTAGCTGTCCCCTTCTATTGTAACGGTAAATTGTTACAATATTATTGTTCAAAATAAGCGCTTTTTCTCCATATCAAAAATGTCGATCACATCCTTTGTGTTCATCATGAGGGTTTGATTTCGGCCATAGCACATATCCTGCCCAACATTTGTCTCTCACCAAAAGTGGGTAATCGTAAACCTAAGCAGGATAGCAGTTGGAGGCTAGGAAAGGATGTAATGGTGGTACTGGTGCGGTAACCAGATTTTTGTAATGAAAATTTAAAATGGTTGGTTGGAGACCTAAACGTGGGAACTACAGCTCAGATATTTAAGTTGCCAAACAAACAAAATGTTTAGCACAAATGGCTACTGATTCGGAGTTCAAAACTCAATTCCAGGCTGAATAAATGGTCTGATTGGTTCCTTGATTGACAGTTTCGATTGGTCAATTTTAAAAAGGCTCCTTTGGCTTTACTGGTCATATGGGACTGTACTTCAAGTTGGGCCAAAGTCTTCTTAGCTCATCCAGCAACATGCTTTGTTCTCAGTCCTAATTACTGTGCTCTCAATCGTGGCTTTGTGGGTTAGAGCCCCTCATCAATATGCGATATTTGACAAAACATGCAGAAATGCATCATCTCATTCGCACCAACAGACAATTAATCTGTAATCCGCGCCAAGGTTGGATGAACTGCTGGTTGTCCGGAAAGATTATGGTGGTTATACTGGTATGAGAAATGACAGGAATTCTTGTTTAGGTGCACCAGCCACCACTGAAACTCAGTTGAGACTGCCGTGAAACCCAATTCAATTGTAGAAGCAGAACATCACTAGTTACCCTCACCTAAACAAGTCTTTATAACAATGTGTCGCATTTATCCATTTGTCTAAGATGGTTTATTGCTGACCCTGCAAAATGACCTCCGACATGGCAGTTCGATTGAGATACCAAACGACGTTAGTTTGCAAATTACATGGGCGTAGCCATAGAAAAAACGACAAACTGTTGGTTGACGACCTTTCAATGGTTTGCGACCTAAATGTCGTAAATACAGTTTTTTCAAGGTTTCTAAGTCTTAAACCAACAGAAATACACCGCATAGAAGTTGGAGTTCAACGTTAATTTCCGGTAAATTAATAATTTGATTGGACACTCTACTGTTTTGGCTAGCGGCGATACGTCGATTGGTCCGTTAGATCGAGGTTCAAATCCTGAATGCCGCAGAATTTACCAGAGACATGATTTCTAACATTTCAAACCTAGAAATAAGCTGGTATGAAATCAAAAGGTAGGTTAGCATGTATATAGAGGGAAAAATTCCTTTAGAAGATGGGTTCATGATATTGGAACCCGCCCACAAAGCTCCGACAGCAATTTAATTTTTGCAAAATTCATGGTCTATAACCTGTGACAAAAAAGTTGGTTGGCGACCTGAAGGTCGTAACTACAGCTTGAATAAGCTATAATAACGACGTTTCAATTGTCAATCCAACTGAAATACTTTACATAAATGTCGATCAATGTCAGAGTTCAAAGTCAAGTTCATTCCCAGTCTAAATGGGTTAATTGATTGGTCAATTGATTTGTTGATTGATAGCAGCGATCCGTCAATTAATATGTATATTCCAAGATCCAAGTGGGGGATTAATCCTTCACACATAGACACATATACATTATGAAGTTTCAGGCTTACTTCTTTAGGGGTCATCAAGACACTTCCTGTATAAAAATGAAAATCTGGTGAGTGATATAGGGCCATTGTAACCCTCATGCTTTTATTTCGTAATCGTGCGTTATTCAACCTCAGACAATTACATTTGGCTTTATGAAAAGCCTATTCTGAATAGATAATTGACAATAGAGTTGATATACAGATGTACTTCATTGATAAATTACAAATCAATTGATCACATGTTAATGTAGTAATCACTAGATTGTTTAAAGGGCCTACTTAAAATTGATCTGAATGTTATTAACCCATTAATTTTAGACTGGTCCAATTTAAAAGGAGTTGCAGATGACTATTAAAAGTTTATGGCATTTTAGATTTTTCCAACTGCCTATGTAGAGAACATTATGGAAAATAACGAAATTGCTTGAAAGAAGCTATTTCTTCATTTCCAACGGTGTTTTCCAAATTCATTTTCTTTGGGCGTCAAAAGTGTCATTGTGTCAGAATGGGTTTTAAAAAACGTCCAAAATATCGTAAATACAGTTTGACTAAAGCTGCGTCTACGACAATTTGGTCGCTCGCAGACGATATGTTTTAATATTGAATTTTGCGCACTCTTTAGGCTAACACTTTTTAGCTCACCTGAGCACGTAGTGCTCAAGTGAGCTATTGTGATCCCCTTTTGTCCGGCGTCCGTCGTGCGTCGTCCGTCAACAATTTCTTCAAACAACATCTCCTCCCAAAACACTGGGCCAATTTGAACCAAATTTGGCAGAAATGTTCCTTAGGTGGTCCCCTTCAAAAATGGCTAAAAGAATTGAAATCCGTTAAAAACTCTGGTTGCCATGGCAACAAAAGTGAAATGTTAAAAAAATCTTTAAAAATCTTCTCCTCCTGACCCAGAAGGCGTAGAGCCTTGATATTTTGCATGAAGCATCAGTATATTGACCTCTTTCAAAATAGCTAAAATAATGATCCTCGGGTCCCCAGTGGCGGAGCCCCAGGGGGGTGGGGTTTATATAGAAATAAAGAACGATTTTTTAAACAACATCTCCTCCCAAACCACTGGGCCAATTTGAACCAAATTTGGCAGAAATGTTCCTTAGGTGGTCCCCTTCAAAAATAGCTAAAGGAATTGAAATCCGTTAAAAACTCTGGTTGCCATGGCAAAAAGTGAATTTTTAAAAAAATCTTTAAAAATCTTCTCCTCCTGACCCAGAAGGCGTTGAGCCTTGATATTTTGCATGAAGCATCAGTATATTGACCTCTTTCAAAATAGCTAAAATAATGATCCTCGGGTCCCCAGGGGCGAAGCCCCAGGGGGGTGGGGTTTATATAGAAATAAAGAACGATTTTTTAAACAACATCTCCTCCCAAACCACTAGGCCGATTTGAACCAAATTTGGCAGAAATGTTCCTTAGGTGGTCCCCTTCAAAAATAGCTAAAAGAATAGAAATCCGTTAAAAACTCTGGTTGCCATGGCAACAAAAGTAAAATTTTAATACAATCTTTAAAAATCTTCTCCTCCTGACCCAGAAAGCGTAGAGCCTTGATATTTTGCATGAAACATCAGTTTATTGATCTCTTACAAAATATCTAAAATTATGATCCTCGGGTCTCCAGGGGCGGACCCGGGGGGGGGGGGGTATAGGCATGAAGCATCAGTTCACAGACTTCTTTCTTATTTCTGAAATAATAACTCATGGAAAAGTTTTTTTCCCTCTTTCAAATCAGCACTAAAGCCTTGGAATTTGTAATTTAGACTTTTGGATTCCCAGGTTCATAGTCTTTATATGTAATTGTGGCCCACTTGTTTCATAATCCTAACCTTAACATGAAATTAGACTGTTGAAAGGAAAAGAGCCTTTATCTCAGGTGAGCGCCCCAGGGCCCACGGCCCTCTTGTTTAACCCTTTAAGGAGACGCCAAATAAGTCAGTGACGCGAATTGAATTATATTTCATCTAGAAAATACTTTATCTGTCGATTGCATCGAATAATGCCTTATTTGTGGTTACCATGACGTATCAATTACGTCATTGACTTCCGCTAGCAATACAGTCGTTATCGACATCTCCCGAAGACTAACGACCTCACCTGAAAAACTCAAAGTGTTTCAAGGTAAGGCATAGGTAATATATCACATGTAATTAAGAGGTGAAGAGAATATTTTTTTTTGTTTTCATGGAGGTATGAACCGAAAAACCTAATCACACTGTATGAATACGCGAAGCGGATTCATACATTGTGTTATTAGGTTTTTTCGGCATGAACCGAAAAACCTAATCACACTGTATGAATACGCGAAGCGGATTCATACATTGTGTGATTAGGTTTTTTCGGTTCATACCGGTTTACAAATTTTGATACCTTTTTGTATGGGACTATTTTGTGCGGAATCATCCCAAATCGCTGCGTGCTCAAAATTTTGTTCGTGGAGTTATGAATAAGTTTTTTCGACCAATCAGAACGCTCGTTTTTTAGAGACAAAACTAAAAATTAAATTATTTAAAATTATAGTTAATTTTCTAGATTCAACACGAAGAAAGAATATTTATCGTGGAAATGACACCAATAACTTGTAAAAACAGATAATTTTCCTAAATCGAATTTTCATAAAACTCTATTCAAGGGCCGCTTTAAAGGAATTAGAACCCACTTTAAGATGTAGTACATTGTATTTATCACCTTTCAAGATGGACCAACCTAGAAAATGTTCGCATGGAAAACTATAAGGTTAAATATCGAAAACGGATACAACGATCATGGGGTTTTTAAATACTTGTCAACAAATTGAATGATACTTTTGAGTTTGACTGGTTGTCCTGTTCTTTAATATACATCGTTTATTTGTGTTTCCTGTATGAATTTGGTAATAGGCAGAAGAAAGCGAAACGATTTTAGAAATTAACAAGGGCTGTTTAGTAAATTCCTGGAATAGCATCAACTTTTTATTAATATTGTGGATTTCTTTAATGCTCTCATGTGGGTTATTGAGATTCGAGGTGGATAATCGCTTGGTAATTTCACCGAAAATAGAACCCAGTGAAATTAGCAAAATTATATTGCTTCAATTATCCTCTATAATACAGGCTTCTGGATTAAGATTTGAGGATTTTTCTTGATCATTTTTTTAAACAACTACATGCTAGACCAGACCCGGATGGATGTTTTGTCGCGGAATTTCTGTCTTCGTTTGTCTGTAATATCACGCAAAATATTTTTAGAATAACCTGCACTTTTCAAAATTGTTAGATTTTCACAGAAAATGTGTAGACCTATCAACAAAAAGATCATCTAACGAATTCTTTATCCCAAAGACGAAGCATTCTTCAGGAACGATGCTCCAAAGCGATATTTGTTAGATTCATCCTTTGGACATGTACATTTCAAGGCGAAGGTTTATAAATGCCATGTGTTATTTTGACAACATATAGCAAATCAAAGAACTGCAAGTACTGTAAGCTAGCAAAGCGTGGTTTTTGTTAAGTAATCTTCTTCGCCAACGGTTATCACGATCAATAAACGAGGTTAAAGTAGTCCAGGAGGTAACCCATTCCCACAGAATCCCTCCTATTTACACCCGTCAAGAAAATAGTTGTGAAAAAAATGTTGAAAATGAAGAAATTGCTTGTTACAAACTATTTCTTCATTTTCCACATTGTTTTCTACCTAAAGAGATAATAATTCAGAATTTTAAACAATTTGAAATTTCCGTCTGCGACTTCTTTGAAGACTCTGACAAGAGTCATTTTGAACACGATGTGCTCAAGTGAGCTCAAATTCCTAGAAGATGAATTTGCGTGCAGATTTAACAATATTACTGAAATACATAAGAACTACTTTTTATGGCGTAGGCATTAAATGGATTTAATGGATAAGCCTCCAGTGGCAGTTTGCACTCGTTGAACTTTGAGACGGTCTCGAAGTTTTGTCTCTTAACTTAAGCTATCAAAGCTGAGGCTTTGCTAGCTAAAAGATACCTTAGAGTATTTTTTTATCAAACAACTAGAGATTCCAAGAATAATTTCGAATTTACTTGAGCAGCCCCGCCTCACGTAATCTTACGTTGCCATGATGACTGTTTTTTTAATTTTTTAGCCTAATGAAACACAGAATCTTAAAAGTTTTATCATCAGGCATGTTTATGAATAGAGTCATTACGCAAACCAAGGAATTTACCAAACAGCCTTCGTACATTTGGACATATTCTCATGTGTACAAAAAATGATTGGATTCCCTCGATAAGATAAAGCACTGTTGAGATATATCACCGTTTAACAAATAAAGGCTATTTCAAAACAGGAGAAAATGAAACCTGGCCGTTTTTTCATACCCTGAATTTCATCAAATCTTCGCCTATGTATATCTGACCCGCCAGGAGAAAAGGGACGAGAAATTAACCCTTGTCATGCTGGACCCGGAATATTCCGGTTTTTGGCAGGAGGTGTAGACCAAGATCAGCCTGCACAGAAATGCAGTCTGATCTTAGTCTACAACCCCTGCTTGCACTTTTTCTGCCAGAGTTTTTTCTAAAGAAATTTTGATTTTTTAACAAGAAGTTCTATCAGTGCTTTTAGCCTTTTGATTTTACAGCAATTCAGTAAGGTATTTTATGCAGCATGACAAGGGTTAAACACGTAATTATTGACCCTGGTCATACTGCAAATAACTATGGTAACTGAAATGGGTAGAATCTTTTCGTGTTTGGTGCATTTTCTGAATCTAAAATAGTCATTATATTACACTACATACGTTTTATTTCAAATACCACATCAAAATGACCTCTACTAGATCCCTTTCAAATGTTTGGTAGCGAAATAGGAGATATCTTATGGATCACATATACGTAGAACTTATATGGCGGATCGCTGGCGCCTTCTACGACACGACAGGTCGACTTTAAGTGGAAAACGGCTTTTTTGTTGTAAATAATGAGGCCACGGCTAAAAAAATAAAAGGCAAATTGTTGGTTGGTGTCCTAAACGTCGTAACTACAGCTTGAATATGCTGTAGTTACGAAAATAAAGTCGTCAGACCAACAAATATATTTAAGATAAATGTCGGAGTTCAAAGTTCATTTCTGGTTTAAATCAATGATTTGATTGGTCAATAGTTTTATTGATTAACTACAGCGATCCGTCAATAAAAAATGTGCATACAGTTTGATATCACTCGATCCATTGATAGCCTTGGAACAAAGAAAAAAACTTGGCTCAACTTTGAATATACATGTTAACCTTTTTAATACAATTGTGAAACTACTTCCTACCCTCAAGTTGAAATGAGAACTGTATATTTATTTGGTTTGATGCTTATATGGACATATCCAAAAGGTATGTACAATCTAGCTCAAAGCCGGTCAAAGCGGTGGGGTATTGCCATGACGATCTATGTAGAGTGTGTTCGTTTATCCGTCCGTCTGTAAACTTTACGTTAAAACATCTTATTGGAAACTATCGGCTTGAAATATACCGAATTTCACAGATTTGTTCTTTAGTGAACATCTATCACATTCCTCTAAGAAACTCAAACCGGTTCGAAAAAAAAACATTCCTTTTATTGGCGTGTGGATTTATTGTATTATATTTTTGTATGTAATGAAAACTTTGAAGTCAATCTTCTCAGGCACTTAAGTGTGGACTACGGGAATATTCATTGGGTGACCCTTAACAAGTACCTTCAAAAAATACTGTATTGGCTTTAAATCCTCTTAAAGTATACACAGAAAATTTTCAATATCTTTCTCCTCAAATCTATCGTATAGATTATCAACGAAATTTAAAATAGTATAGATTCTTATTTTAAGGAATCATTCAGATTTGTTGAAAGAAAATTTGGTTAGTTGAATAACATGGATTGTATTTGCGAGGCTAACTTCTACGGATCACGATAAGAAACATGAATCGTTTAAAAACTAGAAATAGGTCACAGACACGGACGTGCTTGTCAAATGACCTTCAGTTGTGTCCTTGAACTTAGAAGTATCCAATAGAACTTTATATATGGCACTTGTACTCTTCAATGGGAACAACTGCGCCCAATTATTTTGAAATCAACCAAATAATGTAGAAGATATGCATAAACTTTTAAAAAACTTTCTAGGCCAAACTGTTCCGTTACATAATATAAACTGATTGATTAAATGGGGTTTAACGCCACTTTTAACAGTATTTCAGTCATACTGCGGCAGCTGTTGCACCTAAGAATGGATTCCATGTATTTCTCACACTAGTACCACCACTACATTTCCTAGCTTCCAGCTGCTATCCCACTTAGGTTTACGATTTTCCAACCATTGGTGAGAGACAAATGTTGGAAAGGATGTGTGACGCCGCCGGGGATCGAACCCGCGGCATCCCATGATTAGAGATTGGGAGTCTGATGCGCTACCGACTATACTGAGAACTGAGTGTTTCTCCTCGTAAACTAACGAGTGGATTTCACCCATGTTATAGAATCGATAATTAAGTTCTTTATTTATATCCGATATCGTTTTATAGAGGTTTTCATTGCATATAGCCCTTTGATTTTAGTGCTGTTCTCAAAATGATTCAAGGGTTAACCTTTTAACATGTTGAACTGCATCTTTTCAGGTTGTCAACTATTTGAAGTGCAAACAGTCGAGGTTTGTTATGGTAATACGTTCTCGTCCTACGTTAATTTAGAATGTGGCGAAGGGGAGGTAATTCAGGTCAGGAACACACGAGCTGTGGCCAAACTTGTATCATCTGGCTGTCCAGTTGAACTCACAACTCTTAATGAAAATACGGTACCGGAGAACTGTTGCATGTAAGTAACAGATGCAAACATGCAATTCGTGAGGTTAATCCTTTCCCCTTTGTTTTAGTTTTGGACTGGTCAAAATTAAAAGGTCTTGCAATCGGCAATTTTAAGTTGAAATTATTTTTAAAAAATAATCATTCAATAGGCCAATAAATATTCTGGAAAAGAAGAAATTGCTTGTGTGAAAATGGGTTAAGAATCGTTTGCGGGCTCCCGACGTAGTAATTTTTTCGTTGAGACTTATTCAAAGTACTGAAAGTACTGTAAGCTAGCAAAGCATGGTTTTGTTAGTAATCCCCTTTGTCCAAGGTAATCATAATAAATAAACTAAGATCAACTATGTGACCAGGAGTTAACTCACTATAACATAAGAAAATCTTATACTGGTTTAAGTTGAAAGAAGTTGCAGATCACAATTTCAAGATAGTGGAATTCGAAAGATAACATTGTGGACATTGAAGAAAGTGCTTGTTACAAGCAATTTCTTCAATGTCCGCAATGTTTTCAAAAGTATTTTTCTTCAGATGCTTAAAAAGGAGATAGCGTGCTTTAGAAGGAACGCACTATAATTTGAATAGAGATGGTAACATTCTTTAAATACACCAAAACTACTTTTAATGGTGTATGCATTCAACTGATTAGTGGTTAAGCCTCCAGTGGCATTTTGCCCTAGTTGAAGTTTGAGATCACCTCAAAATTTTGTCCGTTAACTTAAGTTATCAAAGCTGACGCTTTGCTAGCTAAAAAGATACCATAGAGTACATTCCCTGTGAGAATGCTTCAATTGTATCTATTCGTTAGTTTATTATCTCCATTTGATTCGATTTTATTGTTTCCATTTTTTTTATTTATTTATTTTTTTAAGAAAAGAACAAGAAGACTGTGGTGCTCTCTACACGGGTAGTGTATATCAGGATTATTATAAGCGTTGCCATGGTAACCAAGTTTGTCGCAGCCTCCAAGCATCCTGGGTGGACATAACGGACATTGGCTGTAACCAGACTCTGTACCTTCCCAGAACGAACTATATGGTGTTCACTTTTAGGTGTATTCCAAGTAAGTGACTTAAAATGCCGCAATCATAGGTGTTGTTGGTTTGAAAGTTTGCACAAAACAATAAATAGAATACTGTTTTAAAGTATGAAAGACAAATTTTCAGTCCGTTCCAAATTCGAAAAGGTTGCAGGCGAGTTTAGACTGAAACTAAATACCACATGGTTAAGAAAACCTGTGTGAATTATCCCTGATGCATAGAAATTAAGATATTTTGCTCGCACACCGACTATATATTCCATGAAAGTAAAAAACAATACAAACAGAAAAAATCATGCCACTCTCATTGTGTTTTCAAAAGGATGTCCTGTAAAAAGTTTCAATGAATCCATTAATTCCATGGACTTATTGTGTCAACAAGAATCCGGTTAACCAACATACCAAAAGATGGTCAGACTGGAACCACGTCTTGGCCTTCAATTGACCAAACGCGGCTGTCAATCAAGGAATCAAGCGACCAAAAATCAAATCATTTATTCAGCCCGGACCTGAGCTTTCAACTCCGATGTAAGCCCCCATTTTTGTTGACCTTTTTGTTGGTTTAGCGACTTAAACGTCGCAACTACAGCTTATTCAACAAACCATTTACTTCTTAGTTACAAGACCACAAATTTTGAAATAATAACGCCATTAAAAATCGAAGCGGGACTTCCTGCCGGAGTTAATGGGCGGGACTAGCGATCGGTCAATTAGAAGAACTAAAGATACATGAGTATATCGGTAGTTATGGTAATAATATAAGAAAAATAGCTTATGAGAACATTGTGGAAAATGAAGAAATTGCTTGTTATAATCTACAATGTTTTCTTTCTCAAATTCAGTTTACAAAAAAAAATATCAGCAACTAAAACTTTCGTCTACAACTCCTTTAAATTTGGACCAATGTCAATAGTATATATCGTCATTCATTTCTTGAATCAGAAAGATGGTTTATTCTACAATTTGAAAACACGATGTAATGATAACTCTGGCAGATTTTCCTGAATAAATATATACGTAAAGGCTCGCTTTGAATACATCGCTAGTCATATCATTTGACATTTACTTCACAATCCAATATTTTAGTGCCTTAAAAAAGGTAGCATGTTAGCAAGGATTTCTTAACGTTCCTTTTTTTTTTTTTTCTATTTCATGGGATTACAATGTTTAATGTAACCTTTTCCTGATTTCCAAAGTTTAGACCTGTCAAAATTCAAGGGTTTTGCAGACGAACATTTAAATGTATTCAATTTGAACAAGAGCCGTCAGAGACGGATTATTCTCTCCAAATATAGCCTGTCACAAATAGTATGAAATAAGCAGGGAAAGGGTTCAGGCGCAGGTATGAAAAATTTGTTTCAAATGGGACATCTCCTCACTATCGAGAACAATTGTGAAAAGTTATTTCGAAATAATTTTAGGAGCCATGCTCCAGAAATGCTTAATTTTACCTTGATCTGTGACCTTGACCTTAAGAGATATATTTTTTTCTTTTTTCAAATTACTCGTAACTGAGAAAAGTTATGACAAGTTATATTGAAATCCGGCGTATTTTTTTTAACACAAGTGACCTAATATCTGAAATACTCAAAATATCATGTAGACAAATATTCTGACTCGGGAATAAAATAGATAAACATTTGAGCATAAAACATACTAGTCTCTACAGTTCAAATAAGATTTTGCTTGGATTATATCAATCTAGTGACCTAGTTTTTTTCCCCATGTTACCCATTATCAAACTAGATTTAGGTATCAAAGAGATAAACATTCTGATAAAATATCAAGACAAACGAGTTTAAAAAAAGTGGCTCCTAGTAGAAAGCATTCAAGGTTTAGCTACGATTTGATCTAGCGACCTAGGTTTCAACCCTATGTGACCAATTATCAAACATGACAGAGACATAGCACAGACAAACATTCTAATCAGATATCAAAACATTTGAGCGAAAAAGTACCCTGTAGAGCGCACACAATTTTTTTTCTGCGATTTTGCTATGGTTTGACCTAGTTTTTGTGCCTATGTGACCTTATATGGCACTTGACCATTCATCAAGACATTTGATCTAAACATGGGTCTCTAGACTGTTCACTAGATTTGACCCAGTTTTTGGTACCACGTGACCAAAAATTGATCTAGACCCATGATTTATAGACAAATAATCAGACCAAATATCAAGACATTTCACCCATTCCCACACAATGACGCTTTTGGATGACCCCTAATTGATTGAATGGGGTTAATCGCCCCTTTTAACAGAATTTCAGTCAAATCGCGGCGGCTGGAGAACCTAACAATGGATTCCTGGTATTTTGCACTCTAGTACTACCACTACACAATTTGCTAGCCTCCAGCTGCTATCCCACTTAGGTTTACGATTATCCACCAGAGACAAAGGATGACCCCCGAGAAAAAAATGTGAAAATATTGTGTGAAATGAAGGAATTGCTTTGGTAAGCAATTTCTTCATTTTACACTATGTATTCTATCCAGAAAGTTGAAAAAATAAAAAAATTCATGAACTTGAAAATGTCGTCTTCTATTCCTTTCAGTTTGGATCAGTGTAAAATGTTGCCAACTGGTAATTGGTTAAGCTAACTAGAGGCACTTGAGCGACTGTATCGCTCCACAGGCCTGATTGTGTTGATTAAGATAATGATGTTTTATGGAATTCAATATAAACGGAATCATATTCATCATGTGTGGCAAATAAATCTTGTCAATGACATCTTTTAATATTTCAAGCTTTTCATTGTATTACATCAGTCAATTAATTTATTCATTCAAAAAAAAATCAGCGTATACCATATCTGGATATAAGCCATGACTATAAAAGATATGTTTTCAACCGATAAAAATTAATTGGTAGAATCTAATTTAGATGCGCCCATTTAAGCCATGTTTATCATTTGGTCAAAATTATTGAAGGGAATCTTAGAAAGGTTCACCCAATGATCATTCTTGTAAAATTTGGTTGAAATCCATCTATTGGTTTATGAAATATTTTTAGAGCTTTCAGTATATATGGACATTAGCCCTGCCCATTAAAGCCATGTTTTTCATAGTATCAAAGTTCTTTAATGGGATCATTTTTGTAAAATTTGGTTGAATTCTGTACTTTCTGAGGAGAAGATTTTTTAAGTAAAAATTTACAGATGGACAAATGCACACAAGCATGACGGACACAACACCATGATAATAGCTCACTGGCTTTCAGCCAGTAGAGCTAAAATGTAACCTCTAGAGTTCAAACAAGTTCTTTTTTATCATATTTGACCTGGCAACTAACATTTTGACCCGATGTGATTCTATAACAAACTTGAACTTACCAAATATCAAAATATTTGGGCCAAAAATGTGGCCTCTAGAAAGCACACAAGGCTTTTCTAAAATGGACCTAATGACCTAGTTTTTGACCCCATGTTACTAGTTGATTTTATAATGAATTGTGAAATATTATAAAATGGCAATAAAGTGTCACTTGACTAAGACCCACTTGTGTGTGCTCTCAGAAATAAAGGTTAAAAAGTCAACATTTTATAGCTCATTTGATAAGTGATCAATAAATTTTAACCCATTCCCACACAATAAAATTTTAGACCAGTCCAAATTCAAAGAAGTTGCAGAGGAAAATTTTAAGTTGATGAATATTCTAAAATTTGACATTTAGGGTAGAAAAACATTGTGGATAATGAAGGAATTGCTTGTAACATGCAATTTCTTCATTTTCCACAATGTTTTCCGAAGCTTTCATATTTAAAGGCACTTAGAAGTGTCATTATCTGGTAACAAAACACTTGCCAATGTTGTGATTACACAGTTTTTTGTTTGTAAACAGGATAAGTATACTGTCAAAATCTATGTAATCTAAATTTAATCAAATTCTTGAATTTAAAGTTAATAAAACATAAATACATCCCAAATTATTATTAAATTCAATTCATTGCAATTTCAGCTATTGGGGGAAAGATTTGAAAGAGGAAACACTAAAATAGTTATTAAGGCCTCTTTTCTTGTAATACTGGATTGAAGGTCATCAATAGGAACTTCAATGCATACCATTTCATCAAGGTAGAACTGAAATTGTGATCTGCAGAGCCATAAGAAGGAACTGTTAGTAAGGCCTTTTTCCCGGTCATTTTGGATGGAATGTTACCATATTGAAAAGGGATGGTTTTCAGCAAGTTAAAAAAAAGAGAGAGATAAAAAAATTTACACTTATATGAAACAAAATGTCACATATTCAATAGATTGATTGATTGAATGGGGTTAAACGCCACTTTAAACAGTATTTCAGTCATACAGCCGTATCTGGAGCACCTCTGGTATTTCTCACACCAGTACCACCACTTCATCCTTTCCTAGCCTCCAGCTGCTATCCCACTTAGGTTTACGATTATCCATCCAATGGTAAGAGACAAATGTCGGAAAGAATATGTGATGCCACCGGGGATCGAACCCATGACAACCCATGGAAGAAGATACATTCAATAGAAATCTTCCTTAGGACAATAAAGCATGTTTTGGTCAAAATTGTGACGTGTTGAGTGATGCACACTGCAAGATGCACAATGGACAATCAAGCATCACAAAAGCTCATCATGAGCATGTTATGCTCAGGTAGGCTAATAGGATTCTATAAACAAGATCACAATTAATGTTTTTTCCTTGTTTAATAAAGTATGAAAAAGATATACATAAAGTAGACAGATAAAGAGTAGGAGATTCCTGCTTTGTCATGGCAACTGAAAATAAAGACTGCAAGTATAGTCAATACAAACTATTTCTTATTTTGATTACAAATTGGAAAGCAATTATCAACACCTTGTGTCCAAGCATATTTGTGTAAAATAAAAAACATAGTATGTTGAAATTGAAGTAAACAGTACAGTTACACTGCAAGAGATTCTTGACTATGAAGTTGTTCCAATTTTTAAAGGTATATAAAAAGGCTGGACAGATCTAGAAAAAGCCATGAAAGTCCAAGTAAAACTTTGCCATTTACACAAAACCAAAAACAACTTAAGAATAATGATTTGAATTGCAAGTCTGTCAGTTTTAATCCTTGTCATGCTGTATAAAATCTTTTCAGAATTCCATTGAAATCAAAGAAAACGCAGGAGGTGAAGACTAAGATCAGACTGCACATATGTGCAGGCTGATCTTGTCTACACCTTCTGCCAAAACAGGAATATTCCTGGTTCAGCATGACAAGGGTTAAGATCAACTTTATCAACCTTTTAACCCATTCCCAGACAACAAAATTTTAGACTGGTCCAAACTGAAAGGAGTTGCAGGCGACAGTTTATGGTCTCTGAAATTTTAGATTTTTTGTCAACTTTCTAGGTAGAAAACTTTGTGTAAATTGAAGAAATTGCTTGGGCATCCTGAAGAGTCATTGTGTAGGAATAGATTAACCTGTTCCAAAATAGTAATGCTTTTTGAAGCCCCTTCAGAAGAAAGCTTTAGAAAACATATGGAAAATGAAGAAAATTTTACAACTAATTTCTTCATTATCAACAATGTTTTTTACTCCAAAAGTCACAAAAAATCCAAAATTTCATTGACTAAAAATTTGTCGTTTGTAACATCTTTGAATTTGGACCAGTCAAAAACTGTTTTGTCTTGTAATTGGTTAAGTGTTATGGCCAGCATATAGAGTTACATAATAAAAGCCCTATAAACATATCTGCCAATTGAAAAGATAGAAATGTGTTGTATACAGCAGTGTAAGAGAAAATCAGATCTAAGCCCGCAGGTCTATATAACAAGGTGGCATTACAATTCCGAAATAATTGTCTCTACCAAGCCCTACAATATGGGTACATAATTTCAATGAGTCTCACAAAACACAGATATGAGGGTTGTTTTTGGATAATCTAAAGCAAAAATTAAAAAAATTACCCCCCTTTTTTAGGTAGTTCATTTTGACCCTATAATAGAAAAAAGACCCAATATGGAAAAAGATGCCAAATAAGCAATAGTAATTGTTCACAAGCAGTATTTATTAGTGAAATTGGTAATGATGATGGATTATTTATGTTTTTAGCCATTGGCTTTAATTTTTTGTTGCATTAAGGTATCTAACACACCAAAAACTGAATGAACTTTTTATTCTCTTTTTAAAAAAGGGCCATTTGTTATTCAAGAAACAGTATAACCTGAATAGGGTATTTTGATGACCATAAGAGTGTGGGTGATCTAACCAATGTAAAATTCTATCCCATTTTACCCCATGATTCAACATTGTCCTATTTGAATTTGAAGCAGACTAATTTTAGTCATCTGGAAATAGCTCTTATCAGCGTTCCTCCATCAGGCATCGTTATAAGATATTGGCTTATTTGTTTATAAGCCAATCAAAGTATGAAATTTGTGCGTTTGATCTGTAAGTTACATCACAGCATAGTTCACCTATTCATGTGCTCCCCAATATCACCATTCATCAGTACCAGGCTGGGGCAGGAAAATGTCTTGCCAAGGGTCATACCCATGTTGCAAGTAGTGGGTCTTGGATTCAAACCAGAGACCCATGACGTCTTTCAGATTACAGCTGATTGATTGAATGAGGTTTAACAGTATTTCAGTCATATCGCGGCGGCTGGAGAACCTAACAATGAATTCTTGGTATTTCTCACACCAGTACTACCACTACACCCTTTACTAGCCTCCAGCTGCTATCCTACTTAGGTTTACAATTATCCACCCATTGGTGAGAGACAAATGTCGGAAAGAGTATGTGCTGCCACTGGGGATCGAACCCATGACATCAAATGATTGAAAAATTGGAGTCTGACGAGCTACCAACTGCGCTATGACGGCAGCATCAGATTATTAGTCTCCTGCCCAAACCACTGAGCCTCAAAGGACTCCCTCAAAGTATGAAAACTTCTGGTCAGCACAATATCTACCCACTTCTATAGAAAACATAAGAGCAATGACTGGAAGGTTAACTGACATACTGTTCTAAATGTCAATATAATGTATAGACACTTACAATAGTATTGCAATTAAACCTCAAATTAATCATCAGCAAATAGAAAAGAAATACAATTTATTTTACAAAAAAATGAAACATAAAACTAAGCACTACAATTTTGCCAACATAAGTTGATTTTTGTAAGTTGTTGTATAGATATGGTCCACCGGATTTTTTATTTACAATTTGCTTCTAGGCTGCTTCAATACCTCCTCCCTTAAAAGGAAATTAACCCATTTCCAGATGGCTATATTTTAGACTGGCCCAAATTGAAAGAAGTTGCAGACAACAATTTAAAGTTTAAGAATTTTGGATTTTTTCAAAATTTCTTGTTAGAAAACATTGTGGAAAATTAAGAAATTTCTTGAAACAAGCAATTTCTTCATTGTCCACGTTTTCCAAAGCTTTCTTCCTTGAGGGTGTCTAAAAGCGTCACCCAGTGGGAATGGGCTAAACATGGGAAATCATCATGTATTGTTTAATGCCATCAATGCAATGAACTTTTCTACAAAGAATTGAAAACCAAACAAAAATGTAATCCAATAAGATTTCTTGAATTTTGACTTGCTTTTCATGCTGTCAGAAATGCATTAAATTTTAAGTCAATACAATTAAATTTCTCAAGTCTTATATTCCAAATTGGACTTAAATTTCTACTGCATTTTGAATTGTCATTAGATTTGTACCAGGCTAAAATACTGTCTAGTACCAAGTGGAGGAAGGAGGTTTGTCCGCATTTTTAACCATTATAACCGTAACTGTTGATCTGTTCCGCCATACTTTCTGCTTGGTTTATAATCACAACCACCGCAATAATCATGGCAAGGAGAGCAAGGCTTCCTAGGATGATACTCAAAATGGTCAGGACTTTAGCTTTGGTGCTGGAGTTGTGGATTTTGTACTCTTCAATGTTATGGTCATGGCCGTGATTTGACTGAAATGAGGAAATAAAACGTAGGTTTATTTGTAAGACTTTGACATATTGTCGATGCACGAGTAGAAATGTCGTACCAACACCTTTTAGCTGTAGTTACGATATTTTGCTCGTGCACTGAAAATATAATTATGTTCTTCATCAAAGCACAAGAACTAAACAGTTAAACCGATTACCAAATGATAAAATTCTAGACTGCTCAAATTCAAAGGAGTTGCATATGACTATTTTAAGTTGATGACATTTTAGATGTTTCAATTTTCTTGGTAGAAAACATTGAGTAAAATGTCACAAGCAATTTCTTCATTTTGCACAAACTTTTCCCAACTGTGTTTCTTGAGGGGCGTCCAAAGGAGTCACTTTGTGAGAATGGGTTAACGATTCCAAAACAAATAATTATGCTTTGATAAATACTGTGAGAAATTACAAAATTTAGACAGGTTCTAATTGAAAAAAATTGCAGAAGTAATGTAAAATCTCATTCAACCAACTTCTACAGAAAAAGTTTAAGACTGGTCCATATTCAAGTTGCTGATGACAATTTTTAGTTGGTAGAATTTTCAAAATCTTTGTCTTAAAGCGCAGAAAACTTTGTGGATAATGAAAAAGTTTTACAAGCAATTCTTGATATTCCAATTTTTTCCAAAGTTTTTTTTTCATGAGGGGCAAAAAAAGCATGTGATTGTGTTGGAATGGGTAAAATTCAATAATGATCGTCAAATATGATGGAAAACATTGTTATAAAAGGATTATCTACTTGTAATGAGTAAATGTCTCCTTTTCCCACTTTGTTTTATGTAGCTCATACAAATGGGAAATCGTTAGGTGATCATTATATACATTATTGAAGTAATTCTAATTTGTTCCAGTCAAAATTTTACCTAAGTAAAATTAAGTAATTTTTATCGTGCAGCAAAATTTCAAGACTGATAAAAAAATCGTTCAATATTTTCTAATTAAAAGATAATCATTAAAGACTAATTCAATATATTTACATGAAACATACAACTTCTTGGACAAAATAAAGAACTTACCCTTATGGCATAGTACATGGCACACAGACCAACGGGAGCACAGCATATGTATCCCAAGACGGACAAGATACACCAATCAAAATGCTTCCTTCGAGGAGGATCACTGACCACACCAGACTGAAATATAAGAAAGTTATACATATATTCTCAAAGTTCTGTATATTTCAAGAATTAATTTGGACAATACGCCTCCTTTTTGCTTGACACAAATTTTTAGGCTAGTCCAGATTGACAGGAGTTGCAGACAACATTTTAGAATTTGGGATATTTTGAATTTACTCAACTTTCTTGCTAGAAAACATTGTGGAACAAGGTGCCAAATTGTCACACTGCTTAATATTAACTGGAGGTTTGAATAGAACTGAGGTTATTTTGAATGAATATTTTTTCTCAAACAAAGTATGGAAAACAACAAAGGACAATAACTCAAATTATACACTAGGTAGAGTTATGGTTCTTGTACACTGCACTCCCCCTTGGTGAGATCTATCCATCCACGAAGTTTCATGTTTCTAGATATTTTACTTTAAGAGATATACTCCGGACAAGATTAAAGTATGAAAAACAACAAAGGGCAATAACTCAAACAAGAGGGCCAGAATGGCCCTAAAATCGCTCACCTGACTAATGTAAGATGATTCAAAATTGAAATTGGCCCAATGGTCAGTGAGGAGAAGATGTTTAAAGATTTCAAAGTCAAAAACTGCCCTACCCTTCCAAGCCCTTATTTGGGCATAAATCAAAATTCAAGAACAACTTTTGAAAAGGGTTACTCAATGAACATTCATACCAAATTTGGTTCAAATTGGCCCAATAGTTACTGAGGAGAAGATGTTTAAAGATTTCAAAGTCAAAAACTGCCACGCCCATATTTGGGCGTGAAACCAAATTCTGCAAACAACTTTTGAAAAGGGTCACCCAAAAAACATTCATGCCAAGTTTGGTTGAAATTGATCCAATGCTTACTGAGGAGAAGATGTTTAAAGATTTCAAAGTCAAAAAAGTGCCTGACCCTGCCACGCCCATATTTGGGCATAAATCAAAATTCCAAGAACAACTTTTGAAAAGGGTCACCAAAGGAACATTCATGCAAAGTTTGGTTGAAATTGACCCAACTGTTACTGAGGAGAAGATGTTTAAAGATTTCAAAGTTAAAAAAACTGCCACGCCCATATTTGGGCATAAATCAAAATTCTGCAAACAACTTTTGAAAAGGGTCACCCAAGGAACATTCATACCAAATTTGGTTGTAATTGGCCCATTAGTTACTGAGGAGAAGATGTTTAAAGATTTCAAAGTCAAAAACTGCCACGCCCATATTTGGGCGTGAAACGAAATTCTGCCGAACAACTTTTGAAAAGGGTCACCCAAGGAACATTCATACCAAGTTTGGTTGAAATTGGCCCAATGGTTCCTAAGGTGTAGATGTTTAAAGATTTCAAAGTCAAAAACTGCCACACCCGGCCACGCCCATATTTGGGCATAAATCAAAATTCCAAGAACAACTTTTAAAAAGGGTCATCCAAGGAACATTCATGCCAAGTTTGGATGAAATTGGCCCAATGGTTACTGAGGAGAAGATGTTTAAAGATTTCTAAGTCAAAAACTGCCACGCCCTGCCACGCCCATATTTGGGCATAAATCAAAATTCTGCAAACAACTTTTGAAAAGGGTCACCCAAGGAACATTCATACCAAGTTTGGTTGAAATTGGCCCAATGGTTCCTAAGGTGTAGATGTTTAAAGATTTCAAAGTCAAAAACTGCCACACCCGGCCACGCCCATATTTGGGCATAAATCAAAATTCCAAGAACAACTTTTAAAAAGGGTCATCCAAGGAACATTCATGCCAAGTTTGGATGAAATTGGCCCAATGGTTACTGAGGAGAAGATGTTTAAAGATTTCTAAGTCAAAAACTGCCACGCCCTGCCACGCCCATATTTGGGCATAAATCAAAATTCTGCAAACAACTTTTGAAAAGGGTCACCCAAAAAACATTCATGCCAAGTTTGGTTGAAATTGGCCCAATGGTTACTGAGGAGAAGATGTTTAAAGATTTCAAAGTCAAAAACTGCCACGCCCATATTTGGGCGTGAAACGAAATTCTGCCGAACAACTTTTGAAAAGGGTCACCCAAGGAACATTCATACCAAGTTTGGTTGAAATTGGCCCAATGGTTCCTAAGGTGTAGATGTTTAAAGATTTCAAAGTCAAAAACTGCCACACCCGGCCACGCCCATATTTGGGCATAAATCAAAATTCCAAGAACAACTTTTAAAAAGGGTCATCCAAGGAACATTCATGCCAAGTTTGGATGAAATTGGCCCAATGGTTACTGAGGAGAAGATGTTTAAAGATTTCTAAGTCAAAAACTGCCACGCCCTGCCACGCCCATATTTGGGCATAAATCAAAATTCTGCAAACAACTTTTGAAAAGGGTCACCCAAGGAACATTCATGCCAAGTTTGGTTGAAATTGGCCCAATGGTTACTGAGGAGAAGATGTTTAAAGATTCCTAAGTCAAAAACTACCACGCCCTGCCACGCCCATATTTGGGCATAAATCAAAATTCCACGAACAACTTTTGAAAAGGGTCACCCAAGGAACATTCATACCAAGTTTGGTTGAAATTGGCCCAATGGTTCCTAAGGTGTAGATGTTTAAAGATTTCAAAGTCAAAAACTGCCACGCCCTGCCACGCCCATATTTGGGCATAAATCAAAATTCCAAGAACAACTTTTAAAAAGGGTCATCCAAGGAACATTCATGCCAAGTTTGGATGAAATTGGCCCAATGGTTACTGAGGAGAAGATGTTTAAAGATTTCTAAGTCAAAAACTGCCACGCCCTGCCACGCCCATATTTGGGCATAAATCAAAATTCTGCAAACAACTTTTGAAAAGGGTCACCCAAAAAACATTCATGCCAAGTTTGGTTGAAATTGGCCCAATGGTTACTGAGGAGAAGATGTTTAAAGATTTCAAAGTCAAAAACTGCCACACCCGGCCACGCCCATATTTGGGCATAAATCAAAATTCCACGAACAACTTTTGAAAAGGGTGACCCAAGGAACATTCATACCAAATTTTGTTGAAATTGGCCCAATGGTTACTGAGGAGAAGATGTTAAAAGATTTCTAAGTTAAAAACTGCCACGCCCTGCCACGCCCATATTTGGGGGTCAATCAAAAATCCGCGAACAACTTTTGAGAAGGGTCACCCAAGGAACATTCCTACCAAGTTTGGTTGAATTCCTCCCAGTGGTTACTGAGGAGAAGATGTTTAAAGAATTGTTGACGACTTCCGACGCACGACGGACAAAAGGTGATACCAAAAGCTCATCTTGAGCACGTTGTGCTCAGGTGAGCTAAAAATAGGCTAGGTAGAGTTATGGTTCTTGTACACTGCACTCCCACTTGGTGAGCTCTATCCATCCATGAAATTTCATGATTCTAGCTATTATACTTTTAGAGATATACTTCTGACAAGATTCAAGTATGAAAAACAACAAAGGGCAATAACTCAAAAATTAGGCCAGGTAGAGTTATGGTTCTTGAACACTGCACTCCAACTTGGTGAGCTCTATCCATCCATGAAGTTTCATGATTCTAGCTATTATACTTTTAGAGATATACTCCGGACAAGATTCAAGTATGAAAAAACAACAAAGGACAATAACTCAAAAAATTGGCTAGGTAGAGTTATGGTTCTTGTACACTGCACTCCTACTTGTTGAGCTCTATCCATCCATGAAATTTCATGATTCTAGCTATTATACTTTTAGAGATATACTCCGGACAAGATTCAAGTATGAAAAACAACAAAGGGCAATAACTCAAAAAATTGGCTAGGTAGAGTTATGGTTCTTAAGCACTGCACTCCCATTTGGTGAGATCTATACACCCATGAAGTATCATGATCCTAGCTATAATACTTTTAGAGATATTCTCCGGACAAAATTCAAGTATGAAAAACAACAAAGGGCAATAACTCAAAAAATTGGCCAGGTAGAGTTATGGTTATTGAACACTGCACTCCGTATTGATGGCCAAGTTTAAAGTCAATCGGACTTACGGTGACAGAGTTATGCTCTGGACAAAGAAGTGGACACCGCCCAGACAACCGGACGCCAGGACACCACGGGTGATCCCATAATACGTCCTGTCTTAGATTGGCGTATAAAAAGGTTTTCCCAAACTATTTGCTTTAGGGGCATAAAAAGGCGTCAATGTGTGGGAATGGCTTAACCAGATTTTTCCTTCTGAAAACCTACTTAACCCATTCCAACACAATGACACTTTTAGACGCCTCTCAATAATAAAGCTTTGGAAAACATTTTGGAAAATGAAGAAATTGCTTGTCACAAGCAATTTCTTCATTTTCCAAATTTTTTCTTCTAAAACGACGAAAAAATTCTGAAATTTCATCAAGTTTAAAATGTTGTCTGCAACCCCTTTCAATTTGGACCAGTCTAAAATATTCTTGTGTGGTAATGGGTTAACACAAGTTCCATTGTCACAATATATGCCACCACATAATTGCTTTTTAACCCTTTCCTGTTCAATCCCTGGTTTTTATGTCCCAATCATTTTATAATTGAGAAAAGATTGTTGAAAAAGAAGAAATTGCTTGTAAAAAAACAATCTCCTCTTTTTCCACAATATTTTCTACCCTACTGAATGGTTATTTTTCAAATTAAATCCAAAAAACCTTTGAATTTGGACAGGTCTAAATGTTTGCAAAACAGGAAGGGTTAAAGAGGAAGCTATAGAGGTTTAAGGATTTGAACTCATAGATACAGCATGGAAAACAAGTAGATTTAGATTAAGCCCCCTTTTTCTGTGACACAGTCTAAAATGGCAAAACTCAGACAAGATGCACAAGGTCAGGTTCTTTGGAACATTCTGTTGAAAGGTCAAATTCATCCGTAAATATGGTGTTGATGTTTTAAAAGAAATTTTTCTACGCTCACTTAGTACTTTGTTATGAGAAGAATAATTTAATAGGTCAGTGCAAAACAGTTGTAACTGCCTATAAACATATAGGCAGTTACAACTGTTTTGCGCTGACCCATCGAATTTCAACATACCAGATCCAGCATTTCTGTATCTCTCTGTCTGTCATATGCAGCATTCTGTGCATCAAGGTTAGCAGTGTAGGGATTGGTCCCATAGCCTCCATTCACTGAAATACATAATAGAAGTTACACAAGTTTTATTGTTTCACTAAGATCATCAGGCAGAATCTAATTCTGTACTATGTCTGTGCCTGTAATCGCGAATCTATTCTATCCCAATTTTTTTTTCCCAAATAATACCCTTTCTAATATATGCTACATTGGAAACCCAAATTAATGATAATTTTAAACCCATTACCACACAATGACGCTTTCTGAGGCCCTGAAGAAAACAATTGATTTTTCCTCTTCTCACGATGTTTCTATCCTTTTTGGCTGTTCTTTCCACAAATTTAGCACAATTTGAAATGTTGTCTGCAACTTTTTTTAATTTGGACCCGTCCAAAAATTTGATCTTTGGTAAGGGGTTAAAACATGATATTGAAGTGTGCGATTTTCTTTGACCAAGAAAGAGTAAATTTCAATTTCTTATCACATCACTAAAAGAACCACAAATGTGCAAATCAATTTTGAAATCTTTCCTAAAATGGTGAAAGCATGCCCTTAGTTTATACAAATATTTACCCTTGTCAAGCTGAATATAAATTAATCCCTTCCAAAATTACATAATTTAATTGTTAGTTTAGTCAATCAAAAACGAGTGTTCTGATTGGTCAAAAAATTTAATTCATACCTCCATGAACACAATTTTGAGCACACATCCATTTTGTATGCTTCCGCATAAAATAGTTCCATACAAAAAGGTATCAAAATTTGTACAGCTTTTGTTTTTTTCGCTCGATGCTATTAAATTATAAGAAATGAAGAGAATGTTTTTTGTTTTCATGGAGGTATGGATCGTAAAAACTAATCACACAATGCATGAATCCGCTTTGCATATTCATACAGTGTTATTAGTTTTTCGGTTCATACCTCCATGAAAACAAAAAATATTCTCTTCATCTCTGTAAAAAAATCCATGGGTAGATAGCACTACAGATCTGGATTTCAGGATCTTTATTTAGGTTGGAAATTGATCTCTTGGACGATTCTGGCATATGCACAGGCTGATCTTTGTCTATGCCTACTACCAAAGCATGAAAATTCCGGGTTCAGCAAAGAAAAGGGTTAACACTTGAGTAGTAAGTCCTTAACCTTGCATCAACAATAGATTGGGCATCTTCTAATTTCCCCATTCCTACACATTTCCCCTTTCTGGTGCAAAAGAAAAAAAAAAAAATGCTTAACCTATAACTACAAAGTTTTATGTACTAAAAGTTGTTATCTGAATTTTCTTTTTCAATTTCAACAAGTCTTTAATCATCTTGTGATGGGTTATTGGATTTGATTTGTATGTTTGTTTGAATGGGTAAAATGCCACTTTTTAACATTATTTCAGTCATATCATGGCAGCTGGAGCACCTACCTATGGAATCCTGGTATTTCTCATACCAGTACTACCACTACTTCCTTTCCAAACCTCCAGCTGCCTATCCAACTAAGGTTTATGTTCATTCACTCTTTGGTGAGACACAGTATTTGCTGAGGATTGAACCCAGGACCCTGTGACTAGGAGTCTGACGCACTACCAACTGGGCTATGGCGTACTATGGGATTTGAGAAGTAGTGCTATATTATTTTGTAATCATAGCTGAATAACAAGTTTTTATATGACTCATGTTGGGTGGGGAATTGTTGGGAGAGGGAGGAATAATCGCATGAAGGTGCATCATCCCCTTGTTTGACAAGGTCTAAGTACCATCCCCTGATTTGACAAGGTGCACAATCCCATGTTTTGACAAGGTGCATTGTGAATCCCCAATTTGATTCGCTTTAATAACATAATAACTTTACAAAAAATATGAAAGGATAAATATACTAAAGCCTTCCATATCTATTTAACCCATTCCAACACAATCCTGCTTTATTAGGCCCCTTAAGAAAAAAAGCTTTGTAAATGATAAACATTGCAGAAAATGAAGAAAGTGCTCATCATAAGCAAAATACAAAGAAACATGAAACGATAGCAACTAAAAATTGTGGCCTGCAATTTCTTTTAACTTGGCCCAGTCTAAAATAATGTAAATGTTGTCTGGTAATGGGTAATGCTTCAGTTAGAACCCGTCATTATACATCAAATTCTGATCTTGGAGCAAAAATTTGAATCCATTTTGTTAAAGGCCAAAATGTAGTGCTACATCCATAATTGACCAATCGCATGCTGTCAATCATGGAATCAACTGACCTATTAAATCATTCATTCAACCCTGAATTAAGCTTTAAACTCATACATTGGCCACCATTTCTGTGAAACATTTTTGTCGGCTTGGTGATTTCTAGCTGTAGTTGTGACATTTAGATGACCAACTGACCATTTAACTATCTTATAACATGCTACTGGCCGTAAGATTTGCAAAATAACATTGTTTAAATTTGAGGTGGAACTTCTGTTGGAGTCAATGGGTAGGGCCAACAAAATAAGTGGGCAGGGTAAAAAAAAATAAATGGGCAGGGCCAGCTTTTGAAATTTCATACTGGTCCAAATTGAAAGAGGTTGCAGATGCTAGTAAAAATTGGATGCAATTTGAAGTAAAATGATCCTATGTGGTAGAAAATATCATTGGAAAAGAAAAGTTGCTTGTTACAACCATTTTCTTTTTTTCACAATGTTTCTCAAGTATAAGATCACAGCTATGTTAATTGGCTAAATAGGTGGGGATTCATATAGGTTTCCTACTTCTTTTCTACGATCCCACAACATAGGGTTCAATAATTTGAAGTATTTTGGCAAGTGATGTTACATGCCAAATAATCAAAGGTCTAGGCCAAATACTTTTTCTTTATTTCTTTATTGATTGTGAAGTATTTCAAAAGAACAAGGTCTTTTTGGTGAAATTCAATTTAAATCAAATAGTTGAGATGTTTCAGCAATTTTACACCAACAGATGATGAAAATTTATCAATCCCGATAGCTCACCATCACAATTTTGTGCTCAGGTGAGCTAAAATATACAGAAATTCGAAACTATCTAGGACTCCTTGTCTTTGTCAATTTTTTTATTTCAGCTGATCATCCAGTTTTAAAATCCCTAGGTACCCAAGTACGTATGTGAATTCTTCGTTCAGGTTGGCTGGTTTTATGTATTACCCTAAACCTATCCTTTATCATTCTTTCAGGCAAGCCATTCACATTCATCAATCTCACATGTGGAGGTGTATATAGGTTATATATTCCCAAAATCCATGTATCAGGGTAGAATTATTTTTACCGTGTCCATCTGTCTGTCTGTCTGTTTCCTGAAAAATAACCTGAGAACTTAACTCTTTCATATAACTTCATTACTATTCAAATTCGAAATTTATGAATTCAACAGCATGCTAGCCCTTATTGATGTCCAATCTATACCAAGGTTGAGGTCATCCGACAATAATTCAATTTTCAGTTTTGTCTATTAAAACCGAGCATTCTGAAAAATCATTCATACCTATATGAACACAATTTTGAGCACATAGCTATTTTGTATCCTTGCCCATAAAAACGTATCAATATTATGTAAAATATTTGGGTTTTATAATCTGAAGTCTTTAAATTATAAGAAATGAAGAGAATATTTTTTTTGCTTTTATTCAGGAATGAAAAGAAAGAACTAGTAACAATCATGTATGATTCCGCTTTGAGTATTCATAAAGTGTGATTAGTTTTTCTTAAAGGCCAAGGTCATCAAGACATCAATCAAGTTTAAACTTCTGAAAAAAAAATGCTGTTGTGGGGGATTAGTATTTAACAAACACCTTGGGAGTTGGCCTTATCAAAAGCATGTGCATATTGATGGAGCAGCCGCCGTCAAAGCGCAGTTGGTAGCGCATCAGACTCCCAATTTTCCATCATGGGGTTTCATGGGTTTGATTCTCGGTGGCAGCACATATCGTACCCAACATCTGTCTCTCACCAATGAAGATAATTGTAAACATAAGTGGGGTAGTAGCTGGAGGCTAGGATAGGATGTAGTGGTAGCACTGGTGTGAGAAATACCAGAAATCTTTTGTTAGGAGCTATGTCCGCCATGATATTACTGACATACTATTAAAAGTGGCTTTAGACCCGATTCAATCAATTGATCAATATTGATTGAAGGCACTCATGCTCTTATCAAGATGTCCAAGACTGTAAAGTATAATAAGAATAGGAGCATAGAAAAAAAAGTTATATTTAAGGTAAAAATTTCACCTTAAGCCAGGGAAAGTTCAGCTTAGAATTTGAAGTTCAGACAATTTGTTCCTTTTGAATGGGGTTTTACGCCGCTTTCAATAATCTTTCAGTTATATTTTAGACAAGAAACTTAATCAAGCACATCAAGCACAAATATATTTTTTCTTATCAAGATGTACAGGTTGGTAAAATATATCGTGACAACTCGACCATACGATCATAATTTATCGGCAATAAAGAAACTGTTGATGCACTGATGCACATTCAAGGATCACAAAAGTACAATATGTTCAGGTAAACTAACAGGAGCACCACATGTAGATGCCAATGCTGGGATGTTTGATAGCGATCAACTGCTAACCTCAAAGTTGAAAAAGAATGACAATTTATTCAGAAATGCATTTAGAGTTATCCCCCTTGTTGGTATAGACTCTTTGGATACTAGTGCACATATTCTATTCTAAATTTCAAGTGCATGTCTCAAAATGTGTTCCAAAGATTTACAAAACGTCAAAGTTTACAGATGACAATGATTGATTTATGTATTGAATGGAGTTTATTGCCACTTTTAACAGTATTCTAGTCATATTGCAACAGCTGGAGCACCCAACCATGGATTCTTTGTATTTCTCACACCAGTACTACCATGACATCCTTTCCGAGCCTCCAGTTGCTCATCCTACTTAGGTTTACCATTAAACACCAACTGATTTGAGAAAATGTCAGAAAGTATATTTGCCACATCCGAGATCGAACCCAGACCTACAATATGAGAACAAAAATGCTGTTGCAGGAGAATGCATGGCTAATAACAGTACCTTCTCCAAAAATAGTCGAGTCAAGAAAAAGTATGCATTTCAGGAAAGTTATCAGATGCCAAAAATATTTCATCAGGTGTACCACAAGGCTCCGTTCTTGATCTTCATCTTTTTGTTGACATATAAATGATTTACCATTACATCGTGACTCTGCATTCGCTGACATGTTTGCTTAAGACACATCAATAACAGCGTTTGGAAAAGATATAGATAGTGTTCATAGCATGCTCAAAAATACTTTAAGGTGTGTTGAAAATGGTGCGAGTTCAACTCAATGATACCGCAAAAGCAGATAAAACAAAAGCAATGTATATTTCCTCTTCCAAAAATACTTCAACCAAAATAAAAGAGAAGTCTGGTCTATCACTTCAATTAAATGGTCAATGTATAGAGTACACCGACATAAAAAAACTCCTTGGGGTCGATGTTGAGTGTTTGAATTTCATAATCACTTAATTTTATGACTAAATATTCACTGCCGGTATCCCTTGATATTTATGATAAGTTTATATTGAGACCATGGAGTCTTTAATTTTGTTTCATCAAGGGAAATATAGAAGCTGTAAAAGAAAAGTCAATTCATAAGACTGTTTGTATGTTTGAATGGAGTTTTACACCGCTTTCAACAATCTTTCAGTTATATTGGGGCGGCTGTAGCACCTAATTCCCCATATTTCTCACACAAGTACCGCCATTACATCCTTTTCTAGCCTCCAGCTGCTATCCCACATAGGTCTACGCTTAGAGCTCCATTGGTGGGAGACAAACAGTTAGAAAGGATTCAAAGGATGGGTGCCGCCGTCACGGATCGAATTGATAAGACTGATTGATTGACTGAATGAGGTTTAACGTCACTTTTAACAGTATTCCAGTCATATCGCAGGGGATGGAGCACCTCACAATGGATTCCTGGTATTTCTCACACCAGTACTACCACTACATCCTTTCCTAGCCACACTTAGGTTTACAATTATCAACCCATTGGTGAGAGACAAATGTTGGAAAAGATATGTGCTGTTGCCGTGATAAGACTGAAACATTGTTTGAAAAAATGAAACAAATTTGCTGGCTTGTATTTCAGTCAGAGTGGACTAGACAAAAATCTTATCTTTTCATGAGTTAAACTCTGAATGAATTTGGTTTGACTACATTATGTACATTGTTTTGTTTCTTGCATGTTTTAATATAGTAGATTGTAAATGTAAGAGGCCCACATGGAAGATTGGGCAACCAAATGTGTAGCCTCTGTAAATAAAAGACTTTATTATAATTATTATTATATTTATTTATAGTGTTCTGTGGGAAGGGCAGATTTTAAATATGACAAGCAGTTTCCCTATTAATTCAGGAAGTATTTGAGAGAGGTATAAGTGGTATTCAAAGTTCCTTCTTTGTGACATTCTAGATGCAATAAAACTGGGGAACTTGTAAACATTTCAATTCAAACTCAATAAATGACATATGTGGATGCTGATTTTCACAAATTCTCGATGAAATGCTTTGATGAGTTCCCACATAACAGCATCCATTACCTCAAAATCCTTTGCATTTTTGTGCAATGAACAAAATGAACTCTTGGACATAAAAAGTAAAATCTGTGGGAAAAGGAGAAATTGCAAGGTTTTCTACCCTCATTACAATTTCATACCTTTTGAAATGTATGCTCATAATGCTTCTTCTTTGCATATTAAGTGTATAACATGTTATGCTATATCTTATCGACACATAACTACACAATCCTGCTTTTGTTATGCCCCTCAAGAAATTTACTTAGGAAAACATTATGGGAAATAAAAAAATTCTTCATTAACACAATGTGTTTTTTTTCCTTAACCCTTGTCATGCTGAATAAAAATTGCTAGCAAAATTTTATCAATATCAAAGGGCTGAAAACACTGAATTCACTTTTTGTGGGTCAATATTTTGTTTGAAAATTCATTTCATAAATAAACTCTGGCTTGATAGACAAACATCTGTTGTAGACAAAGATCAGATTGCACTCATGTGCAAGCTGATATTTGTCTATGCCTCCTGCCAAAACAGGAATATTCCAGGTTTAGCAGGACAAGGGTTAAAATAAAACAAGAGGATCATGATGGTCCTAAATCGCTCACCTGAGGCATCTGCAAATTACAGTGCTTTTTAGTATAAAAAAGACACAACTTGAGCAAATAAATAAAACAAATATAAGATTTTGGGCTTTGTAAAAAACAATCCATTAATGCTTTACAATAAGATTGAATTCCTTTGGCTTTATAGTTTAATCCATTACCAAACTATCCAAGAATTTGTCACCCTCAGGTTTGAAAAACAAGAGGCCCATGAGGGCCTGAGACGCTCTACTGGTTATCAAGTTTTCCGTTAAAGAAATCTGATATTTTAGGAAGTTAATTGCTCAAAGAAGAATGCATAAAGAAAAAAAAAGGGGCTTTATCCCCTTTATCATTTTAAGCAACAATCCTCAAGGCCCCTTTTCCCATGTTTCATGACGGATCCACTCCATTTCCAAAAGAAAGTTACCTTATGACCCTACAATCATTCTGTGAATATTTCATCAGAATCTGACAATAATTGTGGACTTAATCACATAAACAGGATTGTTTTGAATGAAAATCAATAAGGCCCCTTTTCCTGTGTTTTCTGATGGATCAATTTCATTTCAAAAGGAACTTTCCTTACAACCCGACAATTGTCCTGTGAAATTTAAAAGACAACTTGATAATGATTGTGATCTTCATCACATACACAAGAATGTTTTGAATGATAATCTGTAAGGCCCCTTTTCCTGTGTTTCAAATACCACAATTATTCCATGCATCTTTGACGAGAATCCAATAAAACTGTTGACTTTATTGTGTTAACAAAGATATTAAATTCAAGTTCTCATAGGGCCCCTTTTCCCGTGATATTTTACTGTTGGTTTTATCATTCTATGAAAGTTAAAAGTGAATCCGATGAAATATTGGAAATTCATTATGTCTACTAGAATATTTAAAAAAAAATCATATGGCCCCTTTTTACATGATACTTGATGGATTGTACCCAGTTCTGAAAAGAACCATCTAAGTATTTGTACAATCATTCTGTGAAATTTTGAAGTGAATCTGGTGAAATCAAGGGACATCATTGTGTTAACCAGAATATTTAAGAGAGTTTTTCATAAGGCCCCTTTTTATATGACCCTTGCTATAGTCAGATCCACTGTCAAAATCAACAATTGGAATGATGGTACAATCAATCTGTTTAATCTGTGGAATTTATTGTGTTAATGAGTTTATAGTGAAATATTCATAGGGCCCCTTTTCTCATGATACTTTACAGAACAAACAAAATTTCAAAAGGAACAATTCTAATGAAGGTAGAATCATTCTTTAAAAGTTAAAGAGAATCAATGAAAACAGTGGACTGAATTGTGTCAAGAATTTTTGTAACTAAATTTTCATAAGGCCCCTTTTTCTGTGAAACTTAACAAATCAGACCCAATGTACAAAGGAACAATCCTAATTATAGTTTGAAGAAAATGATAAAGACTGAGGACTATTGTAATAATGATGTTTTGTAATAAAAATTTTATAAGGTCCCTTTTCTTGTGTCACTTAACCAATCAGACCTAATTTACAAAGGAACAATCCAAATGATGGTACAATCATTCTATTAAAGTTTGAAGAGATTCTGAGGGCATTGTTGTGTTTATGAGGATTTGTTAATACTTTTTCATACAGCCCCTTTTCCTATGATACTAGACAGATCAGGCCCAATTTGGAAAGAAACAATCCTTATGATGGTACAAACATTCTGTGAAAGTTTGAACAGAATCTGATGAAAACTGCAGACTTTATCTTGGTGTCAAATTTTTTAAATAAAATTTTCATAAGGCTCCTTTTCCTGTGATACTTGAAGGATCAGGTCTCATATCAGCATCAGCAATTATGATTATTGTACAATGATTCTGTGAAGGTTTGAATAAAATCCAATGAAAGCTCTGGACTTGGTTACATGGATTATAGATAAAATTCTCTAAAGGCCCCTTTTCCCATGATACTAGACAGATCACGCCTAATTTGAAAAGAAAGAATCCTTATGATGGAATAATCATTCTGTGAAAGTTTTAACAGAATCTGATGAAATCTGTTGACTTGATTGTGGTACAATGATTTTAAAATTAAATTTCATAATGCTCCTTTTCCTGTGATACTTGACGAATCAGGTCTAATGCAAACATCAACAATCTTTGTTATTGTACAATTATTCTGTGAATGTTTGAAGAAAATCCGATGAAAGCTCTGGACTTGGTAACAAGGATTTATAAATGAAATTTTCATAAGGCCCCTTTTCCTGTGCTTCTTGACAGTTCAAACCCTGTTATGAAAAGAATGATAGTTATGACCTTCCAATCATTGTGTGAAAGTTTCAACAAAATCTGATCAAAACTGTGGGCTTTATTGTGTTAACAGGGTTTTATTAATTGAATTTTCATATAGCCCCTTTTCCCATGTTACTTGATGGATCTGAACCAATTCCAAAGGGAACTCTTCTTACAAAAGTATAATTTTTCTGTTTGAGTATAAAGACAACCCCATCTCATCTGTGGACTTACAAGCATTAATTAAGATTTTTTTAATTGAATTTTCCTAAGGCCCCTTTTCCTATGTTTCTCAATGGATCAGACCCAATTTGAAAGGAACAATCCTTATGGTGGTACAATCATTATGTGAAAGTTTGAAGTCAATCACGTGAAATCTAGGGCCATTACATGTTAACTAGGATTTTTTTTTATTAAATTTTAATAGGGCCCCTTTTCCCATGAAACTTGATGGATCAAACCTACTTCCGAAAGGAACAATCCATTTAATGTAATAATCATTCTGGGAATGTTTGAAGAGAATTTGTTGAAAACTATGGACTCCATTGTGTTTACGAGGACTTTTTAAATCCAGTTTTAATCGGGCCCCTTTTTCCCGTGGTCCTTGACTGATCATACCAAATTTTGAAAGGAACAATTCTTATGGTGGTACAATCATTCTGTGAAAGTTTGAAGTCAATCAGATGAAAACTGTGGACTCTAGAGTGTTAACAAAGATCTTTGAATTAAATTTTAATAAGGCCCCTTTTCCTATGGTTCTTGAGGAATCATATCCGATTCCAAAAGGTACAATCTTTATGATGTTACAATCATTCTGTGAAAGTTTGAAGAGAATCCGTTGTAAATTGTTGGCTCTAGATTATTAATGAGTATTTTTTATTAAACATTTCGTAAGGCCCCTTTTTCCTGTGTTTCTTGAAGGATCATACCAAATTTCAAAAGGAATAATCCTTATGATAGTACAATCATTCTGTCAAAGTTTGAAGGGAATCCGATGAAAAATTTTGACTACAGAGTGTTAAGAATTTTTTAAATTAATTTTCATAAGGCCCCTTTTCCCCTGTTTCATGACAGATCAGACCCATTTTCGAAAGGAACGATCCTTATGATTGTACAATCATTCTGAGAAAGTTTGAAGAGAATCCGAAGAAAACTGTGGACTCTATTGCGTAAACGAGGATTTTTAATGGAATTTTTATTGAATTTTCATAAGGTCCCTTTTCCCGTGTTTCTTGACAGATCATACCCATTTTCGAAAGGAACGATCCTTATGTTGGTACAATCATTCTGTGAAAGTTTGAAGAGAATCTGATGAGAACTGTGGACTCTATCGCGTAAACAAGGATTTTTTAATTAAATTTTCATAAGGCCCCTTTTCCCGTGTTTCTTGACGGATCATACCCATTTTCGAAAGGAACTATCCTTATGATGGTACAATCATTCTGAGAAAGTTTGAAGAGAATCCGATGAAAACTGTGGACTTTATCGCGTAAACGAGGATTTTTATTGAATTTTTAATTAAATTTTCATAAGGCCCCTTTTCCCGTGATTCTTGATGGATCATACCCATTTTCAAAAGGAACGATCCTTATGATGGTACAATCATTCTGTGAAAGTTTGAAGAGAATCCGATGAAAACTGTGGACTTTATCGCGTAAACGAAGATTTTTTAATTAAGTTTTAATTAGGCCCCTTTTCCCGTGTTTCTTGACGGATCTGACCCAATTTCGAAAGGAACGATCCTTATGATGGTACAATCATTCTGTGAAAGTTTGAAGAGAATCCGATGAAAACTGTGGACTTTATCGCGTAAACAAGGAAAAGTTTAACGGACGGACGGACGAGAAAAAGCCATCGCTATAGCTCTAGTGGCCTTCGGCCAGTAGAGCTAAAAAACATAGTGAGAAAGGGAGTGACAAGCAATTTATCCATTTCTCACAGTGTTTTCTACCTGAAATTCTTTGTATTTAGATTTCAATCAAACTCTAATTACTGTCTGCAACTTCAATGGGTGTAATTTTAGCAACCTTGGTAGAGAACAATCTGGATGTACTATAAATCAAAATATGAATGCATTACAACTTATACATGAGGAGTGGAAGATATTTGAACATGCTCTTTTTGAGCGTTTTTCATATCTTTGGATGCCTTGGGAAGGGCCATGTTTGTCCAAAGGATGTAAACATGGTAGATAACAATAATGTTATCCTATGTTTTTAATGTAAATGCTCTGGAATCTATAATTAATAAGAACAAGAATTCTTTCAATGCGATTTACACAATTTTGGACCCAAGGAGCAGAGACATTTTTTATCCTAAGAGTATATTTTCCTGTTACATAGAACAAAATTATTTAGTCATGCTACATACAAAATATGTATGCCCATCACCTTATATTTCAGAAGGAGAAGACTTTTGATGTTGCTCTAATTGAGTGTTTTCCAAAATTGTTGACCTCTGGGCAGTGCCATGTTTTATCCCAGGGCTAAGATTTTAGCCAACATGGTAGAGAACCATCTGGATATGCTATATACCAAATATGAATGCCTTAGACTTTGTAGATTGGGAGGAAAAGACTATTGAACATGGTCTAATTGAGCATTTTTACAAACTTTGGACACCCAGGGAAGGGGTGTTTATTAACCTACAGGCATAATTTAATCAAAACTGATAGATAACAGCCAGGCTATGCTTCACCCATAATATAAATGCCCTCCTCCTTAAAATGAAGATTTTTTTTTCAGCATACTCAAATTTTGCCTTTTTCCCAATGTTGGACCCCTAGTACAGGGCCGTTTTTGACCCGAGAAAGACAACTTTTCGTGATATAGTACAAAACCATCTAGTATATGCTACATACCAAATATGAATATCCTAGACCTTATAGTTTAAGAGGTGAAGTCTTTTGATTTTGCTCTAATTAAGCATTTTTCCAAACTTTGGACTTCAGGGGTAGGGCCATTTTTGACCTCAGAGATTAAATATTTAAAAACTTGGTAGAGAACCATATTATTAAGTTCTATGTAAATTATAAACGCATTTGGCCTCGTAGTCTGTGAAAAAAAAAGACAAAATAGATTTTCTAAAATTTCCAATTTTCATATGCCAAGGAACATCCCTGCAAAGTTTCAGCTTGATTGGCCTTCTGGTTTAGGATTAGAAGATTTTTAAAGAAATTGTGGATGGACGGACAGACATTCAGACAGACAGACAGACGGACGGACGACGGACAATGACCGATCACAATAGCTCACCTCACACTTGGTGCTCAGGAGCTGACCTTGGACAACATAGCTCTCTCTAATTGCTGCTTGTCACAAATAATATTATAGAATAGATATGATTATGTTCAGGAGAAAAAAGGTTAACCCATTCCCACACGATCTTTCCTTTTATACACCCCTCAAGAAAAAAGCTTTGGAAAACATTGTGGATAATGAAGAAATTGCATGTATCAAGCAATTTCTTCAATGTTCACAATGTTTTCTAACCATCCACAACCACACCCATCAATTTTCTATTTTTTTTTTCAAATAAAACAGCAGGAGGCACAGTCATGTCAAAACTTTATGAATATCTTGAAAACTTATTATTTAAACAACTCTGACTTAAAAGTGACTGGCAGGAGGTATAGCCAAAGATAAGACTGCACTTTATGTGCAGGCTGACCTTGCCTACACCTCCTTCCAAAACAGGAATTCTCCAGGTTAAGCAAGACAAGGGTTACTTCCTAGTTCTATTCAAAATTCCTTTAGTTAGGAAAATAATTTAATATCTTGATTACTGAAGTATGAAAACTGAATTCTGTTTAGTTCATTAGATTTTTTAGAATAATAGTTTAAAAAATACACTGTGTTGTACTGAATCTTTTGAATCATCAAGATTTCTAATGAGTACTGACAATGTGAACATGAAATAGCTGAAGCTTTCAAATCACTGCCAAAATCACATCCTTTATCTTGAGCTCTTTGTTGAAACCTATACCTTATGAATACAATAGTATCTGTTATCATTGTTAACAGGTAGCTTATATTTACCTAAGTAGTATACAGGTATTTTGAACGAAAAAAAAACCCAAAAAAAAAACACACACAAAATGTGACGGGGCTTGTGCTGGCACTCATAATTGAAGGGTCAAACACTCCTTGGCCTGAAATTCTAGGGGTCAAAACAACAAAAAGAGTGGATTGTAATCAGAAATTTGCAGACTGACCTTTTCTACAAGATATGAAGTAAGCCATTAGTTTGTAAAATTTTCCATAGTATATAAGATTGGTCATTGAGAAATAGAAGGATAAACCCCTAATTTGACCCTTAGAAATTTCTCCCAAGGGGGTAATGTTGGGCCAACATGACCCCTTGGGAGAAATTTCTACAGGTCAAGTTTTTTAGGGTCAAAGCCCTGGTTTGTGAGTACAAAAAAAAACCCTGTGCGACCAGTCAGAAGTAAAAGGACCTCTTTGGCGTTCCATAAATCAAATTCTAGAAAAAGAGGTACGGTCCACCAAGATCTGAATTAGCTCAGTTTGTTTGCACTCTTGATTATTCCACAGGGCTCAGTAAATCATATTGTCTCATGATATCATAAACTGCATCTAATTTCAAATTAAATCTGGTGCATTGATAACAAAAGTATCTTGTATTATATCTTTATGCCTATTGTTCCTGAAATTATTTTTAATCACAAAATGATAGAAAATAATCTATCTTCCATTCCTTGTTATGACAAGAATGTTATCATTTAGCCCATTGAATAGATGTCCGGTGAAAGTAGCAAATGACAACTGTGCAAGGAGATTGCTAATTTGAATGAAGTACCAGTATAATTGTAGATAATTTCACTAAACTGCTTGTAATTAGCAAATCAGGTTTGCACGGACAGGGTCATAAGGGTCTTGGCAGAGTTTGAAAACAAAGACTAGGATTTTGTGTTAACTACATGTATCATCTTGTTTTTCATGTATTATATATATTTTTTGTTAATATAATTGTAGTTATTGATTGAAAATTATTGGGTTGAAAGAAAAAGCACTGTACAGCTATGACCCCTTTGGCATAACTCAGACAAGATTGAAGACTTTTCGGCTAGTTAACCCAATCCAACACAGTCACGCTTTTTCCGCCCCTCAAGAAAAAAGCTTTGGAAAACTTTGTGGAAAATGAAAAAAATATTGAAACAGGCAATTTATTCATTATCCACAATGTTTCTACCCCAAAAGACAAAAAGTTTGAAGATTTCACCAACTCAAAATTGTCATCTGCAACAACTTTGAATTTTGATTGGTCCAAAAAAAAATTGTGGGAGAATCGGTTAAAAGTAAAAGCACAGCTATGACCCTCTTGGGCTTAACATCAGACAAGAATTAAAGATGTTAAAGCCAAAGAAGAGGGGATTCACAAGACAAGTACTATCAGAGTGTTTTGAGAGTCTTGCCTGCTTATATGCGAGTCTTAACTCGTAAAACATGCTTTTGTCGCTAACCTATTATCAGATGGCAATCAGGTGGCAAAATTTTAGATAAATCCAAATAAACCAATTTGCAGGCGGAAATTTTCGACAAAATGTTGAAAATCTTTGTAGCTTAGGGTAGAAAAGATTGTGGGAAATGAAGTTATTTAATTTTATAAGCAATTCCTTCATTTCATACAAAATTTTCCTATATACAATGTATTTTCTTGCATAGTGTGTTTGGAAATAAACTTAAACCCTGCACTAAAAATAAGAGTTTTACGATGCAAACTGCTATTTCTATATTGACCCTTTCCATCAAAAACTTACATTCAACTCTTAATTTGCAATTTCATAATCAAGAAATACTGCAGTAAGAGGAGAACTGGTAAAAGCATATTTTTAATTCACAAGTATATTTTCTATTACGAACAGTGATCAATCTAAAGGGGACCAATGCTCCCTTCAGCATAACTTCTGGACCCTTTGGGTGCAACAGTGTTGGTGCCTAAGTGTTTCTGAGAGCCCTGCATAAACAATCCTACTTTATGATCATTTAGTTTGTGTAAACATTGACATTGATTCAAGTAATTTCTTGTGTCTACATAATACTTTCTTTCCTGAAAGATAAAAGTTTTCACAATTCTGTAAATTTAACCTCTTTTAACCCAATACCACAGCAATTTCTACTTTGTCCACAATGTTTTCTCAAGTTTCTTTGAGTGGTGAAAAAAAGCGGGATTGTGTGAGAATGGGTAAACAATATCTTTGAATGGGCCCCTACCGATATCCAGAGTTACTCCGCTTAGTTTTAGTATTAGAGTGACCTCTCTTAAATCTTTGGGTAGTTCCGGTGAAAAAATCGATGATATCAGTATCGGAAACATTAACACGTTGTTGCCAGCTCTCACTATGTGTCATCAATGTTGAAACCCTATATGATCTAGAGACTACTTTATTTTAACAGCTGAGCTTAAACTTTAAAGCTAAGTGACGTTTTACGTGTTTATAATCGTAAATGAGCCGGTATGAAAGTGTATTTTTCGGATATACCCTAATTCCGGATATACGTATTATTTACCATAAAAAGAGCTTTTTTGATCGAAATAAATACAATGATACTCACGGAAATACATTCCGTTATTTCCTTTTTTAGAAAATGGTTTCACATGTCAAGTAGGGATTTGAATTTATAAGATATCTGTCATTTTACAAACGGGAACTGTTACAAAGAAGCTCTCCTTACGTCTTCATTTCATGACCATGGGAATTTACCAAATACCCTTTTCATTGATGAATATGAAATAAATTTAATCAGAATTGCACTGCATGATCCTCAACAAGCTTTGTAAAGTGTCTGGAGGCTTGTGAAAATGATTGTTGCCTCTGTAGGTCCTCCCAAGATATATCATTCGTTTCTTACCAATGGCAAGTAAGATATATCATTAATTTCTTACCAATCGGCAAATGATAAGGTCTAAGTAGGGTGAGCAGCTGGTGGCTCAGATGAAATGTCAGTTATGCGTAGTAACTGATTTAATGTTGAAAGTGGTGTTTAACCGATAACCGGAGGGCAAAATATTAGACTATGCCAAATTTAAAGGAGTTGCACCTGACAACTTTAAGTTTATGAATTTGTAGTTATTTTCATCTTTCTGAGCAGAAAACTCAAGCAATTTTGTCAATTTGTACAATGTTTTCCCAATTATTTTTCTTAAGGGGCGCCTAAAAGCGTCATTGTGTGGGAACGGGTAAACCAATTTAATTCAATCAACCTGCACAAGCTTTAGCATCTGATATTAGATGTGTGCACAAATTTATATTTTTCATATAAAATTTATTCTGATTAACCCTGGTTTATACGTCCCTGTGGCTTTCAAATTGAGAATGCATTGTAGAAAAAGAAAATATGCTTTTTGCATTTTTTTCCTTTTCCACAGTATTTCTACCCTGCTGAATGTATTTATTTATTGTTTTATATATCATTTCATGTATTTAAGTATTTGAGAAAAAGTGAGAAATAAAAAAAGTGGAAATATAAAAGAGATGACCGTAAGAGGTGTTACAAAGATCAAACTAAGACAATCTTTTTGAGCGTTTTAATCCATTTAGTTGATACCAAATTCTTATTATTATATTGAGATATATCATGCAATGACATATATTATACAATGTATATATACTAAATATTCAAATATTTTTGTTGTAAAAAAGTGATCTTAAAATTTTTTTTTCAGATTTTTCTTATTTAAACATTTTTTCCATTTTTTTGTAAATGAGAAACATTTTAGAATAGATTTCCTTTACCTCTTGCATTTATAATCCTATTTAAAATGTACAAACTCGTAATTTCCTTAGAATTAGAGGGAATAGCAAACGACTTCCTTTGTTACTTGTAATAAGGGGATAGCGGGTGAAAATCAAAAGCAAATAACCGATCATTATGAGATATATCCAGTGTACATCCAAAATACCACCCGTGGTCTATTACCCAATCAGAGATACCGATCAGAAGCGTGTAAGTTTATGAGAGGACATCGTTAACTTTTAAATTTGATTTACCATTTAACCCTTTACAGAAAAAAAAAATCTCAGAACGAAAGAGGATACGAATGTGATTTTAATAGCCATGTGTACCGAAAATAATGGATCTTTCAGATGTGCAGAAAATCGGCGTAAAAGTAATCTTTATCGCAATATTGTTATTCTTGGTTGTTGTTGTGTGGTTTCCTGGTTTTAATAAGTCTTTTCAAGTTAAAGAATTAAACGCAATGATTTCCGACAAAGGACGCCTTTGATATTTATTTTTCGAAAATGAGAAGTAAAATATGAAAACTGGACATGAATAAAATTGGTTCCTAGGTCGGGAGAGAAAAAAGATCAAAACGTGTCAACGTTAACATAAACTACCACATCAATTCCATATTCTAAGAGTATTATAAGAGTACTCAACATTCCTCTGTTTCAAATTCTGAAAAATATCTGATTCTACGCAAAATAGGATCATTTAACCTATGATAGTGTACTTTTACTAAGGGACTCAACCACATCATTTTGCATACAATATGGACAGAAAGATGAAACATTAATCAATCTTCAGAATTAGATAAATTCCAAATAATATAAGTCAATCGACTCCCTTGTTAATTAGTCAAAAGAAGGACATCTGGGCAGTCGTGTGAAAATCAAAGCAAATAGCCGATCGTTAAGAGATATCCGGATACCACCCGTGGACTATTGCGTAATCAAAGATACCGATTCAAAACGTGTAAGTTACTTGGATTAAAACAGGAGTTTATGGACGGACATAGATAATTCTTAAGATTAACTTACCATTTAAACCTTTGTAGATAAAAACAAAATCTCAGAACGAGCTAGGATAAAGACGAAATATTAAAATCCATTTGTATAAAAATAAACAGATCGCTCAGATTTGGAGAAGTTCCTTGTAAAAACACTCCTTTATCGCAATACTTTTGTTTCCCCGTTGTTGTTTTGTCTGTTTGCATGTTTCAGTAGATATTCTCATGCCAAGGAAATAAAAGGAACAATTCACCTTGAAGGACACTTTTGCTAATTTTGTTTCGAAAATGAGAAGTAGAATATGAAAACTGGATGAAATTGGGCCGAGTTGACCGTGCTGAGTAATGCGATGGGCCGAGTTTCCCATGGGCTGAGTTGCCGATGAGTTGACCAGTCACCTTACAGAAGGATTAACACATTCCTGCACAGTGACGGTTTTGGGTGTCAAAAGAAAAAGACTTTGGTAAACATTGTGGAAAAAGCAATTTCTTTGTTACCCATAATCTTTTCTACACCTGACTTTAAAAATTCCAAAATTTCATGAACTAAAAATTGACGTTTGAAACTTTTTTGAGTTTCGACCAACCTAAAATTTTGCCATCTGGTAATGGGATAAATTAAACAAAGCTATTCAACATTGAATATATTGATATTATCAAAGCCAGAGACGTAGAACTTTATGCTTGATATATTGGATATTTATATGGACTACAAAATAGGAAAATGCTCAATAAAGAACGCATAAACAATATCAAATAGGGCCAATTGTACCATCTCAATAAACAATCGATCTGATTAATGCAAATAAAATCGCCACCTACCAGAGTAAGAAGTCATTTTCAAGCAAAAATATTGCGCTGGCACGAACTGTGTGTTGTGAAATATTCACAAAAATGATACCCGCACTGTTATGTCGGTAAACTTTGTTTTCGTTTTGAGGCCGGGGACCAGATTACACAGAGATGTGTTCAACACGTCTTACGTCATTGTAACACGTGCGATACCTGTTGATCGACATTATCAAAGCAGAGTTGTTGTTTCTTACTCTCATTGAGGTTTATCAAAGAACCGAGAGTGATGATGGTGCGGAAAACTGGTGTAAATAAAATCAATCATGGTAGATTTATGGATCTACCTTTTTTGTGTAATCATTGATTTTCAAGCCCCAGATAGATCCTATTTTTAACCTATCATCAGACGACAAGATTTTAGACTGTCCAAACTCAAAGAAGTCGCAGAAGACAATTTGCAATCGATGCAATTTTAACCCTTTCCTGTATACTCACTGATTTTATGTCCATGCAATTTTATACCTAAGAAAATATTGTGATAAAAGAAGAAATTGCTTGATACAAGCACAATATTTTCTATCACATAGAATGGTTTTGTTTCAAATAGCACTCACTTTTTCATTGTCGTCTGCAATATGTTTCAAATTTGGCCAGTCTAAAATTTTGAAAACAGGAAAGGGTTAAGAATATTTTGTCTTTTGTGATAGAAAACATTAATGATAATAAAACAATAGCCTGTAACAAACAGTTTCTTCATTATTCACAATGTTTTACTTTTTTTTAACTTGGGCTGTGACGGATTGGGTTTAAAAGAATGTTCATTGCTAACTACGGACAATATATTACATCTAACTCATTCACACACACAAACAATTTATGAGTGATCTAATTTGATTGAAATTGCAGACGACAATCTTAAGTCTGAAATTTTCAAAAAAAAAATCTTTGTCTTGGACTGAGGATAGAAAACATTTTGAATAATGAAGACAAACAATCTCTTCTTTTTCCCCATTTTTTTTCTGTCACATAGGATAACTACTTATAATTGTACTTACTTTATAATATCGTCTGAATTTGGGCAAGTCTAAAATTTTGAAAAACAGTAGAGAGTTATTCTGTAGCCTTTTCAGTTTCCTATCAACGTGGCTATATCACACAGTTATCGGCGATGGGTGAACAAATTGTTTCAAATAGAGCTTTATCATCAAGCTGTATTTACGACGTTGAGCTCGCACACCAATAATTATTACACACGGTGACACTTTTTGATGATCACAAAGAAAGCAATTTGGAAAAAATTTTGTAGAATGAAGAAATTGCTTGAAGCAAGCAATTTTTCATTTTATACAATGTTTTCTACCAAGAAATTTGACAAATTTAAAATTTCACGAACTTAAAATTTGTCGACTGCAACTTCTTTCAATTTGGACCAGTCTAAAATTTTGCCGTCTGGTAATGGTTTAAATAATGTTTATTCTCCAGAAAACTTCATCAAAAGCCCATGTGACGGGATACAGGCGACCAATAACTCTGTTTACATATGGAACAGTGGATATCCAGACGAGATGACACCGGGTGTTGACTCGTGTACATGTGCCGCCGAGATCGACTGCAACTCGACAATACTGATACGGGCCATCGACCTGCGACTGCAGGAAGACGTGTCTGGAACATGCTTGCAGGAGATCCTTGTAACGGACGGAGACTCTCAAACTCATATCACGTGTAGTAGTAATAATGCCTTCCTAGAGACTTCCATATACTCTAGTACCTCCGACTTTATAACCATTGAAATAATGAACACGATGTCGGAGAACGGAGGTCATCTTTGGATAGAAGTATACGGTAAGTAGAACAATTTTAGTGTTCATGACATGCTTTTATGGGATTTAATCCATTCCCACACAGTGACGCTTGTTGACGCTCCAGGAAAAATGGCTTGGAAAATATTGTAAAAAATGAAGAAATTGCTTGTTACAAGCAATTTCTTCATTATCCCCAACTTTCCTATCCAAAAAAGACAACAGTCTAAAATTCTGCCGTCTGGTAGTGGGTTAATATCGCTTTGAATTATATTTTAGTCATAGTACGGCTTATTCAACTTCCCGGACACCAACAGTACCGGGAGCAACGTGGCTGGGATTCGAATCCAAGTCCTTCAAACTTTCCATATAGACATCACGCGATTCCCAGGCGTGAGAATCAATTGTCGGATCGTTGGCCACGCCCACTGACCTCAGACAAGGCAGTAGAAATCAAACCGGATAGAATTTAGTTTGTAAATTACAAGAACAATCAATCGCTGTAGCTGTGACGTTTAGTTTGCCAAATCCATCAAAAAATACTTAACATGAATATCGGAGTTCAAAGTTCATGTCCGGTCTGAATGGATGCTCTGATTGGTCGATCGCTTTCTTGATTGGCTGCATCAACATTTCATGGTTACATGTTTTTATTTCAAGGTTTATAGAATTTAAAAGTAAGGGGTTAAAGATACAAAATGGCACATCTGTCTCCTCAATATACCTACTATTTACCCGAGGCTGTATAAAATTACATCAAACATCGGAGACAACAACAAAAAAAGAATTTAATCGATAACAAAAACGGTTTTATTATATGTGTTGGTCTCTATGACAACTTTATGTCACCGTAACCAGTAATCATCAATATAACAATCTTCGTATCAATGGTGTTCAACAAAAACGCCGTAATACAACTTATTTCAAGCTAAAGGTACGAGGTTTTGGTAGAATACAGCCTATATATTTTTCCTTGTGTGACAGCGCATTTTATTGCAATGTCTGGCCAATTAATTAATCCTGTTTCTCTCATCAAGGAAAACAAAAACTCTTTACAGCCCATGACCCTCGTGGCAGCTTAGTGCTATCGTCTTTGGGAATCTCAATTTCTGCACAGTCTGGTAGGGGTCGATACCTTACGGCCAACACAAAATAATTTGTTGATTGGTCGAGTAGGATCTCACAGTCTCACGTTATCTTTATCTCACTCTCGTTCCTGGCGCGAATTCGACAATCCCGACGGTAGTCTGTACTTCTTCGCGTCACGTATCGGGTCAGTCAGGGAATAAGCTGTAGTTTCTACGTTTAAGTCGCAAACAACAATACTGATTCGCATAGACGGCGACCAATGTTGAAGTTCAAAGTTAACTCCAAATCTAAATGAATAATTTGATTGGTCGACTGATACTTTGATTAACACCCGCAATTGCCGTCAATTAGACATTACCTTATATTTGTCGTCTGGCTTAAAGGTACATTCGGCTTGCAATTCAAAGATCTTTTCTGTACAATTGGGGTTGTATAGTTCCTGTGGTAAATTCGTTTCAGGACAAGATGAGAATGCCAAAATAACGCTTAGTTGTGGTCCTAGTATCATTACGCAGCCTGAAATCAGGAACAAAAAAACATGTGGACTCGCTACAACCACTGCTACTACTACTTCCACAGTTATTTCTACGACGGATGTTTCTAACAAAAGTACAGCAGATTTAATGTCAACTTTAACCAACTCTCCCCTCTCTGCGTCAACGTCAAGTTTCTCTACAACACCTGAAACAGCTAACTTTACCACTTCTACACCCATCTCTTCTACCACAGCTGTAAACTACACAATAGAATACACACATCTTCCCCTCAATTCTACAACAAATTCGGACTTCACTTCTTCTACAACTCCAAACTCTTCAACAGCCTCTGTCACTGCTAATTCTAGCCTTACCTCTGTAACCAGCGATTCTGCCTTTACTAATACAGGGTCTTCAACTAGTTCGGGTAGGTTTTTATACCAATTACTGTTAGATTCTTGGTAAACTTCGATAACTTTAGAGGGATTTCCGTGTGTTTATTTGGGTTTTTTTTCGGGCATTTGCGTAGGTGTGTGAATGCGAACGAATGTGCTTTGATTAAATTAAGGTTTTTATCATAAAATTCCATGATGCATTAAAAGCATCAAACCTTTATTTAAAGCAGATGTTACTATAGACTATCACTAAAAGTGATTAATATCCCCCAGACATTTTATCACTAGAATGAAGCCTTTCTTCCAAAAAAAGGCCAACCTCCAAGAAAAGTACCCCAAAGTACCCCATAATCGCAAGTTCACATCTGTTCTTAATACTGCTTGTGTGAAATTTGAAATATATTCAACTTGTTGTTAAGTACAAAACTACAAGTTCCTGAGTAAATAAGTAGACAATATTTTTCATCAAAGGGCCATAAGTCTTTTAATAGTAAATGGGCCGAAACCATAATAGAATTTGCACATATCTGCTTGATAAATAATCTACCCGTGAAGTTTTAATCAAATCCAATAAATAGTGTAGAGAAAATGAGAGGACAAGATTTTCATCAAAGGGCCATAACTCCGTAAAAAGTACATGGGGCGTAACCAAAGTATCATATGCACATCTGTGCTTGATATTGAGTCAATCTGAGATGTTAGAATAAACTCATCCACTCATAGAGCGGCCAAAAAACTACAGAACGACCGACCGACAAGCTGACTCCTATTATATACCCATGGAGTTGTTTATCGGGGCGGAGGGTGTTGATTAAGTTCAAAACTTATACTTGTTTGATCGTTACTATCGCAGAATGTAATAACTGCAATCGACATAAATATAAACAGATGCTTTTCTAAAAAACAAGAGGACCATTTGCCCTGATGCAGTCACCCGGGATAGTTTTTTTTTCTTTCATTAGTCAAATTTAATGTTATGGCTAGGATTATGATACAAGTGGGCATACTTTGTACATTTAAAGGCTTTGTACTTAGGAATCCAAAAGTCATAACTTTAGCAAAATTTATTTAGTTTTTGTGAAAGAGGACTACATAAGGAACCGCCTCCGAACCCGAGTGAAATGATTTTAATTGATTGAATGAATGAGGGTTTAACGCCGCTTTTGACAGTATATCAGTCATATCGCGGCGGCTAGAGCACCTAGCAATGGATTCCTGGTATTTCTCACACCAGTACTACCAGTACATCCTTTCCTAGCCTCCAGCTGCTATCCCACTAGGTTTACGAGTATCCACCCATTGGTGAAAGATAAATGTCGGAAAGAATACGTGCCGCCGGGGATCGAACCCATGACATCCCATGATTGAAGATTAGGAGTCTGACGCGCTACCGACTGCTCTATGACGGTGGTTGAAATGATTTTAACTATTTGAAAGGGTAAATATACTTATATTCAAGCAAAATATCGAGGCTATGTGTCTAATGTGTCATGAGGAGAAGATTTTAAGATTTTTTTAAATTTCACTTTTGATGCCATGGCAATCGGAGATTCCAACGAATTTCAATTCTTTTAGCTACTTTTAAAGGGGCCACCTAAGGAATATTTCTGCCAAATTTTGCCCAGCGGTTTAGGAAGATATGTTATTTTAAGAAATTGTTGACGGACGACAGACGACGGACGGTGACCAGGTGAACTATTAAACTTTAAATGTAAATTTATTAATCTTCCGATATATTTCTTAATTTCATTGTCGTTTCTCTAAACTTTTAAAGATTTTGTTAATTTATATATTGTATATTATCTTTACTACGCAGATCATTTTGAAATGCCTTTGTCAATATTACCCCGATTTAGTTTACCTATGAAACAAATCTTGAAAGATGTAGAATATGTATTTATTTTCTCGCTTATCTTTTAATTGAAATAGAATTAGTCTTTCTGTAGTATAACAGATTGAGAAAAGGCAACTGACAAATCCCTGGCCCCGCCCACTTACTACGTTGGCAACGCCCACTGGTCCCAAAAGGAAGTTCGGTTTCGATTTTACACGGCGTAATTTTGTAAAATTTATGGCCATTAGCATGTAACAAAATTAGAACAGTTGGTTAGCGATCGAACTGTCGTAACTACAGCTTGAATAAGTTTTAGTTATGACTATTAAGTCGTAAGGCGAACGAAAAAGGTTAACAAAAATGGCGGCCAATGTCGGAGTTCAAAACTTATTTCTGGTCTCAAGGAATGATTTGATTGGTCGCCTGGTTATTTGACTGACAATCGCGATTGGTCAATTGACGGACCGCTATCCACATCAAATGACCCCCGACAGGAAGTTCGATGAAGATATTAAACGTCGTTATTTGCAAGCTTTATTGACAGTAATATCCGTCTGGGATTGGAATAAAACGATTCTTTACCCATTCCCACACGATAATATCTTAGACCAGTCCAAATTCAAAAATTGCAGACGAAAATTTTAAGTCAGTGAAATCTTTAAACTCTTTGTCTTATTGTGTAGAAAACATAGTGGATAATGAAGAAATTGCTTGTAACAAGCAATTTCTTCATTTTCCACAATGTTTTCCAAAGCTTTCATATTGAGGGGCGTTTAAAAGCGTCATTTTGTGGGAATGGGTTAACGCATTGTTTGGATGTCCGTTTACAAATGTGAAATTGCTTTGAAATGTAGTGCGCTGGCCCACTTTTATTACAACGTCTAACCTTTCTATACAGCTACCGTAATAGACTTAGACCCCTTTACCACTGCGACAGAAAATGAAGGTACAAAAAGTAGTCCACTGTCTGATCCAGATTCAGCGGCCGTAAGCAATGTCAGCGATGGAGGCTCAAGTATTTCAGACCTTTAACCCATTCTCACACAATGAAATTTTAGACTTGACTAAACTGAGAAAAGCTGCAGACGACAATTTTAACGCATTACCAGACGGAAAAAATTTAGACTGGTCCTACATTGAAAGGAATTGCAGACGACAATTTAAAAACAACGTGTAAAATGTTTGCTTCATTTTCCACATTGTTTTCCCGAACTATTTCCTTCACTTGGTTGTAAAAAAGAGGGACTATGTGGAAAAAGGTTAACACAAAAATAATCCGTCATATTAGATATAAACCGAACAAAGTAGATAAATCGAATTTTACTCAAAATAGTCAAATGGTTGTTATGCTTGGCTTGATGTCATTTCACTATCATGAATGAAGAGAAAATGTTTTGTTTTCATTGGGGTATAAACCTAAAACCTAATTACACTTATTTATGAATCCACTTAACGGTTTCAGAGAGTGCTTAAGTTTTTAGGTTCATACATGTATGTAAACTATTACTGTTTATGTCTTTTCTTAACCCATTACCAGTCGACAAAATTTAAAACTGGTCCAAATTCTAATAAGTTGCAAACGACATGATGTTTAGTTGATGATATATAATAAATCTTTGTCTTTTAAGGTAGAAAACATTTTGGATAATGAAGAAACTGCTTGTAACAAAGAATTTCCTCGTTTTTCACAATGTCTTCAAAAACTTTTTTCTTGGGGAGCGTTAGAAGCCTTCATTGTATGGAAATGCGTTAAATAACTAAAGACTGTTTAACACATTCCCACATAATGACGCTTTTGGACACCCCTCAAGAGTGGAAAACATAGTAGAAAATGAAGAACTTGCTTGTAACAAGCAATTTCTTCATTTCCCACAATGTTTTCTAACCAAAGAGACAAAAAAATCATCAACTTGAAATTATCGTCTGCAACTACTTTCAATTTGGATCAGACAAAAATTTTGTCGTGTGTTAAAGGGATAATACAGGACTAATTTTTCCTATCAAATTCCCCCTTTTAGGTTCACCGCTCGGTATCATCATTGCTGTAGTAGTGGTGCTGGTCATCCTATTTATAATACTTGCTGTACTTCTGTACAAACGAAAACAGATTAAACGATACTTCTGCCCGAGTAAGGTAAGGCGCATCATTTTGAAGCTCTCTATCAGACTAAAATTTTCGATACTGGTCCAAATAAAATTGCAGACGATAACTTTAAGTTGATGAAATCCCCCTTTTTTTGTCATTTGAGTTTGAAAACATTTTGTAAAATAAAGAAGTTTATTATTGTAACAATCAATTTCTTTATTTTTCACAATGTTTCTACCTAGAAAATTGAAAAAAACAAATCTAAAATTTCATAATCTTTGAATTGTTGTCTCCATTCAATTTTGGCCAGTCTATAATTTTGCGTTCTAGTAATGGGTTAAACGTTTCTTAAAACCGCTCTATCGAATGACATTATTCTTTTAACTGATCAGTCTATATAACATTACTTCAAAATTGCCAAACTGAATTCAAGTATCACTGTTAACCTACTCCCACATAACCCATTCTTTTACCGCCTCTCAAGAAAAAGACTTTTGAAAACATTGTGGAAAATGAAGAAATCGCTTGCTTCGGTTCCGCCCTCTTTCAATTGGACCAGTCTTTTTTTTTTTTTTTTTTTTTGTTGTTTACTTTTTGCTTGAATTGTTAACGGTACTTTAATGTTATTTCAATCTGGGCGACAGTGGCACCAGTACTACCACAACATCCTTTGCGAGCCCCACACTGCTCATCCCACTTAGTTTACGATTATCCACAAATGTCGGAAAGGATTTTTGCCGCGACCGGGATCGAACCCGGGACCCCATGACTACTAGGTGTCCGACTGCACTATTGCCGCTGCCCTAAAATGACAAAATTTTAGACCGGGCAAAACTGAAAGGAGTTGCGGACGACAATTAAACGTTCATGATTTTCTTTTTTCTTTTTTCAAGTTTCTTGGTGAATTCTTTCAAGCAATTTCTTCACTTTACTCAATGTTTTCATAGTCGTTTATCGTGAGGGGCGACCAAAAGCGTCTTTGTGTGTGAATGGGTTAAAAGAGCAATAGTTGCGATAATTTTGGTCGCCTAACGACGATATAAGGGTACGACTATCGAAGTAGCATCAGTTATATTAGAACGGTTCTTAGGCGGCAGAAGAATCCCCTTTTCAACCTTTAAACACTTGTTTCCTACCATGAGTTTTGTTCATAAAAGCCATTTAATCGCCAAAATGGGCTACAGATATCGCAGATACAGCTTTTCAGGCTGCGATTACGATATTTTGATGATCCGGCTAGGATATTATTAAAAAACATACCATGCGTATTGATTTTCGTTGTACATGTATGTGTTTAAGATTGAAGACAAGGAGGATATGGAGGACTCAGAGACCCCGGAATACGACACGATGCCGAACCCGTTACTGACAGAGGGAACTCTGCCATTGATTACAGGAACTGCTGCAGCTAGCACTGTCTACCCCACTCTCCCTGGAGGCGGCCTTATAGGAAAGAAAACCACGCTTGAGCCCATTAGTTCGCCGCCACCAATATCCAAGGATATGTTAAACTTGTCTTCGTCTTTCCATTACAAACTGCCGAAAATAGAAAATATTAAATCTTCAATCCGTCGTGAAAAGTCCAGCATTGCAGAGGAATTGGTCGAGGAAAATACGAGGAACCCTTTTCCACAAATAAGGAACTTCGAGGTCAAAAACACTACGATTCGGGAGACAATAAGTGAAACGGATAAAGAAATTAATCATGGAAATAGCGACCTTACAGCATCAAAGAGGGAAAAGAAACTGCGTAAGAAAAGGAAACGAATGATAGATAGATTGAATCGGATAAAAATCCCTATGCATGCTAGAAATGAATCTGTAATGGGGTTTGGTTCAAGCACGACCCGTTTTTAGAATGAATGGGGTTTTGTGGCGCATCGACAGCTTAGATTATTTGGTGCGCTAAGTACGAATAAAGAATTTCTAGCTTTTTTGAAAGTTGAAACAATAAAAATTGTGTGAAATATAAAAGGAAACTGTAAAAGAGTGTAAATATGGGTGTGTATATGGTCGAATCATTGAATCAATAGCAAATGAAGTGTAAAATAATTGCTATGAATAGATGTATAGGTCTTAAATAATCCAGTATGAGTACAGAGGTACATCGGCTCTACCCAGATTTGGACAAGTCCCCACATTGGAAAATTTATAGTTGTTTTCAGATTTTGAAGGAAGAGTAAAGAATAAAACAATACATGGTTAGATCATTGAATCAATGGTAAATGAAGTTAAAAGATGAAATGGGTGTTAAAAACTTGAACAAGCGACAACTCGTCGCTGGACATGCAATATGCTGTAACTGCAGTTTGAATTAAGTTATTTTTACGACATTTTGCTCATCCAACGACGATTTATATGTTACTCGTCCGTGTTTTGACAATGCAAAAATCGTCGACCCTGGTCAGATTCAACGAAAGTTAAATACCTTGAGAACTAAATAAACCTTACCACTGCGCATTTATATCCTCAAAAATATCGTTAACTGTTTGGAATTGGATTGAACTCGCTTCTTTGGTTTTCATTATCCGATAATAGGTGTTTATCCGAATATAAGAGAACTGTTCTTAACACGTTTCATCTTCCGAAATTATATCGTCGTAAATTTGTTCTTAATAGCAGTGTAAAATTTTAACGAACCATTTTATATTATCATTTCAAATAAAAACCTTGCAGTTAATCGCAGAGCGTTGGCAGTCTAGGGACCTACTCGATAGTGACCCAGTTGTAGAACCGGACAAACGAGCGACGAAAAAAAAAAATTGCGACAAAGACACGGCAATCGACTTCTCGGTTTTGCAATCGAGTGATGGCCCGGGTAGCAGACCGGCTAAGTGTGTGTTTTTCCGTTTATTTATGGTCGCTACTGCAGCATACGCCCCCAGAAAGGGGTTAGTTGTTACGGGGGATAGTGCAAGGATGCAGGACAAAACAGCTGAGAGCCTTGTCTGATTCTTTAACGTGCTTTGTGTAACGCACCATCACATGGGGCCTCGCTTTAACGTCTCACCCGAATGACAATAAGTTTATTAGTTTGTTCTGCCCTTGACTCGAATCTGTAGTCTTGATTTTTGAAACCACCCGAGCTAATCGGGCAAGCTATGGTCGAGTAGGTCCTATTTATTGACTATCATATAGTATAGAATAATCAGTGATTCGGTTTCCCGCGGTTGGTTATTTTAAGAATGGATCTATTTTTTCAAACAGAATTATGAATCAGTTCAATTTGTCGCGATTCATCCATTCAAGTTCTTGAAATATATTGTTGGCCAATGTAAGACATATTCACCATTTCAATCTCAGAGCAGAATTGTCATTCGTTACTCTCACCAAACACCTCTGCGATGGGCTAAATGACAAGATTCTTGTCAAACCAGGGAATGAAATATACCGAGGGAAAAAAATTTAGCATTTTTTTCGACCTACACTATTTTTCAACGTAAATGTATCAACCTTATAAAATCAGCCTCGTTTGCAATTTTTAAAAGCTAACTAACTAATTATGCATTAAGAGCACGTTTTCCCCGCTTCTAAAGGCTGTCTGACGCAATTTTGCTGAAACAGGTTCTGCACGTGCTTCCACATGTACGTGAAGTCTATATCCACAATATCTATCCCAGTTTATTGGTTAGCATCAATAACAAAATAACTCATTAAAACATTTAAAAAAATTCAAATGGGACGTCGCCCAGGGCTTAAATTAGACCAACGGAACGTAGCCATCGGTATGCTGGCTGGTGTTATGATGGTAAAAGAGGTGGCTCAACATTTTGGCGTGAACCAAAGTTCCATTTCAAGACTAAGAACAAAGTATCGTCAATTAGGAACCGTCAAAGATAGGCCACGTTCAGGCAGGCCACGTAAGACTACCCAACGTGAGGATAATTACATCGTGACGTGTTCACGGCGTAATCGCTTCCTCAATAGCACCCGTATAGCCGGTTTGGTCCGAAATGCAACGGGAACACGGGTCTGTGCTCGTACTGTTAGAAACAGACTTCGTTCGGCACGTTTACGCGCACGTCGACCTTACGTTGGCATTCCTTTGACACGTGCACACAGACATGCAAGATTGAATTGGACAAGGGTACACCATCGATGGCCAAGACGAATGTGGAATCAGGTCCTATTCACAGACGAACCCGTTTTAATTTGATGTTTGCGGATCGCAGGGTACGTGTTTGGAGGCGTGATGGCGAAAGGATGGATCCCGCCAACGTCATTCAACATGACCGATTTGGAGGCGGCAGCGTCATGGTCTGGGGTGGCATATCATACCGCGGCAAGACTGACTTGGTAGCTATTCAGGGAAGCCTAAAGCCGTTCGATACAGTACCGAAATTGTCCAGCCAGTGGTATTGCCGTTCTTGCCTCAAGGGCTTGCTACCATTTTCAGCAAGATAATGCCCGCCAACATGTCGCTCGGCATACGTTGGACCTTTTACAGACTAATAATATTGATGTGTTGGATTGGCCAGCCAAATCACCGGATCTGTCTCCGATCGAACATCTTTGGGATCATCTGGGTAGGAGAGTAAGAGGCAGGAATGACGTTAATAACGTTAGAGATTCTGTGTCAGGAATGGGGTCGTATCCCTATGGCCATTAATCGTAGGCTCATTTCCAGCATGAGAAGACGCTGTGATGCCGTTATTGGCGCAAACGGTGGACACACAAGATATTAAAATTAAATCTTTGTGTTACTTTTACTTCCCTACCCCTACCATGTTTGACGCTGTACAACAAACACGTATGACCTTGAAATCATCTGATTTTTTTTAAATACTGTGGCTAACACATAAAAGATCGATGTGTGAAACTATGGTTTGAATCCAAAGCTAGACACCGGAGAAATTGGCTGTAACGTACGAAATTGCTAAACTTTTTCCCTCAGTATATATATCACTGTTTTGTTGTTTGGTAAGAAATAAAACGTTAAGGACATAATAATGATGGTTCAATACGCATTATATGAGCATTAAAACTTAATAATTTGCTTACAAACCGCCGAACTCTATAATGAAAGAATCTACTAATACTCTTTTAGATGTGTTAGATAAACGATTTATTCTTATAAAGTTAAGTTTGTAACTTATAGCAAAAGCTGATTATTAAACATGTGTGGTAACTTAGCAAAAATAGTGATCGGAAACACTTGTTTTGGATTAAAACTATTCAACACATGGTCGTTGTCATTCTAAAACCTCGAGGTTTTAGGTTTAGAGGTTTTAGAATATAACGTTGACATGCAAAATTATAGTGATTTTTATAAATCACGATCTGTGAAAAATAAAGATGGTGTAAGTATTGATCAACCACCAAAAATTAAAACACTTTCTAATGCAATTATGGGAAAAGAAATGGCTGTTTCGAGTATTTTCAATATGTTTTTGTACCAAGGCAGGTAATTCCAATGAAAAAGACATCACGGTACCATATCTTTTTATTTCCCTTAAACGCTGATATCGCTATCTACATAAGCCTTTCAAATCATCTAAACCACCTAGGAATTGCTTGAGTTTTCTTAAAATCACTTGTCTCCATTTTGTCTCTTATTTTCTTTGATCTTTCTTCCCTCTTTTTATGAGATGTGTCTAACTGAATATCTGGATATCTAAATCTTTCATTCAACTGCAAAGAAATTAACAAAAATCCATCAATCAACTCATTATGACGCAGTCTCTCGTTTTTACATCCCTACAGAATAGTACTTAGGAGAAAACTGTGGGAAATTTGTCCGTTCTAACGATATTTCAATTTCAAAACATATTCAGCAATTTTTTCTCAGTTTTAATCCACTTTAAAACCCTTTCAAGTCCAATCCCTGGTTTTTATGTCCGTGTAATTTTATACTTGATTAAAAATTGTGGGGAAAGAAGAAATTGCTTTTGAAAAGCAATTTCTTCTTTTCCCGCAATATTTCTACCCAGCAGGTTGGTCTTTTTTCAAATTACACTCACTTTTAGTTGTTGTCTGCACCTCCTTTCAAATTAGACAAGTACAAAATTTTGAAAAACAGGAAAGGGTTAAAATGACATATGCATGCTCATTGAATTTGGACCAGCCTAAAATTTTGTAGTCTGGTAAAAGCCTCTTCTCAAGAGAATCACTTGTCCAGATAACCCAATCCCACATTATCCCACTCTTTTCTGACCCTCATGAAAATACTTGTAAGACATTACATCTTTCTTTTTAAACTCTCTACCTTCATCTTATTCATCTGTGCAGCTTTTTGTAAATTAAAGATTATTTGTTCATTGACTTTACAGGGACATAAAATAATCCTCTACAAAAATGCCATAGTCCCTTTTTCTTAAATGAAGCCTTTAATGGTAAAAACCTGATATTAGGCATACCAATATACAACCACATATAAAAATACAAAAATTTGCTGAAAATCATTAATAAACCCAAGGGCTTACTAGTTGGACATAGGCAAATTTTTCATCATCATATCTTGCTCTTTGCTGTGCAGCTGTTGTAGGTACCACATTTTTACCTAAAAAAGATGAAATGGATTGTTCAGCCTATTACCAGATGAAAATAATTTAGACTAGTCCAAACATAAGAAATCCCAGACAACAATTAAAATTTGGAAAGATAACATTTGGATAAATGGAGAAGTTGCTTGTTTATATCCATTACCAATGATCGTATTTCTTCAGGGCTTCAAAAAATGGCATTGTGTCGTAATAGGCTAGAATATACAGTAAAAATTGTATTAGTTGTTACCAGAAGACAATAATTTAGACAGGTCCAAATTCAAAGAAGTTGCAGAGGACAATTGAAAATGGCTGTTATTTGAAACAATAATTGTTTGGTGACTTAGACGCCATATCTACTGATTATTCAAACATCAGTTATGACCTTTAACCCATTCCCACACAGTGACGCCTTTTAACCCTTCTAAAGAAAAGCAACTGGGAAAACATCGTGTAAAATGAAGAAATTGCTTGTGTCAAGCAATTTCCTCATTTTACAAAATGTTTTTACCCAGCAAATTGAAAAAATCAAAATTTCATGTGTTAAAAAATATCGTCTGCAACTCCTTTTAATTTAGACCACTCTAAAATTTTTGCCATCTTGTAATGGGATAGTATGATAGAAGGAGTTTAACCAATGCCATGCTGATTAAAATCAAAGGGATGAAAGTACTGGATTTCAAAATTTTGGGTAAATGTTCCTTAAACTTTAAATTGTTGTCTGCACCTACTTTCAATTTGGACCAGTCTAAAACTTTGTTGTGTGGGAATGGTTTAAGTAGAATCCAGGGATTGAACCGGAAAGGGTTAAAGGAACCTTGTCTGAAGTGCAAAGAAAAATCAGTCAGTATGTGCAGGTTGATCAGGGTTGGATCTTATCTTTCTTTGCAGCCTTTCTGAAACTAAAATTTAAGACTGGTCCAAATTCAAAGAAGTTGCAGACAACAACTTATAGTTCATGAAATCTTTAAGATCTTTGTCTTTTAGGGTAGAAAACAACTTGTAGTTGATGAAACCTTTCATCTTTGTCTTTTAGGATAGAAAAACATCGAGGAAAACGAAGATATTGCTTGTAACAAGCAATTTCTTAATTATCCAAAATGTTTTTCAAAGTTTTTATATTGAGGGGCATAACCCAATACCATACATCAAAATTTTCGACTGGTCCACATTCAAAGAAGGTTTTTTATTGGTCTATGAAATTCTTTTATGGAGAAAAGATTGTTCATAATGAATATTGTTACTTGTAACAAACAATTTCTTCATTATTCACAATGTTTTCATAAAACTATTTTCTTTGATGGGTGTCCAAAAGAGGTGTCGAATGGAAATTGGTTAATGGGAATGGTTTTTGAATGCCTCTCAGGAAAAACTATAGGAGAAACATTCTGTACAAGCAATTTCTTCATTTTACACAAAGTTTTCTATCCAGAAAGTTGAAAAAATCTAAAATTTCATGAACTTTAAATTGTCATCTGCAACTCCTTTCAATTTGGATCAGTCTAAAAATTTGTTGTCAGGAATGGATTAACATTAGGTCCCTTTATTATTTGGCAAGTCAAAAATGTTCATTCACGAATAATAAACTACTCTGTATCTTACCTTGTCTGATCTCTGTGCGAACACTGAGTACATCAACTTTATAGATCTTCTCCAAGTATTGTTTAACATCGGCTTTACTCATCCTATTAAAACATGGAAAATAATATAAATACACTGGATGAAAATGATATCAAAACCAAGGTATGCCAATAAATTTTTTATTCCATTATAAACATGACCAAATCTAGACCAGTCCTAATTCAAAGGAGTTATAGCTGACATTTCAAATGGGGTAAGTTTTGAGAAATAGTGGGTAAATAGGGTAGGAAACAATGTGGGAAAAGAAGATATTGCTTGTAACAACAATTTTTTCATTTTCTCACAGTATTTTTGTGTAACTACATTTTGTCAACACTTGAAAAACAGTGATGGATATTTACATGTATAGTAAACCCTTGGTATAACAATACTGAAGGAACAGCAGAAAATGATTATTCCTATACTAGTAGCCTTATTAGCCCTATTCCCACAATATCCCACTTATTTTCTCCACTAAAGAAAAAAGGTTTCGAAAACATTTTTGGAAAGGTTGAACTGCTTGTTAAAAGCAATTTCTTCATCATCCCCAATGGTTTTACCCCAAAAGACAGAGCTTTTAAATTTCATCAGAGACATGGAATAATATGTATATTTGTGTCTCTGATTTCAGCAACTTTAAGTTGTTGTCTGCAACATCTTTCAAATTGGACCATGCTAAAATCTTGTTTTGTAGTATTGGGGAAAAAAAGGGCCCCATCTTGACTACACAATTACAGGCGATATAAGCTAAGTTGTTATAAGCAGTTTTTACTGTATTTTAACCCTTGTCATGCTGTATAAATAACCTTAATGAATTACTGTAAAATCAAAGGGCTGAAAGCACTGATAGAACTTATCGTTCAATAATCAATATTTCTTTTAGAAATCGATTTCATAAACAACTCTGGCAGGAAAAGTACAAGCAGGAGGTGTAGACCAAGATCAGACTGCACTTATGTGCAAACTGATCTTGGTCAACACCTCCTGCTAAAAACAGAATATTCCAGGTTCAGCATGGCAAGGGTTAAACAGTATGATTTGCGTTATACATCAACCATTTTCATGCAGAAGACCTGGTGAGAATGAAGCAATTGGTTTAACAATAGATACAATGCTTCCAAAACTGATGCTTAATGAATGTCCTTTTTTTATAATAATGATCTTCCCAGTTTATCTTAATCTTGATCATTTTAAAACTTTCGGTACCAAATGAAAGACTTAAAAGAAAAAGATATTTTATGAGAAACAATTAAATTATCAAAGCCCTACCCCTAAGCATTAACAAAACACCACATTTTTCTTATCCCTTTCCTGTTTGTAAAAAATTAGAACTGTCAAAATTCAAAAATTTTGCAAGCGAAAATTTAAATTAGATTTAAATTGAAAAATAACCATTTAGTAAGGTAGAAAATGTTGTGGAAAAGAAGAGATTGCTTGTTACAAGCAATTGCTTCTTTTTCCAAAATGTTTTCTCAATTATAAAATCAAAGGTACATAAAAACCTTGGATAAAAAGAAAGGTTAAATGGCATAAATTTCACTTTGAAATGTGACCAGTGTACATAAACAACATTGACCATGAACTTTCAGGTTTTTTCTCTAATCTAGAGGTCAGCTTCTGAAAAGATGACACTACAATATATGGCTAACACAGATGTTGTGTGCTCAAGAAATTGAAATGTAGGTAACCACAGAAATATAAAGATGCATTAAAATACATAACAATTGTTAAGATTCACGAAATGTTGATCCTTTTGTCGCCTCTTACCCCACACATGTTTGTTGCACCAGATAGCCATGGGTGTGCCAAAACACAAAAATCAATTCAGGTTTAGAAACTTTTAGATTTTTTCTTGGAAGAGTCTAAGGTTTAAACACAATTTCTTCGGTTTCCAATTTCATATCTCAGTAACCTGAATCCATTAACTGTTTTGTAAAGTTGTAACCAAGTACCAAGTAATCCTGTATGTTTAACTTCTCACAGAATTATAATACAGAAAAACACTGTAGGAGCAGAAGAGATTGCTTGAAACTAGATATTTCTCCTTTTCTCTCAATGTTTTTGCCCCGTGTGTCATTTATTTTTCAGTTTACACTCACTTTTTATTGTCATCTAAAACCTATTTCAAATTGGTCCATCCTATGATTTACCCATTCCCTAACAACAAAATTATAGACAGATAAAATTCAAAGAAATTGCAAACAATAATTTATGGTTGGTGAAGTTTTAACCCATTACTTAAGGCAAAATATAAGAATTGTCATAAATGAAAGAGTTGCAGATGGTATTCAAGACTGCACTTAAATCAGAGAAATCTTTTTCTTTGAAGCTTTAAAAAGGGTGATTATGTGGGAATGGGTTAAGAGACCACTGTAACATACTGAGGATGAATCTGAAAGTGCACCATATCATCAGGAATCACATCCTTTGGTTTGACTATCTTCATCCAGTAAAATGGGAGAAGTATCTGTCTCTGTGGGTCACCTTTGAAGTACTGGGGCAATTTGGGTATCTTTTGCTTCCATAGTGGTCTGACACTGAAATAACAAATAATAGTGGTAACCAGATATTTTGATGCATGTCATGGTGAAAAAAATCCCTTTCAAAAACAGCATGAAAAATCAAAGGGTTGAAAGTTCTGAAAGCAGTACCTGTAGGTATATAAAAATGATATAAATTTAAATTCTATAAACAACCTTGATATAAATTGGATAAGCAGGTTGTAAAGACAATGGTCAGACTGCACTTATACGCAGGTTGATCTTTGTCTTTACCTCCTGCCAAACAGAAATATTCCGCTGGGATCAGCACGATAAGAGTAAACCCATTTCCACTCAGAGACGCTTTTAGACGGAAAAAAGCTTTGAAAAACATTATCCACAATGTTTTCTATCCAAAAAGATGAAACAATTCAAAATTCAACTAACTTTAAAATGTTGTCTGCATCTTCTTTCAATTTGGACCACTCTAAATTCTTTTCCTGTGGTAATGGGTTAACTTTTGAGATACCCTTGAAGCTGTTACCAATTTAGAGACTTTAGTCTCAAAGAGGTGAACCAAGGCATATACTGTAGGGATGTGGAAATATGGATGTTCTCGACTTAACAAGAAAAAGACCTTTTTCTCCTCGACCAAAATCAAAATCAAAACAAAAAAAGGAATAGATAAATTATGAAAAAAAAAATCTCAATTTTTACCCTTCAATATAAACACTAGGATAGTTTATCTTTGTGATCTATTTTGTTCCATTCCATGATTTGTTTGGTATTTACCTGTCCTCGGACAAATGGCCTTTGAAATTGTACTTGTCCACAATTAGAAATGTCCATCTTGGACAAGTCGGGCATGGGAATTCAACACCAATAAATTGAAGTCGATGTCATTTAATTTGGATTGATATTCAGCATTATTTTAACAGTATATATTTTAAGAAGGAAAATTAGATTTTTAGGGTGTTGTTGTATTTATTATCATTCGAATGACGAGGTTTCATTTGTTATCCGAATTTAGGTTTATCCGAATCATAATAATCTGCTGTACTTGAACATGAACCGTCCCAAAAATGAATTCGAAAAAAAATAAAACGCGTTTAAATCTAAATTTGGACTCTTGTATATGATTAATTCGTTTCATACATTAGATATTTTGTCATTTACACTTGTTATACTCACAATTTTGATGCCATTTGACCTGTCAGACCCGAAGTTCTTTGATTATTGCATAGACAAGAAGCTTATTTTTTTCCTTGTTAGACTGGTAATGCCGTCGACAAAGCCGTCGGCGACAGCGATACCAATCTACCGTTTCCCCTGTTCACAAAATTATCGAAAAGGGAAAGAATACATCTAAAACAAATAGAATTCTGGCTGTCTTTCTGTTTAACTTCCCGATCGGTCCCGAAATGGTAAAACAATCCAAAACCTAGTTCCACTAGATCTACTCCGGAGAGGTTCTTTTAACATAGGAACTTTTCACAATTCAAATTCTTATACTACATACGTAAATATAGACGTATATAGTACATGTATATAACCGATCGACGGACCTGAAAAACGCCAAACCTTTCGGGACAATGTTTTATTAAACCCCATAGTATAGCTAGGTATAAGCGAAGGAATTTTCCTTCAATTTGTTTAATAATACGCATACGGTTTTAAAACTTTTTAGATACCCTTATTTCGACGCCTTTTTTAATTGTTATTATTACACTGCTCTTATGAAATATGCAATTTTAAATAACACATCTTAGTTGTGTGGCAAGAAAAATATATTTTTTGTTTTAATATGTAAAAATTCTAGACATTCAAGAATTTTGCGAACTTCAGTGAAACACTCATTCTTTTCTTTAAGTAGATTTTCTATCATTTTTTCCCCAAATTTCGAAGATAATCACGAAAAGAGTTTTGTGACCAAAATATCATAGTAAGCATTGTTACTTCCAGAATTTTGTAAAGAAATATATCATTTAACTCTTTTTTTCCCAGGATTTCCGTAAAGGGAATTGAAACTTACCAATCGCGGTGTTCCTTTTCCTATTATTACAAATCTTTTTCTTGAATTTCCACACGAAAATTACATAACCCCAACCGGAACCGGCCACTGTAATGCTGTATAAATGCAAGTGGGAGTTAAGGTCTGTAGAGATTTTAAAGCAAATTAAATATTCCCTTAGCCAAATGTTTAGAACGATCGATCAAATAACCAAAGAAAGAAAAAACAAACAGATAGACGTGTGACTAGAGGATAAAATGAACCCTAGTTCTATTTTCATAGAGACATTTTTGTTGAAAGTTACTTGATATTAATCCGTTATAGAATAGGAAACATGTCAATTCTACAACTGATCTTCGACTCTGAGTGAAATTCTCAGCCAATCAAATGCGTTGAAAAGGGTTGCTAAAATTTGGTAAGATGTTTTTTCGTATGGAAAATAAAACAATCAAATTCATCCTGATTAATTAAGTTATCTAATCCGTAAGGAGTATCACATTATTGCTATTAAAATCTAAAATTAACGAATAAAGAAATAACACAATAATAATATCAACCCATTACAAGACTACAGAATTTTTGACTAGTCTAACTTCAGAGAAATTGCATACAAAAACTATAAGACATTTCAAATTGTGAGAATCTCTGCCTTTTCGCGATAGAAATCATTATGGATAATGAAGAAATTTCTGGTAACAAGCAATCACTGTTTTGTGATTTTTTTTTAATTTTTTTCCGGGAGGGGGAAGTCAAAAGCTGGATTGTGCTGGAATTATTTAACTGCCAATCAGCAAATGTTTTCCCGATCTTTTAGTGTGGCCAGAATGGAAGCCTTTAGGACAGATAGGGAGGTTGTCAAGACTGAACACTGTAGGTGTCAGAATGGTAACATTTCGTTCGTCAGTAACAGACCTTCGTCGCACCTTGCTTAGACCTACAGAAATATATGGCCACAAATATAACGTCGTTGAGTGTGCAAAATGTCGTAACTACAGCTTGAATAAAGCTGTAGTTACGACATTTCGCACGCCAAACAACGATAAAAGATTTTCTTCATTGCACCACCAACTACTTTGTACGAGCCGCATTCATCGAAGCCCCTCGAGAAATAGGTTCGGGAAAACCATGTGTCAGGAATAAAGCCTTGGAGCTGTAGTCGCGGATTTTGTACTCTCAATATTATGGCCATGGCCGTGATTTGCCTGAAATGAGAAGTTTTCAGCTCTAAACCGTTCCCACACGAAACCGCCCTTTAACGACCCAGAGAAATTATTTGACGGAAAGCAATGTTGGAAAATGAAAAATTTCTCGTAACAATCGATTTCTGCTATATTCACAATGTTATTTGCCTTATATGGCACTTAATTTTCAAATTTAAACCTCTTTGAAAAACCGTCTGCAGCTACTTTCAATTTGGATCAGTCTAAATCTTTGTCGTCTGGCAATAGACCGAGATCAGTGACCATGCCGAGATGATTTGTTGTAGGGAAATATTGTGAGAAATCGAGTAATGTCTTGTTGAATGCAATTTCTTCTAGTTGGAAAGGGTTTTCTTAACTTGGGGGTGTAAAAACCGGAAATGTGTAGGAATCGGTGAAAAGATTAATCAAAATGAAATTTCATACGACATCCAAATATGAGGTATGGACCAATATATAGAACCTACTCTTACGGCATAATACATGGCACACAGACCGACGGGAGCACAGAAGATGTATCCCAACACGGACAAGATACACCAATCAAAATGCGTCCTTCTTGGAGAATCCCTGACCACTCTTGACTGAAATATAACAAAGCTGTTCTTTTTTACATGCTTGACTCGACTGAACACTGACCTAGATTCTATCTTATCTTAAAAGGCGAGTAAATTGTATGTCTCATTTAGACAATTGATCGTGAATATATTAGGGTACAATATTCTCGAAGGTTTAAACCGAACTACTTGTTACTCACGACAAAGAGCATCATGATATCAGTAGTTATTTTCTTAATCAGAGATGAAACAAGATGGGGGCGACCACGTAGATTTTTTTTTTGAGCATGCGTGGTTTTTCGTGTTTCGTTACCGTTTTGTGAAATAGCTGGTTGGCGTATGCAGAATCTGCCAAAATATGCAAACATTTAGGCTTCATCTAGCAGAGCTCTTAATACAAGGAATTACTTTCTCTCAATGATAAACCATATGGTGTGGGTAACTGTCAGAACTCCAACGCTGAGATGGAAAAAAAACGAGTACCCACAGCATAGGGTTAAATTGAGTCAGGGGAAATTTTCAGATCTACAGTCAAAAGTACATATACTCCTTTTTATGCTGAGTCTGTGGCTCTATGCTGCTTGTCAAAATACTTATGTTTATACCGTTTTATTTTAATTCCATTGCAACGAACGACTTTAGCTTAGATTGTTGCACTCAAGCACCCAATCAGATGTTTTCACGTTCGTAAGAGAGGCACTGCCTAAACCCGCCCCACACAATCCCGCCTTTTACACCCTCTTTAATTCAAGGCGATTTATTCCATATGCCCTACTTTGAAACATCGTAATTTTTTGCATGAGGTCATCAGTCTTGGGGTTATCGCGATAACGACTAAATTGCTAGTGGAACCCATTGACGTAATTGATATTTGGTGGAAACAATTCAGATAATTTTTGTGGTTTTCGACTGATAACGTATTTACTCGATGAATTCCTTTCGAGTTGTATTTTGCTGACTTATTTTGCGTCCCGTAACGCGAAATGTTTTTAAAGTTAGGTACAGATATATATTTTCATTACAAAATCTGCTGGATCATCTTCAAATAAATGACTAAAATAAATTTGAAAATAGAGAGTCAAAACGTTTCTCTTATAATCTTAGCGAGCGCCGCTTTAAAGATACCTTTACACTTTATTGAGTAACCATGAAGACACTGTACCTAGATGGCTCTCTGGTAGACGCAGTTTATTGCTGTATAATTCAATTTTTAGTTTCGTCTATCAAAAGCGAGCGTTCTTATTCGGCGAAAAAATATTCATACCTCCATGAACAATACTTTGATATCGCAGCTTTTTTATATGCTTCTGCCCAAATAGTTCCATTAAAAGGGGATCAAAATTGTAAAATATTTGCTTTTTTCGCTCGATGTCATTGAATTACAAAAAATGAAGAGAATATATTTTTTTTCATGGAGGTATGAAACGAAAAACCTAATCACACTTACGTATGAATCCGTTTCGCGTATTAATTCAAAGTGATTAGTTTTTTTTTTTTTTTTTTTTTTTTTTTTCATACCTCCATGGAAACAAAATATTTCTCTTCATTTCTTAAAACAGATACCGTTCAGGGTCACATTAGAACTGTAACGAAATGTAAAATTGGGAGTGAAACTAGAAATATATCTCACTAACAAGAGCTTTCCATACATATTATCAAGATGGATAACTCCTTATTCTATTAGTTTGGAAAATTACCCTCCCCTTTTTTTAAAATTTACTTAACTTACTAGCTATGAAATACCAAACGGTATAGAGTGTTGGCCTCTAGATTTACTTAAGTGTTCAAGAATCTCAACATGAGAAGTCTAATATCTGATGACTAGCCATCACATTTGAGCGCATGCATCCGCATAGTCTAATCAGAGTCTTCACTCTGCTCTCTGTAGATAGATACTGGCCCAAAGCTTCTTTAAACAATCAGCGAATGTTCTAATTGCCCCCGAATGGCTTTCCAGGATGCTCAATGTGTGCGAGTCACGCACATGCGAAATTGTTGGAAATGTCACGCATGGGCTCAATTAATTGTGACGGATACTCATTATAAGTTTCATTTTCATTGTGATGCTTAACCGTCACTCGCTAACAATGATGAAGAAAACAATCTGAAAATAGCAAAAGGAAAAATGAAGGTATTCCGGCTATGATAAAAAAATGAGACTGTAATACATCACATGTAATAGGATTCTGAAAGTTGTAGACATATTGTAAAACCGTGATAAGGTTTTAAAAAAATCTAATCATATATTTAAATTATTATAAGTCAGAACATTTGAAAAATTTGACTGCTCGACTAAATGCTTAAATTTCCCTAGAACTTTATCAATTTGATATTGCGAACCTACTTTTCTTGGGTCCTTCTATTTTGGACATGGTCTCAAAAAATGGCGGCCAATGTTGGAGTTCAAAACTCACCTCTGCTCTAAGTGAATGACTTTATTGTTCGACTGAATATTTGTTTGACAGCCACGACTGGTCAATTTTCGGCCCAGAGAGGAGCATATATAGAGTCTTATATAATGATCAATAAAACCAATCAAAACGGAGAAAGAATTCCAAGTAACAGATTTGAGTTCAAACAAATGAATTGTCATTCCGATGATTATTTACCACTTTCAGTCATTTTTTTTATTTGTTTCATTTATTTATTTTCTATTTATTTATTTATTTATTTATTTATTTTTTCAGAGTCAAGTAGTAACTGTGTAAACCCAATGGCTGCTTCCTTTATATCCGTGATATTTTGATCTTAAAAGAAATAATTGAAAAAAAAAAGATATATATATCTTGAAGATATCTAATTTGAAAAGCTTTTTGGAAATGATTATTCGCTGGCCCGGCCCACTTACTCCGTTGGCAACACCTATTGACTTCGACAAGAAGTCCCGCTTCAATTTTAAGCGGCGTTATTTTGCAAAATAATATGGCAAGTAACTTCCTACAAAAATGAAATTGTTGAGTGGAGCCTAAACGTCGTAACTTCAGCTTTAAAAAGTCGCCAAACCAACAAAAAAGCTTAGCATAAATGGCGGCCTATGTTGGAGTTCAAAAATTACTTCTGGTCTAAATGAATGATTTCATTGGTCGACTGATCATTTGACTGACAATAATCTTAAATGGACTAGGTTTCACGTGAATCGGGCTGTTATGGCGGTAGAGTTGAGTACAACGTGTTCAAAATGACTCTGATTAGAGTCTTCAAAGAAATTGCAGGCGACAATTTAAAATTGTTTAAAATTCTTAAATATTTATCTCTCCAGAAATTTCTTCATTTTCTACATTGTTTTCTAGATTTTTTATTAAAGGGTGTAGATAGAAGGGATTGTGTGGGAACGGGTTAACTCCTTGGTTACATGAAACTCGTTTCTTTATCATGATAACCTTTGACAAAGAAGATTACTTAACAAAACCATGCTTTGCTAGCTTACAGTACTTTAGTTTTATACTACTAATCTTTTATCACTGTGCAATGTCTCCAATGTCTACAATGTTTTCTACAAGGCAGATTTTCTAAATTCCACCAACTTGAAATTGTCGTCTGTAACCTCTTTCAATTTGAACCCGTCGAAGATTTTGTCATGCTGTAATGGGTTAACTCCATGGGTTACTTTAACCTCGTTTATTTATCATGATAACTTTTTTGTAGATTACTTAACAAAACCGTGTTTTGCTTTCAGTACTTTGAATACTTTTAAGCTCAAGTGAGTGTAAAGTTCTCATCGCTTTGCCCGTTTTTTGAGAACAACTTCTGTCCGGCGTTCGTCGTGCGTTGTCAGTCGTGTGTCAACGGTTTCTTTAAATGACCTCTCCTCACACATCACTGGGCCAATTATCCTTCTGACCTAGAATGCGTAGAGCCTCTTGACAATTTGCGTGAAGCATCAGTACATTGACTTCTGTCAAAATTGCAAGTTTACCCCCCTTGAATCCATAGAGGCGGAGCCCCAGGTTGTGTGGCCTATATATCAATAAAAGCCACACACAATAAATCAAACTTAGCAGAAATGTTCCTTAGATGGTCCTCTTTCAAAATAGCTGAAGTAAAAGAAATCTGTCGAAAACGGCAACAGAAGTGAAATTAAAAAAGGATCTTTTAAAAGCAGACTACTTTTAAGTATCCTTCTTTATTATTGTATTACCTCTTCTTTCTGGTGTTTTTCCCCTGGTGACCCGAGGGTAATGGTTTTAGCAATTCTTAAAGAGGCTAGTGTACTGATGTTTCATACAAAGTAGACATTGGAATTGGACCAATAGATGTCGTTTTAAAAATACTATATTTCTAAAAAAAAAAAAGGGGGGGTAAAACAATCTAGTTGAATACACGTGAGAATAAAACATGATGATCTAAATTATTGCAAACGTATTTAATAAAGCATGGTCTATGATTGTAGCGAGTATTTTCCCATACCAACATTTCCACATAAACACCTAAGGGTCGTGGAAATCAATGATTATTTGGGAAAGTGTTTGCAATGTTATCTAAAACTGCAATGTAGAATTTCTTATCTAGAAAAGATGGAATCTCAAAACTCTTTACTTAAGTTATTAGTTCTTCTTTTAGCTAATGCCGGATTTTGTATGTTCCTTGCTGGGGTAAGACACCTCCATTTCTTCTGGATAAAGTACCAATGTAATAATTATATTCACGAATATCGTTGATGAGTGACCAAAATATCGTAAAAACAGCTTGAATGAAGTTTTATTTACGATGTATTAGTCGCTCAACGAGGATATAGAGTTAACCTTGTATCAAGCGACCACTAAAAGGATAGCCAAAATGTGATCGCTTTATAGAATGGTCGCTTGATACACTTTTTGGGACATATATGAGGGCTACATTCGACTGCATACAGGTTTTTTTCTCATTTAATCCTATGCTGATTGAACTCATTAGAATCGTCTCATTGAGACGATTCTAATGAGATTCACCAACATAGGATTTAGTTTTGATAATTTAATGAAAAAAATGAAAAAAAGAAACAATTATGAAAATTCTTGAATTCGTTGAGAGAATTAGAAGCTGGTCGCTTAATAAAAGTTGTCACCTAAAAGAGGTGGACGCTTGAGCAGGATTAGACTTTGTTTGTTTTGTGCCTGAAAGATAAGAGTATGAATCGGCCCATTTTCTGATTTCGTGACCCTTCAAGTATCGGTCCTGGTCAGACTGCTCAGACAGCGCAGCTCGACCAGGGTCGATCTTGTCGTTCTGAATTTAGATTGGTCGTTGTAATAGTTATTCTTTTACACTTTTCCCACGCAATCCGCATTTTTGCGCCCCTCAAGAAAAATATCGTTGGAAAGCATTGTGGACAATAAAGAAATAAAAAGATAAAGAAATCAATGTTTTCTACACCCAAAAAGAAAAAGATTCTTAAAATTGCATTTACTGAAATTAGCCCTCTGCAACTTCATTCAATCTAGACTATTTAAGATTTATCACACGGTAATGGATTGATTTAACTATATCAGTATTTTGTTTTCACCAATAACGCTTGTTTTAATTCGTGCTCATTGTATCTTCGAGCCCAAATATCGCAACTATAGCTTAAATAAGCTGTACTTACGATATTTTGGTATTTTGTTTTCATCACTAACGCTTGTTTTTATATGTGCTCATTGTATCTTCGAGCCCAAATATCGTAACTATAGCTTAAATAAGCTGTACTTACGATGTTGTGATAGTTTCTGGTGATGTATTATTTATCTCGTGTGTTTTTTTTTTCAGGATTGTGACATGACGGACCTGGCCTCAAGGTATCGAACATGTCCGCCGGATTCATGTTGTGTCAGGGATTCGTTTGAGCCGGACAAAGCCTTCTGTAAACCGATAAGCCATGAGGGCGGACCTTGCTATGCCGCACAGCGAGAGTGGAACGCCAGCTGTCCGTGTGCTGGTAACCTGACCTGTGTACCACACCTACATGTCGCAACCTGGACCTCGTTATATGGCACTTGTCATTAGTCATGAATATTAAATGTATAGATGTACAAGTTATAGTGAGTAATCAAAGGACAATTTTGTCTATACAGGTATAGACAAAATTGGCCTTTGTTCACGCACTATAACTTGTACATCTATAGAAACTGTAACTACATTGTTTTCTTTAATGCTTTCCAGTGGGTTATCGAGATTTCTCGGCGGATTATCAGCTATCAATTTCATCTAAAATCAGTAAAACTATCGAAATGATAAACGTAATCTCAGCGGAACCATACTACTGAACGTAATCTCAGCGGAACCATAGTCGTAATGACGTCATCAGGTTGCCATGTAAATCCCACGTGTGCAAACAGATCCCCCATCATATTTTGTCTCTTTTTGCATTAAAGATATAGAATAATCGTTTGTTTTTCGTGTGAGATCGACATATCTTTAATCTCGTAAATAACAAAAGATATTCGTTAACCTGTAAATCGATCTCACACTGGAAAAAACAAATATCCCCTATTTATTCCATGTTATATCCCCTATTTATTCCATGTTATATCCCCTATTTATTCCATGTTATATCCTCTATTTATTCCATGTTATATCCCCTATTTTTTCCTTCTTATATCCCCTATTTATTCCATGTTATATCCCCTATTTATTCCATGTTATATCCCCTATTTATTCCATGTTATATCCCCTATTTATTCCAAGTTATATCCCCTATTTTTTCCATGTTATATCCCCTATTTATTCCATGTTATATCCCCTATTTATTCCATGTTATATCCCCTATTTATTCCATATCATCGTAAAATAGCCGATGACCACGCTCAATGACTCCCAACAAGGCAGTTTCTTTTGAACCATACTTAAACAGTATTTCAGGTACACGTGCAGCACATAATGTCGGCACTGGGCGAGAAAACTGTCGTAATTACAGCTTTAATAAGGCTGTAGTTAAGACATTTCGCTCATCCACCGATGGTTTCTTCCGGACGTTCCAATATGGGTAACACCATAGCGGCCCATGTCCCTGGACGCTTTACCCATTACCTGACGAAAACTATTTTAGACTCGCTCAATCTGAATGAAGTTGCAGACGACATTTTAAACTGTACTAAATTAGAAATAAGTGCCAAATATGATAGAAAGTATTTAAAAGCAATTCCTCATTTTCCCGCTAAGTTTTTACATGATTGTTTTTCTTCAGGGAGTTAGAAATCGTCATTATGAGCTAAAAGGTTTAGTACGCTGAAGGCTAGTAGAAGGCTATTAGGCCGTTGCTGACAGACAAATGATGCTCGTCGCTGTGACTTTTGACAAATGTCGGCAAGGAAAGGGCTTGATGAATGAACTCCTGACCAAATTGCCGATAGTGCAGTGCTTTACCTGCGAAATTTACTTCATCGACTCTTTTTAATTGACGAATCACTCGCCTTTGCCAGTAAATAATCGGATGACCACTGCTGTCGTCCAAAGCCACCATATGTACCTCTATCAATGTGTAAATCCATCAGGGTACAGGGCACAGTCATTCCGTAGAGCACTTAGCTTTAAACCTTAAGATCACGGATTCGGGCCCAGGGTTGACCATATAAACTAACAAACTAATTGTCTTTCTGACGAGACCTTAAACCGAGGCCCTGTGTGACGGTGCTATCCATCGAACGCGTTAAAGAACCAGGCGGGGTTCTCAGCAGTTTCGTCAAGTATCCTTGCACTGTACCAGTAACAACTAACCATCTTAGGGGGGTCGCTGATATTGGTATGTACCACGGTTGCGATGATAAAGAAATGGAAACAAACACACACAAATGCATCAGGTCGGTATAATAACGGCGCTAACGTGATTTTACGGTGTTTTTAGCCGCCAACATAATTGTCTTCATACACCGGTCGTTGCAGCGTCGCGAATAAGGAGACTCCGGGACATCAGAGGCTAAATTAAGTAATGTTGTGTGGAATCTTAGACAAACGTTCTTGTCGGGATTAGTTTATAAAGGACTGACGGTGACTTAAGATCCGTCTAGTTTTTGGTCGGTTGTACAGATTTGTCAATATATGGCATTGTAAGCTACGAACTACGGCAATTAAAGTTTGAATGGAATTGACCTTGGCGGTCTTTGAAAAATGTCGGATCGCTTGGATTTTGCCTTGAATAATAAACGGCGTTATTTGGCAAGTTTTTAACGATGCCAACAAATGTATAGCTTTAAACTCTATTTTCAATAGGCACCGTGGAATTTCGACTTTTTTTTACTTTCTCTTACCCATCTTATTACTATTTATCATTTTATGCCGCCGTCATAGCGCTGTCGGTAGCGCATCAGACTTCCAATCTTCAACCACTGGGTGTCATGGGTCCGATCCCTGTGGGCATCACATATCCTTTCCGACATTTGTCTCTTACAAATGGGATGATAATCGTAAGCCTAATTGGGATAGCAACTGGGGGCTCGTCCTCACAAGTAGAGGGGTATCGAGGTCATCTCTTTTCTCTAATATGTTAGGTAAGTAGAACGTTCGCAGCCCTTGGTACGACAAGATGCTGGGGGCTGGGAAAGGATGTAGTGGTAGTACCGGTTTGAGAAATACCAGGAATCCATTATCGGGTGCTCCGGCCGAAGCGATATGACTGAAATACTTTTAAAAGTGGCGTTAAACCCCATTCAATCAATCGAAATCATTTATATTTATTATTGTTATATGACAATGTGAAAATAGCCGTTTCATCAAATAAATCAGTTTCAGTTCAGTTTCAATAAGTTTATGATCAGTTGCATAAAGCAAAAATGAATTAGTTGGTTAGCGACTTAAACGTCGTAACTACAGCTTGAATAAACTGTAGTTGCGACGTTTAAGTCTTAGAACTAACAAACGTGTTTCACATAACTTTCGACAAATTTTTAAGAGTTAAAAGAATACTTCCGGTATAACAGTATGATTTAAAAGGTCAATCGGTTATTTGGTTTGTCAATCACTATCTGTCTATCAGGATACAGTCATGGGCTGTAAAACGTCGTTACTTCAGCAGAAAATTTCAAGGAGTGTATCTTATCGTAACCAACGATGGAATGTATTTTCTGTCTTTAAAATATAATCATTAAATTGACCAATCAATGGCCCCGCCTACTTACTTCTTTGGCCATGCCCACTGACTCAAAGCAGGAAGTCCCGTTTCGATTTCAAACGACGTTATTATGCAAAATTTCTGGCTAGTAGCATGTGACAAATAAAGTACTTTTGTTGGTTTGTGGGTGCCAATGTCGGAGTTCAAACCTCAATTCCGGATTAAATGAATGATTTGATTGGTCGATATATTCCTTGATTGGCAGCCGCGATTGACCAATTAGACATACTGAGAACGACTAGTTTCGGGTCTAAATAATGTTTTGTATATTTATATTTTTCTATAGATATGTCTTCAATATGGCTTCAATTTAGCGAACATCGTCAACCAACAAGGGCGTCTGTTCCATTGGTTGTTGTAGAAGTTTGTCCAGGTTTTCGGCAATGCCCAAATAAGGAATCGTGTACACCTGTAATAAAATAACAAGAAGTGGCACAGAAAACATATCGCCAAAGGTCGATCAAGATAACGTAACTACAACTTGAATGGGATATGAATAAGCTATTATGTCGCCTGTCGACATTATAATCTTGTATATTGTTGTATATCGTCGTTGGGCGAACAAAATGTCGTAACTACAGCTTGAATAATATGACATTTTGCTCGCTCATTGACCATATATGTATAGAGAAGAGAATCTACGGTCACCGGCTCGGACGAAAAGCGTAAACCTCTCAAATTCCAGTCAAGTACGTCAAACTGTTGAGTTTCCTAGTACATGTTTAATGAATAAGCTTTGACCAAATGAAATTTTAATCCAACAATTTACATCTTATTTTTAGCATAAATCACTGATATGCTTTGTTGCCTAGCTGAAAATGAAGTTATAAGTTCGTAGAAGAATGTACTATCTTTACGGAATAGTTAAAAGTAATCGAACACCAAAATAAATGAATATTGAATTTAATCCATTAATAGACAACAACATTTTGTTGTAGATAACAATTTAAAGTTTATGAAATTCTAGATTTTTTTCAGCTTTCTGTGCAGAAAGCATTGTGTACAATGAAGAAATTGCTCGTAATAAGCAATTTATTCATTTTACACAATGTTTCTTCAATTGTTTTTCTCGAGGGGCGTCCAAAAGAGTCACTGTGTGGGAATGGATTAAAAAGCCGTATTTGAAATACAATTTAACTTGAATTAAGGGACCACTAAAGAGACGGCAAAAAATGGTCGCTTAAGAGAATAGAAGCCTAAAACACATTTTTGTGAAAAATATGAAGGGCGGACCCAATTGCCTATATTAATAATTACTGATTTTTCGCTAAATCCTATTTTGTTGAGACTGCTTTGAGTCGCCTCACTGAGCCGATTCCAATGAATCCCAACACTATTAACCCCTTCCCGCCTTTAAACGTCCTTCAATATGAAAGCTTTGGAAAACATTGTGGATAATGAAGAAATATCTTGTAACAAGCAATTTCTTCACTATCAACAATGTTTTCTACCCCAACAGTCAAAGATTTTAGAAATTTCATCAACTTTAAAATGCCGTCTACAACTTCTATGAATTTGGACTGGTCTAAAATTGATCATGTGGGAATGGGTTAAATTTACGTATGATAGACCATTTTTTATGAGAGCTTTTGGTTTTAAAAGGGGGGTTTTGATTGTGGTCGCTTAATAAAAGTGGTCGCTTAATATAAGTGGTCGCTAAATAGAGGTGGTCGCTGAAGCAAGATCAACTGTATGCAAAGACAGATAATTTTGATTGCTTAACCCTTTCCTGTTTTTCAAAATTTTAGACTTGCCCAATTTCAAAGAAGATGCAGATGACAAATAAAAGTAAGTGCAATATGAAAAGTAAACCAACCAATAGGGTAGAACAAATTTTGGAAAAAGAAGAAATTGCTTGTTACAAGCAATATCTTCTTTTCCCACAATATTTTCTCAAGTAAAAAATCACAGGGAGGTAAAAACCAGGGATTATACAGGAAAGGATTAAATAGATCATTAAAATAAATCATTCGCTGAAAACAAGAATAACTCGATCTTTATAATGAATAATTGAAAAATTTACCCACCATGTATGTTACTTATACAAGTTAACCCATCATGACAATGACATTCGAACATGGATGGTTTAATAGAACACGGTTGGCCCTCTGTTCCGAATGGTCTACAATACGTGTAGGAGAACAGGAATTCGTCCCTCACACAACACTGTCCGGTCGGACATGTGTCCGGAGTTGTAAGGTTACAAAGTATATGGTCCTTTGTGACTTGTGTCTGTAAAAGATATCGGAACAATCCTTCTTGCGTTTTCCTAATTGATTTATTAATTCATTGTCCGAAAATTGGTTTTAAAAGCACATCGTCGGCTCAAGTGACAGTGTATTGGTCGCCTATCGACAACGGTTAGCCCTTGTCATGCTGGCCCTTGTCATGCTGAACCCGGGATATTCCTGTTTAGGCAGGAGGACTAGACAACGACCAGCCTGCACATTTGTGCAGTCTGATCTTTGTCTGGGTCTCCTTTGTTATCTCTTTAAGATCAACGTTGTTTATAAGGGAAAAATAATTATTGATATAAGTGTGCTCAGATTAACATTATTTATCACAAAGATATAAGGGAAACAACTCTTGAGGAAATGGGTTTACATTTAATGGTAGGTTGTGTTCCTTTGAAATCAGCAGTATTGGTTGGTCCCCTTGTTTCCTGGAACTCTAAGAAAGCTCACAGAAAAACAGTTTAAGGAATTTCTTTGCTATAGCCCTTTGAATATAATGCGATTTTGTAGATGATTTTTATCAGAATGACAATGGTTAAGATCGACGTGGAGAGAAGCAGATGTGTGCGTTTTAAATAACACTGACTAATTTAGTGTCCATAGCTAGGCTCAAGCATGAGTCTTTTAGGTCACTGGGAGTTCTACGGGTGTCTAGAGGGTAATTTTCAGTCTATATGAAAAATAAAGCCTCATTGAAATAGACGTTTTCTTTTTGAAACATAGAAAAAAGAAACTTTATTGACAGTGTCTTTCTTTACGCTCCACCGGGGGCACAGTGATTGTAAAAAAAGAAATATGCCTGTCTTGTCAGTGGAGGGCAATATTGAAAATGGGGCCTTAACGACCTTTTAAATAATTGCACCCAAAGCTATATTATGAGACCAATCTCTATGGAAATTTCTGAGAAATTTTGTCATGTTAAAGGAGGAAACCTACTGAAATTTGGATTGTTCGTAATTGAGACATAGGAAAATGTAAGTATAAGACACGTATAAGACAATGTCATTGTTATTGGTTAAACTCAATTGGTCTTGGTGAAGGCTCGACTTTTTCAATCAATAAGACGGGAAAATGAGGTCTTAATTAGAATGTCAGTAATAACAACAAATTTGTCTTTTTTTTTTTACTAGATTTAAAAAAGGGGTCCATTTCCCTTCGTAATACTATTTACGTTTTTGGGTAGAGACCGTTTGTAGAGGGACACATTTCCCTTCAAAATACAATTCACGTTTTAGTAGATACCTATTGAAGAGGAACCCATCCCTCTACAAAATACTCTTTACGTTCTTATGTAGATATCTGTTGAAAAGGCCAATTCCAACCAAAATACTTTTAACGTCCTGTTGAAAAGGGCCACTTCCCCTCTAAAAATACTCTTTACTTCGCGGGTAGACAGCTGTTGAAAGGTGGCCTATTCCCTTCTAAAATACTCTATACGTCCTCATGTAGACACCTTCTGACTGAAGGGACCAATTTCCTATCAAAATGCTATTTTTGTTCTTGGGTAACTCCATTTAGAAGGGGATTCATTCCCCTCTAAAATACCCTTTACTTTCTGTTAAAAAAAGAACTCTCTCCTTGAATAGACATCTTTGGAAAAAGAAATCATTGCAAAACTCTCTTTACGTTCTTGGGTAGACATCTGTTAAAAATGGCTACTTCCCCTCTAAATTAACATTTACGTTCTTGGACAAACACCTTTTGAAAGGGGCCTCATTCTCCTCCAAAATACTCTTTACGTACTTGGAAAGACTAATCATGAGAAAAGGACCATTCGCCTTCAAACTTTTTACTTAAAAGGGACCCCCCCCCCCAAAAAAAAAAAAATACTATTTACGTTCTTACGTAGGCACATCTTGAAAAGGGACCCATTCGCCTTCAAATAACTCTTCACTTTCTTAGTCAAACATGGCCGTTTGGTTGTAACGATGGTCCACGAAGGTTTTATGCAAATTTAAATAAGCAATAAATGGACTACCATGGTTCTTTTGTTATATTTACCTCACGATCAACTATCTTTGTCTGAATTCTCTGTTATTGGCTTTTTCTCCTTAAGAATCAAAGTAAGACTGGGTCCAGCAGAGGTCAACAATTTTTTTATTAAGAAAAAAATTAAAGCGAAATAAAATACTGATCCTCGTTTCAGAAATCGTCAAAGAGAGAAATATTTTTTACCCTAGACGGCCTGCGAAAACCGCACAGTCTGACCTGGTTCGGTATTCTTCTCGCTTCCTAGGATGTCTTTTTTCAGTCTTACAGATTACGTATCGTCGGTGGGCGAGCAAATTATCGTAACTACAGCTTTAATAAAGCTGTAGTTACGACATTTTGTACGCCCACCGACGTTATTCTGAGCATAAATATTTACCTTTGCTCCAATGAATATTCCGGTTATACAGAAAACCAATCCAGTGTAACGAAACATGACTGATGTTAAGTCGTTCTTCAAGATTCTTCCGATCTTCATTGGCTTTAATATAAGCACATTGTGCATAGGCGTACTAAGTGACACAGTGAAAGTCTGAGTATTTTGTTTATTCTTTTCGATGTTTGCACATCATTAGTGCACGTTGCACCTAAGTAGGTATGATAAGACACGAAAATCATGTTTCGCTGAATCATGATTAGAAACTGAAATTAATTTTCACCTTTGTTGTTTTTTATATACACCTTTTCATTTTACATCGATCAGTCTTTCAAGCCCAGATTAATACCTTTCGATTCTGCTTCCTCGAAAATACACCAGGACTCACATCGAGTATGGGGGTCCAATGAAAATCGAGCATGATATCTACGGGAATCGAACTCTGGGCCATTTGATCGTGAAGCCGGAGCTTTTCCCCTCGGCCACGGCGAAAAAATATATTTTATTCGTGTTTCGGTTACGAAAACTTTTTCACTTGCTTGCATTAAAAAGACAAATGTCGGCAAAATGGCATGATATTTTCTATTTCATTTAAGAAATGAAGAAAATATTTATTTTCACCGAGGTATGATCCTAAAAACTTAATCACACTGTATGAGTAAGCGAAGGGGATTCATACATTAGTGTGATTAAGTTTTAGGTTCATACCTTAATAATCTAATTTTTAGTTTCGTCTATCAAAAACGAGCGTTCTGATTGGTCGAAAAAAAATATTCATAACTCCATGAACAAAATTTTGAGCACGCAACGATTTTCTCTGCTTCCGCACAAAATAGTCCCAAACAAAAAGGTATGTAAATTTGTAAAGCTTTTTTTTTTCGCTCGATGCTATTAAATTATAAGAAATGAAGAGAATTTTTTTTTGTTTTCATGGAGGTATGACCCGAAAAACCTAATCACACAATGTATGAATCCGCGAAGAGGATTCATACATTGTGTGATTAGGTTTTTCGGTTCATACCTCCATGAAAACAAAAAATTTTCACTTCATCTCTTAAGTGAAAACAAAAAATACCCTCTCCCGTTCTTATAGTTTAATGCAAATATTTTACGAGTTTTGAGAAAGATTTTATGAAACTACTTCATGCGCAAGTATACAGAGTAGTTGCGTACTCAAATTTGTTTATGGGAGTAAAGAAGAAAAAAACAACCAATAAAATCGCTTGAATCTCAAATTAAAATCATTACCATACAATGTAGGTTTTCTTATGTGTGTATGTTTGTTTATTTATCGTCGATACAGTAGCATTCCCCCAATATGAGCGCGTTTGTGCTGGTCTTGTTATATGACCCTAAATCTTATTTAATGACATTAACAGGAAGTTCGACCAAGATATAAAACGGCGTTATTTTGCAAATTTATGGTCAGTAACATGTTAAACCAAAAGTTGTCAACAGACAAGACAGCCTACCCTTATCGGTGTTTTTACAATAGGATTAAAGGTTAAGGGCACATAGTCAAATAGGAAGGTAAATTTTGCCCCATCCTCTGATCAATGTGTGAAATATGAGCACCCTAGGATATACTTGGTTTTAAAATCGGGTTAAGGGTCAAGTTCATAAGGCCACAGACTCAATGTCATTGTATAATGTGAAAGATAATTACCTGATGATGAATGCACATGTGAAATGTGAGCACTCTAGGATGAAAAAGATAAGATAGAAAAAGTTAAAGTTTGGGGGTAAAGGTTTTTATATAGGGTTAAAGGACAAGGTCACAGAGTCAATGTCATCTTTCAAATGAGTGAATGTGTGAAATGTGAGCTCCTTCCACTAGTTATAAGAGAGATCAAAAACTTTGACCATGGGATGCCGAGGCTGATAACGAGCTTTCGAGACAATCGTCCGATGTAAAATGGCTGTTTGGTGACCTAAACATCACGACTGCAGCTTGCATAAGCCGTAGTCCCGACGTTTAAACTTCCAAATCAACAAAAATTGACATAATTGTCTGAATTCAATTGCACTTCCATTCTAAATGACAAATTTGATTGGTCTATCGACGTATTGATTGACAAGCGCGATCCGTCATTTATCAACTGATAATTTCACTTATTTGATTTATTTTGACTTTTTATCAAATTTTGTCTTTAAAGCTAGTTTTTAATTTGGTGTTTGCGCTAATCACCTGCCCACACAACAAAATTTTAGACTGGTCCTAATCGAAAGAAGCTGCTGACGACAATTGAAAGTTGATAGAATTTTAAATCTTTTCGTCTTTTGGGATAAAAGTAAAAATAAAAAAACATTGTAGTTGTTGCATCGTTTTCCATAATGGTTTCCAAAGTTTTTTTCTTGAGGGGCGCAAATGGAGGGATTTTATAGGAATGGGAAATAATTTACGATCAACATACGCCAAGAGTCAGTATTAAAGCTTCTGCTGTTCATGATTGATACAAAATGTTGATGTTGGACGATTCTTGTGCATTTTCTATCTTAAACCCTTTCCCGTTTTTAGCCTGAGATTGCGTAAGCAATCTGTGGCTAAAGTTACAATGCTAAAAATTCAAACCCATGCAGAGTTTAATGTGAAGACATAATGTAAAACATCTAACGCAATCAATGTGATCTTCTGTCGCATGAAAAGTAGATCGGATCTGACCATAAATTAATACGCCCGATTGAGGCGAGAAGGACGAAGGCGAGATATGACTCATTGAAAGCTGTCGGCTTGATGTACAGTACTTTCGTGTGAGTGTTCTGAATTTGGCAAAATTATCAAAACTTGACGAGTGAATGGAAAGAAAGAAAGGAGATATATAATATATTGGAACTTATTAAACATATATAATCATATCATATTGTTAAGAAAAAATAAGGTGTTTTTTCATACCAAAATAACATTACTTATTCTAGAGTAACAATGTTAAAACTGTCCGGTTAGACGAAGTTGCTGTATAAAGCTGATAAGCGAAGCTGTCGGTTTTACGCACGATTGGAATGTTTTGTTTAACAAATTAATTGGTCATTCATAGGATCATATTCGCACTGTCTGAAAACAGTTTGGCCGTGCTCGGACTTTGTGTCTATATATTTTTACCCCCGAATTCTACCCAAAGGATGCAACGTCTACATACCGCTTTTCAGAGGTGTACATAATCATTTTAACCTTGAAAACGACCGCCCATCCTCTCTCGCTCTCTTTATCTGGAGATTATAAAGCGCATATTTACATAACGAAATTGGTCTGTGTGGTAGAATACTCACATCGCACGCAAGAGCCTCCTAGTTCGAACCTGGCTACACGCTCCATTCCCCCATCTCTTTCACTCTCTAGCTCCCTCTCGCTAGCTTTACTGGCTGAAAGCCAACGAGCTTTTGTCATGATGTGGTGTCCGTCGTCCGTCCGTCCGTCAATTTTTACTTTAAAAATCTACTTCTCAGAACGTACTGAACATAATTCAACCAAACTCAACCAAAATTCACAGGAAAGATCCTTGGGTGGCCTTTATCAGATCCCTTCAAAGCATTTTGATCGGGTGAAAAATATGTAACGATATGTACATGTAAATATATCGTTACAATACCTCAACGGGATGAAAATTATTGCGGGCAGGTTGTGTCCCCTAGCGCACAAATTGGCAGATCTGCGCATAATCGACAGAAGATTTGGGTAGAAAGTGGCACCTCCGATAATCCGACCATCAAACTTTTTCTGCCCAGATTATATATCTCCTGTATACATATCTCAGGCTTTCAGCGCTTTCAGCGCTTTGATTCAATGATTTAGTCCAGTCTAATATGAAAGAAGTTGCACACGACAACTCAAAGTGAATCCAAAGTGAGAGGAATTTGAAAAGTAACCAAATTACAGGGTAGAAATATGAGAAAAGAAGAAACTGCTTGTTACAAGAAATTTCTTCTTTTCTCACGATGTTTTCTCAAGTATATTATCACAGCGACCTAAAAACCAGGGATTGTACAGGAAATTGTTACATTACTGTCAATGTGGCACCGAATTTTCGATGACCTGTTTTATTCAAATTCCTTCATGTAGGGGATCGTAGGCTCGTATAGTGATTCTTGCGATATAAATGGAAATTAGAAAAGGCTACCACAACAAAGGATGAAAGCATGCAGCTGCCTATGGGACTAAACAGTTAAATTTGCATTCAGCGACCCCTCAATGGACGGCCGAAATGTGGTCGTTGAAGAGAATGTTGCCTTATACACCTTTTTGTGACATATATGAGGGATTGGTTCGGCCGCGTACATAAATTATTGCAGGGTTCACAGTGAATCCTATGTTGGTGGTACTCATTAGAATCGTCTCGTTGAGACCATTCTGATGAGATCAACCAACATAGGATATAGTTTTCATTATTCATTAGCAAAACGTCTAGATATGAAGATTCTTTGTTTTAAGAAAGGGACTTTTGATCCCGGTCGCTTAATGAAAATGGTCGCTTAATTGAGGTGGCCGCTTGAGTTAGATTGGCTCAACTAATTCTATGACTTTTGGACTTATGAAGATCGGAACGGCCCGATGCTGCGATGTTTCAGATTATGCCGAGCATACGGATGATGGTCCAATGTTCGAAATCAGATTCGGGAAAGCTGGTATTTAGAAATCGGCATGTAGGTAGAATGTCCTTTTCACATTTAGGATATCGGTAAATGGCAAACCCTACATAACAAATTTGATAAATTGTGTAATCTTGCGTATTGAGGGCCTAGTGGACCGATAAAATACTTTTAATTCTATCTGAGTGGTTTGCGCTTATTCCTAAAACAGTGAATTTAACAATACAATTCAAAATTTCACAAGTTTAAACAAACTCAGTATTGAAAACGTTTGGGCAATTTTATCAAATTATTTATAAACTAGTCTTTAAGAGAAAACACAGTCCTTTCCTGTTCGATGCCTGGTTATTACATCTCAGTGTTTTTATACTTAAGAAAACATTGTGGGAAAATAACGTGATCGCTTGTAACAAGCAATTTCTTTTTTTTCCACAATGTTTTCTACACCATTGAATGCTTATTTTTCCAATAAAATCAACGTGAATTTGTCGTCTACAAAACTTTTGAAATTGGACAGGTCTAAAAGTGTGCAAAACAGTAAAGAGTTCAATAGAAATTTAGTTCATCCCACTGGCACTACATCTTGGTTCTGGTCGGGTTTGGCTTGTCTAATGCTCGATCCACTTGACCTACTTTGTGTCGTTATGTCCAAATCCATGTCGTCTGTGGTCATGTTGTCTCCGGGCGTTTCCGTCGTGTATCCAGGAATACCGCGACATTTACCGAAGACAGACGAATGATGTCCTTGTATGTTCGCGGCACAGTAGAACCCGTCCTGGCATGGACATTCGAAGTGGGATTCTCCTCCTTTAATACAGCTACTTCCTTCGGCACCCAGACTTTTACAATAAATCTCTGTAAACACGAAATCATCTCTTACACAGCAATAGCCGTCTGGACAGGATGTGTTCCGGGCGTCAATGTCACATGGGATCTTCAAGTCCTAAAATAAAGAAAAATGTTACCCGATAAACTAAAACATGTCCTTTCTGTTAAAAACACACACACACAAATTTCATTAAATGACTTATCGCGGCTGTCAATCAAGGAATATATCGACCAATAGAATTATTCATTCAGTCCGAAATTTAGATTTGAACTCCGATATTGGCCACCATTTGAGTAAAATATTTTTGTTGGTTTTGCGACCTAGATATCGTAACTGCAGCTTATTCAAGGTCGCGAACAAACCATTCTACTTTTTTGTTACTTGCATATGGCCATAAATTTTGAAAAATAACACCATTTAAAATCGAAGCTGGACTCAGTGGGCGTGGCAAAACGATCAAGTGGGTTTGGCCAGCAATTGGTCAATTACTCGCTGTTTAACCCATTCCAACACAACAAATTTTTAGACTGGTCCAAATTGAAAGAAGTTGCAGACGACAATTGCAAGTTGATGGAATTTTAATTTTTTTCGCCTTTTTAGGTAGAAAACATTGTGGATAATGAAGAAATTGCTTGATACAAGCAATTTCTTCATTTTCCACAATGTTTTTCCAAGGCTCTATAATTGAAGCGCGTAAAAAGGAGGGCTTGATTGGGAATAGGTTAAGAGAACGTCATTGAAAAAGTGACCATTCTGATAGTTACAGCCGCATTTCATACTTTTTACTGAAATAGTGACATATTTCTTCGTTGTTGTTTTAAAGTCAAGGAAAAATATACAAAAAAATATCAGATTGACAGGGCCGTTCACAACTGCATCTTTAATTCGATTGATTGATTGATTGATTGATTGATTGAATGTGGTTTTACGCCGCTTTCAACAATCTTTCAGTTATATCGCGGCGGCTGGAGCACCTAACAATGGATTCCTGGTATTTCTCACACCAGTACCGCCATCACACCCTTTCCTAGCCTACCGGCTGTGATCCCACATAGGTCTACGATCTTTAATTCGAAATCGAAAGTGCTTAATATCTATAAGTCAGTAAGGATACTTTCTTACCTTACATGTTACGACATCTAATCTAAGCAAAAATATCACCAGTCCACAGAACACCGTTACTCGCAGTTTCCACATGTTTTCTCTAACAGTTAGTGTGCCTGCGGGTATCAAAGTGAGCAGCCGTTTTAAAAACTTTATATATATATAAAGATAGAAAAGGAAACAATACAGACTTTTAAAGAGTACTAAAAAACTTACAAAGGTTATAGACGCAAATAACCTTATCAAATAAACATACCCTTCCCTTTTTCTGGGCCGTGACATTCTCTGGCAGAAGAGAAACCTTACTTCATCGGTGAGATGTAGTTTTTTATTGTATTAAGATTCTTTTATAAGTAATAAGTTCAACTCTTTCCAAAGGTTAGATATTTAGTGCAAATTACAAATGTAGGAAGTTAAACATAAAATATATAAAATAGAATATAATTTTGGTGGCATTCTTAACCCCGACAATATAAAGGTTATATATGAGGATGACTAGAGTCCAGCGTTGTTAAGCACCCTAACAGTCATTTCGAAACTGATCTAGTTCTGTATCACCCTGCACCATCCTTCCTTTACCTTTTAGTTTTTGTGAATGAAATGGGGAAATTATTCATTGAGTCGTTTGTTTGCAAAAGAAACCAGGCTCCCATGTTCAGTTTGTGATGATTCAGACCAATCTTAAGCTTCGTTCAAACAAAATACAAAATCGGTGCGCGGTACTTCTTGTTTTATGGTCTGTTTACACGATGTTTCCGACGATACTTTATTCAGATTTAAATTGAATATTTATTATCCATTATTCTATGTTTTGTGCGCTTGAGCGATCGACTTTTGCTCAATACCCAAGAAGCTCCAATAAATATAAGATGTTGTATCACTATTGTAGCATAACATTCCCTATATAACGGGTAAAAAGCTCTGTCACTTTGTACATCTTAAAAACACGCGGATTTATCTCTTGGGGCATTATTTTTGGCTTATGAATTTATGTAGATCTTATTCAAAATATTAATCTCTAAGATTCTCTAGAAAATTTCGAGTACTCTAAAGGCTACCATTTCGGCTCAAATGTCTTGAATCTTGGCTCGAATACTTTTCTCCTCAAATTGAGTCGGGGTCACTTGGGAACACCAGGTGGTCAAATTGAAATCTGTAAGCTACACTTTTGGTCCTAACTTCCCTTGGTTACAATATTTGTTTCTATGCTTTATTGGCTGGTAATGTATTAGATCACTTGGATAGAATGAGGTCAAAAGGCACAATCTTAAAAAGCAATGTGTGCTTTTTCAAGGGGGGGGGGGGCACCTTTTTTGGAAGTTTAACATTTCGAAGCCTTATACAATCTATAGGTCACAGAGGGATAATATGACTAACAGATTTTTCATTGGTTTAGAATTTTTGATACTTGTATTTCATTTGACCACCTAAAAGACATATCCACCACGTTAAGCCTAAATCGGTCGAAAAACGTAGAAGGAATTTGTGTTGATAAAGGGGGACACCGATGTTTTTACATGTCGTAGATTTTAAGCATTTCAATTCTCTCTCACATATTGTCTGAATACAATTTTCTGAAAGTAATTTTGCGAAATTCGAAAATCGTTTATCAAAATAACTAAAGTATTTCCTTAGTAGCCTGTTAACCCATTCCCACATGACAAAATCTTTTACTTGTCCAAATTCAAAGAAGTTGCAGACGAAAATTTTTAGTTGATGATATTTCAAAAAATGTAAGTCTTAGGGGATAGAAAACATTGTTGTCAATGAAGAAATTTCTTGTGACAAGCAATTTCTTCATTGTTCACACTGTTTTACAAAGGGTTTTTTATTGTAAGTGGGGCGTCAAAAAGCGCCATTGTATTGGAATGGGTTAATCTATTTTCATATTTCGCGGGGACTTTTGCAACAAAGATTGGGAAAATTACGGGGTGCATTTAACCCTTGAAATTTGAACTCGCCAAATCCAACATCATCGTGACGTCACCAGAAGTTATCTTCGCTAGCCGATTTTCGATTCTGTAGAGATAAATTCAAAAGTTGAAAACTGTCATAAGAGTTCATTTATATATGGACACTATACACTCAACGTATCATAATTTAGGACATTTTCTTCTGTTGACTGGTCTTTGGAAATGAGGTCATGCGGTGTCGATAACCGAATGCAGTGGATTTTGAAAATAGCCCGTGATTCCGCTGAACGTTTCTAGATTTATAATCAAAGGACTGAAAGTCCTGAGGGCGGTTTTGCTGGTTTATCAGTAACCGCGCTCAATAATGCGAGCACATTTCATCAATATGAGTGAGTAAATCGTACACCTATAAGTAGGAGGAGCAGCTGGAGGCTCGATAAGGATGTAGTGGTTATTTGGTGTGTGAACTACCTTGAATCCATGGTTAGGAGCTCTAGCCGCCCCGATATAACTGAAATACTATCAAAAGTTGCGTTAAACAATATTCAATCAATCATGACCCATTACTGTTTACCGAAATCGCTATTTTGAATTAATCGCAACATTTTCTTCTCAAGTGCGTGAAAAATTGTGGTTGTATGGTAAAAGGTTAAATGATAAAAGTTAAAGAAATCAAAGCTAACATTCTATTCTTTTTTCGTTGAGCGTGTTATTATCACAATTGAAGTAGTTACGTGTCCGTTTCAAAGATTTAGTCAAATTCGAGAGGTAAAAGGTGTTTTATTCGATGGGGTTAATAGGCGCTTCAATCGCGTCTCTAACAGGGTTGTAACGTGTTACATGTACTGTGTATACGGGGTGTAAATTTGCCCAGCCCTGCCAGGTCAATACACCAGCAGACAGTTTACATGTATTCGCTAACTTCACTAACCACTGGCCTAGATTCTATCACGAGGAAATTGTTTATCTCATTTTGACAATTCATTAGACAATTTACCAAGGATATATTAAGTTTTAAACCATTTTCCTGGATATTCATGACTAAAAGGAGGCTGTTGGCATTCAGCAAGTAAGTTATTTTCTTCATCAGCGATGAAACAAGATGGAGGCGATCACATAGATTTTCACTTCACGTTTATGAGCATGCGTGGAAACGAGCGGAAATATGTGAGAACTTGTTTCCGGTTGATCGATATGAAATACCGGTTTTTCCTAAAAAAAACCGCTAACAATAAAAATCCACTTTCAAGTCATGCAGACGATATCCGGCTCAAACCTAAGTATCAAATGCTCGTTTGGGCGTATTTGGGGGCATACTGGATTTCTTTTTCTTATTTAAAATTCAGCAGCATCGATACCTTTCCCGTAAAAATTTCCGGGGTTTTTTGTTACTGTGAGTTCATACTTGAGAAAAATTGTGGAAAAAAGAAATAGCTTTTTATGAGAAATTTCTCCTACAAGATTTCTCCACAATATTTTCTACCCATAGGATGGTTTCATTTCAAATTGCATCCAATTTTCGTTAATGTCTTCAACCTCTTTCAGTTTGGACCAGTCTGAAATTTTAAAAAAAAGAACAGGCAAAGGTTAAAAGAAATGATTGACGCCGTATGACAGGTGTTTCAAACAGCTTTCAAATGTTTGCTATTAATGCTGTTCAACTACATTTTTATTGATTTCATTTGTTTAGCTATATTGAAAAATATTCATTTCAAAATATTCATTGCATTCTATTTCCCTAAATTGACTGAATTTGTGAATTCTAAGAAATGTGGTTTGAATAAACCATCTCTTCTATGACACCCACAAGATCTCGAAGATCCGACAGATATTCCTATTTTCGTTCTTCCTAGGAGCCACGGAGGGGAACGGGTGAAGATGATCTCATGATTCTCATAACAGTAGGAACGATTAGGCCTAAGATATTATGAAAACTATTGGATAACTTGAATGAAAAGACAACAAAGGCGAAATAAAATCTTCTGATTAATCTTTAATTATAAAAAGAGTAAAATACGTATAAAACAAACAGATGAAAAAAATATGTTTTTCTTTCTTTCAACATTTGCATTTTCTTTTCAGCAAAAGGGTAACAATTACCTCTTCATATCTTCTGTGGGAAATCAAGACTCCGTAACTACCACTAATTCAAACTGTAGGCACGATGTTTTATATGCTAACTGGCGGTATGCCTTACAACCCTTTCCCGTTTTGCAAAATTTTAGACCTTTTCAAATTCAAAGGTTTTGCAGACAGAAATTTTAAGTGGATTTAATTTGAAAAATAACCATTCAATAGGGTAGAAAATATTGTGGAAAAAGAAAAAAATGCTTGTTAGAAAGCAATTTCTTCTTTTTCCACAAAGTTTTCTCAATTATTAAAACGCAGGGCCATAAAACAAAGGATTAAACAGGAAAGCAAATCCATAAAAGGGTGTGAGTTTAATATGCCTTGTTGAAAAACATATAACATGCAAATATTTCAAAAAGATTCAAGAAATACGTTGACGGAGTCAATTTTTTTGTAGAATAGCTGTATAGTTTCGTGATTTTTTTTATCAATGGAATTCATGGCAAAAATATACAAATAAGCATAATTCATAGGTAGATGTATAAAGCGATTACATCATAAATCATTTTCATAAAAAATACATGGCAGACAATAAGCAAGTGGTATTCTCTTTGAACGAAGTGGTATGAGGGGTACAAAATTTAACCAAACACTTTTAAGCGTTCATGTTCAGATTTTTTTTGTTTGTGTGTGTGTTTTTTTTCTCCGGTTGATTTCCAGTTTGGCCGACACCAACCTTTTTTTGTACATGATACATCACACGAAAATGGTTAATCTGGGGGGAAATCGTTCAAAAATGAGCCCTTGTTTGACATTTCTAACAATATCGTACGTGCGCTAAGTATGACTCACAGCCTGATCAGAGTCTTCATTCTGCGTCCTATCTATTGACACAAAGTTTCTTTAGGCATTAAGCAAATAGTAAAAAAAGATATTTAAAAAGTGATTGGTCTAGCAGAGGTCAACGAAGAATTACATTTTTAAGAATAAATTTTGCAGGCTGGCGACCAAATGTCGAAACTACAATTTTCGCATTCTGTTTATCACTCACTAGTCACATGTATTAACCAATTATCATAAGAAAAACATGTTAGGCTCGTCCGATTTGAAAGAAATTGCAGACGACAATTCTATGGCTATATTCGGTAGAAACTGGAACTAAAAATGGAAATTTGGGATAGACAGTTTCATTTTGACACATAGAATACAATATCCATGTTGTAGACAATGTTTTGAATGAGATTCTGTGTAAACTGAAAAGATTCGATTCTTTCTCATATAAATAACAGCACTTGTAGCATATTTCATATATCAAATGGCCACATATTTCATTAATCAAATGGTCACATTCCATATATGGAATGTGATCATTTGATTAATGAAATATGTGGTCATTTGATATATGAAATATGTTACATGTGCGTTATTAATGTTAAATGGTTACATATTTCATACATCAAATGGTCACATATTTCATACATCAAATTGTCACATAATTCATATAACGAATACTCAGATATTTTACATGCAAATGATCACAATTTCATCTATGAAATGATCATACATTTCGTATATCAAGTGGTATTTAGTATTTCTCGTCTTGTGTACCCATCCTGTAAGTGTAGTGAAGTATGGTCTCGGCTCAGATCTATAGCTTCAGCTCAGATCTGTTGCTTATATTCTCCTTCCGGGGTCTTGCCGTCATAAGCATCGTTGATGTAATATTTGTTGCTCTTATTGCTGTTGGAACTGAAAACAGAAGTTAAAACAAGAGGGTCATTTGTCCTGGGGCGCTCACCTGAGATAAAGGCTCGTTTTCTTTCAACAGTCTAATTTCATGTTTAGGTTAGGCATATGATACAAATTGGCCGTACTTGATACATATATAAACTATGTACCTGCGGATCCAAGAGACTAGCTCAGTTGGTAGAGCACTTGACTTCAAACCTCAAGATAACGGGTTCGAGCCCTGGGCTGACCATATCAACTAACTTACTAATTGTCTTTCGGATGAGACGTTAAACCGAGGCCCCGTGTGACGATGCTATCCATCGAGCACGTTAAAGAACCAGGCGGAGCTCTCAGCAGTTTCGTCATGTATCCTTGCACTATCCCCCGTAACAACTAACCGTCTTCTGTGGGCGTCGCTCATATGGGCATGTGCTACGGTAGCGACGATAAATAAACGGAAATACACACACATCCAAGAGACTGAATTACAAATTCCAAGGCTTAAGGGGCAAATTTGAAAGAAGGAGAACACCTTTTCCTCCCTCTGGATCCATGGGTTATAATTTCAGAAATAAGAAAGAAGTCAGTGAACTGACGCTTCATGCCCATTACTCCCCCGGGCTATTTTGAAAGAGGTCAATATACAGATGCTTCATGCAAAATATCAAAGCTCTACGCCTTCTGGGTCAGAAGGTGAAGATCTTTAATGATTGTTTTAAAATTTCACTTTTTTGCCATGGCAACCAGAGTTTTCAACAGATTTCAATTCTTTTAGAAATTTTCAAAGGGGACCACCTAAGGACGTTTCTGCCAAATTTGGTTCAAAGTGGCCCAGTGGTTTGGGAGGAGATGTCGTTTAAAATTCGCTCTTTATTTCTATATAAACCCCTTCCCCCTGGGGCTCCGCCCCTAGGGACCCGAGGATCATGATTTTAGCTATTTTGAAAGAGGTCAATATACTGATGTTTCAGACAAAATATCAAGGCTCTACGTCTTCTTGGTCAGGAGGAGAAGATTTTTAAAGATTATTTTAAAATTTCACTTTTGTTGTCATGGCAACCAGAGTTTTCAACAGATTTCAATTCTTTTAGCAATTTTAAAAGGGGACAATATAAGGAACATTTCTGCCAAATTTGGTTCAAATTGGCGAAGGGGTTTGGGAGGAGATGTCGTTGAGCACTTCGTGCTTAGGTGAGCTAAAAACTCAGACAATCTACACTACTAATAAATGCCCTATTTCTTGTTTACCTGCCGAACTTTTCTGCATCCTCGATAGTTTCTGGTAATATCTGACCGGCCGTCTCGGGTAGGAATAGTGATAGAACCCCAGCTAGGACAGACAGTCCGCCAAATATAATAAGGGGTAAGGCAGTACCGAACGGTCCCTTTACAATCTCACCCTGGGAAAATAAGTTTAAACAGTACTCTTAACTGACGGATCGGAGCTCAGTGGGCATGACCTGCGATCTGTCAATTGCGAGTATCTCATAAGAATTGACCAAATAACCAGTCGACCAATGAAATCATTCATTGAGACCAGAGATGAGTTTTGATCTCCTACATTGGCCGCCAATTTGTTAACCTTTTGTTGGTTTGGCGATCTAAACGTCGTAACTACAGCTTATCCAAGCTGTAGCTACGACATTTAGGTCCTCGACCAACTATACTACTTTTTTGTTACATGCTAATGGCCGTAAACTTCTCAAAATAACGCCGTTTAAGATCGAAACGGGACTTTCTGTCGGAGCGAATGTGCGGGTCTAACGAAGCAAGGGGACGGGGTGAACGATTGGTCTATTGATATACTAATCTTTGATAATATATAGTATTTTATTTCTCTTTTCTTTACATGTTCGGTGCTTCATGTATCATTGATCCATTACCAGATCAACAAATTTTAGACCAAGTTAAAAGAAGTTGCAGTTATTGATTATTTTTTTAATTTTTTTGTCTTTTGTGGAAGAAGACATGTTGTTGTGGTTGGGGTTTTTTGTTTTGTTTTTTTTTTCTTGTTTTTTTTGTCATAGGAAATCTAAAATAGCGAAAAGGTTGAAGTAACTGTTTAAGTTGAAAATTAAGGTTACAATGACTGAGTATTTCTGTCTAAGAACATCGATATCCTCTTGACAAAATGATACTTACTAAGTCGGCGATATAAGGACAGATCATGCCGCCCACCCTGGCACACATAGAGCTTGAACCCATCCCGGAGTTTCGAACATTGGTCGGAAAAAGTTCAGCTGACCAAACATAGATGACAGCAAACGCGGCTGAGATTCCAAACTTTCCAACATTAGACAAAACGACTGTGATCCAGTACAGATCTGTGACAAACAATAATCATTTGAGACGCATCATGCAAAAAGGGACCACCTTTGAAGTACAAAAACTAACGTTGACTTAAGCCTGCGCAGGCTGACATTGGTCGAAACTTTTCGACTTTCCCATGTATTCTAAATAAATAATAGACATTTTATTTTATGATATATTATATTTTACTACTTCACATTCTTCGATATTACTTTAGTTGATTCCGGTCTCTTTTTCAAAAAATTACTTACTAACATCCATTTTTGTTAACTTGATGAGGGGAACGAATAGAAAATTAATCCATGTCCCATTAAACCATCGTATCAGGATGTTTATTGTCTAATTGCAAAAATATGGTGAAAACACTTTCATTATGATGTAGTTGCGATATTAGAATTTCCAGAACATTCACCATTTCAGTGTCATCAGCGCTATTGCATCTTTCAAAATTTTTGTAGGTTGCTAAATTGTGAGGTGATTATAATGTTGACCAATGAGAAAATCAAGTTGTGTTTTTTTACCCTTTGATGCATAAAGCACTGTAAATATGGTACAGAGACAAGCCACGCCCCCTAAAATCATCGTCCCAGCATGCAGTGGTTTCCGACCAAATTTGTTGAGTGTGAGAAGACACAGAATATAGGCGGCCACCTCCATCGTGCTGTTTATGGCGAAGTTCACGTAGATGTCGCCATCTAGGTTACCAACATTCAGACCAAGTCCATAATACACCATACTCACAACACACCTATAATCAAAGTACTGAAAGGATTGTAAGCTAGCAAAGAATGGTTTATGAAAGTAATCCATTACAACACGAAATAACTTTAGACTGGTTCAAATTGAAAGAAGCTGCAGACGATATTTTCAAGTTGGTGGACATTAGAAAATCTTTGCTCTGTAGGGTAGAAAACGTTGCGGATATTGAAGAAATTGCTTGCTACAAACAATTTTTTATTGTCTACAATGGTTCTCGACCAAATTTGTTGAGTATGAGAAGATAAAGATTTATCCCATTCCCACATAATGACGCTCTAAGACGTCCCTCAAGAAAAACAATTTTGGAAACGTTGTTTAAAATGATTAAATTGCCTGCAACAAGTAGTTTCTTCATTTTCCACAATGTTTTCTACCCAGAAAGTTGAAAAATCTAAATTATCATAAACTTTAATTTGTTGTCCGCAACTCCTTTCAATTTGGACGATACTAAAAATGCGTGGTCTGGTAATGGGTTGAATAGACCGTGAATGAAAATTCTGATACAAAAAAATCGAGATTTTGAAAAAAAATCTCGTCATCGAATAACCAAAACACAACAGCTACAGCTTGAAAATCTGCATGGTTAACGACTTGGAATTGAGTAATCGAAGCTGTCAATCAAAGAATATTCCGACCAATCAAATTATTCATTCAGCCCGGAATTGAGATTTGAACTCCGACATTGGCTGAAGTTTGTGTGAAACATTCTTGTTTGTTTGGCGACCTAAACGTCTTAACTACAGCTTATTCAAGTTTAGTTTAGTTCGTCAACCATCGATTCCACTTTTTTGTTACATGCTCCTGACCATAGGTTCTGCAAAATAACGCCGTTTAAAATCGAAGCGGGACTTCCTGTAGGAGTAAATGGACGAGCCAGCAATGGGTCAATTGTATTCCACAAATTAATCGTTTGGATTAGAAGTAAACTATCAACAACAACAGTTATGTTAAGTATTTTGTTGTTGTCGTTTGCTAATTTGGCGACTTAAACTTCGTTACTCGAGCTTACCAGGATTTTTTGTTGTTGTTGTCGTATGCTACTTTGGCGACTAAAACATCGTTTCTAGAGCTTACCAGTTTAAATAGATGATCAATGTCCGGATGAGCAGCTTTGGGACTGTTAGCATCTTTAGAACACTTTGTTTCTGCTGATGGTCCTCTTCGCTATCTTTTCCTACAACGTTCTCAGGTAACTTCACACCATTCACTTTAGCACATTTCTGTATAATGACCTCCGCTTTGTCATATCGTCCTCTCGAGATTAGCCATCTTGGGGACTCCGGAATAAGCCTTCAAAAGAGAGTATGCCTTTTTTAAAACGGAATTGAAAAGTTTGTTACGGCTACCTCTTTAGGATACTTTATTACATGATGGTTCGTCAGAAAAAGGAAAAAACTGTACAAATATACTGCTATTTAGTTAGTCTTGATCATTTCCTTTTTTTCAAAATTTTAGATTAGTCCAAAGTCTAAGGATTTGCAGATGAAAATTTGAGGTGGATATAATTTGAAAAAAATAACTGTTCAGTATATCAGAAAAAAAATTGTAAAAAAAGACGAAATTTCTTGTGACAAGCGATTTCTTCTTTTTCTACAATCTCTTCTCAATTATAAAAAAAACAGGGACGTAAAAACCAGGGATTGAACAGGGCTAATCACTCTTTTCCGAGAAGTCCCCAGTGAAATAACCTTTAAATCGTTCAAGTACTTGCGCTAGGGTACACATGAAATATTTATGATCTAACAGATACGATTCAAATATAGGAACTAGAAATGAATCAGGAGCACAGTGCTTCACCGCCAGGTTCGTTTGTCAGTTTGGTCATCCCGGGACTCGAACCCGCGAACTCGAGGTTTGAAGTCGAGAGCTCTCTGAGCTAATGGGGCTTAGAACACTGGTATGTAAGGACATCACTTAAATAGTATTACTTGATTCTACCCATAAAATTTCAGAAAAGTTTCAAATCAAATGACTCACCAAAAATAGAGAACCATTAATACGGCGGGACAAGCGAGAGAGAGTTGTAGAGTCTTCCAATCGCGTATGAAATACGCCAATAAGTTCAATACGTAGAGACCGATACACCAGAAAAACTCGATCACAACACCCGCAATAACTCGGTAATCAGGACCCACAAGTTCCATACCTGTGTTCAAAAAGATATTATCAGAAAACATTTAACGAAACAAAACAATGTTAAGAAGACGGTTACGCGTGACGATTGAATTAAGTCAGTACTGATCTCGCCCACTTACTTCGTTGGTCCCGTCAATCGAATACGACAGGAAGTTTCATTTCCATATAAAACGGTGTTATTTTGCAAAATTTATAGCCAGTAGCAAGCATTTAAAAAGTAAAATGGTTGGTATGCGACTTAAAGTTTAAGTCGCGAAACCAGCATGTTTCACAAAAATGGCGACCAATGTCGGAGTTCAGAGTTAACTTCCAGTGTACATGAAATATCTCGTTGGTTGACTGATTATCTGATTGACACCGCGGTTGGTCAATTTCACACCTGTGGTAATCCTCGTGAAATTAATACGTTTTATAGTACATCTATGATATAATAAGGAAAGGACAAGGATTGCTTTCAATGTATTTTGAGGAGAAAAAGTCAATTGGCCATATAATTCTAATGATTATATGAAAGTATAGTTCTAAATGTTTCAATCAAAAGTACCTTACATCAGACTGTAACATTTTTTTTACAAATCAATATTTACTCTTTTTAAGCATTTTATGTTTGTTATTTCACTAGTAAAGCATTTGTTAACTTTTGTGAACTAAAAATGTCTAAAACCCATGACCACACGACAACATTTTAGACTGACCCAGACGTTGCTGACGATAAGAAGATGTAATATTCAGAACCTGTCTTTTGGGGTAGAAAATATTGCAGATAACGACGATATCGCTCGTCATTACAAACGCTTTCCCCGATAAAATCTGGTGAAAAGTACCTTAAAATACAAAACATGAAAAATATTTCAGTACATTATAATGATGATAAGCCAAGGAAATGTTTTCTATATCATGGCATGTTTGACGGAGAAACACCGTCTTAATTTGTATAACTTTGTTATAGATTAAGTTGAAATTATGAAATAAAGAATTAGTAAAATGAATAGAAGTGATAGAAAATGAAAATTAAACTATGTATCCAGGCAAACTGGCCATTTTGGCGTACTTGACACAATCCGCCTTCTTCATTTAGTCATACAATAATTCCCGGATTTGAACATGTCAGGAAAGTAACAACATTTGCTTAACGAACGTACATGTGGCGAAATGATATTAATATCGTATACCACATATTTCATCTTCAACCCAGACACGAATGAAGTAAATCAATCGGATTGGGCTTGGTCGAAGGAAGTCTCTTGTGGACTTTTCTTGCGGACTTTCCGATAATTAAGTTACCGTATTTGTCAAATAATTGAAAAAGGGGAGGATATTCAAATCTTTATTCGTACGAGATTGTATATGTTCGGCGCCAATCCGTCCGTGCTCAAATGTGCATTCAAACATATTTGTCCGTTTTGCATAATTCATATTAGCTTCATTTCTTGAAACTTGATGTGAATATAATGTGTATTTCTGTTAAATAATCGTCATTACCATAGCACATGTCCAGATGAGCACCGTCCCAGAAGACGGTTAGTTGTTACGTGGAAATTGCAAGGATACAGGACGAAAATACCGGAAGCCCCGCCTTACTCTTTAACGTGCTCAATGAATAGTGTCGTCACACGGGGCCATGGTTTAACGTCTCATCCATAATACAATTAGTTTGTTATTTCGGCAAGCCCGCAAACTCGAACAAGCAATTTCCTATTTTCACACAATATTTTCCATAAAAAAGGATGTAAACTTCTTTTTTAAAAAGAAAATCACTTACTTCGTAAAGCTGTCAGCTACCTTTTGAATTTGGATAATTCAAACATTTTGATAAACAGGAAAGGGTTGATTACCATAATGTCTCAGCACCGAATTATTCAAGAATCTTCTAGCAAATATACGAGTACAAGTCCTTTTTCAATGTATGAGTCAAGCACCGCATGTAGAACGCTTGGCTGTCCAAGTGTTTGATGGTAGATAGAATTTCCAGGTCGAAAAAGAGTCATAATTTATTAAAAAAAAATCATTTATAGTTATCCCCCTTACTGGTATAGATTGCTCCTTTGAAAGTGAATATATCTTCCGAGTTTCAAGTGAGTGTATTTAGTAATATCAGAGATATTACAAAATGACAAAGTTTTGGGACGGAGACGACGTTCACTCACACGCTGGCGACAACCTGGCCATAGAAATACCCAATGTTTTCTCCGAAAACAGCCGCGACAATAAAATGTAGTTACCGATAACAAATGCCGACATAAATATGCCCATGTTCGAAAAGCCTTGTAGAAATCGGAAGGCTACAAATGCCCCGTAGTTGGGCGCGAAAGCTGATCCAAACGCTGCCCCAATATGTAGGAAAATGGAAACCATTAAAGCCGTCTTTCGTCCAAATCTGTCGTGAAAAATAAAGAAGGAAAATAAAACTTGAATGTGAGGTGTAGAATTCATAAAATCAAATAATTTAGTAGAATAGACTTGAATCGAATCTTTAAACAAAACTGTGAATCTTAACAGTCTAATCCTAACAGTTGAACTAACAGTCGACAAATCGCGGCTATTTATTAAAGAATCAATCTATCAATCAAAGTATTCATTTAGACCGGAAATGAGATTTGAACTGCGACATTGGCCAACAGTTATGTGAAGCATTTTTTTATTTGACGATTTGAACGTCGTCATTATAGCTTACTCAAGCTGTAGTTACGACTTTTATGTAGCCAACAAGTCACTTTCTTATTTCATGTTACTGGCCATAAATTTTGAAAATTAGCGCCGTTTAGTATAAAGTAAAAGTTCCAGTTGGGTGCAGTGGGCGTGACCAGCGGATTCGGTGGGAAAGTCAAGCGAATTGTCAATTTTACACTAAAGCTGGAAAAATAATCACATGAACTAATCACTATGCGTTGTAACATGGCATAAGACTTGATATACGAGTATTAAGATATTAGAAGGTTCGTGGTTAGTACGATCAGCAAGACGGACCAAGGGATATCAACCGGTCCTTTCCCGGTTAGATTCATGCGCTGAAATAAAGAGTTCAACCCATTCCCACAATAATAATTTTTTGCTGGTAAAAAATTAAAGAAAATGCAGACGACAATTCGAAGATGATGGAATTTTAAATATTTTCGTCGTTTTGGATAGAAGACATGCATATTTACTAATGAAAAACTTGCTTGGTAAAGCAATTTCTTCATTTTCCACCATGTTTTTCAAAGGGTTTTTCTTCAGTAAAGTTAGAAAGAGGGCTTGTGTGGGAATTGGTTAACCCATTACAAGACGATATCATTTTAGACAGGAACAAATTCAAAGAAGTTGCGAACAATGTTTAGTTTTTAGAAATTTTATCTTTCAATCATTATCAACATTATTTGACTTATGTGGTTGAAAACATTGTGGACTGTGAAAAAATAGCTTTTTTTATTTTATCTTATGGGGCGTCAGCAAGCGTTATCGAGAGGGAATGGTTTAAATGTGGATTCCAAACCTTTTCCGAGTACAGGTTTAAATTTTCATGGGGCGTCAACAAGCGGCGATATAGGGCGGGAATGGTCTGAATGTGGATTCCCTACCCTATCCAAATACAGGTTTAAATTTTTCATGTGCATGGCGTCAACAAGCGTCAACAAGCGTTATTGCGCGGAAACGGTTAAATTTTGATTCCAAGCCATTTCCAAAAGTAGGTTTAAATTTCCATGGGGCGTTTAAAGCGTTTTTGTGCGGGAATGGTTTAAATGTGGATTCCTATCCCTTTCCAAATACTGGTTTAAATTTTCATTATAGATACATCAGCGATTAAACGCAAAAAGCAAAATTATCGTTAATGTGTTTTCACCGTATCTTCACCAATGACCAGGCAACAGATTTGAGTCTTTTTGAAATTGAAAGAGGTTGCAGGCGACACATTTAGTTGACGATATTTGAAATATCTTTGTATTTATAGATAGAAAACAGTATAGGAATGAAAAAAATGCTTGTTTTCAGCAATTTCTTCTTTTTCCACAATGCTTCTCCGGTATTTTTCTTGTAGGACATAAAACAACGAAATTGTACGGGAATTGGTTAAAGGATGTCGGATGTTTCTATGGAATCACAAAGCCGCATGCGTGTTTATAGCGTTTTTGCACTTGTCAGATTTTCTTATTGTGTGGTTGCACTTTCTGTAGCCTGTTCAATGTGTTATTTACCATCGCGATGCAGGTGTGACTGAATGTTGAGGTAAATCACAAGGATCACACCTTCTTATCAACGAGTTATCGATTCTGATCAGTGAATAATCGATACAGATGAGTTATCGCTTCTGACCAATAAGTTATCGATATAAGGCAAGCATGAAAAACAAATCTAAAAGGGAAAACAGTCTTACGATTCATTGTTATTTTATCAAAAGATCTTTGTTCGAATTTTCGTAGTGGAAAGTACGATCACTTCTTATATATTCAAATTTAAAAAAATGCACACTTTCTTTTGGAATTTAGTTCATCCCAATAATCTAGAAATACCACAAATAAAACATTTGATTTCAAATTAAATTGATTGATTGATTGACGGGGTTTAACGCCACTTTTAACAATATTCCAGTCATATCACAGCGGCTGGGGCACCTAACCGTGGATTCCTGGTATTTCTGACACCAGCATTACCACTACATCCTGCAGCCTACAGCTGCTTTACGACTACCTACCAATTGGTGGGAGATTAATGTCGGGAAGGATATTCGCCGCGGCCGGGGATCGAACCCGGGACCCCTGGATAAGGAGTTCTACGCTCTACCACTGCGCTATAGCCGTGGCCGATATCAAATTAAACAAGAAAGAGTAACGATATTTATTCATAAAGAAATCGCGGTTTAAAAAATAAAAAATATGCCAAAATTTATAACCGCGATCTAGTCTGAAGATAATTGATAGACCGCTACACTCTAATAAGAATCAAACGACGTCATTTTGCAGAATCTATGTCCAGAGCATGTACTGAAATGCCAAATGGTTTGTTTGCGATCTAAATGTCGTTATATTACAGCTTACATAAGATTTAGCTACGACATTTAAATCGCACGAAACCAAAAAAGATGCATCACATAAATGTCGGAAAACGTTAGAGTTCGAAGTTCACTTTCGGTCTAAATGAACATATTGGTTTGTCGATTGTCTCTGATCGATAACCGCGATCCATCTATAATTTTTCACCAACAAATAATTTAATTGTTAGTTTCGTCTATCAAAAACGAGCTTTCTGATTGGTCGAAAAATTTAATTCATACCTCCATGAACGAAATTTTGAGCACGAAGCCATTTTGAATGCTCCCGCACAAAATAGTTCCATAAAAAAAAGTATCAAAAGTTGTAAAGTTTTGCTGTGTTCGCTCCATGCTATTAAATCATAAGAAATGAAGGGAATATTTTTTGTTTTCATGGAGGTGTGAACCGAAAAAACTAATCACACTTATGTATGAATCCGCTTCGCGTATTCATACAGTGTGATTAGGTTTTTCGGTTCATACCTCCATGAAAACAAAAAATACTCTCTTCATCTCTTAAATAAATAGTGAGGTAAAACATCAATTGTAGATTCAGAAAATATACCAAAAGCAAATATTTCGACCCTGGTCAGTCTGCTTAGTCAGCACAATCTTGTCGATAGTTAGCGCCCTCCCTCGGAGGCCCCTATTTGATCGGTTTATCGATCTGTAAGACACAATTAAGTTCCCTGTTTTGAACTGCTGACTTACATATCCGAGAATATTCCCATGAGTATAGCGCCAAATAAAACACCGGCCATCAGGATCATGTTAGCATTGGCTCGAGCAAGCTCCTGGCCACATATCAGGTCGAACTGTAATATAAATAGAAACATATCAATAATTGAATTTTTTGTTTCGTCGATCAAAAAACGGGCGTTCTTGTTGGTCGAAAAAATTATTCATAACTCCAGGAACAAAATTTGAGCACGCAGCGATTTTGTATGATTCCGCACAAAATAGTCCCATAGAAAAGGTATCAAAAATTGAACAGTTTTTGCTTTTTTCGCTTGATGCTATTAAATTCTTCTTGGAGGTATGAACCGAAAACTGTATGAATACGCGAACCGGATTCATACATAAGTGTGATTAGGTTTTTTTGTTCATACCTCCACAAAAACAAAAAATATTCTCTTCATCTCTTAAATGAATAGTGCTAATGAAATTTATAATAAAAATTCTATCTTTAATTAAAGAAGGAAGCATTTAAGACATTTGTAATAACATCTTATCAACCGAAAATAAAACCGAATTAATTAAGACCTTGTTAGCATTTGCTCGAGCGTAACCTGGCCAGATATCAGGTTGAACTGTAGTCTACATAGAAAATGCATCTGACTGATGACCGCTGTCTATCAGAAGCTCTTTGGCTCTCGTAAGGAAAAAACTCAACAAAAAGAACCTTAGATAAGCTACAGTTACAATGTTTAACCCATTCCCAAACAACAAAATTTTAGACTGGTCAAAATTGAAAGAAGTTGCAGACGACAATTTCAAGTTGATGGAATATTAAATTTTTTCGTCTTTTTGAATAGAAAACATTGTGGATAATGAAGAAATCGCTTGATCCAAGCAATTTCTTCATTTTCCACAATGTTTCCAAAGCTTTTTTCGTAAGGGGCATAAAAAGGATCGAGGGCTTGAGTGGGAATGAGTTAATCCGCCGAATCAACAAAAATACTTTACACAAATAGAGGCCAATGTCTAAATTTATCATTTCATAGGTCGACTGATTATTTGATTGACAACCGCGATTGCTCGGTCGGGAGAAGCGACCATTCGGTTACTCCGTAAAATAACTATCTAACAAAGAGAATGGATCCTGCAATCAGACTTTGTATTATCATTTTACCAGACGACAAATTCTCAGACTTATCCAAATTCAAAGGAGTTGCAGACGACAACTTTTATCTGATAAAGTTTTATTGTTTGTATTTTAAGGTTGAAATCATTGTAACATTGTAATAAGCAATTTCTTCTTTGTACACAATGTTTTCCACAGCTTTTTTTCTAATGCGCTAAAAAGCGTTATTGTGCAGGTGAAAGAGTACGACTCAAATTTAAAATGACAACTCTGTAGTACAATATCTTGTTAAAATTAATTTTCTAGACATTTCAGCCTGCGCTGTCCCCGAAGTCCAAAGTGAATATTTTCTAAATTCTGAGATGGTCCCTCTATTATAAACGCAACGTGTTTCTAAATTTAATTTGATAAAACGTTACTTTAGAAAGTCATTAAAATGTCACGATAACCATTATAATTTTATACGCCTAAATGGTTTGCTCGAAAACGATTTGTGCATGATCAAACATGAGTAACCGTATGTGATTGTTATGTTTGGCTCCAGGTGCAGGGTATAAGAGAAACTTTTGGTTTAAAAAAAGGGGGGAGGGGATTCATACAAAATTAAAAAGAATTTCTCCCTTGATAGTATAACGTGTTGAGCCAAAAACGCAATATCAGCGCTAACTTCGATGAAGCAAAGAAGACGGCGACTCAAGTCTTTGTTTAAAAAAAAGCCAAGCTTAAATGTCTAAATTTAAAAAAAATTAAATATACCCAAACTACAAAATTTTAGGAAAGTCCGAATTCAAATAATTTTCAAATCGGTCAAATCTGAAAAATAAATATCTTTCGGGTGGAAACAGTGTGAAAAATGAAGAAATTGCTTGTATCAAGCAATTTCTTCATTTTCCCACAATGTTTTCCAAATCTTTCCAAAGCTTGATTCTTAGGCCGTCAAAAAGTGGGGATTTAGGTGGAATGGGTTGACCTACATCCGATATAAAAGTGGATTCGAACGTGCTTTTGTCGTACACCCATTGTTCACACTCTTGTTTTGACGAGAAGTTAACCGGTATGTTGTATTGGTTAAACGTTGTTACGTTACTTGTGACGTACACCTCACAGTCGGCGTGTTCGTGTTCATCGTCATCGTTCAACTCCCAGGGGATAGTTTTGTTAATCAGGGCCTGGTGGGGTTCACCCTGGATTTTGTACGTGTCGTTGGACAACCCTGGTATTTGGCACCTGTAATTCAGAAATAATATTTAAAAATGTGACCAGTTTCAGGGATTATGCTGTTAAAACGTAAAACAAATAGAATCAAGTAGAGATCAATACGTCACACTCTTTTTTGTGTAAATATATACACAGCAAGATAAAATAGCAAGTCAATATTCAATTAACCAAGTTTCGTCCCTGATCAGACTGCGCAATCCGCGCAGGAGGCAAAAATTATAAAACGTCAAAATTACCGGAAAAAATCTTTTCAATTCAATTAGCAAAAATCGTCGTCTGCAGCTTCTTTGAATTTTGAACAGTCTGAAAATCGTCTGTTTATGTATAAACTGACCATCGGTATATTTTCGTTTTCGTTTGACTGCGTCATACGTTATAAAATGTCATTAGTAATAAAGAATTTATCACATCTGCTAAAAGTGTCGTCTGCAACTTCTTTCAATTTGGACCAGTCAAGAAATGACCAATCGCTGGCCCTTTTCACTTACTCGGTTAGCATCCACCCATTTACTCCAAAATGAAGATTTTAAATGTCGTTATTCAGCAAAGTTTATGGCCATTTGCATGTAACGAAAATGTGTATCGACTGGTTCGTCATAACTACAGTCTGGACAAGCAGTACTAACGATGTTTATGTCGCCAAACCAACAAAAAAGTTGGGGGTTGAAAGCTCTCTTCTGGTCTTAATGCATGATTAATTGGTCGACTGATTACTCGACAGTCGCGGTTGATCAATTGTGACATCCTATAATGTATTCATGGAAACTCCAGGAGTGCTGTTTTCGCTTATCGGGTCACATACCTAGTTAAAAATGTCAAAGCTTGTAAACGACATTTTTCTTACAATTTGACAATGGACAAATCGCGGCTGTAAATCAAGGGATATATCGACCAATCAAATTATTCATTCAGCACGGAATTGAAATTCAAACTCTGACATTGACCGCCATTTGTGTGAAATATTTGTGTTTGTTTGTCGACCTAAATATCGTAACTACAGCTTATTCAAGCTGTAGCTACGACGTTAAGGTCGCCAACCAACGACTCTCCTTTTTTGTAACATTCTACTGACCATAGTTTTTGCAAAATGGCTTCATTTAAAATTGAAGCGGAACTTCCTGTCGGCTTGGCCAAAGGAGTAAGTGAGCGTGGTCAGAGATTGGTCAGTTCAAGGCTCATTTCAGGTTACTTTGTAGTCAGTCGGGCTAGAAAATAAGTAGCCTGAAAGAAAGAAATATGATTGAATTGGGTTTGAAGCCGTTATGAACGATAGTTCAGTTATATTTCGGCGAAGATAGTTTATTCATGTACGTCCTGGCTTTCACCAGTACGAGTCTTGGACTCGTGACTTCATACCCACGTGACCAGTGGCGCGGCCGGGATTCGAACCAACAAACATCAACTTCCTTCAGATTACGATTCTGCCTCCCTTACCTCGGATTCTCGCAGAGCCCCTGAGTAATGGGGAACTAAAAGGTTTAGTAAATGATTTCAAACCTTCGCTTATTTGAATAGAAGAAAGAGAATATCGCCAAGGAGCTATCTAAAATAATAAGTCTTATTCGACTAGGTCATGAACTGTTTGTTTAATTTGTGAACATGGCTTTTATATTATTGTTGGTCTGTGGTAAAAGTAAAATGTTGTCGAAGAAAAGACGGATGTTGTAATTTCTATTTAACCCATTCCAACTCAATCCCTCCTTTTTACGCCCATCGAGAAAAAAGCTTTGGAAAACATTGTGGAAAATGAAGAAATTGCTTGTATCAAGCAATTTCTTCATTATCCACAATGTTTTCTATCCAAAAAGACGAAAAAATTCAAAATTCCATCGATTTGAAATTGTCGATTGCAGCTTCTTTCAATTTGGACCAGTCTAAAATTTTGCTGTGTTGGAATGGGTTAACCAAATCTTTCATGCAGTTCTTTATAAGTATAATTATGCAAATCTTGGGTCGTGATTGATTGAAAGCGTGCAAATAGCCGTAAACATCGAACTAGGTCAAGGAAACCTTTTTAACGATATCAATTATTCATAGCATCCTCGAAACTTGAAAGCATTTCTAAATTTGTTTGTATTGGGTTTTACGCCGCTTTTAACAATCTTTCAGTCATATCGCGGCGGCTGGAGCACCTAACAATGGATTCCTGGTATTTCTCACACCAGTACTACCATTACATCCTTTCCTAGCCCCCAGCTGCTATCCCACATAGGTCTACGATTATCGACCCATTGGTGAGAGACAAATAGTCGGAAAGGATGAGTGCCGCCGTCGGGAATCGAACCCGGGACCTCTAGATTGACAGTCCGACGCGCTACCAACTGCGCTATGACGGCGGTAGCATTTCTAAAGATTGCATGAACATGGTGTATATTTTCATTTTTCTATTTCAAAATATTTTTATGGTATAGAAAATGATATTCTATATTAAGTTGCAACAGGCATCCTGTGGCGATATATAGTTTTCTGCACCACTTCGATTTGTCTACAATAGTAAAAAGTTTTCTGCACCACTTCGATTTGTCTACAATAGTAATTGACGGACCGCAAATCAATCGACCAGTTAAATCATTCATTTTTGAAGAATGTTTTGAACTCGAACATTGGCCGACATTTATGTGGATCATTTTTGTTGGTTTGGTGACTTAAACGTCGTAACTACAGCTTATTCAAGCTGAAGTTACGACGTTTTCGTCGCCAACCAACCAATTTACTTTTTGTAAAATGCTACTGTCCATGAATTTTGCAATATAATACAGTTTTATATTGAAGCGGAACTTACTGTCGGCGTCCGTGGGCGTGGCCAGAGGAGTCGATGGGCGGGGCCTGCGATCGGTCTATTCGAACTCCGGCTCGGCCAATAATCTTTCCGACATTTGACGGAATTCTTCATGACATGCGTCATTTGTGTCTCAAGGAGCGAAGAAAAGATGTGCGCCTAAGTTGGAGGAGCACAAGGCGGCTCAAATGGAATGAGTCTCACCAAGGAGCGAAGAAAAGAAGTCCGCCTAAGTTGGAGGATTATTAGCCTGCTCGAATGGAATGAGTCTCACAAAGATGCGAGGGAAAGAAGTGCGCCTATGTTGGAGGAGCACTAGGCGGCTCCAAAGGAATGCGGGTCATAAAGGAGCGAAGAAAAGAAGTTCGTCTAAGTTGGGGGAGCAACAGGCGGCTCGAATCGAACGAGTCTCACTAAGGAGCGAAGAAAAGAAGAGCGCCTAATTTGGAGGAGCACCAGGCGGCTCGAATGGAATGAGTCTCATTAAGAAGCGAAGAAAAGTAGTCCGCCTAAGTTAGAGAAGCACCAGGCGGCTCGAATCGAACGAGTCTCACTAAGGAGCGAAGAAAAAAGTGCGCCTAATTTGGAGGAGCACCTGGCGGCTCGAATCGCATGAATCTCACTAAAGAGCGAAGAAAAGTAGTCCGCCTTAGTTGGAGGAGCACAAGGCGGCTCGGATTGAAAGAGTCTCACTAAGGAGCGAGGAAAAGAAGTCCACCTTAGTTGGAGAAGCATCAGGCGGCTCCAATGGAACGTGTCTCACTCAGGAGTGAAGAAAAGAAGTGCACCTAAGTTGGGGGAGCAACAGGCAGCTCGAATCGAACGAGTCTCACTAAGGAGTGAAGAAAAGAAGTGCGCCTAAGTTGGAGGAGCACCAGGCGGCTTGAATGGAACGAGTCTCACTAGGGAGCGAAGAAAAGTAGTCCGCCTGAGTTGGAGGAGCACCAGGCGGCTCGAATCGAGCGAGTCTCACTAAGGAGTGCGCCTTAGTCGGAGTAGCAATGTTACGAATGTTATTGAACTGGTGCGAGAAACTGAATAGGTAACCAGCCGCCAAAACTTTACTGAAATACTACTAAATATATAAAACCAATATAATCAATTAATGCAATCGCTTTGCTTACGAATCGCTAGCCATGCAACGGTAGTTGGCGTACGATTTCTCACGACAATGGTTTGCAAATGATATGCTAAGAATATTATGACATAGATTTTGGAGGTCAGATTGACAGCGACGGTCCCAAAATTTTAATGCTTCAGCTTTCGACTCAACCTATTCCCGGACAATGACACATAATGGCATGTAGACGCTTCCAGAGGGAAAAAATGGAAAACATTATGGAAAATGAAGAAATACCTTATTCAAGCAATTTCTTCATTACCCACAATGTTTTCTACCCAAATAGTAAAGGAAAAATAATCCGAGATTTCATAAGTTTTGAATTGTCATCTGCATTTCCTTCCAATTCAGACCAGTCGAAAATGTTGCCGTCTTGTAATCGGCTAAACCTGATTTTGGTCAACTGAAAACAATATTGTCCCTGTATATTCTGTATTTGGCGGATCTCGGCCGACAATCCAAACTCTAAAGACTTGTAATTTCATACTTTTTGACAGGTTGTGAACTTTGAACTCAGATATTGACGAGAATAATTTTATAAGTTTGGCGATATAAATGGTGTAAGCTGTAGTTGCGACGTTTAGATCACCAGTCAACAATTTTACGTTTCGTCGCATTTCAAAGGAAACATCACCGTTTGCTATCTATAGGTCGAAGTTCCTATACGGATTCAGTGGGAGCGATTCATAGATTACTATATGCAAATGACTAAGTTCTTCAAATAAATGATTTATTTACTTTAAATCTACCGGATATTTCGCATGATGATAATCTCTTCGGATAACTCATAAAACTTGTTTGTAACCCAATATTTTCATTTACTTATGCAAATATCAGTTTGACAGTTCTGAACTAGACGTAATCCGTCACGCCAAAGAGGATCATCCGAGAATTCCATGAAACAAATACATTGTATTTGAAAAAAAAAAGTGATCATATCAAGTATAGGTAAATCAAAGATGGCATTCCGCAATTCAAGGTACAGGAAGGAAGAACAACCATACAAGATCAAGAAAGATATCCGATGGCGAAATGTTTCGAACTAGGTTATTCTGCACAGTTCGCGCAAACTAATCAGGGTCAGTAGTGTTTGATCCCTTTGTGCGTTAACGTGATATTCATGCGTGGACACCTTGAATTGATGATACACACACACTTATGGAGTTGAAAACTAAGAAATGTTTCGCTTAACATCTTTTAATCCTTTCCTGTTTTACAAGATTTTTTACTTTCTCAATTTCATAGAGGTCCTACAGGGTAGAAAATATTTGGGGAAAATAAGAAATTACTTTAAACAAACAATTCCTTCTTTTCAACATTGTTTCTGAAGTCCAAAGTCACGGCGTCGTAAAAATCAGTGATTGTACAGGAAAGGGTTGCGAAATTACTTGTTTAAATGATTTTAGAATAAATTCATTTAGTTTCATATGTGGAGATTCGAGCGTATTTTCTATATTTCACTCCTCCGTGCACAAAATTTTGAGCGTTTCCACAAAGTGTGATTATTTTTTATTTTTTAAGGTTCATACCTCAATGATAACAAAACATATTCTCTTCATATCTTAATTAATTTCAAATTCAAAGTGCCGTAAGTACCGTAATCAGTCATCGCTTGATTATGGCATATTGGTGGTGACTACATAACAATTCTTGATAATTAATTAGCAAGGGAGAGAGGAGGGAAGAGAGAAAAAGAAGGAGCGAGTGAAAGAAGGAGAGAAGAAGAAAGAAAGAAAGAGGTAGAAAAAGAAGGAGAAAGGAAGAAAGAGAGGTAGAGAGAGAGAAAGCGCTGAACAGGTCAACCTCTACCCCGAAATCGAACCAAATACCACCACATGTTATTTTTTGCGACTTTAACATCGTAACTACAGCTTGTTTGAGCCGAAGTTACAACGTTTCTGTCGCCATTCACCCATTTTACTTTTTTGTTACAATGTATTAGACCATTTCTTTTTTAAAATTATGCCGCTTAGTAAATGCGAATATTCTATGTTTAGTAAGCTCATTGTCTCATTATCTTCGCATTTCGCCATGTGCAGTTGGCCAAACGCGGCTTTCAATCAAAAGAACAATCGACCAATCAAATCATTCATTTAAACCGGGTGTGAAGTTTGAACTCCGACATTGGTCACCATTTTCATTCAGGCTTTAGTAACGATGTTTGAGTCGCCAACCAAATATTCTACTTTTTTTGTAAGATGCTATAGTTGCTATAAATGTTGTAATTTTATGCTGTTTTAAATCGCTTCAGGACATCCAGTTGGAGTCAATGGGCGGGGCTAACTGAGTAAATGATCTGGGCCAGCGATTGGTCAATTGTTGAAAATGTCGTGCAGAACTTTAACCGCTCCCATACAAGAACTCTTTCTGGCGCCCCTCAAGAAAAGGGTTTAAGAAAACATTGTTGAAAAAGAAGAAATAACTTCTTACAAGCAATTCCTTCGTTGTCCACAATGTTTTCTACCCAAAGAGACAATCTCTTTTTTTTTCCCACATTCTTTCCTTTCTCAACATTGAACTCTTATTTCAAGCCGTATTTCTTTAACCCATTACCAGACGACAACATTTTAGACCGGTCTTAATTGAAAGGAGTTGCAGACGACAACTCAAAGTTTATGAAATTTTTAGATTTTTTCAACTTTCACGATAGAAAATATTGTATAAAATGAGGAAATTTTTTGTCACAAGAAATTTCTTGATTTTACACAATGTTTTCCTGGTTGTATATCTTGGAGGAGCGTATAAAATCGTCACTGTGTTGTAATGGGTTAAAGCTATGGAAAGGAAAAATCCTTCCGTTACAGAAAATTATGTTTATCTTCAATGGATTGAGTTGCTAGAACAGGACCGTAACTCTAATTCATTTAATTTCATAACTAGCACTATAGAATTTGATTTGTTACAAAATTCTAAGTCTGTTTTACGTGTGAGGTCCAGTCCAATTTTAAGCGCATAGCCGAGTGTTGTTCCAAAGTATCTGCACTATGACACTCACAGATTCTTGAAAATCGTTAAAAGTCGAGGGACACCAAACGCTGATGTTGGAGACAGTGGGCGTGGCCAGTGAACCGCTAATTGTCGTTGGCAAACAGCCAACATTTACATTGTATATGTATATAGCTCTTTTTAATTATGCAGCTAGATCAAATTGACATTGTCTGCCTTCGAGACCTTTGTCACAGATACATATCTTATTAAAATAGAAAATACGATAAAACTAGACGAAAGTTCAATGAAAATGAAATTTTGACAAGAATGAGAAAAATATGTAAATAAATGTAAACCAATTCAGCGGGACCCTGCTCTTGAAGTGATTATAATGAATGGCTTTCGTGCATATTTTTCAATAGTCAAATGCAGATTATCGAGTTTTTTACAGTTGCAAACATACATGGCCAGTCAATTAAAAGGAACCTTCCGGGAGTAACCAAATATAAATTCTTGAAAAAAAATAAGATCCATCAAATATAATTGACGGATCGCCTCTGTTATTCAAGGAATCAATCGACCAATCAAATCATTTACTTACACCGGTAGAGAACTTTGGACTCCCAACATCGGCAAATATTTTTGAGAAACAATTTAGCTGTTATGGCGACCTAAACGTCGTAACTACAGCTTGAATAAGCTGTAGTTACGACGTTTAGGTCGCCAACCAACAATATTCGGGTGTTTTGTTATATGTCAAGTTTCTAGCCATAGATTTTGAAAAAAATGCGTCTTCGGCGGGGCCAGCGGAGTAAGTGGGCGGGGTCAGCGGAGTGAGTGGGCTGGGTCAGCGATCGGTCAATTAGGGGCAGTGTTTATTACAAACATACAAGGGGGACTGGCCATTCCAGATAATGAAACCATACACAGCTTGAAAAGACTCTGCCCTGTCAAGTCTTCATACTCCGCCAAGCCTGTCCAAAGCCGAGGCCCAGTAGGTCCCTTTTCGCTTTGCGAGTCAGATATGTTTGGTAACCGTGACCGAAAACTACTGGAGATTGAACTTATTTAAGAACAGAACAGAACAGAACTTTTATTTACATCCACGTACAATTATGTACAATATGGACAAATAAATACAAATACATGAAATAAACGGTTTAACACATCCGGTTTACCAAATATAATACTGTATATCTATACGGGGAAAATATGAGGGATAGTTTTTTGGGTTTTTTTTTTTTTTTTTTCTATGGTTTATAGAACTGCCGGTTAGCGATCAAAACCTGTGACCACAGCTTTACTCCACTATGGTCACGTAAAGGTTTTGGTTGCTAACCGTTGATTTAGTTTCGGAATATGTGAAATGGCGGAAAGGATATAAGATGCATTACACTAAACTAAGATTTTTTTTTTTATCGCCCAACCTGCGAAAAACGGCACCCACAGCTTGCCGTGCCTGCAAGATTCCAGAAGCTGATTATGCTGAGATGGGGAGAATATATTTGTTTCTATGGAAGTATGACTAGAAAAAATTAATTACCGTATAAATACATAAGTGTGTTTAATTTGTTTGTTTGTTTGTTTGTTTGTTTGTTTGTTTGTTTCCCGTTTCATACCTCCATGAAAACAACAATATCCTTTGCATTTCTAATAATACATTATGATAAATGGAAAAAATACAAATTTAAATACATTTTTATGGGTCTATTTTAAACAAAAGCATACAAAAATAACTGCGTGTGCTCAAAATTTTGTTCATGAGGGTATGAATAATTTCGGTGAGTCAGAACGCTCGTTTTTGATGGACGAAACTAACAACAAATTATAAAGAAATAACCTTGATGATCTGGATACTGTCAAAAATAACGCGTGATATTTGAATAGATTAAATAATTTGATGACACTGAACTATCAGATTTCTATATTGGATTAGATGTAATTCAAACATTACAGAGCCTTCATTATGAACCCAAAAACATAAATTAAACGACCTAGATTCTGTTTATGCTTCAACTCTTTTTGCTTGTCAAAATGAAACTCCCTGTAAGTGATCATCAATCAAGGGGGAGGTGGGGCTTATATGAATTATTTGAATGGTCAATCGACGTTTTGATTCGGACAGCTTTCCATCAATTTTGATGACTGAATTGAGTTCCGGATGGGGGTCATAATGCCTCTAAACGAACATCTGGAACATTTTTTCAGTATTGTATAATCTGTTTTTTCTTACCTTGTACTAGTTGTTTACCTTTCATTTTAGGAGACCCTGTTTGTTCGTGTCTTCGTCGAGTCGTGTTAAATAACAATATTGGGCCCATATCCGTTTAAAACATTTCGAAACACATTTAAAAGCAGATGGTGGTAGTGCAAACTTAGTAATCTTAATGAAAGTCCACGTATTATGATACCGTGTATCCAGAAAGATTCGCACAGCTAAAAGCTGATTATTGATTGGAAGACTGTGTGATTGCTGTTGATTGCCTCACATGAATCACGTGCTAAACGGGGCTGTTACTTTATTATAATTTGTATACATGGTTGGTTACGGAAACTCCCGTTTATAACCGAAGCAACTGCTTTACCTCAATTAAAAATGAAATTGTGTAACAAATATCATAATTCTAAGTCTTATGTTTTTGGGAGAAGAAGATTTTCAAATATTTCTCCATTCCTATGCAAAAACAGGGATCGTACTGAAAAGGGCTAATTTTTAGAGTAGTGTTATTTTTTTAAGTATTATGGCGGAGGGTCAATAGATGACGATTTATACCAAATATCAAAGCCTTGGGCCTTATGGTTCGGGAGGAGAAGATTTTCAAAGATTTCCTTCTTAATTCATATGTAAAATCAGGGATCGCACAGAAAAGAGCTAATTTTCAGAGTACGGTAATTGTTTGAAATGTTTTGGTAAAGGGTCATTAGATGATGATGAATACCAAATATTAAAGCTCTATGCATTACAGATTGGGAGGAGAAGATTTTTTAAAGATTTTCACTCGGTTGCCTTAGCAACCAAAGTTCTTCATGGATTTCAATTCTTTGAAGTATTTTGAAACAGCATGACCTAAGGATCATTTCTGTGAAGTTTGGTTGAAATTCCATGGTTAGTGTAGGAGGAGAATGTTTTGTTGTTGTTGTTGTTGTTGTTGTTTGTTTGTTTGTTTGTTTTGTTTTGTTTTTTGGGTTTTTTCTGTTGTTGTTGTTGGTTTTTTTTTTTTTTTTTTTTTTTTGCAAATTATGAAGGGACGGACAGATTGACGGACGGACGCCGTCATCAGGTGAGCTAAAAATCAATATATCCAAGGATTTTATTGATTTGTCGAAAAGATTATGGTTCTTTGAGAATAGAACATCAAATTCGTGATCGTTAAATACCAAATTTACTGAGCTTGTCCTCTACAAAGATATATACAACTTTTGCTCTTGGGACTACTTTTGTGTGCTTACTTTGGTAAATTACAATACTCACGCTGAATGATTAAGTGCTGCACTTCGGCTTAGTTTCTGGTGTAACAAGAGTCTCTAACTCTCAAATATCGTCGGTGTTCTACCAAAACCTCGTAACTTCAGTTTATTATAAGCTTTAGTTACGAGGTTTTGATAGGATATCCTGTGTCAGCGGTTTCAGTTTTAGTGTTTGCTGACCACATATATATAAAACCTGGTCCTAATCTTGTGAGTTATATGAATTTGAATTATTATTATTTTTTTTTTTTTTACTTTTCAACCTTATACAACGCCAATGTTAAAGGAGATGATTCAAACAGCCGATGAATCTAATTGTATGCTTAATGGATGGAAATTAAAGTACACTCTATAGGGTGCCCAATTAGCTTTGAATTAGATGGTCGTATTACCTTAAATCTGGTTGTTTTACTATGAGAAAATCTCTTCTTGCTTTCCTTTTATATTTTAAACGATGAATTTTGTGTTTCTCCGCGAATGAAAGATTGGAGATAATTTATAGATAGATAGATTCTTTATTGACACAAACTTGTACACAGTTTCTGGTCATTTTACAAATAATATATTGAACAAAGAATAACATGTGAAAGGTTAGCAATATCATTTGACAATTTCTCGAGCAATAGACCTGGTTTTGAATTCCCTGGTTATTTTTGCGTAGAAAATAAGAAGGCAAAAGAATAAAATGTTGTTTACCAGCATTTTATGCTTTCCCCTAAATATTCACCACTGCAATGGTAACACATGATTTTGTCATCTGCACTAGCTTTCAAAATGAGATTGACCTGATAATTTGACGTAAGGGAAACGGTTAACAAAGATAATCTGTAATCAAAAAGTAAACAAAAGCGGAAATGTTGTTAACTTGTTGGAGGAAGAACATGATCAATATATGAAAATTTAAGAGTTGTTTAACAGCAAAGAATTGCGTAAGATGAATGACTTGTAACTGAATTTACTAGCTTTTCTAATAGTACGTTTATCATTTGAACCCATAAGTGAATTGAATTTTAAAACATTTGGTCTAACATGGAAAGACTTTGAAATACATTTCTTTCTAATGTCATCGTAAACAGGACAAATTAGCATAAAGTGGTTTTCTTCTTCTATATCCATAGAATTGTACATGAGACAGTGTCTAAGCGAGCAGTCAGATGTATCAGCATTATATTGGCCAGATTCAATTCTTAATTTGTGGGAACTAAGTATTAATTTCGTAAATGTATTTCTAAACTTCTTTGGCAAGTTATCTAAATACTGTTCAAATTCAAAATTTGCCTTATATTCCTTGTATAATGTTAAAAGTCTACATGGAAAGACTTTAAATTTACGTTAGAAGGATTTTTCCATACATATGAAAAACCATAGGAGTCTAAAAGATGTTTGACCTGACTGCACCAGTTAGTTTTGTGTCCGAGCGTAATGTAAGATATATCGTTTTTAACAATATGCTTTCGCTACTTTGATTTTTACACCAATATTTAATCATTTTTACATAACGATGAATATAAAGTGGATAGCGCCCCAACTCCCCATAAACTGCCATGCTCGATGTTGATTTTTTCACATTAAGTAGTTGTTTACAAAACCTGAGGTGCAGAGATTCAACACTTTTGTTTTTAACTAAACCCATTTAATTCACAACCAAAGTTTAGAATAGATCCTACGAATGCATCAAAAAGTTGCATCATAGTTGATGGTTTTAAATTGAGCTTTCTTGTATTATTTAGAAGAACGTTCATAGCTTTAAGTCCTTTTCCGCTTAGTGTCTCAATATTTAAATTTTAAATACCGTGTAATAAAAGACTGTTCCTAAACAGTTAAAATTGTCTACTATTTCAAGGTCATTATCATTATACGTCCATCTTTCGTCATTTGTAATATCTAAAGATCATGACCTTAGTTTTATCTGTGTTGACTTCTAAACCCCATCTGCTACAATAGTTGGATAGTAAATTCAAACTGTTTTGAAGATCATTAACACTGTTACCAAGAATTACCATGTCGTCTGCAAATAGGAGTAAAATGAAAGTGATATCCTCTAAAGTCAATCCAGAAGAAGGCTTGTTCATAAGAAACATTTCAAGGTCCTCAATAAAAAATGAGAAAAGTAGAGGAGAGATTACCTCCCCTTGTTTGAGACCGACTGCGCAGTCGAAGAACTCTGAGTAAGAATTACAGCCTTTAATACAAACTTTAACATTGTCATAAATACTCCGTAATGCCCTTAGTAATTTGACATTTATTCCAAGACAATGTAGATTATACCATAAGTTGTTGAGATAGACGCTATTTTTAAGATCGATAAAGGCACAATTTAATCTTTTCTTATCGCTTAAATATTTTTGAATAATTCCATTTAAAACAATTCATTTAATATACTGGTAAATATTTTCGAAAAGTACTAACTAAAGTGATACCTCTATAATTATTAACATTATTCTTATCTCCCTTTTTGGGAATGGGAATAATTATCATAAATCATGTTTTCTACTTACTCGATACTACTTATCATTTCACAATGGATAATTGTTTGTTTCCGTTTAAGATCGACTTATCTTACAATCCGTGAACAACAAAATCTATATTTTCACGAGTGACAGAGTCAAGAGTGGAAATATGCTTTTGTTGTTCACGAAATAAAAGATAAATCTATCTAAAATTAAATACATACAAAAATTCTATTTCTTTAATTCAAACATCGACAAAATATGATCTTAATGAGGGTAAATTACTAGAAACGCGTCATTTCGCACGTGATCTACATGGCAACCAAATGACGTCATCAGTATCTTTGGTCCCGCATAGTCGACCGCGATGACCAAAAGCCGGTTTAAATCTATCACAACTAGATGGCATAGATGTGACATGCGCGTTTATTTTATTGATTTATACCTTTCTATAGAAAGAAAACTCGAAAAATATTTGTTTGTAGTTTTTTTTTTTCTTTTTTTTTTTTAAATGCAATAATATAATCGTTTAATTTTTATTTAAAACATGTTTTAAAGAACAGTTAAAGCATGTTTCCTTGTAAAAAAAGATAAAATAAATAGAAAACAGTGGCCTGGTTGGATGATTATCTCGTGGGAACGACTTACTATCTAGTGCGCGCGTCATAGAGACCGATTTTGATTGGCTGTGTATCTCGTTCCCACGAAATAGCACTAAGTTTTCTTTCTTTTTTTTTCTTTTTTTTTTTTATGACCGTACTTTAAATAAAAGAAAAAGAAAATCTATAAAACGAAATATTTGGGATTGAGTTTTTTATTATTATTATTATTATAAGATAGTTCTAAATACATAAATGCCGCACATGTCACCTCCATGAATTTTTTACCATTTTTATGTTTATTATTATTTTGGGACTAATTAAAAAAACGCAGTTGTTACCTCTATGGCACCGTACAAATCAATGTGGATATCATTTTGATAATTGCACTGTTTGTTAATCATCAGAGAACTCCCGATAATATACTGGAAAGCATTAAAGAAACTCATGTATTCAGTTTTTAAAAGCTAATTTTGTGATTATTGGAAAAATGCCGGGAAAACTGGCGTAAAGAGAGGTATTCTATCTAGTTATAACGAGCACAAGGATATCAAAATTGAGAGTAATTTATTCATCAGTAATTAATCAAATTCATTTACATACGATAACTTTTATGTTTAAATAATACCATCGAAAATCCTACTTATTTTCATAAAGAGGGGTAAATCTCGATCAATGGGCAGAAAATAGGCGGGGGGTGAGTGTGTTGTTGGAAGTATGTAAGGATGTGTGGGTGTGTTTTCTAAAATATTCTATGACATTACTGTGTCCTTAATTAGCGACTCCTTACTTCTGTAGTAAGAAATCATTTCAAAGTTTAGAAATAAACAACATCGTGTTGATGATATTTAATATGAAAGATCACGCACCATCTAAATACTTCCTCTATATACAGTTAACGGATTGATGGCACCGCCCACTTACTCCACAGGCCACACCCACTCACTTCGGTATATGATGTTAAACGGTGTTATTTATGGCAAGTTACATGTAACGAAAAAGTAAACTCGTTGGTTGGCGGTCTAAACGTTGCAACAACAGCTTCAATAAGCTGCAGTTACGCCGTTTAAGTCACCAAACCCAACAAAGATGCTTCACATAAAATTCGACCGATGTCGGAGTGCAAAAAGACTTTCGGTCTAAATGAAAGTTTTGATTGATCGATCGGTTCTTTGATTCACAGCTACGATTAGATCATTTTTGGAACAAAGGCAAATGTTAAAATGCAATGCTGTTCTGAAGCTCTAAATTGGATTTAACGCTCGCCAAATTAGATAGTCGAGTCCTGATATTTAACCCATTCCCACACAATCCCGCTTTTTATGCAACAAATAGTTGGGGGGGGGGGGGATTGTGTAAAATGAAGAAATTGCTTTCAACAAGAATGGTGAAAAAATCTTAAATTTCATTAACTTTGAATTGTTGTCTTCAACTCCTTTCAACTTGTACCAGTCTTAAAATGTTGTCGTCTGGTAAAAAGGTTCAACAGAAGAACAAGGTACCTATTTTTGCTGATTCTCTGTTTCCATAGCGCTTTCCCATATAATCACTTGTTTTCACCGTCATATAATTATATACTATAGAAATATTGCAATGATTTCTACCTTGTACGATGATTATTTTCAGTTTCACCCGTTAAACTTAACCACCCATTTTCACGTACTTAGAAAATAAAGCTTTGGGAAACGATGCGAAAAAAAGGAGAAATCACTTGTAACAAGCAATTTCACGATTTTTTCTAGCTGAATTTTCGTTAAATTTTCAGATTAATTGTACTTTGATATATTTTCTGCAACTTCATTCAATTTGGACCGGTAATGGGTTAAAAAAGTTTGAAGCTGTCGTCTGCAACATATTTCAAATAGGTTGAGTATTAAAAGTTACCCAGGAAATAAATAGCTGGACCCCCCTGTGGGTAATTTAGAAGAGATGTAAAAAGACACACATGTGAATGTACTGTCTTCTGTCATTAAAGGCCAATCTTGACCTCTATAATCTGTTCACCGACCGTACAGTGAAAGACATTCACTGTCAACTGCGACATTCATTCTATTGTAAACAAAATACAAACTATCAAGATTCTTCGACTTGAATTTTAATCGCTGATCCCTTATTTCACGGATGGGGTTTTCAATGAAATAACCGACGATGAAGAAAGGAAGTAAATACAGTTGTGAGGTTTCAAATGAGAGAGAGAGTTTTTTCGGTCAAGTTCGAAAAGTAATGCCGTCTTGTCTAACTGTATTTGGAGTATGTAAACTGATTTAGCTATTAAAATATTTGGATTTTGGTTCAGTCTTTCAAAATTTCTGCATTCTGATTGGCCTAAAATTTCTTTTCATACGTGCATGAAAAAAAATGAATACGGATCAAGATCGATCCATAAAAAAACTGTCCCTAACTGGCATTCTTCTTTTTATGTTTTCCCATGGGAAAGGGGAGCATATACGAGATCATAAGAAATGGAGGGAATATATTTTGTTTTCATTGTGGAAACGAATCGAAAATCCTGATCACATTTCTGCTTGAGTCCACTTCGAGGCTTCATCAAGTGGAATTATTAGCTAGCTTTGCTGGCTTAAGTTAACAACTTTCTGGGTGGAAAACATTGTGTGAAATGAAGAAATTGCTTGTTACGCGAAATTTTTCATTTTATACAATGTTTTCCCGGGCTGTTTTTCTTGTGGGGTGTCAAAAGGCGACACGGTGTTGGAATGTATTAAGAGAACTCCACCGAAATCATTGTTTTTAATACTTTTCGTTTATATATCAATGATAATTTTTGGCAAAGAAGATTGCTCAACAAAACCATGCTTGCTAGCTTGAAGAACTTTCAGTAATTTGATGTTTTGTTTCATACTTCATTTGTAATGTGACTGGAATGATTGATTGAATGGGGTTTAACGCCACTTTTAACAGTATTTCAGTCATATCGCGGCGGCCGGAGCACCATACAATGGATTCCAGGTATTTCTCACACAAGTACTGCCACTACATCCTTTCATAGCCTCCAGCTGCTATCCCACATAGTTTTACGATTACCCACCCATTGGTGTTAGACAAATGTCGGAAAGGATATGTGCCGCCGCCATTTGTCTCTCCACAACCTGATCAATACAACATGTACAACGTTCAAATCACCAAAAAAAATGAAAATGCTTCGAATTAATATATAGGTAATTTCATAACGAGGCGTCATCCAAAGGACAATTACTTTGACTCTTCGTTGATACAAATACAATTGCGAATTCTTTATTTGCATTTAAAAGCGACCAACATGATAAGAAGTAACTAATCAAGGTGTCCATAATGTGTAGTAACTTCCTTTTCTTATATCTATCCGGTCTTCTTGAAATATATGTCCTTGATCTTGGTGAAACGCATGATATAGCCCTAACAATCTTATCCAGTTCTTAACCCTTTTCCTGTCCATTCTCGTGTTTTTACGTCCCTGTGATTTTATACATAAGAAAACATTGTGGAAAAAGAAAAAAATTGCTTGTCACAAGCAATTTCTTCTTTTCCCACAATATTTCTACCCTGTAGGTTGGTTACTTTTCAAATTGCACTCACTTTTAGTTGTCGCCTGCAACTTCTTTTAAATTGGACCAGTCTAAAATTCTGAAAAACAGGAAAGGGTTGATAATTGAAGAAAACATGCATATAGTATATGTGGTCAAATAAACATGCTTATATAGTATATGTGGTCATATAAACTTGGGACATCGATTGACTGCAACTGTGGGCGTAACAAGACAATGAGTGCATACTACCAGAAAAGTGTGTCATTCGCAGGTAAGCTTTATCCATAACCAAACCAACTCCTGTTCATCAGAAAAAAAGCAAACAGTTTCCTATCAAATCCTTAACACTTACATGTTTTTTTGAAAATTTAGACTGGTCTAAATTGAAAGAGGTTTCAGATAACAATGAAAATTGGATGCCGTATTTGAAATGAAACCACCCTATGTGGTAGAAAATATTGTGGGAAAAGAGGAAATTGCTTGTTACAAGAAATTTCTTCTTTTTTCACGATGTTTTCTCGTGTATAAAATCACGGCGACGTAAAACCACGCGTTTATACAGTGAAGGGTTAAATTAGACCTCCCACATTAATGTTAAGCATGTTTATTGGTTTGGCGACCTCAACGTCGTAACTACAGTTTATTCAAACTGTAGTTACGACGTTAAAGTCGCATACCAATCATTTATTTATTTATCCAGTTATTAAATCATTCATCTATTCATTCATTTATTTATTAATCATTTATTTTAGTTACAAGCTACTGACCATTAATTTCGCCGGTTAACCCATTCCCACACAGTGACGCTTTTTGACGCCCTCAAGAAAAACGATTGGAAAAAAACATTGTCGAAAATGAAAAAATGCTTGTAACAAGCAATTTCATCATTTTACACAGAGTTTTCCACCCAGAAAGTTGAAAAAAAAATCTAAAATTTCACAAACTTAACATTGTCGTCTGCAACTCCTGTCAATTTGGACCAGTCTTAATTTTTTCCGTCTAGTATACTGAGGGAAACAAGTTTAGCAATTTAGTACGTTACAGCCAATTTCTCCAGTGTCTAGCTTTGGATTCAAACCATATTTTCACACATCGATCTTTTATGTGTTAGCCACAGTATTTAAAAAAATCAGATGATTTCAAGCTCAAACGTGTTTGTTGTACAGCGTCAAACATGGTAGGGGTAGGGAAGTAAAAGTAACACAAAGATTTGATATCTTGTGTGTTCACCGTTTGCGCCAATAACGGCATCACAGCGTCTTCTCATGCTGGAAATAAGCCTACGATTAATGGCCATTGGGATACTACCCCATTCCTGACGCAGAACACGTTCAAGATCTCTAACGTTATTAACGTCATTCCTGTCTCTTACTCTCCTACCCAGATGGTCCCAAAGGTGTTCGATCGGAGACAGATCCGGTGATTTGGCTGGCCAATCCAACACATCCAACATTATTAGTCTGTAAAAATTCCAACGTGTGCCGAGCGACATGTGGGCGGGCATTATCTTGCTGAAAAATGGTAGCAAGCCCTTGACGAAAGAACGGCAATACCACTGGCTGGACAATTTCGGTGCAGTATCGACCGGCATTTAAGTTTCTCTGAATAGCTACCAAGTCAGCCTTGCCATGGTATGACATACCACCCCAGACCATGACGCTGCCGCCTGCAAAACGGTCATGTTGATTGACGTTAGCGGGATCCATCCTTTCGCCATCACGCCTCCAAACACGTACCCTGCCATCCGCAAACATCAAATTAAAACGGGATTCATCTGTGAATAGGACCTGATTCCACACTCGTCTTGGCCATCGACGGTGTACCCTTGTCCAATTCAATCTTGCATGTCTGTGTGCACGTGTCAAAGGAATGCCAACGTAAGGTCGACGTGCGCGTAAACGTGCCGAACGAAGTCTGTTTCTTACAGTACGAGCACAGACCCGTGTTCCCGTTGCATTTCGGACCAAACCGGCTATACGAGTGCTATTGAGGAAGCGATTACGCTGTGAACACGTCACGATGTAATTGTCCCCACGTTGGGTAGTCTTACGTGGCCTGCCTGAACGTGGCCTGTCTTTGACGGTGCCTAATTGACCATACTTTGTTCTAAGTCTTGAAATGGAACTTTGGCTCACGCCAAAATGTTGAGCCACCTCTTTTACCATCATACCACCAGCCAGCATACCGATGGCTACGTTCCGTTGGTCTAAGTTAAGCCCTGGGCGACGTCCCATTTGATTTTTTTTTAATGTTTTAATGGGTTATCTTGTTCTTGATGCTAACCAATAAACTGGGATAGATATTGTGGATATAGACTTCACGTACATGTGGAAGCACGTGCAGAACGTGTTTCAGCAAAATTGCGTCAGACAGCCTTTAGAAGCGAGGAAAACGTGCTCTAAATGCATAATTAGCTAGTTAGCTTTTAAAAATTGCAAACGAGACTGATTTTATAAGGTTTATACATTTACGTTGAAAAATAATGTAGGTCGAAAAAAATTGCTCATCTTTTTTCCCTCAGTATATAATGGGTTAATATCGAACTTCCTGTTGGAGGTCAGTGGGTGTGGTAAGCGATCCATCAGTAGGTGTTATGATGTTCATGGCGTTGATATCATAGCGATCTCATTATCTTTAATGTTTAATGTTCTATTTGTCGAGATGCCATTAACCCGGCCCCACACAGTGACGCCTTTGGACGTCCCTCCAAGAAAAAGAATAAGGAAAACGTTGTGCAAAATGAAGAAATTACTTGTAACAAGCAATTTCTTCATTTTTCACAATGTTTTCTATCAAAAAAGTTCATAAATCTATTATTTCATAAACTTTGAACTGTCGTCTGCAACTCCATTCAATTTGGATCCATCTAAAATTTTACCGTCTGGTAATGATTTAAAAGAGAAAAAACAAGAGGACTATTGGTCTCTGGTGCTCTCGTTGATACAAGCGGTCTGATACTTTCAGTAATCCAGTTAAATGTTAACCCTTGTCATGCTGATCCCGGAATATTCCGCTTTTGGCAGGAGGTAAAGACAAAGATCAGCCTGCACATAAGTGCAGTCTGATCTTAGTCTACACCTCCTGTCTCTCCTTTTCGAAACCAGAGTTGTTCATGAAAATAATTTTCAAAAGAAGTATTAACGACAAAAATAAGCACCACCATACAGTGCTTTCAGCCCTTTGGTTTTAATGCAATTTTGAAAGATTTTATTCAGCATGACAAGGGTTTATGGTTATTATACAGTGTCGGCCTCATCATTTTGTATTCATAAACACACCTGAAACCCCACCCAACAGTAGCTCTGTCTAAGAGGAATCGCGAGTGAAGTCGACACTTTGTTTTATTTCTCTTTCAATAGAGTTTTTACGAATTTTAATTCTTTGGGTATATAAATTTAAAAAGAGGACACCCAGGTATATTTCTGCCATTTTTCAATGTATTAGGCTTGTATTTTGGTAGGATGTGTCATTTAAAGAAATCTATCTTTATTTTTATTAGGACCACATATCTTCTTTTGGCTCCACGCTTGAGACCCAAGGATATTTATTTTCGCGATTTCTATAATAGGTCAATGCGCCGAAGCTTCATGCAAAATATAAAGGCCCTAGATCTAGAAAGGTTAGAAAGAAATCGGTCGATTGTATGGTAGTAAATGCCACATTTCAAATTATTCAGTTATATTATCGTAGGCATGTGCACCTAACCATTGCATCTTGTTATTTCTCACAACAGTAAACCACAGCATTCGATCAGAGCCACCACCTGTTCATCTTACTGATGTGTATAGTTCTTATCATTCATCTTGTCAATTTCTCGATATGCTTAACTGTAAATCAAAGTACTGTAAGCTAGCAAAGCATAGATTTGTTAAGTATTCTTCTTTGCTAAAAGTTATCAGGATAAATAAACAAGGTTAAAGTAATCCAAGATTAACACATTACAACACGACAAAATCTTAGACCGGTTCAAGTTAAAAGAAGCTGAAGACGACAATTTCAAGTTGGCTGTATTTAGAAATCTTTCCCTTGTTATATAGAAAACAATGTGGACAATGAAAAAATTGCTTAAGATGCTTACAAAGCGGAATTGGTGGTGATGGGTTAAATAGCATGCTTTTTAAAGAGTTTTCTACAATTTGAATAGGGTTTGCATTTTTCCTGAAAAATATGAGAACTACTTCTTATAGCGTAGGCATTCAATGGAATTAGTGGTTAAGCCTCCAGGGGGAGTTTGTACTCGTTGAACTTCGGGACGACCTCAAAATTTTGTCTGTTAACTTAAGCTATCAAAGTTGTCGCTTTGCTAGTTAAAAACATTCGAGTAAGTCGACGATACATAAAAACGTGCATTCATTACCTGTGATCCGGTATGGCTAGTGTAAACACCGAGGATAACATCTGCATTCCAGTAAAAATGGCAGGAAGACATACCAGAAAATACAGGATTTTCTGATATTTCCCAAACTGTCCCAACAGCTTTGTGATTTCGTCAAATCTCATTATTTCTTGTAATCTGTTCTTAGCAAACTATTGTACCACTGTTGAATATGTCCCCAGTCTTCTGGTCTAAGAATTTTAAATTTCTGTCTATAGAAATGACAAAAAGAGATACTTTTTCCACGGAAATGCGATTTCAAAGGTTTTCGTAATAATTACACAAATCATTCTTTGAAAAATATTTCGAATATCTTTCTTATTTCCGACACGACCATTCTAACTGACGTCACAAGCTTCAGAAAACAACCTACTTCAAGCTAACATTTCTTTCCTGTACAAACACGGGACTTTACGTCACTGTGATTTTATACTTGAGAAAACATTGTGGAAAAAGAAGCAATTGCTTGTAACAAGCAATTTCTTCTTTTTCCACAATATTTTCTACCTTACTGGATGGTTATTTTTTCAAATTAAATTCACTTTAAATTTTCGTCTGCAAAACCTTTCAATTTGGACAGGTCTAATTTTTTTCAAAACAGGAAAGGGTTAAAGCGACAAGGGCGACCAAAGTTGTCCTGTTTTAGTTTGATATTTAGTGGAGCAAAATACAATAAGTAAATTCGCTGATCTCAACTGTCAATAATAAGTCGATAACCAATCAAAAAATTCATTTAGTCTGGAAGTGAACTTTGACCTCTGATATTGCCCGACACTTGAGACGAATATTTTGAGGGTTTGTCGACTTAACCGTTGTAACTACAGCCTATTCGGCGCTGAGCTGTAGTTGCGACGTTTAGGTCGCCAACCGACAACTCTGTTATTTGTTACATGCTATATACTTATTATAAATTTTGGGAAATTATCCCGTTTAATATCTAAGTCGAGCTAACTGTTGGAGAGGGGTGGTCGGGGCCTGTGATCCAACAATTAATGGCGCAGTCGTCCGACCAGTCTGACCAGGCTCGACATACACTCTAGGAAGATCCTTTTTCTGCCTGGTCTGTCACATATTCATAAATCCAGATAGATGCAAGATCTCACAGAATTACAGTCCGTTTGAAATGTCTAATAGAATTATAATTACATTTTAAAAAAAACTACTAAAATAATCATAAAATCAATGAAAAGCAAATCGCATTTCCGTTTACAAAACAAATATTTCCTATATATTAATGAAACACGGCATTTTGCAGCATTATAATGTATCAAACTCTGACAGACTTAAAAAGCAAAGAATGTGAAATGAAAATCCGACGTAAACCTAATTACGAGATGAAAAATTGACAATGTTAACTATCACCTCCACGATTAAGATAAATTGAATTCGAACTGCACTCGCTATTTTGAATGAATATTTACACCAGTCCAGGATGGGATTTAAATGTTGCCAAACAGTCATCAAAAACCAACTGAAGCGAGAAGAAATGTACGACTAGGGAGGACGTGTTATGGATACCAGCCGACAAAATTTGAGACTGGTCCAAATTCAAAGAAGTTGAAGACGACAATTTATAACTGGTGAAAATTTGGAATCTTTTTGTCCTTATGGATTGAAAACATGATGAATATTGAAGAAAAATCTTGTAAAAAGACGTTACATCATTTTCTTTAACGTATTTCTTTTTATTTTTTCTTGAGAGGTGTAAAAAGCGGGATTGTGTGGGAAAGGGCTACACGTTACCAAACATCGTGTTTTGTCAGTAGGTCACCAAAATACCACATCTTTAACTTATTTCAACTGTTGTTACAATTTTGGCAACTCAAACGTCGGAATATTCATCAGCATAAATGTCATTTGATCCTTTCATTTGAGAAATAAATATATCATCAAATCAGACTATAATAGAGAGAGTATGATTTACGGGTCATCGGCCCCGTCCGCTGACTCCGACAGGAAGTTCGTTTTGGATACTAAACGGCGTTATTTTGCAAAAGTTATGATTAGTAACATGTAACAAAAATAAATTGTTGGTTGGCGACCTTAACGTCGAAAATACAGCTAAAATAAGCTGTAGTTACAACGTTCAAGTCGACATATCAACAAGTATGTTTAGCATATATGTAGGAGTTCAAGTATCATTTCGTGAATGATTTGGGTCAATCTTTTGACTGGCAGGCGCGATCCGTCGGTACACCCTGCTTTAGATATTACCAGAGAGGATTTTATGGGCATTCTAGGTGGTTAAGGATTTAAAACAGAACAAAAATAAGATAACGTTGGTTGTCCGTGATGATGTTTGTTTTGTTTTGTTTTATTTTACCTGAAAACGATAATAAAATACCAGCGAAAAAATGTTTTTGTATAAAATTAAAAAAGTACAATGATGCTGGATTGAACTCCACGAAGAAAATTAAAACATTCATGTGTAAACAAATAAAACCGAAATATACAAAATGTATATTTTATCAACTATTTAAGAAAAGAAAGATATTGATAGTATGTGTTTTTTCCTATTGCGCAGTAAATCGTGTATTAAGCGACCACTCAATCGACGACCAAAAAGAGGGCACTTGAGAGAACGGTCGCTTAGTACACTTTTTATATGAAGGATTGAGTCGATTTCATACATAAATTATTACATAATTCTCGCTTAATCCTATGTTGTTCTAACTCATTAGACACGTCTCAATGAGACGAGTCTAATAAGTTCCAACAATATAGGATTTAGATGTGATTTTCCTTTTTAGCCAAATGCCTTCACTTCTTAACAGCTTTTGCTTTTAAAAAAGAGATTTCGCTTATGGTCGTTTAATAGGCGAGGTGGCTCACTAAAAGAGGTCGCTCGAGTAACATCGACTACACTATCAAATTTATATCCTCTATAATTTAATTTTAAGTTTCGTCTATCAAAATCGAGCGATCTGATTGGTCAAAAAATTTAATTCATACCTCCATGAACACAATTTTGGGCACGCAGTCATTTTGCATGCTTCCGCACAAAATAGTTCTATGCAAAAAGGTATCAAAATTTGTAAAGTTTTGCTTTTTTTGCTCGATGCTATTAAATTATAAGAAATGAAGATAATATTTTTTGTTTTCATGGAAGTATGAACCGAAAAACCTAATCACACAATGTATGAATCCGCTTCGCGTATTCATACAGTGTGATTAGGTTTTTCGGTTCATACCTCCATGAAAACAAAAAATATTCTCTTCATCTCTTAAATGAATATGAAAAAATAGGCTAAGCGGGGTGGTGGTATACGAACAAGCTCACCCCCCCCCACCTCCAACCCAATCCGCCCCTGCATATTGTCTCATTAGTGCTTTCAAATAATCAGTATACGAGAGTGCCAGTTTCCTTTCACAAAATCTTATTTCTGGGGTTTTAATTCGCAATGTTATTTACAATATTTGCACAAATCATCACAAAATCATTACATATGTGTATTTTCAGGGCATAAGACGGATCCAGGCTATTATTCAAAGAATCAATTGGCCGATCAAATCGTTAATGTTACTGACTATAAATTTTGCAAATTAATGACGTTTAAATTGAAAATGGAAATTGAAAGATTGTTGAAAGCGGCGTAAAACCCCATTCAAACAAACAAACTAAAGTGACAAAAAAGATATCCAAGTTCAAGTGCAGAGGTCATGCGTGGTGAAATACGTCTTAAATGGTTGAGTGATTTGACATAAAAGCGTGTGACATTTCTCTTGCTCTTTACAGTGTCGCCTGGCGACAAAAATCTGACAGTATTCTAAAAACACACAGCGGTCTTAACGCAGTTTATTGCACTACAAATCATAGGGTCAAGGATTCGATTCCTCGAAGCAGCAAACATTCGTTGCGACATTTGGCATAGTCATATTTCCTTCACAAATTTGTGAATGATAGTTTAAATGTGGATTGACACCGGGAGTTGTGACAGTACTGAAGTGAAGAATACCAGGAAAAAATGGAAAGTTGCTGCAATCTCTGCGATAAGACTGAAATACCGTTGAAAATTGCTTAACCCATTACCAGACAACAAAACTTTAGACTTGTCCAAATTAAAAGCAGTTGCAGATGACAATTTCTAGTAGGTGAAATTTTAAAAAACTCCATTAAGCCCGGAATTGAGTTTTGAACACAGACATTGCTCGCCATTTGTGTGAAATATTTTTGTTGGTTGGGCACCTTAAAAACCGTGTGTACAACTATTCCAAGCTGTAGTTACGACAATTAGGTCGCCAACAAAATATTCTACTTTTTTTATTGCATGCTACTTGCTAATAATTTTGCTAATAAACGCTGTATAAAGTCAAAGCCGAACTTTCAATTCGAGGCAGTGGGCGGGGCTAACGGAGTCAATAGGAGAGGCCAACGGAGTAAATGGGCGGGGCAAGCGACTTTTCAATACACGGTTCGCTGGCCAGACCAACCGATGCAACTTTTAAGTCGCCAAATCAACAAACATGTTTGTCAAAAATGTTGTATGTCAATATACTCTTTTAGTCTAAATCAATGTATTTGATTGGTCAATCGATATTTTTTATAGACAACGGCTATCCGTCAATTACAGAGAGACCAAAAATAAAAGCATTAGCTAGCAGACGACAATTTTCAAATTTTAAGTAAAAGTTCTTATACGGAATAGAACGTTGAAATAATAAGAAATTGATTGCAACAAGCTACGAAAGACCGGTAGTGACTTCATATACTAAAAATTCGCACTCCCGACTTCACTTTTCCAACTTCCGACTTCACACTTTAGATTTAACAATTCAGATTTCGAACTTCACAATTCTTGTTATACAATTTAGATTTTACACTTCCGATTTCACACTTCCGACTTCACGGTTCAGACTGCCGACGTTACACTTTACTCTTCATTCTTCCGACAACACAATTCAAACTTCACAATTTCATCTTCTCACTGTCGACTCCACACTTCCTACTTCACAGCTCTTACTTCAGACTTGAAACATTAGACTTTCCTCTTCCGACTTCACACTTCCGACTTCACATATCATACTTCAGATTTCACAAATTTCCGACGTCACACTTAAATCTTAATACTTCAGGCCTCATACTTAAGACTTCATATTTTATACTTCACATTTTTATGGGAGTATGAAGTGTGCATGATGTCGGGAGTTTTAAGTATGATGACACAAATGGCGACCAATGTTGTAGTTCTCAAAGCTCAATTCCAGGCTGAATGAACGATTTGATTGGTCGACTGTTTCCTTGATTGACAGCCGCGATTGGTCAATTGTTGGAAATGACCAAAGATTCAAGTCGTTAAATAAATATTAATTAATTGATAGGGAAATTTCAAAAATCTATCATGACGTCACCTTCGAAAACAAACAAACCAAAAAACCCAACATTTTAAAACTATTAAAAGGTATTTTTTTCTGTCTGATTCTCTAGATAATGCGCGAAACAAGAAAGGCGTTTTAAATACGTCTATCTAATCCATCTATGAATAAATTTGAGTGTAAAACTTTGTAATGAATATTCATAGGCATGTATATGTAGCTTAACTCATTACCGGACGACAAAATTTTTAGACTGATCCAAATTGAGAGGAGTTGCAGACGGCAATGTAATTTTTTATTAATTTCTAGAGTTTTCAACTTTCTAGGTAGAAAACAAAGTGTTGAATGAATAAATTGCTTCATTTAACACTATGTTTTCTACCTAGAAAGAATTTTCTTCATTTCACACAATGTTTTCCATTTTTTTTTTTTTTTTTTTTTTTTTTTTTATTTATTTATTTATTAATTTTTTGAAGGGATTCCAACAAAAGCATCATTATTTAAGAATGTATTAATTTTCGATCTAACGGGCACCTTCTTAATAAACACCCTTCACCCACTAATTATCTTCTCCTCTTGTTGGTGTTATACTACCAGCGTTTGGCTACCAAACCATCGTAACTACCTCAACCCATTCTAACACAACAGACTCAACCCTCAAGAGAAGGGCTTTGGGAAAAATTGTGGACAATGGATAAATGCTTCTCTGATTGACCTCTGCTAAATCCAATCTCTTTTTCATATATAGTGTATTTGATTTACGGAATACCAGGGGTGTCCCTTTCTACTGACCGGTATAATTTCTTTTCCCTGACGAAATTTCTCCAACTGTGTCTTTGTATAGTATCTCAGACAAAGTCTCTTGTCGGGATTTTTTCCGGATGAAGTGGATGTAGACAAGAGATTCGCCAATTGACGAAATATTCGATAGACCTATCAAATCATTCATTCAGATTGGAAATGAACTTTGAACTATAATGTTTATTTAAATCATTTTTGTTTGGCGACTTTAACATCGTAACCACAGCTTATTGAAGCTGTAGTTACGACGTTAGGTCACCAACCAACGGTTTGCCTTTTTTTATTTTATGTCCCAGAAAAATAATGGCGTTGGTTTTCATTTTATGTCCCTGAAAAATAATGGCGTTGGTTTTCTCAGTCGAACTGCTGTGTCGGAGATATGTGTAAGTTCTTTTACTACTATTATCAATATTAAAGGTAAAAATATATTAACTACAGTCAATCTTGATCCAACGACAACTTTAATGAACCAACCACTTTCATTAAGCGACCGCCATCAAAAATTTCTTTACAAGAAACAAAAGATCTTCATAATCTTGCGTTTTTGCTAGTAAAATTATTAAAAACTAAATCCAGTGTTGGGGAATCTCAGTGGGGCGATTTTAATGAGTTCATTCAACATGAAATTAAGTGAGAATCCTGCAATAGTTTATGTATGCAATGTAGCCGTTCTTTCATTTACGTGACAGAAAGGTTTATTAAACGATCATTAACTACATTTTGGCCGCCCCTTGAGTTGTCGCTTAATACAAGTTGACCTGTATATAATTAGTTTGTATTCTCACCTGTGTGGAGGTATATCCAGCACAAACACGGACACAAAACCGTGCATTCCACAGTATATCGCAGGAACACACACGAGAACATACAGAATTCTCTGATACGTGCCAAACTGTCCGACTTTATTCATGATTTCATCAAACGTCATTTTACCTTTGGTGATCACACTGTTTTTACTCGACATCTTGGTTGTTGTTGTTGGTTGTGGTGGTTGTGTTTGCTGTGTTTTCTTTGTTTTTACTGTTGGTAGAGTTGTTTTGTTATATAAATATATATTTTGGATATCCGATTTGTTTGTTCCTCTATGTAGGGTTTGATCTGAAATTTTAAAGAAACATAACAACATCAAGTTCGAAAAATTAAGTCCTCTGCATGTAATAATACTATTTATAACCAATGCATGATTAACAAGCTTAGAAACTGCAATTTTGTCCAAGGGCGATATCGGATTAACCCATTCAAACAAACGGGCGCGTTTGGACATCCCTTCAGAAAACTGGTTTAGAAAACATTGTGGAAAATGTAGAAATTGCTTGTTACTATTTCTCCATTATCCCTAATATTTTCAAACCCAAAATACAAAAAAGTATAAAATTTCATCAGTTAAAAGTCGTCTTCTGCAACTTCTTTGAATTTGGACCAGTTTCAAGTTTCGAAGTCTTGTAATGTGTTAACCCTTTCCTGTTTTTTTAAAATTTTAGACCAGTCCAATTTGAAAGAAGATGCAGACGAAATTTAAAAGTGGGTGCAATTCGAAAAGTAAGCAACTTGTAGTTTAGAAAATATAGTGAGAAAAGAAGAAATTGCTTGTAACAAGCAATTTCTTCTTTTCTCACAATATTTTCTCAAGTATAAAATCACTGGGACGTGAACACAAGTAATTGTGCAGGAAAGGGTTAAACACTCTGGAGACATGCCGTCAAAGATGGACCATCTGGGATCTGCAGAAAGTATTGATAATTGACGGATCGAGACTGTCAATCAAATGATCGATTGACCGATCAAATATTTCATTGCGACCGAAAGTGACCTTTCAACCCTAACATTTATATGAACGATTTTGTTGGTTTGGCGACTTAAAAGTCTTAACTGTATCTTAATGAAGCTGAAGTTACGTCTTTTAGGTCCTCATCGAATGATATGATTCTTTATGGTCCTGGTTATAATTTTTCGAACTCACGTCGTTTATTATTTTAGCCAAACTGCCTTGTCGGAGGTCAGTTTGAATGCCAAGCGATCCATTAAATTAATGAATTTTTTTTCCGTGCTCACTCTTCTCCGACACGGATGATTGTCGGAGATACCAAATCTGATGAGTCGTAGAAGTTTGGATGAGAGAAAAATCGTTAGCCACCTAATTGACGTTGCAACATATTGAAATGACACGTTTCGGTCGCCAACCGTCTAAATTGATTAATAATAATAATGTCTTTATTATATGAAGGTAAAACAATAAGACATTCATTTCAAATTTTACAATTTGAAATTAAATATTTTTACAATGTTGCCTGAATGAAAAATAAGTGAATGCAGTGATTTAATTAACAATGATACCACGTCATACACACGCTGAAGGAGAACAATTTATGATGACGTAAAAAATGATGACATATTATGAAATTACGATAGTTGGGTTTGGTGGGAACACATGCATTATTAAATTCTTAACGATTTAAATATTTTCTGCTTGGTCTGCTGATTTGTGTACTAGCAAATACTGTTTAAATTTATTTTTGAAGGTAGATAACGAAGTTGAATTTCTAATTGAAATAGGGATTTCATGTCACATACTCATGCTATGAGAAAGATCGTTTATTGTACAATGTATTATATTTTGAGTGTGTGATGTCATTTTGTGCAATCCATTGTTAGGTGCTCCAGCCGCCGCGATATAACTAAAAGATTGTTGAAAGCGGCGTTAAACCCCATTCAAACAAACAAACATTTTGTGCAGATTACATTAAGCTGTAGTTAGTGTTGTTACAAAATGAAATGACCTCATTCATATATTCTGGTGATAGATTATTACAACACTTACAAATTAAAACAACAGTGTGATAATTACATCGATTTTCAAAAGAGGGAAAATTCAATAGATGGTGTTCTTGACGCAGATCCCAAAATAACGCGAGTGCGCATGTAAATGAGTACATATCTTAGTAGCCTTCTTGTATGCTCTCCACATTGGAAATCAAAGTACTGAAAGTTCTGTAAGCTAGCAAAGCATGGTTTGATTTAGAAAATCTTTCCTGTGAAGGATAGAAAACATTGTGGACATTGAAGAAATTGCTTGTTACAAGCAATTTCTTCATTGTTCACAATGTTTTCCAAAGCTTTTTTCTTTAGATTCTAAAAAAGCGGAATTGAGTGGGAATGGGTTAAAAAGCACGCCTTTGACAGAGTTCTTTACAATTTGAATAGAGTTTGCAATGTTCCTGAAATACATAAAAACTACTTTTAATGGCGTAGGTATTCAATGGATTTGGTGGTTAAGCCTCCAGGGGCAGTTTGCACTCGTTGAACTTTGAGACGACCTTAAAATTTCGTCTGTTAACTTAAGCTACCAAAGCTGACGCTTTGCTAGCTAAAAAGCAACTGGCGTTCCATGAATATTACTTTCGGGATACAATTTTGGCGTTCTCTGTCCGCGACCAAAGGGTGCTTGTTAAATGCGGGTTAAATTGGGAGTAAAACTGATCGAGGGAACTTTGAACTGGCCGTTCAAGAAAGTCAAGCGGTCGAGCGGTGAATGGAAGTTACCGGATTACCAAGTTTGACTGTATAGTTACATGTCCTTAACCCATTCCCACACAATGGCGCTTTTAAACGCCACTCTATATGAATGCTTTGGAAAACGTAGTAGAAAATGAAGAAGTTGCTTGTTACAAGCAATTTCTTCATAATCCACAATGTTTTCTACCTCAAATGACAAAGATTTTAAGGATTTTATCAACTTTAAATTGCTGTCTTTGAATTTGGACTTGTCAAAAATGTTATCATGTTCGAATGGGTTAAGACAGATTTGCACCAAGCCCTCGGTGTTCACGTTTTGTCATCCATCCCATTTAGGAGTTTTCATTTCATTTACAGGAATTGGTCTCTTAGAAAATGTTTTATCATAACATAACATAGCATGAAATTACATAACATACCTTTATTCAGAAAAAACGATTTGAACTAACAAGGTTCATCGTCGAACGTACATTCATAATATATACATTAATCAAATGTGCCCATTCCTTCTGTATACCTTTAACCCTTTTCTGTTCAATCCCTGTTTTTACGGCCATGTGATTGTATACTTGAGAAAATATTGTAGAAAAAGAAACAATAGCTTGTTACAAGCAATTTCTTCTTTTTCCACAATATTTTCTACCCTCCAGAATGGTTATTTTTCAAATTAAATCTACTATAATTTTTGTCTGCAAAACCTTTGAATTTGGACAGGTCTAAAGTTCTGCAAACCGGGAAAGGGTTAAATAAGCAGGTCTAATCTATAGATGAAAAGTGAATACTTATTTTTTTTTTTTTTTTTTTTTTTAATTCTGTATGTTTGTTTTATGTTTGTTTGTATGTTTGTTTTTCTTATGTAAGAATCATTTCAATTTTTTAACATCAATTTTCGCATGATTTAGAATGACTCCGTGTTACACTACACCCATTACCAAATTACCATTACCAAATAGCCTCTTTGCATTGGTCAAAATGGAAAGTTGCAGATGACATTTAGTAGTGTAATTAACCCAGTCCCACACAGTGACGCTTTTTGACGTCCCTCAAGAAAAAACATAGGCAAAATATTGTGTAATATGAAGAAATTGCTTTCAACAAGCAATTTCTTCATTTTACAAAATATTTTCTATCCAAAAAAAAATAAAAAAAAATCTGAAATTTCATAACTTAAAATTGTCATCTGCAACTCCTTCAAATTTGGATCAATCTAAAATTTTACTGTCCGGTAATGGGTTAAATCGAAAAACAAATATCAAATGGGATGGAATACATAGGGAGAAAAGGAGAAATTCTTGTTAAAATTAATTTCAAATTTTCTCACAATGTTTTCTGAAGCGTTATATATTCAGTATGTAAAAATGCTGGATTAAGTGGAAATGCGTTGAAGTACATTTTAGAACGTCCACACTAAGCAGGAAAAACATTACTTGTAGATAATCCCAATATATAATGGACGTTCTCCTCTAGAAAAGTTATATCAAATCACGCTATCTGGTTGACGTGAAAACACCGTAGTTGACGTACAGAATACGTCGATTCATATACACTTACCTTGATATTTATGACGAATCCTTAATTGAACTTTATCCTTTTTACATATCGAATTTGTTGACAAATTGAAAGAAAAACTTTGTTTGTACTAAGATACTAATATTCGGGTTTTTAATTCATGAATTTTACTTTAAAGATGCAACAAAGTCACTGTCCGGTTAGATAGTTAATTTGAATTAAGGTTGATGAATCACACATTTCATATTTATCTCTTCCGCTATGCAGAATAGCATCTTCATTAACCCTTGTCATGTTTAACCCTATATTCATACAGGACGTTAGAAAAAGATCAGCCTTTAGATATGTGCAGTCTGATATTAGTCTTCACCACGTGCTAGTCCCTTTTAAGCTAGAGCTAATATTTAAGATAAATGTTTGAAATGAACATTAACCCTCTTATATTGTTTGTAGTGCTCTCAGCTTTGTTGTTGTTGTTGTTGTTTTGTTTGTTTGTTTGTTTGTTGTTTTTTTAGGAAATGTTCAAAGATTTATAATTCATTATAACAAGGGTTGAAATTACTATGAGAGAAATATATGTACATGTATATTTTTCACTAAACGGAGAACTCCCTTTTTAGCGGTTTTGTAGGACAAAACCGGTATTTCATATCGATCAACCGGAAACAAGTTTTCACGCATTTCCGCTCATTTCCACGCATGCTCATTAACTTGAAGTGAAAATCTATGTGATCGCCTCTATCTTGTTTCATCGCTGATGAAGAAAATATCTTACTTGCTGAATGCCAACAGCCTCTTTTTAGTCATGAATATCAAGGAAATGCTTTAAAACTTCGACTTAATATATCCATAGTAAATTGTCTAAGGAATGTCTAAATGAGAGAAATAATTTCCTCGCGTTTCAAGATAGAATCTAGGTCAGTGGTTGGTGAAGTAGTCGAATACATATTAACAAACTCCTAATCCTGTCTGTTAGTTCTGACCTGGCAGGACTGAGCAAATTTACACCCCGTATACGCAGTATATGTTAAAAGTTACAATCCATAGTCGCGATTCTAGCGCCTATTTAAAACACCCTAATTCGACTATATCTTTGAATTGGACATGTAGTACTTCAATTGTAATAATGATATGCTCAACGCAAAACGAATTTAAATGTTAGCTTTGATTGCTTTACCTTTTATCACTTAACCTTTTACCACACAACCACAAATTTTCACGCTCTGATGAAATATTATTAAAGAAAACGTTGTAATTAGATCAAAATAGCGATTTCGGTAAACAGTAAACGAGTCATGATTGATTGAATGGGGCTTTAACACAGCTTTTAATAGTATTTCAGTTATATCGGGGCGGCTGGAGCTCCTAACCATGGATTCCTGGTAGTTCTCACACCAGTATTAACACTACATCCTTATCGAGCCTCCAGCTGCTCATCCAACTTAGGTGTACGATTTATTTACTCATCTTGATAATACATGTTGGAATTATTGAGCGTGGTTACTGATAAGCCAGGAATACCGCTCTCTGGACTTTCAGTCCTTTGATTTATTATACCATCAAGGACGAACTTAAATTCAGTCATTCGTCCAAACTAAACCCACAGTAAAAAAGGGGGGGCGTCGTTGTAATGCTTCTGCCGAAGTTTACATGCAGTTTGTTTCATATCTGATTTTATTGAACTCTCAAAATGCATAGATTAATGTAATCGCTCCATAACTATTTTATAAATAAAACTGATTGCTCTGGAATAACATGAGAGGTATAGTTTTTTGGCATATTTGTTTGTACGTCTGTCCGTTTGTCCTCAAAAGGCATTTACATAAGGCATTTGGTTAGAGATTTCGTATTTCATATATCGAGGGTTAATTGCGATACTGTTCCAAGTGTCTATACAAATATAGACACTTGGAACAGTATCACACTCAACCCACGATATGACAAGACGTTTCTGGCGGTAATAGGGTCGAGGATGTTGATCAAGGGTAAGGTCAAACCTCAAGGTCAAACTTTCGATATTTTCAGATGGCGGAGGCATTCTTGTTTGAGCTATAGATAATATCTATGATTTACAACCATGATGTTCGAAACATGTATTATATAAGCGTCTCGTGTCTTCATAAAGGTGAACGACATTTCATCCATTACCTCATATTCCCGACTTTTGACGCACTTCAAGAGTTAGATATTGGAAAACATTGTGAAAAAAGAAGTAACTGCTTGTTTCAAGCAATTTGTTCTTTTTCTAATTTTCCAAATTGTTTTTCTTGAGCGCATCAGAAAGCGTCATCGTGTGGCAGTGGGTTAAAACCATCTGTGTGTGTGGAAGTAGAGGTCTCGTTGACCCGTCAGAGTATAGATGTAATCATTCAATAGTGCACCAAAGGTTAATTTTACACGAAAAGTAATCGTCAAAAACGGTGTATCAGGACTTGATTAACATGTGCCCATCGAATTGCAATCTTCTCGACATTAAGAATGTTTTGTTGCATTTCTTTACGTATAAAAATGATCCAGGTCAGATCTATATAGTCAGATCTTGATTATTGTTAAGTGAATATACAGGATGAATCAGCCCATTCCAACACGGCCCCGCTTTTCTCTATCCTCAAGAAAAAAAGCGGCTTTGGAAAGCATTGTGAAAAAGGACGTGAAAGGCATTGCTGTTGTTGTTGTTGTTGTTGTTGTTTGGTATTGCTTCTTTTTCTTTTTCTATCATGTGAAGACAAAGATTTTTTACCATTTAAACAACAACTTAAAATTGTTGCATGCTACCCCTTTGAAACTGGACCAATATATTCGGAAAAAAATGTGTAAAATGAAGAAAATTGCTTGTAACAAGCAATTTTCTTCATTTTACACAGTGTTTTCTATAGAGAAAGTTGAGGAAAAAAACATCTAAAATTTCATAAATTTGAAAATGTCGTCTGAAACTCCTTTCGTGGGTTCGATCCACGGCGGCGGCACATATCCTTTCCGACATTTGTCTCTCATCAATGGGTCGATAATCGTGAACCTAAGTCGGATAGCGGATGGAGGCTAGGAAAGGGTGTAATGGTGGTACTGGTGCGAGATATACCAGGACTCCATTGTTAGGCGCTCCAGCCGCAGTGATATGACTGAAAAGTTGTTAAAGCGGCGTTAAACCCCATTCAAATTAACAAACTGCAACTCCTTTCAATTCGGACCAGTCTAAAATGTTGCCGTCTAATAATATGTTAAATGTACACGCCATGCAGGTCAAACGCTAATACTTATATAAGATTTGTCTGAATATTAATGACCCAAACATGATGATGAATATTGATTATCAGTACAATTGTTTAGCCCATCCCTACATGGTTCAAATGCACAGAATCTGCAGATAATTTTAATTTTGTTGGGTTTGAAAAATCTTTGATTTCTGTAAGCAATTTTCCATTTTTAAAAATGTTTTCCTGGGGATTTTTCTTGTTCTTCTTGAACGGCGTTATAAGTGTGATAGAATGGGAAGGGGTTAAAAGCCGTTTACAAATTAGGGTGGAAAAACTAGTGGGGACCGAAAGAAGTTGGTGTCAGTGCAAATCTTTTCTGCATGATTTGATTGGTCAAGTTATACTTTGAGGGACAGCAGCGATTGGTCAGTTATAATTCATATTGAAATGAAATGCAGGATAAACGTGCAACATAGCACATTCTTTTCAAATACCTGAATAGGTAAAAACAAGGTCAGTGGCATACCATTCTCAAATCATTTTTTCACAAAGTCAAACCTTCTCATCAAAACTAAACTATTGAAAAACGAAAAAATTGTTACTTTAAAATGATGAAGTATGAAGTCCCCCCCCCCCCCTCCTCTCCGACCCCCCCCCCCACACCCGACTAAAGTTAATTCTTAAGGCTAGTTGTAATTAAATTCTTTTGTACATCAATTCTTAGTGCAGTCGGTAGCGCATCAGACTCCCAATTTTCAATCATGGATGTCATGTGTTCGATCCCCGGCGGCAGCACATATCCTTTCCGACATTTGTCTCTCACCAATGGGTGGATAATCGCAAACCTAAGTGGGATAGCAGCTGGAGGCTAGGAAAGGATGAGTGGTAGTACTGGTGTGAGAAATACCAGGAATCCATAGTTAGGTGCTCCAGCCGCCGCAATATGACTGAAATACTGTTAAAAGTGGCGTTAAATGCCATTCAATCAATCAACATCAATTAGAAATAAAAATGTATGATCCAGGAAAACCGGCCTTATCGACGTTTATTTATGACGTCAGAAAATCCAGTGTTTTGGTGAAGTCACAAATATCTGAATATTGCTTTCCTCCTGAAGAAAAAAAAACTTTTAAAAAAAATTGTGAAAAAGGAAGAATTACTCGGAACGAGCAATTTCTTCTTTCTCCATAGTGTTTTCTACCCAATAAGGCATTACTTTCTAACATTATATATACTTGAAATTATCGTCCGTAACAGCTTTCGATTTGGACCAGTCTAAATTTTTGTTCATCGAGTAAGGGGTTAAAGAACGTATATTACGATTTTGTATTCTTGGGCAAAACAGTTCCATACAAGCTGTATCAAACCAAGAAAATCTACACCAATTTGATTTTTTTTTTCATTATATATTTGGATGGTTCCGACTCAAAGAACGAAGAGAATATTGTATTGTTGTTTTCATAGAGGTATGAAAATGAATACACTATCTTACCTCTGTATTCAATCGCTTTGCGGGTTCATAAAGTATGATCAGATTTTATTACATACCCAAAAGGATACAATCTCTCATTTTCTGAACTAACGAAGTGTTTTTTTTTTTTATACATATTTTTTTATGCAAGTCGTAGCGTGCAAAGGAAAATGACCAAATATAGTTCATGCACATCACATTAAAATATTGAGGACGACTTTCGAAAAAGACAACATATCAGTTTACGATATCATCCTTGACGAAGAGGGCTGGTATAATGGGTGTCACCCGGTGTATTGAAACATTTGAGACCTTGTACCATTTTCGCACCAGGCACAGTTTCAATTGGTCGTGCTAGTACAAAGCAATATTTATCTACGGAACATTTGCTCACAATTGAGTAACTCCCCTTATAACATGAACTACGACTTGGGACTAACCTAAAACCGGCCAATTTCTTAAAATTACATGGGTGATATTACTCTGGTGTAATGACTATGTAAATAAGCTAAAGCAATTGATAACGCCTTTTCGTTACCGTAAAAATGACGCCACATAATGCATGCATGCACGACATCACTATGTAAACGCTATTATGCGTTTCTTGGAATATCATTTATTATATATCTATAAAAGATATGGATTAAAATCTGGCTATCTAATACAACTCGACAGAAAAAAATCCGTATTCGGCGTGTACCAAAAAACCGTATTCGTCGAGTACCGTTAAACAGGGACTATTTTTGTGTGTATTGACGTTCGGGTTTTTTTCGGAAAGTTGGTTATTTCTTAACCATTCAAGAGAATTTTCTTAATGTCATATCCTAAAAGGTATAAAATAAAAGGAATATAACAACAGTGTGTTTTTCTATTTGTTGTTATCGTGTTCTCGGATCGTGTGTAGGTTTTTTATTTTTGGATGAGACCGAATAAAAATACCTACACACGATAACAACGAATAGAAAAACACACTGTTGTAATATTCCTTTTATATCGCTAAAGTTTATGGCTTTATAGATACATCTCAAAAAATTATGTCATATTATGAATAGAACATCAAATTCGTGCTCATGAAATACAGATATTTTTTCTAAACTCATCGTCTAAAAGAGATAAAAACTTGAAACATCCTCGTTTTTATCCGTTTGTAGGTGACCCGTTGATTGAATGGTATATCATGGACACTTATTCAATATCCACTATGTATCAACTGTTAAAGGGTTAGTTATAGCCTAAATATCTCTTAAAATGTCATACATGTGTCGAGCTGTGAGCTTTGAAACGTTTTGAAAAGATCGCTAGGTCTCCATGTTTGGTATAAGATACAAATGAGTTGTTGCTTGCATTTTTCATCTCCCACGTACACCATACGATGTCCTGAAAACAAATATATCGTAATCTATGAAATCGTCTATCGTATCATTGATTGATATGGGTAACAACCAAATAATTCCATTGAGCAGTCATTTAGACCGGAAGAGAAATAATGACCTCCCACATTTATTAGAGGGTGTTTTGTTTGTTGGCGACTTAAGCTTCGTAATTACAATTAATACAATTGATAATCAATTACCCTATAAAAGTGTTGAATTTAAGACGCCATATTCAAGTAAATTTGTGCACACATACCAAATAATGCAATAAATCACTCTTATTTAGCAAACTTGAAGCACTGAATCGAAGCTTCATGCTTTCTGAGGTTGCAGAGTATCGTCGATCGACGACGACCAAAATATCTTAAATACGTCTATTTTTTGTTTTGCTTTGTATTTTAATCTTTTGTCGCCACTGACAATATTCTTAAGTACACAAAAGATGGTCGTTATATTCCGGGTGTGAAAAAAGGGTATTTCACGTTTTAATGGTCCGTTTTAACAGTCAGTATAGTTAATAGATAAGTGCCCAAAGTAGTTTAATAAAGACTGTGCTCAACTGACGTGGTCTTTGCTGATTTGACAAATAAAGATACTGAACTTTCTAAATTAACCCATTACCAGACGAAAACGGTTTAGACAGGTGAATTTCAAAGAAGTTGCAGACACCTATTTGAAACCATGTTGAATAATGAAAATGTTTTTTGCAAGAAGCATTTTACACTGCCCACTATGTTTTCTGAGGTTATTTTTATATTGGTGCTTTTTGTGTGGGAATGGGTTAAGTTATAAAAAATGGTGATGTTTATTTATCTGTGTATTTATATATCTATATAAATAATGTCTATCAACATTGTTATCAATAACACTATTATCATTTGCATTTCAAGAAAAGTATTAACCCTTTCTTGTTCAATCTCTGGTTTTTACGCTCCTGTGAATTTATATTTTAGAAATTATTGTGGAAAAAGAATAAATTGCTTGTAACAAGCAATTTGTCCTTTTCCCACAATATGTTTTGACAAAAATGATGGTTTGACTTCAAATTGCACCTAATATCAATTATCTTCTTTCAATTTGATCCAGTCTAAATCTTGCAAAACAGGAAATGGATAAACTAAAAAGAATCCCTAAAAAATATGAAAAAGACACTTATACGTGTATTTGGGTTGTTAGTGTTATACCACAATAAAAAACAAAAAATATAAATACTTTCGTCATTTCTTACATACGACAAAGGGGAAGGTGATGCGTGAAACAATGTTTAAACAACGTAAACTTACGTCATGTGACAAACGTAGGAAGATCAAACAAAAAACAAAAGTGCACTTGTGTTGTGCGCTGTGATTGTTTGAACTTTTATACCCAGTAACAATTTTTTCTCAAACAGAAAAATAACAGGCTCCAAAATCTTCATATCTTTACGTCTCATTGAAAACATGTCATCAAAAAATATCATTTTTGTTGCTGTTGTTGTTGTTTGTCTGTTTATTTGTTTGTTTGTTTGTTTGTTTCTGAATTTACATCGTGAAAATATGACGTGATCTATGCCTGAATGCCTGAATGACAAGTACTTCTTCATATATTAGGCCGGACTCTTAACTGACGGAATGGCACTGAAAATCAAAGAATCAATCAACCAATCAAATCAAACGTATAAACCGGAATTGAACGTTGAACTCCAACATTGACCGGCATAAGTAGTTTTGTTTGTTTAGTGACTTAAACGTCGTAACTACAGCTTATTCAAGCTGTAGTTACGACGTTTAAGTCGCAAACCAACAATTTTACTTTTTTGTTACATGTTACTGGCCATACATTTTGCAAATTAACGCCATTGATTATCGAAACGGAAATTTCCGTCAGAGGGCGTTGCAAGGGGGAAAATGGGCGGGGCTGTCGATCCGTCAATTAAAAAAAATGATAAAACTGTATCTAAAACTAAAAGAGACAAGTACCTGAAATAAATTATCATTTGGAGTTTTGTTTTACAAAGATATCAACTTTTCTCGAAAGACGTTTATTACAAGACACTTAATATTATCATTCATACTATTACTATACTATTGTTGTCTTATCTTCATCATTAGAGCAGTTCTAAATCTTTTAGTGTCAAAACCCTAAATAGCGAATCAAACATGAGCCCTATGGCTGGTAAATCAAACGGTACTGGATAAAAAATAGGTAGGTGTATAGGTATGTAGGTGTAAAGGTAGGTAGATAAGTAGGTTGGTAGGTAGGTTGGTAGGTAGATATTTTGGTAGGTAGGTAGGTTGATTGGTAGGTAGGTAGATAGGTAGGTAGGTAGTTAAGTAAGTAGGTAGGTAAGTAGGTAGGTAGGTAGGTTTGTAGGTAGATATAATGGTAGGTAAGTAGTTTTATTGGTAGGTAGGTAGAGAGGTAGGTAGGTAGATAGGTAGGTAGTTAAGTAGGTAGGTAGGTAGGCAGGTTGGTTGGTTGGTAGCTAGAAATTATGGTAGGTTGGTAATTTAATTGGTAGGTAGGTACGTAGGTAGGTAGGTAGGTAGGTAGGTATAGGTATTAGGTAGGTAGGTAGTTAGGTAGGTAGGTAGGTAGGTAGGTTGTTTAGTAGGTTGGTAGGTAGGTAGGTGGTAGGTAGGTAGGTAGGTTGAAAGGTAGGTAGGTAGGTAGATAGGTTGGTAGTTTATTAGGTCGGTAGGTAGATAGGTAGTAAGGTGGGTAGGAAGGTAGGTTGGTAGGTAGGTAGTTTAGTAGGTAGGTAGGAAGGTAGGTAGTTTGGTAGGTTTGTAGGTAGGAAGGTAGGTAGTTTAGTAGGTTGGTACGTAGGCAGGTAGGTAGGTACGTACGTAGATAGATACTTAGGTTGGTAGGTAGGTAGGTCGATAGGTTGGTAGGTAGGTAGGTACGTACGTACGTACGTACGTACGTACGTAGGTAGTTACGTAGGTAGGTGATTGGTTTGTTAGTTTGTTTGTTGTGTGTTTGTTGGTTGGTTGCTTGCTTGTCTGCTTGCTTGCTTGTGGTTGGTATTGATGGTTCGTTGGTTGGTTAATTGATTGATTCATTCGGGTTTAACGCCAATTTTAAAATATTTCAGTCATAGCTCGGCGGCTGGAGCACCTAACAATGGTTTCCTGGTATTTCTCACACCAGTACTACCACAACAGTATTTCCGTGTCTCCAGCTGCTCATCCCACTTGGGTTACGATCATTCGTCCATTGATTGGAGACATAGCTTGGAAAGGCGATTTGTTATTAACATTTTGAAATTCAGAAATTAGACGTTGTGATTCCGTCATCAACAGCTGAGCGAAAGCCGAGATAAACTACTGTACGGAGAGGACAATCTAGGAGAAACTTCTGTTTTCTAAATATCAATCAATTCCGTTATTCTTATCTGTGACTTTAGTACTCATCGAAATGGAAAAAGTTGTCTTGAACTCTTAATTACACAACTTATCCTTTAAGTACATCTAAATTACTTTACAGTTGGGGGCATTGTGGGAAGACGTTGGAAACAAGCAAGTAATTTCTCCTCTTCTACCAAGGCTTTTTCTTCAATACAAGGTACTCATTTGGTAGTTTACAAACGCATTGTAATAATAGCCAGTAACTTATATTTGGACATGACTTGAGATTTATCGTTGGTCATTGGTTTTAACAAAAATACAGTTGAGATGACAAGTATAATTTCGTTGTTATTAATGATGATGATGTTGTTGTTCTTTTTATTTTTGCTACTGTTGCAAAACCCAACCTCAAATAAAGTGAATTAGTAGGGCCACCTGTTTCATTTTGTATTGAGGATTGAGGCAATGAGGATTAACCCATTCCCACTCAGTGACGCTGTTAGACGCCCTCAAGGAAAAAAAGCTTTGGAAAACATTGTGGAAAATGAAGAAATTGCTTGTTATAAGCAATTTCTTCATTTTCCACAATGTTTTCTGCCCAGAAAGTTGAAAAAATCTTAAATTTCATAAACTTTAAATTGTTGTCTGCAACATCTTTCAATTTTGGCCAGTCTAAAATTTAGCCGTCTGGTAATGGGTTAAATAGTTCGATAGCCACGCCCATTGACCTCCAACAAGCAACCTGACACATGTAAGTGATTAACATTATACATTTTGTGTTCAGGGCCATAAACATGAGCAAATCGGTCGTCTGGAAGCTTAAAGTCGTGACTACAGCTTGAATTAGCATAATTTACGCTATTTAAGTCGTCTACAAACGAAAATATAGATATTGCAGTTCAATACTGCACTTCCGATCAACATGAGTGATATGATTGGTTAATTGATTTCTCAGTGATTACTTTTTTGTTGAAGTTTTGTAACACATACATATTCTAACTTAAATTCTATGTTTCATTTTATTGAACGAAAAGTTACTTAGATATTTTTCAGAAACCCTGACGTAAGGTCGAGAACGAATATCTACTCTGTATGGATTAAACATAGACATTTCTCAGAGTTATGTCCCTTTGTACATGTACTTCCTATTTTGTATAAACCTTTCACGTATAATTATTTTCTCCTTACAATCTGTCAGATGCATTGCGAAGGAAATATAAAGTTGTTTGTTTGCGTTTCTTTTTTTTTTTTTTTTTTTTTCTTTTTTTTTTTGGAACTAAATGCATTTGAAAGAAACAACTAGATAATTAATGATCTGTTTTTATCGTCCGAAATTTCAATTTAGAATTTCATCCGAAGAGTCTGCCATTCTTCGAACTGTAAAGTGTATAGTTTGACTTCAGATGCTTATAAATAGATATTTCCTCTTGTCGTATACTTCGCCCACGATAATATATCACATGTATAAGCAAAAACATTACTAGCGCGATATAAGTAGATATGCTGACAATAAAAAAACAGGATATTTTTGGAAGTTTTGTTTTAATCCTTTCCTGTTTTGCAAAATTCTAGTCCTGCCAAATTTCAAAGACTTTGCAGAGGAAAATTTAATTTTGATTTAATTTGATAAATAACCATTCAGTAGGGTAGAAATATTATGCAAAAAAGGGGAAATTGCTATAGTCACAAGCAATGTCTTCTTTTTCTACAATATTTCTCAATTATAAATTAACAGGGATGTAAAAGCAAGGGATTGAACAGGAAACGGTTTCTAGTAAATAAGAAATAAATGCAGGTACATTTGTATATTTTGTTGATGTTGTTGGTGGTTGTGTTATTGTTGTTGTTGTTCGTGGTGGTGGTGGTGGTGGTGCGATTTATTTTTGTTATATTTGTTCTTTGTGATGATGGTGTCGTCGTCGTCGTCGTCTCTGTTGTTGTTGTTGCTGCTGCTGCTGCTACTGCTGCTGTTGCTGTCCTTATTTCTTTGCACCAAACTCTCAAACTCGCTGTCTCTTTGGAAAGAAAAACACTGTGGATAATGAAGAAATAGCTTGTAACAAGCAATTTCTTTATTATCCACAATCTTTTCCAAGCCCCTTTTTCTTGAGAGCATAAAAAATGCGGGACTGTATATGGGAACGGGTTAATAGACCCGTTTTCGATACCTTTATCCCTTTTAAAGTGCATACATAAATAACAATGCTTGATATAGACATTGCGACCTTTTAAGAACTATAAAAAATTAAATAGTCCCACCTTTTCCTTTGTTGGGTTATAAAACCGTTACTTGTCTAACGTGCGTTTTCGACTCACGCCCCAGTTATTACTCTTGTTTAGCATTATACAACCAGTCACGTTTTTAATTAATATTTAGAACCAGATTTAGTTGCCAACTGACCAATCGTGGCTGTCTGTCAATTTATCAGTCGACCAATGAAAACATTCTTTTAGAATGGAAGTGAGTTTTGAACTAAAAATTGGCCACCGTTTATGTGAAGCATTTTTGTTGGTTTGGTGACTTAAACGTCTTCACTACAGCTTATTCAAGCCATAGATTCGAAGTTTTGCTCGCCAAACAACAGTTCACTTATTACGTCAGTGCGCGAGCAAAATGTCGTGAGTAAAATTGGGAGTGGGCATAGCCGCATATGGTAATTAGTACGAAAGATTGTGTCATTTTCTATTCTTATCAAATTAGTTGTAGGCAGGCATAATGAGTTTACCATGTTTCTTTCTGAAGTCTAATAGTGCAAACCTGCAATTCAAGAAACAATGACGCCTTTGACATTAACAGATGCAAAAAATATTTCAACACAATGGGACCTTCATTCTAAAGCGATAATTAAAAACATCACTTGAAGAAATCCCTTAACGTCAGATCTTCATACACTGCGGGATTTGAAAATGAAAAAAACAACAAAAACAAATACAAATTAGAAGATTTCCTAACAAATGACCATCGCCATAAAACGAAGGACAAAGCGCCATTGCAAATTTCTCTTTGAAATAAGTTCTTCCTCTACAATAGGCGCGTACAATTCTGCTTGATCAAATTTCGCCTCTCTGACAATTCACACAAGAAATAGAAACAACAACAACAGCGACTTCTTGTGCAAACAATAAAGTATTTATATAACGACGGCAAGCTTACGATAACTGACTAAATAATCAGTTGACTAATGAAATCATTCATTTAGACTGAAATTAACTCTGAACTCCAATTAATGTGAAGCATTTTCGTTGGTCTACCGCCTTAAACTATGCTTATTCAAGCTTATTCAAATTCAAATTTTCGTTGGTTTGGCGACTTAAACGTCGTAACTACAGCTAATTCAAGATGTTTTTTTTTACATGCTACTGGCCATAAATTTTGCAAAATAACGGCGTTGAATCTTGAAGCGGAACTTCCTGTTTGAGTCAATGGGTGGGGCCATCAGAGTTAAGGGGCGGGGTCAGCGATTTACCAATTTCATTAACCCATTACCAGACGGCACAATTTTGGACTAGCCCAAATTGAAAGAAGTTGCAGACGACGATTAAAAGATTTTGAAATTATGGATTTTTTCAATTTTCTGGATAGAAAACATAGTGGAGAATGAAGAAATTGCTTGTTACAAGCAATTTCTTCATTTTCCACAATGCTTTCTAAAGCAATTTTCAATGGGGGCGTCTAAAGCGTCACTGAGTGGGAATGGGTTAACAAAATCACTTACGATTAACTACAATCAATACCAACTGAGCATTAAGACAAAGAAATTGACATATCCTACCCTAAGAAGCCAAATTAAAGTTAAAACAATTTTCATTCAAATATCAAAAGAGATTTGCTGAAGCGACTCTCGTTGAATAGGATGGCGTATCAAATAAGTCGAAAAATTGATTCCCTAATTATTCATTACAATCTGATTAACAGCTGTGCCTGGCCGAAGGGCGAGTCTTCTAATGGAAAAATGTTTTCGTTCCCAGTACAACCATGAATGACTCTTAGATTTCTTTTCTGAGTATAAGGGCTCGTCATTTAAACCCTTTTTCGTTTTTTGGAAATTTTAGACTAGTCCAAATTGAAAGAGGTTGCAGACGACAATGAAAACTGGATGCTATTTGAATGAAAACCATCCTATATGGTAGAAAATATTGTGGAGAAAGGAGCAATTGCTTGTTACAAGAAATTTCTTCTTTTTCCACAATATTTTCTCGAGTATAAAATCACAGAAACGTAAAATCCCGTATTTGAACGGGAAAGGGTTAACGAATAGAATTTGGATTTCAGTGTCAGATATTGCAAAAATCGCGACAAGGCTTAAATTGACCGATCGCTTGCCCCGCCTAGAGAGCTCCTACAGGAGGTCCTACTTTGATACATGTAACGACGTTATTTTGTAAAATATATGGCCAGTAACGCCTAACAACATTTAGCTCGATCACAAACGATATAGGTAAAATGGTTAGTGGGCGACCAAAACGTCGTATCTACAGCTTGAATAAGCTGTAGATACAACGTTAAGGTCGCATAACTAACAAAATTGCTAGACATAAATATCGGCAAAATATCGGAGTTCACATGAATTATATGATTGGTCTATTAGTTCTTTGAATGGCAGGCACGATCCGTCTATCATTTTACATATGAGCGCATGCGTGACATTTCCAACCATTACACATGCGCGCCAAGTAAAGACTCAGATCAGCCTGTGCATCCGCACAGTCTGATCAGAGTCTTCACTCTGCGCTCTGTAGATAGATACTGACTCAAAGCTTCTTTGTACAATCAGCGAATGTTCTAATTACCCCGAATGACTGTCCATGGTGCTCAATGTGTGCGAGTCACGCACATGCGAAATTGTTGGAAATGTCACGCAAAGGCTCATATAATTTTGATTTATAAAAGCGACATAAAGGAGTTACACTCTTAAGCTGGTCAGCATTCTTTCATTTTGGGGGATTTTGAAGTGAATTCGAAGGAAAATACGGTTTATTCGTTTGGGTAATAGCCCTTTAGTAAATTGTCATCTTAATAAAAGTTTTTTTAAAAAAAACTTTTCTCAGAATTACGAAAATCCGTTTCTGCGTTTTTTTTATGTCCTAAAATGTTTACAACTATATTGAAATCAATACACTTCACAAAGTTGAGGTGATGAATTAGATCCAATAAACGACTGAGATTTTTATTTGTGTATGGAATAGACTGGTGACCCCAAGCAAGAGTTGTTAAAAGGAAGCATCTTGGATCCTAGTGGCACAGGCACATTTTAGTCTACAAAGAAACAAACAAGTTCCTCTTTTTACAAAGAATAAGGTACATGTTTCAAAGAATGGTATAAGTAAATAATATCAGTCGTGTACATTCATTTGCAAATGAAAAAAAAGTTGTTTTGTTTTCATTGAGCTATGAACTTAAAAAAGCAAATATTGAACTAGTTTTGTATAAAATTTTTATGGATCTACTTCGTGCGCAAGCATACAAAATTGTTGCGTGCTCAAAATTTATTCGTGGATAACAGTTCAGCCAATCAAAACGCCCCAATCTTGATAGGCGAAACTTGAATTATAATATTCGACTTATATTCAACTCATTATATACAAACTCATCATTCTAAAGCAGATAAAAAAAGCAACAACTCCAGACAGACCTTTTTATATCACCTTTAGAATAACTCATTTCAATAAACTGAAATATTAGCTTTATAAATACATCGGTTCCTCTAACCACAAAAAGAGAACACTACATAAAGATATTGTCTGTTCATGTACTTTAAATGGTTGCAGTCATAACAATCCCGAAATACACTTATATGGTGATTTATTTAACTTTATCTCACCTTCAATGATTAACGAAGCATTGTGGAAGTTTGTAAATCTTTATTATAATCACATTCCACTTCAAAATGTCAATTAGTGAACTTTGTTTGAACATTATAAAACAGACATTGTCCTGTCTGGTATTTTCAAGCTGATATTCGGTGTCTAGAAATTCGAATATTTAAGCATCACACGGCGAAGACGCCACATCGTTATCTAAGCTGCATTTACGATATTTTCATTGCCCTCCGACGAGCCGACTTCAAGCAGAACAGAAATAAATAAGATATTGTACTAATTGGTTTAGTCCATTCCCGCGCTATCCCGTTTTCTATATTATCAAGAAAAAAGTAAAGGAAAGCATTCTGAGAAATAAAGAAGAATCATCACTATGCGCAATGCCTCGTGTTCCGCATGAATGAACTGTATTCAAATGGTAGAGAACTCCTCCAAAAGCATGCATGTTAACTCTTCGATTACTTTTACCTTGTTTATTAATCAAGCTAACCTTTGGCAAAAAGGATAACTCAACAAAACCATCCTTTGCTTGTTTTCAATTCTTTCAATACTTTGATTTAATTTAGTTATTACACATTTTCCGTGTAACATATAACGCCGTGTTTTGAATGACGTCATCCAGTTCATTTCTATGGTAACATAAATTCGTAACCATTGGTTTCAGCTCATTTGCATGGTTAGGCTGTTACACTAGTTTGATATGATCTATGTAAAATTATATGAACCTATGCGTGACATTTCCAACCATTTCGCATGTGCGTGGCTCGCACATATTGAGCACACTGGACACCCTGGACAGCCGTTCGGGGTAATTAGAAAATTCGCCGATTCTTTAAAGAAATTTAGGGTCAGTATCTATCTACAGAGCGCAGAGTGAAGACCCTGATCAGACTGTGCAAATGCACAGGCTGATCTGAGTCTTTACTTGGCGCACATATGTAATGGTTGGAAATGTCAAGCATGCGCTCGTATATATTCAATGCTACGCTGTAGATCATATTATAATTGTTTCTATGTTATCCTATTTTAGCAAAGTCTATTTCTCTTGTCTGTGTTATTCCTGTTTGATCACATTCAAACCTTTCCTGTTTTTTATGCTGCTCCCACTCATATTTTTTTCCCGACAGTTTTAATTTAACGACATACACGTGGTTTCAGAGTGATGATAAACCATCACATACAATTTTCATGCGAAAAATCCGTTTTGAAACTAACCCATTTTAATAAATTAAATTGACCAATCAAATTATTCCTTTGGACCGGGGAGAATGAGGACCTCGAGCTCGACCCGAGCTTCCTGTTGTCAGTGGGCGAGGCCCAGGGGAGTCAATGGACGGGGCCAGCGTTATTTCAATTAAATGACAGTCTTGTCTGTTACCGTCTTTACATTCAAAACTTCTGATTTACTAGACAAATATTTCATTCACATTTACCTTGCTGTGGCAATATTATCAATTTACATGTAAAGATGGAATAACCTCCTCCATAAAGAATTGTGTCAACGGCCTTGTAGTCGAAATAGGTAAAGATATCCATTAATGTGTAGTTATATTCGTATAGTTTGGCATCAAGGAAACATATAGGACGCATTTCTCGAACTATATCTGTCAAATCTAAGACCAGATAATTTAAATTTACTTCTGTGCCAAACCTCAGATAAAGGTAGCGAAACAAAGCCATTCTTCAAAGGAGTTGACGATTCTAATAATAACTGTCTAAATTGCACGTGCTCTTTTGTATTACCCATCTCACACAGGGCGATATTGCAATAAAGATTCAAATAGAACTAAATACTCGCTCATTAAACAGGAAATAACACATAGAATTGGTTCCTCTCCATTCATCTAGACATAGGATTTTGAATTTCACATGGTGATTTGAGCCGCTTTTAACAATATTTCAGTTATAGCATTGATGATTGATTACGAGTCTGCCCCCTTAACCATTGATCCAGGTCAGACACCAACAGACGAAACGACTTAGCGCTGGCCCCGCCTACTGACCCCGCTGGCCACGCCAGCTGACTCCGCTGGCCACGCCAATGTCTCCGCTGTCCAAACTACTGATTCCGCCGGCCACACCCACTGACTCCGATGGCCACACCCACTGACTCCGATGGCCACGCCCATTGACTCCGATGGCCACGCCCATTGACTCCGATGATCCCATCACTTACCCCACTGACCACGCCTACAGACTCCGATTGCCACTTAATTCGTTGGCCACGCCCACTGACTGCGATTAAACAGCAATCTTACAAAATCGTTAGTCAGAAATATGATTGGTTGGCGACTTAAGCCCGTCGTAACGAAATTTTAGTGACCAAATCAAAACAGATGCTTCACATAAATGTCAGCCAATGTCGGAGTTCAAAGTCTACTCCGTTGGAAGTGAATTACATGCATTTGATTGGACGTTTGATTCTTTGATTGACAGCCGCGATAGGTCAATTTCTTGAATAAGCTGTGGCTAAGACATTTAGGTTGCTAGACCAACAAAACCGCTTCACATAAATGGCGGTCAATATCAGACTTTAACGTTAACTTCAAGTCTAAATGAATTATTTCATTGGTCGTCTGATCATTTGTTTGATAGCCGTGACTGGTAAATTTGGTCCAACAAATGGTATGTAGAGGGTATGTTTAACAATCTTTATCTTTAGAATTTATCATCGATTCTAATAATTATTGTAAGGAGTTAATTAAATGGATAGAAATATTAAAGCTAGGGGAGCAATATGGGTCTTTGATTAGAAAATAAAGACCATTTACGCTAAGGAATTGTTCAAGATTGCATGTTGTTAAAACAGTTCAGAATTTATACTTTTCGTAGTTTCGAGATTGTATGTTTTAGCGCAAAAGCTCAGGGTTTTGACAGGAGGACCTGGCAGTTTCTTAATCGTCCAGGCTGCCTTCATAGCGTAGTTGGTAGCGCATTAGACTCCCAATCTTCAAACAAGGGCGGGGGGGGGGGCTCATGGGATCGATCCCCATCGGTGGCAAATATCCTTCCTGGCATTTTTCTCTCACTGGTAGGTGGATAATCGTAAACCTATGTGAGATAGCAGCTGGAGACTAAGAAAAAATGTAATGGTAGCACTGGTGCGAGATATATCAAGAATCCATTGTTAGGTGCTCCAACCGCCGTGATATGACTGAAAATTGTTAAAAGCGGGGTTAAACCCCATTCAAACAACAATAAGTTGTAGTTCTGACGTTTAAATCTCAATACAACAAAATTGTTTAACATAAATGGCGGCCAATGTTTGAGTTTGAATCTCACTTCCAGGCTGACTGAATGATTTGATTGGTGTATTTCTTGATTGATAGCAGCAATTGTTCAATTATCAGATGAGAAAAATACGCACGAACAGCCGGAAGTTGAATAATTTGGAAGATGACAAAACTTCTACCTTTTACACAGGTGAGCTAAAAGTTCGGGCAATAAACAAGGATGATCTATCTATGTAGAAAAAGACATTTTAATAAGGTCATAAAACAGAAATAACATAAATAGCTCATTGCTGGGCACCGTCTAATTTTTCACTGAAATGTCTAGACGGGTTAACAATCGTATAAGAACAATAGCCTTCCCTGCGCACGAGCTAGTTTCATGAAGGGCAGCGAACCATGCGGGTGACATCACAGATCCTTGCCTAACCACCTGGAGAAATCTAAAACATTAAAAACTCGATAAAATTATGAAAATTATTTGAAAAAAACAACAACATGATTTTGATGACATGCCGAAGGAAAATAAATGTTTTGTGTTTCCTGTTCCTTCTTTTGTGGAGTTTTAACTTTAGTTCGTGTAAAATTATAAAAATTGCCTTCTTGGCTCCCAGCTCTTCCAGTGATGGCATCACGGCTGGTTCCAGTGTTGACGGACTGAGATTGGCCTTGCGATCGATATTGAAGAATCCGAATATTTTGAGTGGACACAAAATAGCGTAAGTTATCTGTCAAAATCAAAAAAAAAGGGGGGGTTAGATGACGCATGTATGCGTTACCTTTTTTCTCCTTTTTTAAATTGGACTTTTAATAATAATAAAGCACTAGAACTGTGTACATGAACCATCTGTCGAATAACAAAATTTTAAGAAAATCTTGGTATGATACGTTACCAACATTTACTTTTTCTCGTATTTCTACTTTATATTTATGATTTTATTATTTCTTGTCATTTGTATTTTATAATTATCAATTTTTTTTTCTTTTTTATTAATTTGTCGGTAGTGAAAGTTTGATCGCCATCGTCAGAAGTAGTATTAGTAATTTAATCATTTTTTGCTATTTTCATTACTTTTATTGTTGTTGCTTTTGTAATTATCACTATCATAATACGATGTTTATCACTATCATCTTCATGTAAGTAAATTAAAAAAATATATTTTCGAAGCAAACAAATGTGTTAGAATTACTTAATTCTCGCAAAACTTGACTCTTTTTCGTTTTAGTTCAAACAGAAAATATGGATAAGTGCTAAACGATTGAACTATAAAAACTTCTTTTGCTTTGCATATCGTCATTGGACGTGCAAAATGTCGTAAATACAGCTTTGTTCAAGCTGTATGTACGATATTTTGCTCGACCGACGGCGATTTATTATCTTTTATAGAAAAAAAATCATCAACTTACCTCTATTATATACACCACAGTTAAGAGATCGATTGGGACAAAACAGAAAGGGTTTGTAGATTTCTTTTAAACACAATATCATTATTTTGAAATGAGGCGTTGTAAAAGTATCTGCGCAGCACTTTCTCTGTCTATTCTTCTTTATCAATAAGGTCTAACGACCAGGCTATAGTTTGATGATTAAGACAAAATGGAGTTTAATCCTTTCCGATTGTTTGATATGCAACAAGTCGTCTTTTGGCTTGCAAAATGTTTTAACTACAGCTTTTTGCACGCCCATCCAACGAAAACTTCAGAAGCTTCATTTTTGTGTATTAGACGGCTCTAATTGTGGTTTAAGTGTAAAACGTCCCTAAATAATTATGAATCAAAATAGGTAGTGTGTGTGAATTAATTTGAAACAGTATTAAAAGAATGGATAGCGGAGGTTATAATTTTACCTAACACAGGTATGTTTAAGCGTTAATTCTTGATCTTGAATTTCGTAATAAGTCCAAATAATCACTAAAACGGTTAGGAGTATGCACCTTGCATGTTGAATTTCATTTCCTGTATGGAAACAGGTGTCCGAATTCCACTGTTTTGCATGTTGCTAAGTTAAAGAGTTTGTGTACATCTAGATATAGAGAGCAATGAAATACACTATTTAACCCATTCCACACAGTGACGCTTTTTGACGCTAAAGAAAAACAGAAGGGAAAACATTGTCGAAAATGAAGAAATTGCTTAAGACAAGCAATTTCTTCATTTTCGACAATGTTTTATATCCAGAAAGTTGAATAAGATCTAGAATTTCATCAACTTAAAATTGTCGTCTGCAACTCTTTTCAATTTGGACCTGTCTTACATTTTGACGTCTGGTAATGGGTTAAATTACAGCCAGATAATGGATCGTGTCTTGGACGGGATGTTGGAATTAGATGTTAAACGATGTAAATTTGCAAAATTTATTGTCAGTAGTATGTAACAAAAACTTAAAATGGTTTGACACCCCGACGACGTAACTACAGTTTGAATAAGCTATTGGTATGGTGTTAAAGTCGCAAAACCAGCAAAAGTGATGAACTTGGATGTCTGCGTTTTAACATATTTTATTACCATGATAATACATGTTCAAAAATCTAGTACCTTAGAATTGAAACAAATTGCAGGTAAAAGGGTTTGGCCACAAGTTCTCATAACTTAGATTTTGCCATCCTACAACCTAAACATTCTTCTGTGCAAATCTAAGTGTCAGAGTTCAAAGCCCACTTTCGGTATAAATGAATGGTTTTGATTGGCTAATCCACGTTTTCATTGACGGCCGTGATCTTCCAGTTGAGCGATAAAATTCAACTACAATGAAAGCCAGTATCTTTTAATGCAAAAGATATATGAGCCTATGTGTGACATTTCCAACCATTTTGCATGTGCGTGACTTGCACACATTGAGCACCCTGGACAGCCATTAGGGGTAATTAGAATATTCGCTGATTGTTTAAAAAATTTGGGTCAGCATCTTTCTACAAAGCGCAGAGTGAAGACTCTGATCAGACTGTGCGGATGCACAGACTGATCTGAGTCTTTACTTTGCGCACATGTGTAATGGCTGGAAATGTCACGCACGGGCTCATATAGTATTGTAAGTCAATTTCTCAATACCGTAATGTAGAGCTTGTCGAACAACACATAATGTGATGCGGTTGAGATGTTTTCATCATCCACTAACATTCAAATTTTTAAGTTACAAATTCTACAGAAAACAATTTTCAATAAGCATATCTGCATCCCTTTATCTATCTTTTCTTTAGACAAATAAGTATAGGTTGACGAGTTACTGAATGAGAGTGGATTAAGAAATCATTTATTTGCTCCACTCAAATTCACTATTTCTTTCCCTTATTTCTAAGTAACGACCACTGTTATCCATATTTTGTAAACCATTTTGTATATGAACAACGTTTATGTTCATGATAGACGTTAAGTCTTTTGGTTCTTCAATAAAACTGTATATATTATAAATACAGTAAGTATCGTCATATTATGCATATAAGGGGTCATTGAAGAGTGTGTCAGCCCGATTAGCTGAGTTGGTAGAGCACTCGACTTCAAACCCCGAATTGCTGGTTTGATCCCCGGTCTGACCAAAATAACAGACTAATTGACAATCGCGGCTGTCAATCAAGGAATCAGCCGACCAATCCATTCATTTATTCAGCCCGGACCTTAGCCCGGACCTTAACATTGGCCGCATTTTTTTGTAACCTTTTTTGTTGGTTTGGTGACTAAAACGTCGTAACTACAGCTTTTTCAAGATGTAGTTACGACGTTTAGGTCGCCAACCAACAATTATATCTTTTTTATGCTACTGGCCATAAAATTTGCAAAATAACGCTATGATAGACATATGCTACGGTAACGAAGATAAATCAAACAAAAAAACACACGCTGATTTTCTATTGAATTGCAACCAGAGGAATGCTCTTATCAAAGCATCTTTAGTCTGCATTGAACCTATGATATATTCTCAAGCAATCTCGCTTTTCAAGCCTCATCAAGGAAAACGTTTGGGAAAAAATTGAAAAATTAAGCTGAAAAATGAAGGAATTACTTGTAACAAGCAATATCTTCCTTTTCCAAAATATCTTTACTCAAACAAAGAATTTTAAAATGCCATCAATTTTAAATCGCAATCAGCTCTTTCTTTCAAATTTAGACCAGTCTAAAACATTGTGAACGGCCGCGACCACAGAGAAGTGGTAACGCGTAGGACTCCGAGACAAGAGGTCCCGGGTTCGATCCCCGGCCGTGGCCGTTATACTCTCCGAGACTGTCTCCAACCAATGGATGAATAATTGTAAACCTAAGTGGGATGAGCAACTGTAAGCTCGGAAAGGGTGTAGTAGTAGCACTGGTGTGAGAAATACCATGAATCCATTGTTAGGCTCAATGGCTCAAAGTCATCATCAATAAGTCTATGCACACAACAGCAAATCTTTCGAAAATGACAAGTCACAGACTGTGCGAAAAGGACATTAAAGGCCATACGAATTGCTCACCACATTGAAAAAGAAGGTCGAAAACACATCAGTGGGAAACCACTTTGTCGCTACCATAGGTTAAATCAAAGTACTGAAAGTTCTGTAAGCTAGTAAAGAATAGTTTTGTTAAGTAATCTACTTTGCTAAAGATTATGATAGAAAATCTTTTCCTTGTTGGGTGATAAACATTGTGGACAATCAAGAAATTGCTTGTCACAAGCAATTTCTTCATTGTTCACAATGTTTTCCAAAGCTTTTTTCTTGAGATGCTTGAACAGCGGAATTGAGTTGGAATGGGTAATGAAGGAGTTCTCTACAATTTGAATAGAGTTTGCAAAATTCCTTAAATACAAAAGAACTACTTTTTTATGGCGTAGGCATTCAATGGATTTAGTCGTTAAGCCTCCAGTGGCACTTTGCTCTCGTTGACCTCTTAGAAGACCTCAAAATTTCGTCTATGAACTTAAGCTATCAAAGCTGACGCTTTGCTAGCTAAAAACGGTATCAATAACAGCAAAGGCACTACACCAATGATATATCATTGTATCTAATTGGTCATTTTTGAGTACACGCTTTTAATCCATTACAAATGGGACTTGGCAAAGATGACGCCGGTCGAGCCAATTGACCAATCGCGACTGTCAATCAAATAACCAGTCGACCAATGAAAACATTCATTGAGACCAGAAATGAGTTTTGATCTCCAACATTGGCCGCCATTTTTGTTAATCTTTTTTGTTGGTTTTGCGACTTAAACGTCATTGCAACAGCTTGTTCAAGCTTTAGTTGTGACGTTCAGGTCGCCAACGAACTATAATACCTTTTTGTTACATACCACTTGCCATATTTTTTTCAAAATAACGCCGTTTAAGATCGAAACGGGGCTTTCTATAGGATTCGTTGAGCGGGGCTAACGAAGTAAGTGGGCGAGCCCAGCGGTTGGTCAATTGATTTCAAATAAGAAATTCCAATCAAGTGTGCCTATAGACGAACCACAAATCGTTTAACAAAAAAAAATATTTAGGCCGCAAGAGAATGTTGAACTTCGACATTAATGTCCACCGTTTATGTCGGGTTGCGGACTTAGATGTCGTAATTACAGATTATTCAAGCTGTATTTACTACGGTTAGGTAGAAAACGGCTTATTATGTCTCCAATTCAAGAACCAAAGTTTTTGAAAGTAGAGGCGTTTATATATTAGTCAAATTGTCTTGTCGGGGGTAAGTGGGCGTGGTCATTGATCCATCAGTTGTACAATAAAGGTTTTGGTAATCTCAATTTATATGAATAACATTGAACCTGCTAACTTTGGTTCTCAAGTTCTAGACACGCTCCCCTTTCGAATTCGCCGCTCTTGAAAATCTGCAACTATTAGAAAATGTTAAATCTACAACGTAAGAGTACGCTCCATAACAGATGACAAATCGTCATTTAAATGCCTTTTTCATGCTAATAAGTCTGTCTGGTATTCTGTACTCTAACATAGCAGATTGGAGTAGGAGGGAATGTTGAATGCATTAGGGCCCACTGGAGAGAAAGTGGCGCCCCACGAATCTGTCGTGTTTATGTAACGTTAGATGAACGTTATTCGTTAGATGAATGTTATTTCTGTCTGTCCAGTGAGAGTTAAATTACCCATATTTGACACCAAACAGATTTAAAGTTTTTCTGGTGCATTTACTTAAAGACACCTCGAAATTTAAGCTTGATATACGTTTATTCACGTTTTCGAGGTAGTTTACATTTGCAGAGACCCGAAAAAAGGGTGGCGGCGTCGAAGCTTTTTTTGGAGGCTCTGCAAATATTGACTACAGAAAAGCGTGATTTAACGATAATATTGCATAAAAATACAAACCGATGTAGTTTTCCATTTAGAAAATCCGAAAGAAACATTTGAACAACTAGCTTAAAATTTACGATAATTTTTCGAAGCCGAAAGAAACGTTAGAAAATTGCGATATGTATTTTGCAGTCACCGTTGTTTTGCAACGACGTTCCTATAGATGAAATAACGTCGCTCTTGCAATTTTTCGGGGAAAAGCGTCAACTTTGTCCATTATTAATGATATTATTTTCTTACGCAATCGTTCTAATCGGTGCGTTTACTCTTCATATAGAACATATTACGGAAGAAAATCACTATACGTTGTTTTCCATACAATGATCCGGTCTAGGATAATTGACCAATCGCGCCTGTCAATCAATGAGTCATTCAACCAATCAAATCATTCATTTAGATCAGAAGGGATTTTTGAACTCCTACATTGGCCGACATTCATGTGAAGTACTTTTTATGTTTTGGCGACTTAAACGTCGTGAATAAGGCTGATTCAAACTGAAGTTGCGACGTTAAGGTCACTTAACAAAAAAAATTACTTTTTGTTACGTATTACTGACCAAAAATGGTGCAAAAATAACGCCGTTAAATATCAAAGTGAAATTTCTCGATGGAGTCATTTGGCGTGGTCATCGTAAGTAAGTGGGCGTGGCTAGCGACCCGTCAATTAAATTAAATCGGGGCGTAAACAACACGTTGATTTCTTATAAATGCACGTTTTCGACCCATAAACACTAGGGGTTTGCCCGCAATTACGTACCTGTAATGACCCGATAATCTACGTTGTATACAGTAATATGATTTATTTTAAGCAGTTATTCTTAAAACGCGAGATAGGAATGTTCTTTCAGTGCATGAATGTAACCTTAAGTGCCAAGAGATAACCTTTAATTCGCGTTTAGATTCATCAACATGACATTCTGTGTTAATATAAATAGAGTACAACAACAAGAAATGCACGAATCTATTTGATCTTGTCTTATGATTAATTTATGTTGCCTGGTGAATGTTTTCGTGAATTTCAGGTTATATCCAGACAAAGTAAATCGCATAGCTGATCTATCACTGTTCACCTTGTCAAAACACGATCGTAAAATTCACAATTGAATTATTTGACATCTTTATTAATGAGATTAATGAGATCAAGCTTTTAATCGACGAACAATGTTCTATCAACCCTTTCCTGTTTTTCAAAAATTTAGACTGGTCGAAATTCATACAGGTTGCAGACAACAATGAAAATTGGATACAATTTCAATGATTGATTGAATGGGGTTTAACGCCACATTTAACAGTATTTAAGTCATATCGCGGAGGCTGGATCACCTAACAATGGATTCCTGGTATTTCTAACACCAGTACTACCACTACATCCTTTCCTAGCCCCAGCTGCTGTCCCAAATAGGTTTACGATTATCCACCAATTGGTGAGAGACAAATGTCGGAAAGGATATGTATCGCCGCCGGGGATCGAACCCATGACATACCATGTTTGAAGATTAGGAGTGTCGTGCGCTACCGACTGAGCTATGACGGCGGCGGATACAATTTCAAATGAAATCATGCGATGCGATAGAAAATATTGGGGTAAAAGAAGAAATTGCTTTGTACAAGCAATATTTTTCTTTTTCCACAATGTTTTCTCAAGTATAAAATCACAACAATGTAAAATCCCGGGTTTGCACAGGAAAGGGTTAATGCGATTGCTACACAATCAGTACAAAAAAAAATCACCGACATTGTAATTAACGGATTTAAGGCCACGCCCACTGACCTCCGACCTCTGACCTCCGATTTATATATTGAACGGCGTTATTTTGCAAACTAGTGGTCAGTAATGTGTATTAACCAAATCCCGTACAATTCCGGTTTTCACGCCCCTCGAGAAAAGACTTGAGGAAAACAAGATTGAAAATGAAGAAATTGCTTGTCACAAGCAATTTCTTCATTTTCAACCTTGTTTTCTTCCTAAAAGACAGAGATACTCAAATTACCCTCATCTTGAAATTGTCGTTGAAACTTCTTTGAATTTGGACCAGTCTATATTTAGCCGTGTGGTAATGGGTTAAAAAGTAAAATGGTCGGTTGGCCTCGCGTAATTATACAGCGTGGTAATGTTTTTTTTGGTTTATACCTCAATTAAAAAAAATAATCATCAGCAGTTTTGCATAGCATCTGTATTAGAATTCAATACCGTTGTTTAGAAGTGATTTGTTTGTTTGAATGGGGTTTTACGCCGCTTTCAACAATCTTTTAGTTATATCGCGGCGGCTGGAGCACCTAGCAATGGAATCCTGGTATATCTCACACCACTACTACCATTACATCCTTTCCTAGCCTCCAGCTGCTACCCCACATAGGTCTACGATTATCGACCCATTGGTGAGAGACAAATAGTCGGAAAGGATGAGTGCCGCCGTCGGGTATCGAACCCGGTGTTAAGAAGTGATGGTGCCTTGCTATCGGACAAGAATTATTGGAGTAATTGTGGGTAAAAGGGGAAGACGAGAACATTTTTGTCAGATACAGCCATTTTTATCAAAGTGTTGTAAGCACTGCAATTGGTCGACACTGAAGAATTGAACAGACAGTTGCATTTCGAATTTAAAACTAGGGTAAGAAAACAGAAGATTATAATGTATAAAAAAAATTATGCTGTATAAAAAGTACAAAGCGAGCACGTGATATGTAGGCGAAAAGATAGGACTTATTTGTAAAACGTTGAGAGAACTCTTTCGTCACGCGACACATTTTTACATTACTCTAGAATTGCTAACCTATCCCATTTAAGCTACCCCTTGATATGTAAATAGATTAGGACAGGCTAGCATATTTCATAATAACTTTTTACTCTACGCTGGTATATTAAGAATACGACTCGAAAATAATTATGTAGAATTATCATCTATTCTTTCTTTACACCACCTGATTCATACGGCGAATGGGTTGGTAGACTTGTGGACGCGTACAACACGATTGGAAAAGTTTGATTGGTTCCTTGTATCCTGTTTAAATCACGTGACCTTCCTGTTTTCATTTACCCCCTTTTTATATTTCTTAATTTGGTAAAATGCAATGATATTTTGCTGTTTACCCTTCAGCATCGATAGTTCAACCCTTTATTGAACACAATGATGAAGATGGAACTTTGACTAAATCTTCAAAGAAATCCAGATAGTAGCAGTAATCGAAACTATTTTTCACAAATTCCTCTTCATTGTATGCGTCAAGTTGTGTTAAAGGTAATTTTTGGAAATTGGGGCGAAGTAAATCTCCAGAATCTAGATATATTACTTGGTCTTTCGACCAATTAAAAAACAAATTTTTATTGTTCCTCAGTACAGATTACTACATATTAATACCAAACCTGAAGTCTTTTTCATTATTATTTCTAACTTTGTATAAATTTCTGGTCGAGATCTTAACACATTATATAGACGGATACTGTTTACATCAAGAAATAGATCTATGTAATTTACCAATCAAGTAAATCAAGGAAGCCGTCGACCAGTAAAATGATTCAATTAACCGCAAATGAGTTATGAACTCTAACATTGGTCGCAATTTTTGTGAAACTTGTTTGTTGGTTTGGCGACGTAAACATCGTTGCGACAGCTTATTGAGTTATTGACCACACCCACTGACTCTAACAGAAAACTCCATTACAATATTTAACGGCTTTATTTTCGCAACAAAAATGACTAGTAACATAAAAACGATTAGTATGCGGCCGAAACGTCGTAACTACAGTTTATTCAAGCCGCCAAACCAGCTAAAGTGCTTCACAAAAATGCAGGCAAATATCGGAGTTCAAATTTACTTCCGGTCAATATGAATGGTTTGATTGGCCGTGTTTTTGTTCATGTTGTTTCCGTTGTTTTGTTTTGTTTCTCGTTGATTGCCAGTCGCCATTGCTCAATTGTAAGTAACCAAAGTTCAAAATTGAACCTGCTGGACGAAGATATTTTCACTAAACTAAAGATTGTGAAAAGTTTTAGATATTGATTTGTTTCTGTCAGGTATTATCCATTATTTTCAACCTAGTCTTAATTCTACAAACATCTTAAATGATTACTCATTCTTAAGTGTCGAATTTAACTGACACTTTGATAGTTTTTTTTTAAGATTTTTGGAAAGAGTGTTTAGTATTCGACTCCCATCCGCCATAAAAGAAAAAAATCTATGTCTGTTGTAAATTTGCCTTTTTTTTTGTAACATAATGTATTTGACATTTAAAATCAAAATCACAACAAATTGAAATGTCAGGGGAGTCCTTTCTTTTTTGTTTTTTGTTTTTTTCATTTTATTTTATGCAGAATTTTTTTCTTTCGAAGACAAATCAAAGCAAACATACATGTTTAATTCCCTCTAAATGATAAAGGTTTAACTGATTCTCCGAAAGCCTTTGCAAAATAATACCGTTTTCTATCAAAGTGGAGGTCCGTTGGAGGTCAGTGGGCGCGACCAGCGGAGTCAATGGGCGATCCGTCAATTTATTGAGTATTTACCAGCTTTTATGTTATTGGTTCAATATAATGTTCATTAGTTATAATCTTTGACCGCGGCCATAGCGCGATGATAGCGCGCAAGACAACTAGTCATGGGGTCCCGGGTTCGATCCCCTCCCACCTAGGTGGGATGAGCAGCTGGAGGCTCGGAAAGGATGCAGTGGTGGTATTGCTTTAAGAAAAACAAGGAATCCATGGTTAGGTGCTCCAACTGCCGTGGTATGACTTAAATACTGTTGGAAGTTGCGTTCAACACCGTTCAATGAATCAATTGTTTTCATCTTTAACATTTTGTTTACAAAGAATAATTCGAAAGACACTATGAAAAGTTAATATTTTTCCGTCTTCTCGACAATATTTAAATGTATCAGTAAAAGGTTTTACAGGTAGGCCTGTATACTTCTTTAATCCATTACCAGACGGCAACATTTTATACTGGTTCAAATTGAAAGAAGTTGCAGACGACAATTTTAGTTCTTTAAATTCTAAAAAGATCTTTGTCTTTTTCTGTGGCAAGTATTGTGGATACTGAAGAAATTGCTTGTCACAAGCAAAATCTTCATTTTTCACAATGTTTTCAAAAGTTTTTGGGCGTCAAATAGCGTCATTTTGTGGGAATGGCTTCAAAAGTTTGATCAAATTGAGTCAAAAACTGAAAGATAACTTCAGCTAAAAATAAAAATAAGCATCGGGGTACTACAATAATTGCCTTTATTAGAATTCCCGAAGTATAATTGGTACTTAAATCCATTACCAGACAACAACGTTTTAGACTTGTCCAAACTCAAAGAAGTTGCAGACAGTAATTCTTAATTCATGAAATTTTAAAACTCTTTGTCCTTCTGGTAGAAAATTCCAGGAATGATAAAGAAATTGCTTTCAACAAACAATATCTTCATTTTCAACACTGTTTCTCAAACTCTTTTCTTGAGCGAGTTAAAAAGCAGGACTGTGTAAGAATAGATTAAACAAATTCTCCCATGATTGCACACCAAGAGTATAATCTTGTCATATGCAAGAGACATATTTCTTTCGTTTTAGGTTTTAGTTCTTCATAAAGATATGCACTTGGTCTCTTCTAGAAACGATAAAGGTGTTGAAATAATTAGAAAGTTAATATTGCAGTTTGCGACGCTGGATGACAGCGTATCATGTACTGGTCGTAAATAACTTACTGTTACAGTTCCTACACTTCTACCTCTTCAAGATGTTAGAATTTGTCCTGTGTGTGTGACAATGAGTGTGTGGAGGCGTGTTATAAAACGTATCTTTTGATTCGTGGTGAAAAGATGTTCGTAATTTCGATGGACTATCTAAAAAGTTCCACCCAAAGTTAATGTTCAGAACCGCTAACGAAAGATACGGTTATTTTTTCGTCTACGATGAAGTGTTATGTAAATGTATGTCCTTTAGAACAACGAACTTTCCTTTGTATCCAAAAAAACTTAATGAATAATGCAAACGTGTCTGATCTTTATACTGGCTTCACCGTCTAGACGACAGAAGTGATACATTTAAAGGTCTTTTAGACCGTATATAGGCTAACGTAGAGATGATACTCTCTGTCTGCTACTCTCAAGTTTTGAGTAGAGGTGATGATTTCTTTCTAACCTCTGTCCTATTGACCGGTCGCTTAGCAACGAAAGATGGCAGAATTGTAAACTTATAAAACCCAATCTGTGTTCACTTTTTCGTTTGTTGTAGTAAACCCAACCATGTAGGCAAACGTTGGCATCGTTTTTTTTTTAAACAAATTAATTTTGGTTTCGTCTATCAATATTCAAGCCTTTTGATTGGGTGGATTCTTTTCGTCACTCTTTAATGAACACAATTTTTAAGCACGCAACCATGTTGTATGCTTTGGTAAAAAGTAGATCCATAAAATTTACTTAAAACTGGTACTGTCTTTTCTTTCTTTTGCTTGGTGGCATTAAATTATACGAAATGAAGAAAACGTGTGGGATTTTGTTGTTGTTGTTGTTGATGATGATGATGTTGCTGTTTTCGTTGATGTATGAACCCAAAACCTTAATTACACCTCGCTTCGCTTTCCGGCTTTTGTATATACTCAAATGGTATATCAAGCATTAATTATTTAATAAAAAAAACTTTGTTAAGATTATGATATGAGTAATAAGTTTTATGACAAAGAAATTATCATGATGTCCCAATTTGATATTTTTTCCCATTGAAATCCTTCCATTTTCAATAGAGTGCATCCTAATGACCTAAAAATTATTCTGACTCTTTTCCGCCTAGATTGGACCAAGATGATAGGCTCTTGAATATTAAAAGTAGATATCATTAAAACTCTTTATCTGTGTTTTCCATTGCAACCTTCTATTTTTTAATAGGTCTCGTCCTTATGACCTAAATATAATTCTGGCAAACGGTTCATCAAGGCTAGGGCAAACCCGTTGCCTCAAGAGAATATCATTAACCCTTTCCCACACGATCCCTCCTTTAACGCCTCTCGAGTAAAACGCTTTGGAAAACATTGTAGAAAATGAAGAAATTGCTTGATACAAGCAAATTCTTCATTATCCACAATGTTTTCTACCCCAAAAGACCAAAAAAATTAGAAATCCATCAACTGGAAATTGTCGTCTGAAGTTCTTTTCAATTTGGTCTGGTCTAAGATATTGTTATGTGGTAATGGGTTAAGGGTCATTTCTTATGTTTTTAAATAGATCCTTCTCATTTTCAAATTCAATAGGGTTCGCCCTATATCAAGCGTAAAATTATTTAATCGAATGACCTTTATAAGATCATGATTAGAATTTAGTGTTGTCATAGTGGTATTTTTCAAGTTTTTCCACAATGTAGCCTTCCCAATTTCTATAGGTTGCATCCTTATGACCTAGCATTCATTCGGACAAAGTTACATCAAAATTCGCCAAAATCATAGCTCCCTTTAGTAGAAAAATGAAATGGTGAAGAAGCCCCTTTTCTCGTGTTTACCAAATACATTCTTCTCATCATAAAAAAGGTTATTCCTCGTGCAAATAAAATAATTCTGACCTGCATGCTTCCGTCAGGATTGCACCAAAATTGTGGCCCCCTAGAATGTAAACGAAGTAACTGTAATTCAAGCCACTGGTTTCGAGTAAAATCTTGGAAAATTCAATGGGGTCCATCCGTAGGAATCTATGGTTTCATGAAGATCCTTCGCATTTCAGTGGGCATTAATTCATAATCATCCTTATAACTTGCGATTTTTTAGATCGGAACAAAATTTTGGCTCATAGAGTGTAAAAAAGGAAAATGCCATTAAGATCACTTTTCCTAATTTCAATGATTTACGACCTCAGAATCATTCTTCCTAAGTCTCATCACAATCGAAATAAAATTATTGCCCCTAAATTGTTAAAACTTGAATTGATAGCGTCGGACGGCGCTTGGTTGGTATTCAAGGATCGAAAAATTTTCCCACCAGGAACAAATGAATGGGGATGGGGTTTAAAAATGATATTTTTAGTAACTAAATACCTAAATTAACAAAAACTTCCTTTAATGTCAAATTATACGAATTAGCAGTTTTCAAAGTTCCACGCTTTGTGACGGATCATATCCGGTTGCTAGGGATTGATTGGATCGCTTGCCACGCCTAGTTACCTTAAAAAAAAGAGTTCGACTCATGTATAATCGGACATTAATTTGCAAAATACCTGGCCAAGAACTCAAATGAAAGGCAAGTCATAGGTTGTTGACCGTAACTACAGTTTGTCTTTTTTTGGTAGAAAACAGTGTGGAAATTGAAGAAATTGCTTGTGGCAAGCAATTTCTTCACTTTCCACTATGTTTTCCAAAGCTTGTTTCCTTTAGGGCGTTTAAAAGCGTCACAGAGTGTCGTCTGCAATCTCCTTTGATATTTTTAACGTCCCAAAATTGTATGATATCTCTGGCTACGCCCACTATTATCCAAAAGTCAGGTCAATACATAAGTGTAGTGCATAACACGAACATGTTTCTTAGATAACATCACCTATTGTATTGGCATTTATCTATTAGCATTGATTTATTGACATTTATGAATTGGTCTCGATTTTGTGTGTGTGTGTGTGTGTGTTGTTGTTGTTGTTGTCGGGGTTTTGTTGTTGGTGATGCTTTTTTGTGCGAGTGTTTTTTTTCTTTCTTTTTGTTTGTTGGTTTTTTTTTGTTTTTTTTTTTTTTTTCTTTCTTTTCTTTTTTTTTTTTTTTTTTTTTTTGAGGGGGGGGGGGGTCTTTAGACAGCCTCATCGTAAATAAGCTCTTCATAACATTGTTTTGTATGTTAATCGATTACAAGGTGACAGCATTCTAGACTAGTCCTAATCGAAAGAAGTTGCAGATGATATTATAGAGTTATTGAAACTTTAGACTTTTCTAACTTTCCGTAAAATGAAGAATTTTTTTGTTACGAGCAATTTTTTCAATTGCCACAATATTTTCCACCAGGTAGTTGAATCTAAAATTTCAGACACTTTTAATTGTCGTCTTCAACTCGTTCAATTTGGACCAGTCTAAAAAAGTGTCGTCTGGTAATGGGTTAATGGTCGACTGATTCTTTGATTGACACCACAATCCATCAATGTGATAAAAGAAGCTACGCGTCTGTTTTGTTAACGATATTTTTAATTATTCTAGTTTATATTTAACATAAAAGGGTAAACGCTAAAATGACAGCGTCTGCATGTTTGCAAAAAAACCACATACATTAGCCCATTGTCTTATTAATTAGGGCGTCAAAATAAAATGGCCCATTTTTCCCGCTCCTAAAGTACATCAAAATTTGGCGTTTCGAACTACTTGATTTATAACCCCGGACGTGATCAGTTTATCTTTTTGCGTCAAGCTTTTAGGAAACGTCTTACATGTCATCATTGTGTAAGGTCTAATGCTTTACCAGACGACACAATTTATTACTGGTCTGATTTAAAAGATGGTGTAGACGACTAATACATGTAAAATTTTATTTAAATTGGAAAATTATTATTGTATAAGATAGAAAACACTTAATGGAAAGAAGAGTAATTGCTTGCCACAAGCAATTTCTTCCTATCCTGCAACATTTTCTCTAGAAGAAAAATTCATGAAGAAAACGGGAAATAGTATGAGAAAGGTCTAAGCAAGTCATTTTTCGTGCATTTACATGACAGAATAGAATTTTCGAAGAACTCAAGGAAAAATATACAAACCGAAGAAAAGAAAGAAGAATAAAGATTACAAAAAATAGTAGAACAACCTTAGTACCAGGGTGGTCAAAATAAATTACTTATCAAACTCCTTACTTATATAGAAATCAAAAACTATGAATTTGTAAGACTTTTTGATTATTTATTTTCTAATAGATTTTGTGTATAATGAGTGAAATACACCGTAATTGATGGCGTTATTATTATTTATTTTCTTTTTTATTTATTTGTTCGTTTATTTGTTTCAGTTACTAATAATTCTTGCTATACACAGTTTTAAGATAACCTCCTTTATGTGCGTATGTGTGTGCTGTTGTTATTGTTTTGATTTGTTTTTTATTTAGATTTTGTTTTTTGTCATTTTATAATAATTTCACATATTGCCATTATAAAGCACATTGGCCTATTATCTAATAAATAAGGGTATAAAATTAGATGGTCCATTTTTCGCAAGAAAAGACTTGCCTTACAAGGGTAATCAAAATAAACTAGTATGCTTATTAATTTCCTTACTAAAATGGAACTAAACACAGTACGTTCTTAATAATATCGAATGTTTTATTTCTCTAAATAATAGGTCATTTTCTTGTAATCAACGACATTCAATTACCAAAGCTTTTTACACATACCAAGCACGTTATTCCGTAAATCTAGAGATTTTTCACCCTCTGCCTACCTGCGGGTTTATTGCTGTTTTTTGTTGCATTGTTCATTTTAGGTGTTATTTGTTTTGTTTTGTTGTTATAATTTTTTTTTTTTTTTTTTTTTTTTTTGCAAAGTTTGATTGTTTATTTGTTTGGGAGGTGCTTTGTTTTTGTTTTTTTGTTGTTGTTTTTTTTTATATATATATAATTTTAAGATATTTTCATGTTCTGTGACATTTTACTTCCGAAAACTTGCACCTTTGGTTTAGAATTAATAAACAAAATATCGGCGTTGTCCATGATTAAACCCACTCCCACTCGGTGACGCTTTTAAAGAAAACAGATTTGGAAAACACTGAGGAAAATGAAGAAATTGCGTGCTACAAGCAATTTCTTCATTACACACAATGTTTCTTCCCGAAAGAAAAACAAAAATCCAAAATTTTATAAGCTTCAAATTGTTGTCTGCAACTCCTTTCAACTTGGACCAGTCTAAAATTTTGCTGTATGGTAAAGATTTAAGAACCCATGCTGACGCTTTTTGTTACCTTGTTGTGCTATCAAGGACTAACAAAAGCACTCGCAATCGACCAAAACCTTGTAACTACTATTCGTGTATGTAAAGTGAATAGATTCGTTTTCTTACTGAACCCTTAGAAAACTTTTCACACATCGCATGAAATTTAAAGTATGTAAATGAATATTTTAAACCAATTATGAATATGCAATGTAATATATTTGTATGTGACGATGATCTTTTTACAAGTCGAACAAAATATTTTTTTTACTGGCTGTCTGTCATTCTGTCTGCAAAAATCAATTGTAGTTACGAGGTTTTGGGTTACCAATCGACGATGTGTACACAGACCAATATCTTTAACCAACCCCTGTTCAATATCCTGGTTTTTACGTACCTGTGGTCTTATAATTGCAAAAAAAATAGAAAAATAAGAAATTACAAGCGATTTCTCATTTTTCCTCAATATTTTCTACCCTATCGATGGTTATCTTTAAATTAAGGCTACTTTCAATTTTTGTCTGTAAAACGTTGAAAAAAAGGAAGAGGATAAAAAAAATATTCGAAATGTTTCATTACAATTCTGACTTTCAAACTATGTCGCCTTGGCAAGATGTTATTGTTGTTGTTGTTGTTGTTGTTTAAGTTGTGCAGAGCCATCACAACCCTCTTGTTTGCAAGTCGAATGTATGGTAATGTAATTCTTTTGCAATTAAGTCACCTAGTTCGTCTGTACAATTTTATAAAAGCCATTTCTTACTCTTTTCTTACTACTGTATTCATGTAAAGGACAGTCAACGATTTATTTATTAGACTGTACCAAACTTTTGTGCAGGAAAGGGCATTTGTTCACAAACAAAACCGTGTTATGCAAGTGCAAGCACTCTGTTCTCTAGAACGTATAAATTATATGACATGATCGCTACATGATTCATTAAAGTGAATACTGTCATAATAAATTTAAGTGTTGTTTTAATCAGAAGTCTAAGTCGGACTTAAGTGGGCATAGCCACCTTTCCGTCAATTAAAACTACAAATATTATTTCCATTTCATTTCATTTTGCAGCAAATCAGCAATAACTGCGCTTTTGGCAAATAACTATACAAATATGGCTCATAGAATAAAACGCACGATAAAAGTACGATTCAAATCAAGGAAAAAAATATTTACAATTAAGATAAGTCAAATACAATTGACCAATCGCGACTATTAATCAAGGAATCAACCGACCAACCAAATCATTTATTCAGCCCGGACCTGAGGTTTAAACTCCGACGTTGGTCACCATTTATTAGCCTTTTTTGTTGGTTTTTCGACTTAAGCTTGAATAAGCTGTAATTACGGCGTTTAAGTTGCCATCCAACAATTTAACTGTTTTTGTTACATGACACTGGCCATGAATTTTGCAAAATAACGCCGTTCAAAAACGAAGTTGGACTTTCTGTTGGAGTCAATAAGCGGGTCCAACGGAGTAAGTAGGCGGGGCAAGTGATTGTTCTATTCAAATAGTCTGACCTAAATCAATATATGGTTGTCCCTTATATCATGACATGTGAGATATGTCTACCATTACTCATTTAAATTCAAAGATAGTAAATATCTTAGCCTTTCATCTTTAGAATATAAATAAATCAATCATTACTCAAAATGGAAACACTGTTTTATTTTCAAATACGACGGGAAACAAAGTCAGTCTATGAATAATTATTACTTTTTAATGTTTATCGTGTCTGATTGCCAATTATGATAATGGTTACTTTCGAGTATATAATTCTTACATGACTACAGAACCCCTTTCGACCAAAGAGCCAAGCGTGTTTATACGGCATATCTACTATATAAGTAAGGGTCTTTTCACAAATAATAAAACGAAAGCGAAACTCTGTTTTTCATCGATATCAGCGCTTTTTTATGCGTACAATTTATCTATCCATAACACAGTGGCGGGTTTTAAGAAATTACAGACGTTCATATGAATCTCACTCAACTACTATTTCAGTTCGTGAAGATTAGATAACGGTAGGAAAGCGAACCCACCACCTAGCCCCATTTGTAAGTTTGAACCCCCTTTACAAAAATCCAGGACCCACCACTTATAGCATGTAGTGCTGTCAGATCTGATTGGTAATGTTGCGGTCAGTTTGAAATTCAAAAAATGAAGAGAATATATATATATTTCATCGAAACATAACCAAATACTGTGATTAAGTTTTTAGTTACACGCCCCAATCAAAGTAAAATTATTCCCTTCATTCCTTAAAACTTAATACCACCAAGCAAAAGAAAACAAATATTTTACTAGTTTTGGGTAGAGTTTTATGGATCTACTTTGTGCGCAAGCATACAAAATAGTTGCGTGTTCAAAATTGTGTTCAAAGAAGTATGAAGAATAATCAGGCAATTAAAACACTTGATTCTCGATTGACGAAACTAAAATTATAAAGGAATATACATATATTTCATAATTTAAATGTAACCGAAATCATACTCTTTTAAAAACCTTTTCATCTTTCTAAATATTGTCTACGGAAAGGAGGGAAGAACCTTGGGAACATTAAAATGATATATCATGTCTTTTATAGAATAATTATTGTATATGGAGTTAGAATTGAGCCTCATTTACATAATAATGATATGTGAAAAATTACTTCCTTAAAGTACACTTGTCAGGAGAGATCACGTGAAATCAGTGTAAGGCTTACTCCCGTGCCGACGACGAAAACGATATGGGATTTCAGCGAAACCGGGTCCAGTCTCGGAATTTCTTAACGAGGGTTTTGATTGGACGAGACATATGTCTCGTCTAATCAGAGCCCTTGTTATGGAATTTTAGGCTCGGTTATGAATTATCATTTAGGTCGTGCTGACGACGAAAACGGTATGGGACTTTAGCGAATCTGGATCCGTATTCACTAAGCAAACTAAATATGTTTGACTCAGCATTTCGAAGCGAGGGCTCTGATTGGTCGAGACAAATTTCTCGTCCAATTAGAACTCAATATCTCATAAACCTCTCATTTTTGAATTCAAGCGTTTTAAACAACAAAAATGATGTAGGAACTCGTATTAACCCATTACAAAACGACTCAATTTCTTTTGGTCCAATTAAAAGCCTTCGGATATTGCGGAAATTCGCATTGATTAAATTCTAAAAATCTGTGTCCATTTCGGCAGGTTACGTTCTGAGAAATGAATAAATTGTTTGTTACAAGCAACTTATCCATTATCCACAGAGCTTTTCGCGACTATTCTTCTTCAGCACGTAAAAATGCCGGATGGTGTTATATTGGGTTAAATGACGGTATATTACAATGCATGTATAGTACAATTATATAAGGTGTTTTTTTTTTCCAGGGCTAAATTTTTCGATACAAGATGTGATGGTCAGTCTGCAGTGACAACTGCCATGCAAGCAAAGACTACCTACAACCCTGATGTCATTGTTGGGCCGCCTTGTCACGAGGGTATGTTAGTATTAGTACATGTGTATGGCCAGTGCCTCAAAAAGATAGCGTCGGTAAGCGAGCAAAATGTCGTAACTACAGCTTTGATAAAAGCTGTAGTTACGACATTTTGCTCGCGCACTGACGGTGCTCTACGAAAGCTTTACGCTTATTCTCATAGATAGTCTGAAAAGGCTATACAGGGTCTAGACTAGCAATTCATGGATTCCCTCTCTTTCCAACCGATCGCAATTGTCAATCATAAAATCAATGCACCAATCAAATCATTCAAATTAACCTGAAGTGAACTTTAACTCCGACCTTGGCTGACATTTATGTGAAACATTTTTGTTGGTTGACCGACTCAAACGTCATCTTATTCAAGCTGTAGTTACGACGTTTAGGTCGCCAACTAAACATTCTTATTTTTGTCACTTGCCATAAATTTTACAAATTAACGACTTTTGGTATCGGGGTGAAACCTTCTGTTGGAGTCAGAAGGCGTGATCAGAGGAGTCAGTGGGCGTGATCAGCGGAGTCAGTGGGCGTGGTCAGCTGAGTCAGTGGGCGCGGTCAGCTGAGTCAGTGGGCGTGGTCAGCGGAGTGTGTGGGCGTGGTCAGCGGAGTCAGTGGGTGCGGTCAGCGGAGTCAGTAGGCGTGGTCAGCGGAGTCAGTGGGCGTGGTCAGCGGAGTCATCGGATGTGACCACTGATCCGCCATTTATTTTGCAGTTTCTAGATTATCCCTTTTTTATCTGATCGAAAGCCATTAAATAAAATGAATCAAGTCTTACTCGAACTTTTTGGATACATATTGCGGCTATCAGTTCGTTGAAAGAGGCCATGGAGTAGTCGGTAGCGCGTCGGACGCTCAATCTAGAGGTCCAGGGTTCGGTTCCCGTTCACGGCAAATATCCTTTCCGAAATTTATCTCCCGCCAATGGGTGGATAATCGTTAACCTAAGTGGGGGGAGCAGCTGGAGAAAGGATGTGGGGTAGTATTGGTGTATAAAAAACGGGAATCCATGGTTATGAGCTCGAGTCGCCGCGATATGAGTGAAATACTGTTAAAATTCGCGTTAAAATCCATTTAATCAATCAACCATTTAAAGCATCAGCTTATTCGGCTTTAAGATATCCCCAAAAAGATTAAGGTTAAACTTAACCCCCATGCCCCCACCCCCTTCCCTCTTTTTTTAAAAAAAATGATAGACTCTGAATCACCATGTTTATATCACGACATAATATCAAAGTCTAAAATAGGAAAATCTCATCAATCTTGTCTGCTCTTTTCATAAATATGTCAATTCCGTTTTGATAAAAAATCGATATATCTTTTCATTGACTAAATATGATTGTTTGAATTAAATTTTGATGACAGCATTAGACAATTTATGTAAAGTCGGACGTCATCCATAATGAACATAAAACACCAATTAACGTGACTGTATTTATCAATTATTTTTTACTGCTAACCAGACGAAATGTTTCCTAGTTGATATATGTGAGGTTTGTGACGCGTCGGGTGAAAAGAACCCCAAACAAGGTGCGAAAAAGGATTGACCTTTGAAAAATGGATTCTCAGGCATACTCACTTGTAGATTTTACTTTAACCCATTCCCAAACAACAAAATTTTACACTGGTCCAAATCTAAAGACCATACAGAAGACAATTTCAAGGAGATGGAATTTTAGATTTTTTTCTTTTTGGATAGAAAACATTGTGGATAATGAAGAAAATGTTTTCCAAAGTTATTTCCTTTAAGGGCCTGAAAAAGAGGGTTTTTGTGGAAATGGGTTAAATCTATATAATGAGTAAATAAACTCAAATAAAAACATAATTAAAACAAAACATTATTAAACAGTTTTGACCTTGGGTTTCGGGAAATGTCATTTGATTTCTTCTCAGCTCAAAGCAAATACAAGATGTCAGATCGTGATTGAATAATATACCGTTGATGTAATTCTATAACCTCGTAACTACAGGTTTAATCAAGCTGTAGTTACGGGGTTTTTTTAATTACACCGACGATGCATTCCCTGTGTAAACTTTTTTTTTTTTTTAAATGATTGGTTTATAAATTGATTTCATATTTCAGGTTATCTAATCTTTACCAAAAAGTAGTCGCATTTCACATTTAACCCAAAAACGAAGAGATATCCCTAGCTTAATTTGAAATGCCTTCAAAGGCGCCCACCAACAATGGTGTCGAGTTTGAAGATACATCACAGAAATCTGTCACAGGAAATAGACACATTTGATTAGCATCTAAATGCACCATGCGTAGACTTTAAAACTCAAGTGAGGTGTGATTTGATCATTATACACAAGTGTCATGAATTTGACAAGGACGGGAGTTACTGCCCTGTTTCGGTATGTAGTCCGCCGTTTATTGTAGCAACACCAGACGTAGAAGAAGAACACAACAACAACAACAATAGGTTTAACATCATCAGTCTGTAAAATTCGGCAAACCTGCTGTATTTCTCTTTGGTTAGGGCTTGGCATAAATAAACGCTATTCGTTTAGATATTCATATACCAAGATCAAAAAGAAATTGTTATTTTAGTTTTGATTTGACTTGGCTGGTTTGATTTGATTTGACTGACAAACAATTGAACTCACGATGACGTGTGAAATTGACCAATTGCTGCGTCAATCAAATAACCTGTCGACCAATGAAATCTCCCATTTAGACCACTCACGAGTTTTGACCTCAAACATTGGCCGCCATTTCTATTAACCCTTTTTGTTGGTTGGGCGACTTAAACGTCTCAACTCGGCGTATTCAAGCTGTTATTACAGCGTTAGGATCACTAACCATCTATTCTATTTATTTGTTCAACGCTACTGTCATATATTTTATCAAATCAGGGCCGTTTAAAATCGAAGCGGGACTTCCTATCTGAGTCAGTGGGCGGAGCCAAATGAGTCAGTGGGCGGGGCCAGCGATCAGTCCATTAACACCATACTTTTCGAAGAAACTATGCAACCATGTGAATCTCATTTATCGTCAGGGGAGTGCAATTTATCGTAACTACAGCTCTTATAAAGCTACGATATTTAGCTCGCCCAACGACGTTATGTTTTTTTGGTTTTTTTTTTTAGAATTTACCGAAAAACAAGAATCCGAGACGATACGCTATCAAAATCAGCTCTTATCGCAGCACCTTTTCGAATGATAGCCTTTGGATTCTGTTGTCAGAAGAATGTATTTACAGCAACTATAACTTTACATATATTCATTGGATATTTCTTTCATCTACAAGGTCATTCTAAAGTTACTAGATTAAGACTTTTTTTTATAGCTGTCAGAACTGCGACTTAGATAAAAGTTGTAAAATGAACACGGATGTGATACCTTATTTTTGTTATACATAGTTATTGAAATGATGTTTTTCCCGTTGAAAAAGCAGGGTCCTGTAATACTTGCGGGAAATTGTGACGTCATCTTCACTATATTTATTTACATTGGCGTTGTGATGTCGATGGTCCCCTCGTGAATTTATCAAATGTTATCCAACGGACTGCTCGGAACGTTATAACATAAATACTTGTGTATGACGAGGTAAACTGTTTTCTTTAAAGCCGTGTCTGCCCTCCGAGCAAGAAAAAATAGTTGAAATAATCTATCGCTTATTTGGTCACTAAAGCAAACAAGAATCTTCTTAATATCCATATGGAAAAGTAGGGGTATGAGTAAAGTTCTCTAGAAAGAGTAATTTTGTGTTTTTCTTGTCAATTTCAATTTGTATTCGAGATGAATACACCCGATTCTTCACCGGAAATCTTCGCTAATCTTCGACATTGACTGTTATTTGGACAGGTGCTGATGCCTAAACTTTACGGACAATTTCGCTAATCTTCGTGACCTAGCTAGTTGTTTGAGTGACTAGCGAACGTTAAAGCATCATCACTGACGTCATAATTTGATGTAAATAAACTTTAAATTGTGGTGGGTCACATTTTGAATATCGTAACTTCTTTCACGAATTGTAAACTTACTTCGTAGAATTATGGTGATCTTATAATTTAAATCATGCTTTTGAGCCTGGAGTATTGTTTTCTTGTTAACTTTATAGTGTGTTTTGGGGGGGAGATATGGCTTTATTGCTTTCCGGTAGTTTATTGAGATTTTTCGGTGGAAAAAACAGTAAAAATTTCAAAATGATAAACTCACTGTTTTAGATACCTGCTTTCGGTCACTTTAAGTTCATCATGAGTGAATACACTGATAGCGTCACCAGGTTGCCATGTAAAAATGACGTGCAAATGACGCGCTTTGAGAGATTTTGCCCGAGAAAAAATCATATCTTGCATTGAATAAATTGGCAATTTAGCTCTTGTTGTTCACGAAATAAAAGATAAATCGATCTTACACGGAAACAGATATTTATCCTCTATTTCTTCTATGGTTTTCGGTGGATTACCGAGATTTCTTGGTGATTTATCACAAAATCATTTCACCGAAATAAAATACGGTGAAATCATCAAATGATAAACTTATTGTTTTGATAGATTTAGCCCTGCTTTCGTCCATTTCGCGCTACTGAACGTCATCTGAGAATGTGACGTTGCTGACGTCATCAGGCTCTGCCACTCGTGCAATTATACTTTTTTTATTCACTCAATAGATCTTACACTGAAAGAAATTATCATCCTTTTTCTCCTTCTACTTCCATATTCAGATTAATCTTGTATACCAGTTGTATTTGGCCTTTTGTCCTTTTGCCCCCTTCTATACTTATATCTTTTGCCACTACTAGACGACCAAACTTTAGACTGATTAAATTCAAAAAAAGTACAGACGACATTTTTTAATGGTGAAATTTAAAGAAAAATACTGTCTTTCGGGGTAGAAAATATTGTGGATAATAAGCAATTTTCTTACTTTCCAAAATGTTTCAGAAAGCCCCCTTTTTTTTTTTTTTTTTTTTTTTGAGCACCAAAAAACGTTTTGCGCTGAAGCTAGTTAATTTACTTTTATTAAAGCACACAATATGTGGTCTTTAGGAGAAAATAGTAATGAGTGCTAAGTGAGTGCTAAATTGAGGCGAAATTCTCACTGCCGTCTTCAAAATTCCCAGATTTTTTTATTTCTTTACTCTTCACCCATTCCAGCACATTCCCGTATTTTACCCCCCTCCGACGGCGAAAAATCTTTGGAAAACGTTGTGGGAAATAAAGAATTTGATTGTAACAAGCAATTTAGTTTTCATCAACAACAACGTTTCTTTCCTAATGGTCGCCTAGGAATCCAAAGAATCCCCGATCACCTCATACTGGCCAAATTTGAAAGAAGTTACTGACAACAAACTACAAACCCCATCCGGTCTTTTAGGAAAGAAACGTTGTTGCTAGTCGGCCATCCAATGCAAGCCATGGTTTGATTTGCTTGCTTACATAAATAATGACAGGACTCTCACTTAATCCTATCTTGCTCGAACTTGTCTCATTGAACCGGTTTTAGCGAGTTTAACCCTTGTCATGCTGAATAAAAATTCTGTTTAGAATTGCACCAAAATCAGAGGACTGAAATCGCTGGAAGCACTGGTTGCAGGTCAATAGTTCATTAAAAACTGATTCTATAGATAATTCTGGCTTGAAAGGGACAAGCAGGTGGTGTAGACTAAGATCTGACTGCACTTATGTGCAGGCTGATCTTTGTCTATACCTCCTGCCCAAACAGGAATATTCCGGGTCAAGCATGACATGGGTTAAATATAATATGATTTAATTACAATTTCTATTTCTAAACAAATACGCTTATTTCTTCTGAGCTTTTAATTTTGAAGAGGGATTTCAATTTCAATAGCTTTATGAAAGAGGTGGCTTAATAGAGGTGGCTTAATAGAGGTGGTCTCTCTTGAGCAAGGTTTACTGTGTCTTAAATTTAATTTTGTAATCAAAGTACCCGATTTTACTTGTAGAGGTCGAATAGGCCATTGATTTTTTTCTCCCTAAAAGCATATCTGATTTGCAGCGAGCAATAATGCCATATCTACTGGCTGTACATTACAACTCTGTGAAGCTTATAACTCTTGTCTTATCTTTTATCAAAATTGTATTCTCAAGTCAAAGGACTGAAGGCACTGAAAGGTCATTCTGGCTGATCAATATTTAGTTAATTAATCTTCTAGTTGAATCTGGCTTGAAACCTAAAAGAGGTGGTGTAAACTAAGATCAGACTGCACATATGTGCAGGCTGATCTTTGTCTCTACATCCTCCCAAAATGGAAATATTCCGGGTTCATGATGACAAGCGTTAAACATACATATTTTTCCAGGCTTGAAGATGGTTGCTCAGCTAGGAACGTACTGGAATCTACCTGTGTTATCCTGGTATCACACGGGTAACGAGTTTAACAGCGCCCAGAAGTACCCAACCCTCATCAGAATGATACCTCCCGTCCATATATTAAGTAAGTGGTAGTGACAGCTTTTGTTTTTCATGTATTTTACATAAATGTAAAATGAATATTCCCCCTCAAAAGGCAATGCGTTCATATTTTTCTTAGAAAAATTATTGTAATTCTTATTTTATGCTCATTATAGTTTAATTCTTAATTTCGTCTATCAAAACCGAACATTCTGGTGGCCAAAAAAAATTAATCATACCTCCATGAACAAAATTTTGAGCACGCAGCTATTTTGTCATCCTCACGAATGAGGGGAAATCGAGATCATCTTTTTCCTCTAAAAATGATATTAGATTAGTAGAACGTTCGCCGCCCTTGATACGATAAGATGCTATTTTTCGTATGATTCCGCTCGAAATAGTTCCATAAAAATGTATCAAAATTTGTAAAATATTTGGTTTATTGATTTACATGTATTCTATTCATTCATTTATTTTTCGCTGATGAAGAGAATAATTTTTGTTTTCATTGAGGTATGAAACGAAAAAACTAATCACTCTTAGGTATGAATCCGCTTCGCGAATTCATATACAGTGTGATTGGTTCTTTCGTTTCATACCTCCATGAAAACAAAAAAAACATTCTCTCTCTCCTTTTAACTAAAATGTTCACAACTTCTTGATGTCTTTGAGTTCATTGCAGGTGATGTTGTACAAATGTCCATGTTTCGGATGTTGGCATAATATGTACTAATTACCGGTATTTCAATTGTAGCTAAAGCCCTAGTTCATCTTCTAAAACAGCACAACTGGGGTCACGTGACAATGATGTATACGGGTAAAACCCCATGGGCACTACTTGAGGACCCGTTTAGGGAGAACGCTGCTACTGCTGGGATAGAAATACACGGCGTTTATAAAGTGACACAAAACATGTCCACTACAGCCTTGAAGCAAATGTTTGTACATATTCGACATGTAGCACAAGGTAGGGAGGTCTTATTTAAGAGATGAAGATATTTTACTTTCCTTTCATTTGGTGTGAAAATAAAAACTTGATCATTCATTGTGAAGTCGCGAAGAGAAAAATATGTGCCTTTTATCAAGGCGTGTGCCATAGAGAATCATTTTAGCATAAAATATGCCGTTTTTGTATTCAAATTGCTTTTTGCACAAGTATACAAAATTATAATTATAGACACAGATATTGAATGAAGGTATGAAACATTCTTTTACCCCATCAGAATGCAGTAATTTTGAGAAACGTAAACATATCCCGTATCATGATGGCCATTTTTTGACGTTGTTGCCGTCGACGCCATGTGACGTTGATGTAATTATAACCTGTTATATGTTTAAAATAATGTCCTCTGAAAAAGATTTTTATACCGAAACTTGCCGGGAATTAAAATTTAACCTAATAATAAATTTGAAGTTTATGCTCTATTTTTCATTATTATTGTGTAATTATGACAGGATACGACCTTGGAGACCGACGAAATAGACTTTTTCTAAAAAAATTGTCGATTGGATCATTGTGTGTTAAAAGAAGTATCTATATTGTATTTTAAACCGCAGAACTATGAAGCCTACAATTTGATTCAGCTCTTTTCTTTACTTCGATAAGTGGTAAGGTGATGAGAGGTGCGCTCAAATTCTATTTGGTTCATTTTTCAAAGTAAGGAGAAGCCTTTTTGGCTAAGTATTTAAAATTTTAAGGACAATAGTTTCATTCGGTTTGAAACGAAACTGGCAATCGCTTCAATTAGTCTTTTTGTGTTTAAGAAGTCATGGGGCACTCATGAAAAGTTTGACCTTTTCTAAACTGGAAAATTGCGCCTTATTGCAAGAAAATTAGGGAAAATATCGTCCTTAAATCTAACTATAAAAAAGAGCCTATGTGATTTAGCATTGTCCTTAAATACATTACCTATTCCGTTAAATTTTGTCTTTATTTCTACATATATAACGTGGCTTTATCACCTATTTCCGGTAAAGCTTTGTCCCTATATCTACATGTATAAAAAGGGTCTAAAACCTAATTTTTAAAAAAAAATCAGATTCCTTAAATCTACATGTATGAAGATACTCTATCACATACCGTTTTGCTGTAGGTTTACCAGGTAAGCCTCAAAGTGTAAACATACTGTCAAGGCCAGGGACCAAACTTAAAGCATGAAACAGCCTTAACAGATGCTATAAGCCTTTGTGTAACAATTCAAATAACATATGCGTGACAAGTAGACATTTAGTTGCCTGGAAATTCACACGGTACATTAAAATATACGTTAACCGTTTAAATAATCGTTGGTTTTATGGCTATATAGAGAGACTATAATGAAAACTCTGATCAGACTGTGCAGAAGCACAAGCCAAAATGAATCTATAGAATTATTGGCGATATCATGCACGGACTCCTATTCTTACTCAGCTGCAATATCTTATTTGAAGAGTTCAGAAAGGTTGCTCAACGTCTAATAAAGTACTTTAGAACTAATTCAATCCCACTTTCGAGCGTTAACCTTCATTCAGTCTTACGTTATTAAAAGATGCCGTCAGTTTTTAATGTAAATCAGAAGAATGTTACGCGTTGACAAATGGGGCCATTAAATGTCTGATAACTCGTGATATGAGTAAGTTATATATAACTCATACCCTTTCCTTCCGCTGAGATCTCACGCTTGTTTTGAACATGCAGAACAGGCACAGTAGGATCGGGTTAAAAAAGTATCAGGGGAAACAATAGCAGCGTGGTCTAAACGCCGTAATCGGGGCATAGCTATGGTGTACCATGTGGTTCAAAGTCCACTTTAAGTCTTGTGAGCATAAGGAACGCATGTCCGCGTAAATGATATAGGTATAATCATATTCGCTTTTATGTTGAAAGCACGCGTGTTATTTAACGCATGCACTCACGTAAGCTCCTCTACAGTGAGTGTGCACTTGTAATTTTACGCATACGCGCAAATTTAGGACTCTTGATTGCTCAGCATTTGAGTGCGCACGCCTAAATTTTGTTAGTACACCTGGTTTTCGGTCGCACGTGTTTATGTTAACGTGCAAAACCTTAATTGGGGCTATAGGCCCATATAGTGTGCCATACAATAGGTATAAAAGAGATACCCATGGTCATTAGTAAAAGTGCAGTAAAAAATTGTGTACTCGGGCATAAACTCGGCGTTTTTTGGCCAATCGTTGCTCATCCATCCATTGCCAATCAAGCAAAAGATATTACCTCAGAAGTTCCAAAAAGTATCGATCATGGTCAGAATGCGCGGATTGTGCAGGATGACCAGGTTGGATACATTTTAGTGTTCTTAGATTTTCTACTGAAGAAAAGTACATGTATTTACCAAATCCTTAGACTAACGCAAACGAGTAGCTTAATCATTCCACGAAAAAAAAAAAAAAAAAAAATCAGCAAGGTTGCAACATTTCACATTTTCATTACTGACTGACATCATTCGCTTTGAACACAGGCGAATACCCTTTTTAAGTTCGTAAGGTAGGGTGGTCTTTTAAAATCCGCTTGAAATATCAAAATAATATTTTGTTAAGACCTTTGAAATACTCGTATATCTACCTCCACACATATTTTACACCGGTCTACCCATGTCCGGAACGTCGCCCGGTACTCCACTTTTGGAAATGGTAGTTTCCAACGGGATTCAAACACAACCAAAAAAGGGGGCAGGTCAGGCCTGTATGGGGAATATTCTTGGACATCGAGTCAAATTTCGTATTTTCCTTTACCATAGTGCATTTATTGACCCGTGCGTTATTATAGAATAACTGGTGCCGTAGACACTTGTGCGTGGTCTGCTTTTCTAGTAGAATCAACATGTTTTATTATAACACTTTCTAGTGACAGAACTACCTCTCGCTTTGAAATCTGAAGGCTGGACCATTCGAATAAAAAAAGTGCATACAACATGCAGTTTGATGTTTTGCAACGTCTGTCGCCCTCAGATGAAGCCCATCTGTGGAAAATTTCGCTAAATAAGTTATTAACGTATTCTACGAGCCTCATAACCGCAATTTTTATATCGAATCATTAACACGTTTTTTTTTTTGTCTTTTTTTTGGGGGGGGGGGAGGGGGGTCCGAAACTCTCAGTTTTTAACATAGAAACTAGAAACGCCTTTTTTTCAACCCTCCTTTTTAAATTCCTGGTTTTCTTCTTTTTACACATTTTCCTTTTCTTTTCCACATTTTTCATGATGAATGATTTTTTAAAATCAACTTTGACTTGTCGTCTTCAAAACCTTTAAATTTGGACAGGCCTAGCATTGTGAAAAAAAGAAAAGGGTTTAAAGATAGAAAAAATATCCTTTTTGTTAGATTTTCTTTATCCAATACCGTTTTCTTGTAAGGGATTTTCAATAGTTCTGATTCGTGTCTTTTTGAAGTGATAATTTGGTTCTGTCTCACAAGCCGAGTGGTAAATGCGCTTGACTAGTGATCTATTGTCACGGGTTCGAGCCCTTCCGTCACCAGGCAAGACACCTAATAGCCAGTCGCAGTCTAACAAGCTGTAAAACCAGGCCGAACTTTAACCCTTTCCCGTCTTTTGAAATCTTAGACTGATCAAAATTCAAACGTTTTGCAAGCATTAGTTTAAAGCCGAATTTATTCCCAAAATAATCATACAGTAGGGTAGAAAATATTGTGGAAAAAGAAGAAATTGCTTGTCACAAGCAATTTCTTCTTTTTCCACAATGTTTTCTCAAGTATAAAAACATAGGAACGTTAAATCAGGTAGAGCTAAGTCACTGCCTCTCTATCTAAGTGACGTCGAACCATCTAGGTCGAGTGTTCGAGAGCGGCTTACGTTTTCTTCGCGATCATTCTGTAATAAGTTAGTAGAAACTATAAACAGATTAGTCTGTCGTTTTTACATGGTTTCTGTAATTTTGAACTAGTATGGAAAGCTCTTCCACGTAAAAGTTTGTAGAACTATTTTTCTTTTGAAAGGAAACATAAATGCTATTTGATATATGGTGTTCAAGATATTTCAACTTTATTACTTTATTTTCACGCATTCGTGAAAACACAATTTCTCCAATTTAAATTACGCTATATCAATTAATCGAATAACAAAATGCCGCTTTGTCTGTAGAGATATTTTCTTATATATATATAGACATGTAGTCAAACGGCTACAAAATATCGTAAGTACGACTTGAATAAAACTCCGGTTACTTTATTTTGGCCACCCTCTAACGATATTCATTTAATTTGATTCATTTTTCAAGACGACCTTTTCACTTAATGAAAACGACACCCAGGCGTGGAACGCCATCACGATGACAAAGGCCATGAACAATGTCCATAAAAACAACAGAACTCGCACAAAAATGATTCATCATTGCATATATACCTAATAAATAAAGTTAATAAATGGTAGATTTACACTAAAAGAACGTATTTGTTACCTAACTTGAAAATGCGGCATTTTTCTAATTTCCTGCTATTAATAGTTCGGCTTCATGCTTCGTAACTGAAAAATGAGCGGAAAGAAAACGAAAAATGAGGACACACTACCAGTCGACAAAGATATAGACTGGTCCAAATTGAAAGTTGTTGCTGACGACGAATATAAGTGTAATTGAATTAAAATGTGACTACCGTTTCGACTGAAATCATAGTAAGCAAAGGAGAAATTGCTTGTAACAAGCAATTTCTCATTTTCTCACAATGTTGTTTTGTCCCCATTATAATTCGTCGGGGGCATCAAATTTGTGCTCGACGACGGCACATAAATTATCCGACATTTGTCTCTCACCAGTGAGTGGATAATCGTAAACCTAAGTGGGATAGCAGCTGGAAGCTAGGAAAGAATGTAGTGGTTTGAGAGATACCAGGTATCCATTGTTAGGTGTTCCAGCCGCTACGATATGACTGAAATACTGTTCAAAGTGGCGTTAAACCCCATTCAATCAATCAATCAAATTTATGATAGTGGGGTAATGTGTTCAAAGTCTGTATAAAATATCAACACTAATAAAGGTCATGCATTGCGCGTAGTAAATTAGCAAACGAAAATGGAAAGTATTTTTATATTTTAAAAAAGTTGACTGACAGGAACGAACATATTTCGAGCAATGGAAAAATTGATTGTTAGGAGCAAAGTTCCCCCCCCCCCTTTTTTTGCACAGACCTTGTACTTCGTCAAGTCTAAATGTGTAGTTGAGCTATGAGTTAAAACAGGAAAGACCAGCGGTGATAATTAAAATGAATGAATTAAATCGAATGTCAAAACGAGTAGCCAAGTTATCAATCATAACAACGATATAATCATTATTTATGGAACGTTATTTTACCTCATATAAGTATCATTTCTTTTATCTCAATCCCACACAATAAAATTTTAGATCAGTCCAAATTCAAAGAAGTTGCAAGAGACAATCTTAAGACCGGACATTAGCTTTAAAGTCCGATATTAATGATAAGCATATTTGCTGGTTTTGCAACTTTAACCTCATTACTACAGCTTATCAAAGGTGCCAACAAGCCATTTTACTTACAAGTTACTGACTATAAATTCTACAAAATAACGCCGTTTGATTTACAAGAAGATGTAATACTGCCTGAGGTTAGTCAGTGTTTCAAGCGATCCGTCAATTTTAGAAGTAGAAAAATAATTCATGGATTAGCTTATTTAAAAATATGAATGTGGTTCAAGCAAAATTGCCTCTCCTTACGACGTGCCTTAACTTTTTTTACCAATGTGTTGTTACGAAATGGTATAAATACAAGAGAAGGGTTGCATAAACTTTTTTTTTTTCTGACATTGGAGACGTCTTTTTTTACATCCCTTCTGATATAACAGTTATATTTTTGTTTCGAGACAGTGACAAGACAATAACAATGAGCCTGAGTTTTTTTTATGATCCTTTGTTTTAACAATAGCGATACTTGTGAGCCTAATAACGTTATTATATTAGCACATACAAGACATTTCCAACCATTACACATGTGCGCCAAGTAAAGACTCAGATCAGCCTGTGCATCCGCACAGTCTGATCAGAGTCTTCACTCTGCGCTCTGTAGATAGATACTGACCCAAAGCTTCTTTAAACAATCAGTGCATGTTCTAATTGCCCCGAATGGCTGTCCATAGCGATACTTGTGAGCCTAATATCGTTATTATATGAGCACATACAAAACATTTCCAACCAATACACATGTGCGCCAAGTAAAGACTCAGATCAGCATGTGCATCCGCACAGTCTGATCAGAGTCTTCACTCTGCGCTCTGTAGATAGATACTGACCCAAAGCTTCTTTAAACAATCAGTGCATGTTCTAATTGCCCCGAATGGCTGTCCAGGGTGCTCAATATGTGCGAGTCATGCACATGCGAAATGGTTGGAAATGTCACGCATAGGCTCATATGTAAGAGAAACGCACTCGAATCAGGACTAAAATTATTTAAAGATTAGATTCCTTACACAGTAATGGTAGAATTTGGCGCAAATGTTAAAATATTTTAATCTCTATTCATATATGGGCTGAAAACATCGTTTTGATTGGTTGGCGACCAAAACGTTGTAGCTACAGCCTGAATAATAGTAATATAGTGATTGATCGTTTACTATAATTGTAAAAAAAAAAAAGACCTGTCCAAATTCAAAGGTTTTGTAGACAATAATTCTTAGTCGATTCTATTCAAAATATGATCATTTAATAGGGTAGAAACTATTATGGAAAAAGAAGAAATTGCTTGTTCCCCCAGTATTAATACACTTGGACGTAGAAAAGCAAGGATTGAACAGGGCTAAGACGCCAAATCGAAAAAAAAATATCCGTCTATTACAAATAGCTTTAGAATAATCAAATTTGGGAAAAAACGACAGAGTACATTTATGCATGCATGCAAACCCGTTTTTCAAATCGATACAAACAAAAATAAGTTTCTACGTATATCCGCGCATGCTCTTAGAACCTTGTAATCGACTATCTTTTTCAGTGTAATTACGAATCACCCGTTGATGTAGCGGATATAGACTGGGACCTATTCCTTTAAGCAATAATGAAATAAATCATGAAAAAAGTTTGATTTAAATCTGATTTTGTAGGAGAAGTTAACCATTTATACCTGTGTATATTCAACGTATGGTTATCGTGTTTTATTTAAACAAGATTTCTAAAACCAACTCCCGAAACCTGACTGTGTCGGCTTATAAAAACTAGCCTGTTCATCCGAACTAGCACTCTAGCGCTGAATATAATGACTTCGCTTGAAACTCCCACTCCCGCTGACTCCAACAGCAAGTTCCATATCGATATTAAACGGGTTTTTATTGTTTGTGTGTGTGTGTCTTTTTTGTGGGTGGGTGGGGATGGGGGGATTTATAGCCAGTAAAACCTAACAAAGAAGTAAAATGGCTGGTTGATGACCTAAATGTCGTAAAAAATGTAGCAACGACGTTTTAACTCGATTTTTAGTCTAAACTCGGTCAATGATGGACTTTAAATCTCAGTTCCAGTCTAAATGAATGATTTGATACGTCGATTGATTCTTTGATTGACAATCGCGATTCTTTAATCCTATCGTGTTGGTAAAACATTTAAACCTAAATTCAATGTCGTCTTTGGTGTGTGTTTTCTAGCTATAGTGATGGTCTGCCCTTTCGAAGATACTCGCCATTTCATGCTCTCTGCAGCCTCAGTTGGAATGACGAATGGAGACTATGCCTTCATTCACTTGGATCCGGAGGTAGGTACAAAAAGTAGATAACCGGAACTGAAACGGAGATGATTCGATGGATTTGTGCTAATAGATTGTGAATGTCAAAACAGAGTAAAGGCATTTGAGCGCATGCGTGACATTTCCAACCATTACACATGTGCGCCAAGTAAAGACTCAGATCAGCCTGTGCATCCGCACAGTCTGATCAGAGTCATCACTCTGCGCTCTGTAGATAGATACTGACCCAAAGCTTCTTTATACAATCAGTGGATGTTCTAATTGCCCCCGAATGGCTGTCCAGGATGCTCAATGTGTGCGAGTCACGCACATGCGAAACGTTTGGATATGTAATGCATAGGCTCATTTATAACAGTATGTCAGTCATCATCTGCCTTTGTCGACAATTGCTTGTGTGCACTCTAATTACAGCATATTTTATTAAACTTTTTTGAAACTTGGTAAGAATGTTGTTTCTATCGTATCTCCATCCGGTTAAGTTGAGTCAAAAACTAGGTCATTGTGTTAGTTCTTAGCAAAAAAATAATGTAGGCTCTAGAGACTTCCTTTTTGGCTAAATTGTCTTAAAACTTTTGTTCGTCCGAATGTTATCTCCTACAAATTCAATATTTGGTCACATGGGATAAAAAAAATGAGGTCACCATGTCATATCTTAGAAAAATAATGTTCGTACTTGGCCAGAATATTTGTCTACATGATAACCTGGATAATTTATTTTTTTTCGAGACGAATGGGGCCAAAAATCCCCCTTTTTTATTGCGATTTTTCATTGTTATTTTCATTTATCTATTTCATTATCAGTTTTATTATTATTATAAATTTCAGATCTACACGAGTACTGATCTCTCCACCAAGGTCCTATCTACCGGCAGCTGGCAGAGAGGCGATGTATATGACGCTCAGGCTAGGAGGGCTTACCAGTCAGTTATACAAGTAAGCTATACCCTTAACCCGTTCCCAGACAACAAAGTCTGAGACTGGTCCGAATAAAAGGTTGCAGACAACAAAACAAAGTAGATTTAAATGTAAAGATAAGGTCCTAATGATGTAGAAAACATTGTGAGAAAAAAAGAAATTGCTGTTACAAGCAATTTCTTCTTTTCTCACTATGTTTTCTATTGCTTTATTTCTTCGACGCGTAAAAATGCGAGGTTGCGTAGGAATGCTTTAACTAGTAAAGTAATTTAACTAGAGTTGACATATGCAACAGTGCTGCATGTGCGACAAGTTAAGATTCAGATCGGCCTGTGCATCCAAACTGTCTGATCAGTATCGTCACCTTGCATCCTGTAGATGGTTACGGAATCACCTGAACCACTGCATCCAGCTCTGACTATGTATTATTCCACTATTTGTATAAAGGCCCATATATGTTTTTTACCCTTTTTTTCCCAAGAAGACGATTAAGTAAATTTTTGATCGATAAAATTTGAAAATCGAAGAAAAGAATTTAGAGAAAGGAGGTCCTAAAAACGCCATTCCCTTTAAAGTCATATTCCTTATAGATTTTTAAGTAAACTGCTGCTTGTTTCAGTTGATGATAGATCCCATGACGGAGAGGGCCGGTCAACAAACGCTGGCACCTAGAAGCATGTTTACAGAATATGCGAGAATAGCCCAGGTCGAGAACCAGTTCAAACATGTGGAGTGGGAATTACCCCCGGCCTCAGTGGTGAGATGTATTCATTGTAAAAAATGTCACGATAACACCTTCATTTTTTTTTAAAAAAAATCACTTTCTCTCCCCCCCCCCCCCCTCACCCGAATCCCATTAGTTAAATATCAGCATACATATAGAATTTCGAGGTACATATATTTCAATCTAAATATGAATTGTCTAAGAAAAAACTAGATTTTAACACTTGCCATGCTGAGCCCGGAATATTTCGGTTTTGGCAGGAGATGTAGACCAAGATAAGACTGCACTTATGTGCAGGCTGATCTTAGTCTACACTTCCTGCTTGTACTTTTCCTGCCAGAGTTGCTTATGAAGTTGATTTCTGATAAAATATTGATTTTTGAACAACAAGTTCTATCAGTGCTTTCAGCCTTTTGATTTGACAGCAATTCAGCAAGGTAATTTATACAGAATGGCAAGGGTTAACATACACGTAGCTAAGCATGCTAATCTTATCTTTAACGCTCGACAAAAGACGAGATACAGCTTTCTTAAAATTGAATGAGTAGATTGACAATAAACCTTCAGTCGAATCTAGAAAGATTTGTATCGATTGACTGATATTTTGTATGGTTGTTTGAGTTGTTGTTGTAAACAGGGGATCAATTGAATCATTTCTCACATTATTACAAAACAAAAATCTTTTAAGTTGCAAAACAGCTGCAAAACATGCCTAGAAAATGAATTCCTGGATTATTTTTTTAGAATCCTAACCCTACATTACACTCTTAGAAGAGGAAGCCACGATAGACATTATACATGTTTACTTATAATATACAGGGTCAGTTTATTGAACTGAACTAAACATGTTCGTTATAAGTAAACTTGTATATTGTCTATCGTTTACAATACTAGCCTTGTACATTATAAGTAAACTTGTATATTGTCAATCGTGGCTAGTCAATATTATTTGAGCCCTTGAGAGCCAAATCCAACGATTTCACTTGTGCAGTACGTAAAGACTCAGATCAGCACGATAGCTACTGACTCATAGTATCTTGAACCCATTCCACATAATGACGCTTTTTGACGCCCAACAAGGAAAACATTGTGGACAACGAATAAATTGCTTGTAACAAGCAATTTCTTCATTGTATACATTTTTTCTGTCCCAAAATACAGCACTATTTTTATAATTTCATCATCTTGAAACTGTCGTCTGCAACTGATTTCATTTTTCATTGGCCTAAAAAGATTCTTGTAATAATGACTTTAACGATAAGCTGATATCTCTTCTCATGCTGAACAAATCATTTTTACACACTGTATAAAAAATAAAGGACTGACAACACTGCAGGACTGGTTGTTAACGTCAATACTTCATTTTAGAATTATTTTTTACAAAGAATGCTGTTTTACAAAGGACAAACAGGTCGTGCAGACTACGGTCAGAATGCACTTAAGTGCACGCTAATCTTTGTCTTTAAGTCATGTCTAGTTAGAAACATTTCGGGTACAGCATGCAGAGAGTAGCGTTTCGTGGTTGTCCACTTTGTTCAATATCTGTGTCGACGCACAAAAAATGTTAAAAATGTCACGTACACGCTTATTTTCATTTTACCAGCCTGACGTCTACTCGGCGTTCCTTTGTGATGCAGTTGTCGTGTGGGGTGCTCTAGTTCACACATTAAATAACCAAGGAAAAGACTATAGAGATGGAAAACTGGTGGCACAGTACATGAAGAGAGTTACTACAGAAGGTGGAGTAACCATTTAATATAGATTTTTAACACTATGGCGTTACGTCAGCTAATGTTCCATACTAACGTCACACCAGAAAATGAAGTCAATAAGCGAATTGGTAAAATACCGGCATGTATATTTCGAAAAGGAACTTATCTTTTTAACATACATTTAATTTTTTTTAGACACTTTGATTCATATTTATGAACCAGTATCACAACGCATAGATATACACTTCCCGGGAAAGAAACCTTTCTCTCTACCCCTCTCTCCTTTCATGCGCTCAATAACAAAGCAGTTGAAATCATTGTGGGAACATAAGTAATTGATTGAAACATTGTTTTCTCTCCTATTTTGATACTTCTCAAACTAAATATAATTTGAAATGTTGTCTGAAACTCCTTTGAACTTGGGTCAGTCTTAAATTTTGTCTACGGATCGATCTCTATGGGCGAAAAATATCATGTTCGGTTGTTGTACATCAATTGACAAATAGTTTTCTCGGTTAGTTAATGTTTAACCAATTATCAGAGGACAACAATTAAAACTAGTCCGAATTCAAAGTGAGTTGAAAAAATTGTAGAAACCATTGTGAGGAATGAAAATATTGCTTGTCATAATCAGATTCTTCTTTTTCCACAATATTTTCAAATACATGTACTATACTTAATAAACGGCTCAAAATGCGGAATTGTTTTGTAATGATTTAACCCTTTCCTATTTTTTTTTCAAAATTTTAGACATGTCAAAATTCAAAGGTTTTGCAGATGAAAATTTGAAGTGAATCTAATTTGAAAATTAACCATTCAGTAGGGTAGAAACTATTGTGGAAAAAGAAGAAATTGCTTGTTACCATCAATTTCTTCTTTTTTCCATAATATTTTCTCAAGTTCAAAATCACAGGGACGTAAAAACAATGGATTGTACGGGAAAGGGTTAAACAGTAAAATTCGATGACTATCTAACACCTGATTGTTAACATAAAGGCCCGCGCTAGCCGCCGTCATAGCGCAGTTGGTAGCGAGTCGGACTGTCAATCTACAGGTCCCGGGTTCGATCCCCGACGGCGGCACTCTTCCTTTCCGACTATTTGTCTCTCACCAATGGGTCGATAATCGTAGACCTATGTGGGATAGCAGCTGGAGGCTAGGAAAGGATGTAATGGTAGTACTGGTGTGAGAAATACCAGGAATCCATTGTTAGGTGCTCCAGCCGCCGCGATATGACTGAAAGATTGTTAAAAGCGGCGTAAAACCCCATTCAAACAAACAAACAAAATAAAGGCCCGCACTAAAGTTCGGTCATGAATTATGGGTCGCATGTACGCTTGTTGTTTGAGCCATATTTTGCGCTGTATAACAACAATATTCTATTTATAAATTGCAATGTATCACATTTTTAATATAATTACCTGCTACAAATTGTAATTTACACGTGGACAATATACTTTCTAGATAGAATTTATTTCAGTTACGAATTGCATTGTATGACTCGGACAATATCAAATTCATCTACAGAGTACAATTTATTACACAGGCAAATTAAATTCCAGCTACAAACCGAAAAGTATGGTATGGAATATATTAATTCTAGTTGGTTATATGTGACAAGGACGATATAAATTCTAGAGAAAATTGCATATTGGCCAATCGCGGCTGTCAATCAAAAACCAGTCGACCAGTGAAATTACTCATATAAACTAGAAATGAGTTTTGCTCTCCAACGTTGGCCGCCATCTATTGTAAAGCTTTTTTTGTTGGTTTTGCGACTTAAACGCCGTAACTACAGCTTATTCAAGCTTTAGTTACGACGTTTAGGTCGCCAATCAACTTTTCACATTTTTTGTTGCATCCTGCTTGCCATAAAATTTGCACAATAACGCCTTTAAAAAATCGAAGCGAGACTTTCTGTCGGAGTCAGTGAGCGTGGCCAGCTGAGTAAGTGGGTGGGGCCAGCGATTGGTCATTGCAATGTTCGATACAAATTGCAGGTGCGACAGGATATATTGCAATCAACAAGGACCTGGACCGCATAGGCGAAGTGTTTGTTCTTGATATGCAGGAAGACGGAAACTTCCGACCAGTTCAGCTCTTTGTCTTTAATAAAACAGGCGGGGCATCAATACAGGTTGGTGTCTTTTTTTGAAACCGAAATCTAATTTTTTGTTAGATGTTATTAGTTTCATTAAATAAGAGAGGCAAATTCCGTTCGTTACTAAGAAAAATGTGCACGCTACTTTATATATTTGCCAGTACAACATCACAAACCCTGTTTTAAATATATGTCTCTAACGCTGATATTTGCCAAGTTACATCAATGGAACAATGCTTTCAGTATAAAAAGATTGTAACAGAGCCTGGTCCGTTGGTTATATGGGATTCAACGCTATTTTCTGCAGTATTTCAGTTATATCGCAACGCCAGGCACTTCTGACCATTGTTTCATGTCGTTTCTCACGCAAGTACATCCACATTCTTCTCATCTTCTAAGTCACCAGTTGTTGTTGTTGTTGTTGTTGTTTTTTTGGGGGGTGGGGACAGAACCCGTTACAAGTAATAAATATAAAAGAGACAGTTTTCTCCGTACAGGTATAGACCAAACTAGAACTTTGATGAATACTTTAATTTTTTATAGGATATGAATTTACTGACTTTTAAGAAATGCTTTTAAAAAAGACCGGACGAGAATTTAGCATTTAAGTCTTTTGTTACTTATCAACTGTTGAGCAATGTATTACCGGTATTCAATGGTTATGATTTGTCTACCACTTGTCCAAATTGATAGAGGTTCCAGAAAACATTGAACATTGGATGCAATTCGAAGTGAAACCATACCATGTGGTAGAAAATATTGTGGGAAAAGGAGATATTACTTGATACAAGCAATTTCTTCTTTTCCCCACAATGTTTTCTCGTGTATAAAACCACCTTAATGTAAAATCCTGAGTTTGTGCAGGCAAGGCTTAACCCATTCCCACTCGATGACACTTTTAGTCGCCCTCAAGGAAAAAAGCTTTGGAAAAAATTGTTGGAAATGAAGAAATTGCTTGAGACAAGCAATTTCTTCAATTTCTACAATGTTTTCTATCGAGAAAGTTGAAAAAATCCAAAATTTCATAAACTTTAAATTGTCGTCTGCAACTTCTTTCAATTCGGGCCAGTCTTAAATTTAGCCGTCTGGTAATGGGTTAAAAAGCTACTGTCGTATGATGCTGTTTACTTACAGACAATGAATCCAGCATATCAGCGGTTTAATAACAGTTTATCTACAGTTCAAGGTCACAGGGGCTATCAAACAAGCACAATCATGAAACACCCACATGGTAAGAATATCATAGATCCTTAGACATAGACCTGTAATCGGGGATACCTATATGTGGTATCCCGGATTGATTTGAAAAAAATGATTATGTCCATAATTAACAAAGTAACAAATAATATGATGGGAAAACTTAGAGAAGAACTTCAGACATTAAAGAAAACAATCCGAACTTTATGTAACCATCCAGTAATTACAATGTTGTCATTTACCAACAGTCTTCTCCCTCCTGTAAATATGCATTCTAACGAAACGATAGTAGAAGAGGCTCCAGCACGTGCAGATGACTTAATTAAGGGATCAAAGTGTTTTCAAATGCTTTCAATCAGAGTGCGATTAGTTATAGAAGTAACTGGTATTTCGATTTCGATCCATTGCAAGAGATATCTTAAATGACTTTATATGACTTCATATAATTCGACAAATATGGTGTACATTGTTTTTCTTTCATTGTGTTGAAAAAGTGGGTAATTGTTAACTGACGATTTAAGAAAAAAATCTCGTTTTTTACCGATATTGAACATGAAAAGATCAGCGCCTAAAGAATGTCATTTAAAAAGGAAGCTAAAGCTCGGTTCTGAAGGATTCGTCCTAGCAACAGAAAAATAACATGCTCATGCTTTCTTTCTCTCACGCAAAAGCCGTTTTAAAATAATAAAAGCACAAGTTTTTCCGCAGAAAGTAACAGTTATTAAATACGAAAAAATGTCAAAAATATTCGTTGGGGAGTTTTATAGAATAAGAAGATATATTTTGAACCTTTCTTTTCCTCGCTAAAACCAAGTTGAATGTACTAAAAAAATAGTGCTACCATTTCAATTTCTTATTTCAGAATTATAATATACTTTTCAGTTACAGGGGTGGCGGATGTATTTCTTTCTTAATATAAAATGCATCCAGACAAATACATTTGTACGAGTCAAACTTGTTTTCACCAGTAAGATAAAACTTTCTATGAATAGAAGCATACAGAATGTTTCAATTATATTGTAGGGCATCCTGGGACTGATCCAATTGCAGCTGTTAATGGTGCGCCTAAAATCGAACCTATCACAGACACTTTAACAACTTCAACGAAAGCTACAGCAACAACAACAACATCTACCTCAACTTCCTCGACAACTATGTCCACAACCTCGCCTGACAGTGTATCTGCAATACAAGCGAGGCTCAAAGCTCTTGAAGCGGCAATAAAACTAAAAAACAAACAAATTACCGAGACCGCACACATGCAAAAAGCTACGAAACCAACTTCAAAACTCCCTGTCACTGCTATTCCAAATAGAAAAGTTGTGAGAAAAATTGATCCATTTTTAAATAATTTTGAAGTAAGATTAAAAATGAAACGAAGGATTTATGCCAAAGCAAAGAAATTCCTTGACCAAATCGGACAAACGGAAGATCCAAATGTGGCTGCATTTTTGCGAATCGCTCTTCGGAGGCTAAATGCTGATGAAGAATTGGTCCCAATAAAAAGACCAAGAAATCTGAGAAAGAAAGGAATAACAGCAGAAAAGAAAGTACGAATTAATAAAAACAAGAAACTTGTAAAACAAAATCAACAGAAAGTCAAAACGACTCCAGCAAACATGCTAGTAGAAACGACATCCCCAATTTCGGATATATTGACACCTTCGACTATACCAATACCAACTCATCCAACCACGCACAAACAGACAACTGCAACAACAGCAGCCCAGTATGCTACAGATGCGCCTACCGTAAGAACAAACCCATCGATAAAACAAACTGTTCAACGAATAACCACTGTTACCACACAACTACCTGTCAAGCCAACAAAACCTCCAACTAAACGTAAGGCAAAAAGGCCCACCAAAACAACAACACCTCCAACAATTCAAACAACAACTACAGAAATACCATTACAGACAACAGATGTCTTCACAACTACTACCTTCTTTGAAGAAACGACAACACCGCAACCTACAACACAGGCGCCAACTACAAAAAAGAGGATCTTCAAAAAGAAAAGTAGGAGATTTTTTAGGAAGAAAAAGAATCGAGCAAGAAAAGGGAAGAATATGAATAGGAGGGCCGAACCAAAGCTAAAACAGACGACCCCTCCGCCCCCACCACCGACAACAACAACAACAACAAAACCAACAACGCCTACCCCAACTACGCCAAAACCAACTACGCCAAAACCAACTACGCCAAAACCAACCACACCAAAACCAACGACCCCGGAACCCACTGATCCACCTGATCTTGGAGAAATGCTCGGATCTGAAACCATGATAATGTCAATTGTCAACAAAGTTACAAATAATATGATGGGAAAAGTTAAAGGAGAGCTACAAACATTAAAGAAAACAATCCAAACTATCAAGAAACAGAAAATGGAGACTACACCTCAGATAAATGTTCCATACGAGTCTGTCACTGAACCCCCCAAACTCGAAGTTGCACCCACGACAGTGCGTGTAGACCCCACAGATCCCACCACTGACCGTTCTACAGCAATTAATGAAAATACAACTTCTGAGGCTGAGATGAGACAAGCCTTAATTGAAGAGATAAAAGCAAATGTCTTAACAAAACTATCAGGGGTTTCTTGGTTAGGTAATAAGCCTAAATCTAACAAAATACAATCCGTTGTGAATGAACAAAAGGTCAATCAAACATTTACTTCGACGATTAGGCCTAGAACAACCACTGCAAAGGCAATGGTTGAAAAGGAGAAACCCCCGCAGATGGTTGGTAGCTGGAATTCAGTATTGCCTAAAGATTTGTCAGTGAAGTTATTTGCTATGCGAACTGCTCCAACCAAACGCGAAAGAATATCGAACGGAACACGACCAAATTCAATAAATAAATCACAAAGAACCTCCAGAAACAACCCTTTTCTAATAAAAGAAAAGGTAACAACAAAGACAATAGCTACAGAACGGCCCGCGCGCAAAGAAGATTTATTTAAAATTAAATCCAATATAATATCCGCTGTCAAATCGACTGATGCAGTTCCCATCATACACTCAGTTCAACCTAATGAAGTCAACATGGATAGTATAATAGCAAAAATAACAAATGCTGTCATTGGCGAGGTTAACAAGAAAATCGATGTAGACCTTGTAAAGCCTACCACAACAACAACAACCACGACAACGACACAAAAACCAGCCCTATCTTTGCGACACAAATTTGAAAGCACGGGCTCATCAAACCGTGAGATCCCGGTTTCTTCCGGCGACTTTGTCAAACAGATAAGTGAAGCTGTAATGATGAAACTCACTGGTGGTCTTGAAACAAACCCTAAACCTCCGCCCAAAACTACACAAGCGCCTTCGCTAATCATTAATACACAAAATAAAAACAGCGGTAATTTGGTTGATGCCATCGCTTCCAAAGTTTTCGGTAAAATGAATGCTAAGTTTGACTCTCTTTCCAAACGAGTACATAAGCTACAACAAGACACTGGTATAGCCTCTAGACAAGAGATGATGGAAGATATGGCCGCCGAGTCGTACGGGCGAGGGCCGCCATCAATGATGCAACCATTCGGTCCTATGCCAGGGATGCCAGGTATGCCCCCGATGGGAATGTTTGGAATGCCTTATGCTGTCCCAAACATGGGACCTAAACCAAATCTAAAAGAACAGTTTAATACAGGTGCTAGCGCTAACACCAAACAAGCAGACAATTCAAATACAGCTGCAACAAATTCTTCAAGTAGTGATACAAAACCAAAAACATTAACTGTTACTTTTGATCTAAAAAGCATGGGTAATATGCCAGGCATGGGTAATATGCCAGGCATGCCATTCATGAACCCCTGGATGAATATGGGTATGCAAAATCAACAACAAATGTGGGGACCCCCTAGACAAACTAAATCACCGTGGTGGGAGTGATTATTTTATGTTCGTGTTGGTTGCATATTAATCATAAAATACTCAGTTGAGGTCCGATGTATTATATAATATACATTACATCAAACTCGTAACACAGGACAGTTTGCATGATAATCAGTATAAATGATACAACACTTAGATGATTCAGCAAATAATTTGAAATGAAAAGGTGTTTATGGAATATTCGTTACATAAATTAGTGATACCTATAGCTGAGATTACAGGTACCGATTAACCCATTCCAACTCAATCCCTCCTTTTTACGCCCCTCAAGAAAAAAGTGCTTGAAAACATTGTGGAAAATGAAGAAATTGCTTGTATCAAGCAATTTCTTCATTATCCACAATGTTTTCTATCCAAAAAGACCAAAAAATTCAAAATTCCGTCAACTTGAAATTGTCGTCTGCAGCTTCTTTCAATTTGGACCAGTCTCAAATTTTGCTGTGTTGGAATGGGTTAAGGAGACGCAAGAGCGTAACATTTACTGTAGACGATCAACGTGTGTGTATATTATTTAAGTGGCATGATGATAATTCAATTGTTAGTTTCTTGCCGACTTGTTATATAATACCCGGTAAAGGTATAGACTATGTAGCCTTCTTACATATCAATATTATCATTTTCTCATATTTTTACCCTTTCTGCACTTTTGGTTAGGAAAACCGTGTTTCGTTCTCAGTGACATGCTCCTAGCTATTGATGGATTGCTGCCCATGACTATTGACTTCGGAAAGGAAGTTCGATTTAGATATTACGTGTTTTATCATTATTATAATAATTATTTTTCAAAAATTATTGTAAGTACCGCGAACGTATCGGGATCATCCTATCGGATCCTCTCAGATCGTATCTCATCTTGATGTCAAGGGTTAATCGTTGTAAAATTTTGGCAGTGGAATATATTTCCCTTGATTAACATAATTACCGGAACTATTGTGACCATCACGCAGCAGTTCGCAAGTCATCGCAGCAAATCGCGACAGGCCGTATTCAATCGTATTTCAAAATTGTGGTGATCGGGGTCTAAACAAATAGCGCGACCCTTTACGATATCTGATAATATGTTATGATCTATCCGGATCCGAGATTTTCTGATAAGCCGAATTGCCCAAGGCTTGGTGTGAATGACTTGCGAGAGGATAGGGCTAATAAGAGTAAGGCACGACTATTTAGGCACTTACGACGGACGCCTAAGATTTGATACGAGCTATCGCGACCTCATATATATTGGGGCAAATTATTTTGTTTCGTTGCTCCGTCTACAATAGAAGAGTTTCACCTATGTCATATATTTAGTAAATCTTAAAACTTTCTGAGGTGTTTCACCGAAAGGAAAAAAGGAAAAGGGCCTCGGTGGATAAGATCCTTCTAACCATCCACACGTCCGGCCATTTTCAATCGTATTGAATATTCAACAATAAGGTCACCGATCAACTGAATTGTATATAGTAGCGGTCTCATTTAGGCTCACTCGTGATCGAAATTACTCTAAACGTCCATCCAATAATTGTAACACATCGCAACAGAGAGCATCAGTCCTTGATGCTCTTATCAGAAGTCATCAGCACTAATCGTGTGGTTACAGATCGTGGACGCTTATCGTTGTGAACGCGTCAGATCGCAATAGAATCTCGAACATAGTCGTGATACTCGTATCAACAGAAATTGATCAATCGTGACCAAGTCGCATCTAAGCGTAAAAATCGTTTGAGGACGCATGGAGTCGTATCAACTTGTATCTAGATGTCCAGTTACAGCAATGTTACGCGATTTTCCCCGATTAGCTAATCGTGATGATCTTAATAGATCCCATGCAGCATAATTTTTAATAATTATATATAAATGCTTGGCTACGGACCTACATGTCTAAAATATACCTTGAAAAGTTGTAATAAAGACATTTAAGTCGCCAAACAAACAAAAATGCTGAACAAATGTCAAATTTCAAAAAATACTTTTGTTTGGTTAACGGTGGAAACCCGTCATTTGTGTGTGAAAAAGAAAAATACGGTAATTCAAGTTTGTTTTCAGTATACCTTTTGTCAACTTTTCAATTTTTGGAGAACATAGGCGGTCGGGTTTTACCTATACGTTTATTTGATCACTGTAATGCATATATATATCATAAAGTCAGCGGGTGAACAGAACATCGTAAATATTGCTTGGACACCTTTTGGTCGCCCACCGATGATGCATTAAATTTATTTTCGATTTTGAAAGAGATCGTTTTAAAAACCGCCTGGTTATCCCGAGGACAGATCATTTGTTATATCTATATATCAAGTGTTCAAGACTGTGAAGGGAGAGGATGACGGCAAGGTTATTTATATGAAATTATGAAAAGGATAGGGCTACTGAGAAAAGTATTAATTAAAATATTTTAAAAGATAGCGGTTGTGATGTATCTTTCATCATTTCTTGTCTACTGTAATACCCCTCTGATCTCAATTTCATAGGCTAATTTAAAGATTCAACTTTATCCTGTGACTGTTTCCCTAGCTATCCCCGTGGCCCATGACACAGATATTTCAATGCTGTTGGCTGAATTTTTCAAATTGTTTAAGTTACTGTCAAAAACGCTCCGGTTCGTCGTCGTTGCGTTACCGACGACTTTTTATGGAATCTGTGATAAAACTTGCGACACGTCGGCGACTGATTGGTGCATCGCCCGATTTAACAGCTTGGTTTTCCAAGATCGGCGATGCGTCGGCGAACTTTAACTCCAAGTTAAATTCTACCGGCTAGTCGGCGACGTCTTATAGAATTGTGGTAGTCGGTGTTACATCGGCCGATAATCTGACGGTAGGTTGATTGATTGATTAGGGTTTAACGCCACCTTTGACGGGCTCCAGTCGATTTTGTACACATTGGAGATATATTATTAATTCTTTTCTAACATTTTTGCTTCTTTTAGAAATCAGCGACTAGCCGTCGTCATCTCGCCGTCGTATCCGCGACTAGTCGTCGACATCTCGCCGGCATATCAGCGACTAGCCGTCGTCATCTCGCCGTCGTATCGGCGACTAGTCGTCGGCATTTCGCCTGCGTATCAGCGACTGGTAGTCGACATCTCGCCGGCGTATGAGCGACTAGTCGTCGACATGTCGCCGGCATATCAGCGACTGGTCGTAGACATCTCGCCGGCGTATCAGTGCCTATTCGTCGACATCTCGCCGTCGTATCGCCATCATGCTTTATTATATCGAGCACTCAATGGCCTCTCATCGCTTGCAAATAAAAGAGTTATCGGCTCGTCGGTGGTTTAATATGACTGCGAAGTTAGTATTTCCTCCTGAAATCAACGACGTCGGTCCGACGCTATTTTTTACTTTCGGCCAATGAAAAGTAGGAATCACTGACGTGTCGGCCTCGCCGATTTGAAGAGATTTTAGCTTACATTAAGGATGATATAGTATTGTATTAGGTGACATTCATTTAATACACGAGGATTGAAAATTGTAGTATACATGAGCCGTTGCAAGACATTTCAAACCAGTTCACCTATTTCCAAACAATCCCGCTTTTTACGCACTTCAAGAATAAAGTTTTTGAAAACATTGTGAAAATAATAATAATAATAATAATAAATGCTTGAGAAGAGCATTCTTTATTATCCACAATGTTTCCTACCCAAAAAAAAGACTATTTTTTCTAATTCCATCAACAAAAAGTTGTCGTCTAAAACTTCTTTCAATTTGAACTAGGCTGAAATTTTATCTTCTAATAAGTCGACCAATGACATCATTCATTTAGACCAAACTCCAACATTTACCGCCATTTTTGTTAAGCTTTTCTGTTGAATTAGTGACTTAAACATCGTAACTACAGCTTATCCAAGATGTAGTAACGACGTTTAGGTCGCCAACCAACAATTCTGCTTTTTATTAAATGCTACTGGCCAATATTTTTTTTTTTCAAACACAACGCCATTTGAAATCGGAGTGGAACTTCCTGTTGAGTTAATGGACGGGTCTAACGGAGTAAGTGGGCGGAGCCAGTGACTGGCCAATTGTGCCCGATAAAAGCTCAATCTTAATATTAAATCTGGACCCGGTGAAGATTTTTTTCGTGATGCTACGGCCCGTTAAACTAAAGACGCGTTTATGGTCCTTTCATAAGAAATCAATTCAGACTATTTTGTTGACACTGACGATTAAACTTTGCTTCGCCTCTTAATAAGATCCCTTTCTCTTTAACTCTTTCCTGTTTTACGAAATTTTAGACTTGCCCTATTTGAATTTCAATTTTACTTTTTTGATTTTTTTTCTCTCCTATAAGACAGAAAATACTGTGGGAAAAGAGAAAATTGCTTGTTACGAGCAATTTCTTCTTTTCCCGCAATGTTTTCTCAAGTATAAAATTGTGTTGACGTAAAAAGCAAGGATAGTACGGGAAAAGGTAAAGGAATTTAATAGATTTCGAACACTACAATATTTTTACAAAGGTGAAATCGAACACATTGAAGATTTCCAATGAAATGTACTGTACGTAATTAAGCCCGCCTGTAAAATCTACATATTATGAAACATGCGTGCTCTCAGCTTGGCCCGTCTGACGGAATGAGGGATAAGTGGCTGCGAATGTTTATTATTAACTCAGTATGTGACTTAATACTCCCGCAGGTGCTTTCAGTGTAATGAGAGCTTTAACAATACAAGGACATAGCTACTGACTTTGCTTTTCTAGAAAGGAGGAGATCGCGACACAAAATTGGTAGTATTACATCCAAGTTCAAGGGGAGATAACTCTTGAACCAAGGGGAATTAAGACTTCAAAATTGCGTCTTGAAAAACTTCAACATGTGGTTAATCTTTGTATAAAGTTTCAATGGTATTGAAGCAAAACCGAAGGAGGAGTTCGCGACACAAAATTGGTAGTGTTTTGTACGCAGACACGGACATACAGGCTGATTCCAGTATAGCCCCGAAAACGTTCGTTTTGCGCGGGTATAAAAATTACAAAAGTTTTGAGATTGATCCTGTAAAAAACACAAATATGACGTACAGTTTTTAAACTTTTATTTTCAACAACTCGTAAAAAACATCTACAAGTATAAATATCTTTGAAAATATCTATGAAAACAACGTATCTATGACCAACAAAACGAAAAAAAGAGAGGCTAGAAATGGCTTTTGATTAGGACTGTTTGTGATCACTACAGAAATTCGAAATGATTTCCCCCTTGAAGCATTTCTAGGGATTAGCAGAAATCCTTCTATCAAATAGTTCTATAATGCATCGTTGGACAATCAAAATGTCGTAAATACAGCTTCATTCAAGCTGTATTTACGACATTTAGGTCGCTTACCATCTAAAGGTTTTCTAGTACTTTCAAATCTTACCGCTAGTTTTCACGTTCTCTGTGTAATTTATATGGAAATATATATAAAATAATCTTGTATCAAATATTTTCACCTTTTTCAACATTTCTTTTACCAACATAATTATGACAATTACTTTTCTTTTTTCATTCATTCTTGAAAGCAGCCTGAACCTTCTTGTAATTTGTAATATGGGTCAAGCATTATAAAACGGTGCTATGAAAATTTTAAAATGAACAAATTTTGACAAAAAGACAAAAAATAAATAAAACGTGGTTAAATTCGCCTAGCCATACAGTATCCCTGGATTTGCCAGTACATTACTATGAGAGTCTACAGAGTGATTTACCATTACAAAAACAGGCGTGAAAGCTTCCAATTCTTTGACCACCAATGAAGCTGTGATCAATCCTATATCTCTATCATTCTTAAACATTCTTTAAATCTTTCCTGCCTAAAGAGTGCTTTTTTGATAGCAAAAAGTGTTATATATAAAATCTTTTCAGCAATCATACGAGAGTCTTGTAAAACTCTGATCACTTTTCAACAACTGACTGATAAGCAATGTCAATAAAAATCGATTTATGTTGGTTTAGCGACTTAAACGTTGTAATTACAGCTTGAAAAAGATGTAGTTACGATGTTAAGGTTGCCAACCAACTATTCTATTTTTTGTTGCATGCTAATTGCCATAAATTTTGCAAAATAATGTTGTATAAAATCGAAGCGGGATCCCAAATTCGAGTCAATGGGCGTGGCTGATTGACTTAGTAGGCAAGGCCAGCGATTGGTTAATCATCTCAAGTCAATGAGCGCGTGCGTGACATTTCCAACCATTACATATGTGCGCCAAGTAAAGACTCAGATCAGCCTGTTCATCCGCACAGTCTGATCAGAGTCTTCACTCTGCGCTCTGTAGATAGATACTGACCCAGAGCTTCTTTAAGTGAATATTCTAATTGCCCCGAATGGCTGTCCATGGTGTCAATGTGTGCGAGTCATGCACCTGCGAAATTGTTGGAAATGTCACACACAGGCTCAAATAATACCTGAATTGAACACTTAGAAGACTTAGTCATTATTGTGTAAAATATTTGACACATTACACACAGTTGTGCATTTTAATGCATTGAGGAAAGGTAACTATTGAAATCATTGTGAAAAAAGAAAAAAAATGCTTTTTACAAGCAATTTCTTCTTTTCTATCAACACTTTCTTCCCCTTTGGACATTTTATCAGTTAAATAAAATCTAAGTTGCAATCTTCAATTCCTTTTAATTCTGACCCGTCCATATTTTTTGTCTGGTAAAAAGGTAAATAGCCATACAATTCATTTTTGTCTTTAGTGCGGGAACAAAATGGCGTATTTAAAAAATAAATAATTGAAAAGAGTAGCAAAAAGTTATATAATTGTCAAAAACCTTAACCATGTAAAACATTTCAAAACTCTCATTTTATGTATCAACAACATTCACAACCCTATATCAGAACATTTAAAAAGAATGTTGACATTTTCTTTAACCTTTTACAAGACAACAGAATTTGGGATAAGCCCAAATAGAAAGAAGTAACAGATTACAAATTTAAGTTTTGTAACATTTTGAAAATATTTGTCTTTCTTGATAATAAATGATGTTGGAAATGAAGTAATTGCTTGTTATAAGTGTAATTTTCCTAATGTTGGTCTTGAGCAGCATAAAAAGTTGAGTTGTATTGGCATAATGTTTTCTTGAACATCCTACAGATTTCCTTGGCTGATCATCAATTGATAATTTCACTACAAGCAATTTCTTCATTTTCCACAATGTTTTCCAAAGCTTTTTTCTTGAAGGGCATAAAAAGGAGGGATTGTGTGGGAATAGGTTAAAATCATCAAGTTGGAAAGTAATTTTTGTGTAAAAATATGTGCTATCCTAAAAGTTCTTAATTTTGTCACTCTTTTTTTGCAATAATAAAATGCATTCTCCTTTGCTTTGTGCAAGATTGATTAGTTTCATTTAGATCTACAAAAGCTACATCTTTGTGAAAATATGTAAACATTTGAAAATCTGTCAATTCTAAGTTTTTGTCTGCAACTTCTTTGACTTCAGACAAATCTAAATTTTGTTGTCAGGTAATGGATAAAACAAACAGGATTCCACTAGCTTAATCATTATTATATTACATTTTTAAACCACAACCACATAATCCCCTAATTTGGTGCATCGAAGAAAAGGAGAATTAAAAAGCAACATGAGATTTAAGAAAAAAGAAATTGTAAAAAGCAATTTTCTCTCTTCTCTCAACAATTTGGCACTTATTTTTCACTTGATCTGTTACCACACAATCATGCATTTCTACACATCAAAGAAATATAACTTTGGAAAACATTGAATGAAACTAGATGGTTGTCCAAGGACAATTGCTGTAGAGCCCGCAAAGATTTGACCACCAACTTCTCTTTGACCATCAATCTCTCATAACAGAGAATAATTGTGCCAATTTATTTTCAAATGCATCCATAATTGTAGGAGAAATGCTCTGGACATTCACAACGTTAGTGTTTGACCTTGAGTTGTGACCTTGACATTAGAGATATCCCAAAAATTCTTTCAAATGGCACATCTACGCTTGATGGAAAAACTGTGACCTTGACATTAGACATATCCCAAAAATTCTAAAATTTAGTCATTTTTGAATGGGTTTAAACCATTTACACACAGTCCCTCCTTTTTATGCCCTTCAAGGAAAATTCTTTGGAAAACATTGTGGTCAAAGAAGAAATTGCTTGTATCAAGTAATTTCTTCAATATCCATAATGGTTTTTTTTACCCAAAAGACAAAAAATTTTAGAATTTCATCAACCTGAAATTATCATCTGCATCTTCTTGTAAATTCGACCAGAATAAAATTTTGTCATGTGGGAATGGGTTAACAACTCTTTGTATCTTTTACAACTTCCACAAATTTGGATAGGTCTAAATTTTTCTATCAACTAGAAACAAATGAAGAAAAGAATTTACATGTACATCTTTGACAGGGACACAAACATATACACTTAGAATTTATGTTCAAAACTGATGATGCTGGGCCACAGATTTGTTCATTCACTAACACTGAACCCTGGCTTGGCCAACATTCTTTCCAACATTTGACAACACATTGTGACATGCGTCATTTGTCTTTCACCAATGGTGGAATGATAAGCAGGGACAAGCAGCTGGTAGTTCAAATTGAATGTTGTGTTTTTTACTCGTGTGAGAAATCAAAGGAAACCATAGTTAAGTGCACAAGCCACTGCTATATAACTAAAATACTGTTTACAGCAGAGTTAAACCCTATTACATATCTAAAATGCTGATTAAGATGACTCCAAATTTATTGACTACAGGAATTCATATATACAGGTAATTTGTCATGGATATATTTGGCATATAAATATATAGGTATAACAATTTCATAATAACCTTTTCTTAATAAATACTTAAAAATATCTAATAACAAACATGCATGTAATTAACATTATTTTAACCCTTTCCTATTTTACTAAATTTTATTCTCGTCCAATTTGACAGAAGTTGCGGATGATGATTAAAATTGAGTGCAATTTGAAAAGAAACCAACCAATGGGGTAGAAAATATTGTGGGAAAAGGAGAAATTGCTTAATTATAAAATTACAGGGACATAAAACCTGGGATTGCACAGTAGGGGTTGATGGTGAAAAAGAGTGCCAAGTTTCAAGTGAATACCTTTAGTAGAACCAAGGCTATAGCAATATCTCGGGCATTCTCCAAAAACAGCTGAGCTAAAAATGAAGCTATTGCATACAGAGATACAAAAAGATTCTTTATTAAAATTAACCCATTCCAATTTTACAAAATTTTAGACTGGTGCAAATTGAAAGAAGCTGCAGACGATACCTTCAAGTTGGTGGAATTTAAATTTTCTTTGTCTTTTTGGAAAGAAAATATTGTGGATAATGAAGAAATTGCTTGATACAAGCAATTTCTTCATTATCCACAATGTTTTCCAAAGCTTTTTTCTTGAGGGGCGTAAATAGGAGGGCTTGTGTGGGAATGGGTTAAGGGTTTAAGTAAAAATATTCTCCATTTTGCAAGTTCTATCTTCTACTATTTTAAACCATTCCCACAATCCCACACAACCCCTCCTTTTAATGTCCCTCAAGAATAAAGCTTTGGAAAACACTGGAAAATGAAGAAATTCCTTGGACCAAGCCATTTCTTCATTATCCAATATACATTCTATCCAAAAAAAAAACAAAAAACTTTAAATTGTTGTCTGAAGCTTCTCTCAATTTGGACCAGTCTAATATTCTGTTGTGTGGGAATGGGTTGAATCAAATTACTCAGGTTCAAAAGCAATAATTTGAGCCAGTAATCAACAACACAGCTGTAACCCAGTACTACATTAACTCAAATTTAGATGTGCTAGAAGAATATAGGTTTGGAAAACATTGTTTCAAAAGGAGAAATTGCCTGAAAAGCAATCTCTCCTTTTCAAACAATGTTTTCAGTCCTGTATGGCACTTAACCTTTATTTCAAATTCACTTTAATTTGTCCTCTTCAAAGTTTTCCAATTTTGACCAGTCGAAAATATTGCCATCTATAATGGGTTAATCAGCATTCAAGCAGGCCAAATGTCTGGAATTCCAGACCAAAATACTCGGTTTGGTGTTGTTGACAAACAAATAGATACATTTTTGTGGGCATACTGAACATCCAAATTAGTAGAACTTGAATTTACTGTGGCAGTTCTTAATTTTTTTATAATGTTGAGAGGTTTATTTTACTGTCCTGTCTCATTAAATAAAGTCTTTTTTATTATATCACAAATAGTGAAACCAAATCTCTTTAATTAAATGTGTTATGGCAAATAAAATATTTCATCAAAAGGCAGGTTTCAATGAACTCATTAGCATAAATTAGAAACAGAATTAAAACTCACATAAAACTTATTTCTTTAACAATAGAATTTATAACAACTGTCTATAAATAGGATATAAGACCATATCTGATTTGGTATTAATTGTGGGTAAAAAGTAGCTGACCCTTTCTGAAACAATCTTCTTGGTATAATATTCAGGAAGAAATTAAATGTGTTAGTTAAACACCATTCCCTTGTCACAGCCTTTTTTCTGAAATGTCAAGTGATTCTTGATAGAAAATCTTGACCTTAAAACCAACTGATGCCTATCAACACAACGGAACTTTGTCCCAAACAACAGCCATATATCTTGCATGGTGTTTCAATAAAAGGAAAATGTTAAGATTGCATTAAGTTCACTTTGATAAGTGGCCTTGACCTTGATGGATGACCTTGACCTTACAACCAACTGATATCACAGCAGGGAGCCTATGTATCAAATATGAGTCATTTATCTTGAAAAGTATTTGAATACTAGCAAATTGTTAAGTTTTGCATTAAGTGTTCTGCTAAGAGAGGGACAGACAGACAGAAGTTGATAAATAATATGCCCCAAATCTTATCTATGTGGGGTTTCTCAGTTAATAGTGTGGGGGACCCTACTATTAGGGACAGAGTTCTTATTGTGGGAAATACAATCTTGTTGCCATTTAACCCATAACCACACAATGACGCTTTTTGACGCCCTAAAGAAATACATTCATGGAAAACTTTGTAGGAAACGAAGAAATTGCTTTTAGCAAGCAATTTCTCTATTGTCATAGTTTTTTACCCTATTTGGCACTTATTTTAATGCAATTTGAAATGTCACTTAAAACTTTTTTTCAATTTGGACCAATCTAAAAAAAATGTGTGGTAATGGGTTAAAGTACATGAAAATAGCAAATTATCACACGCTTTATTCACAAATCTGTGAAAACACTTTTACAATGTAAAAAGATAGAGGTCATTTGTTTTTGGCAAAGCCATATAAAGCAAAAACAATAAAAATAAACAAACAAAATTTAATGAAACTTGATCTCTGTCCTGAAAATCAAAGAAAGAGATACCAAAACACAACTTTTAAACTACATAATACCAGTAGTAAGTCTAAAACAACATTTGGCACAAAGATGAAATTTCTACTAAAACAACATTGTTACTTGTGTATATGATTCAGTAACATAAAGTATAAAATGATATATGAATAATACTACTCAAGTCTCAACAATACCATATTTAGAAGTTTTGATCTTTGCTATAGGTGTAAGGTAACAAAGCAACAGCCAACATGTTTGCATATTACAAAGAAATTCAACAATTATTAACCAATAACAAGATGACAAAAATTGATTGATACAAATTGAAAGGAGTTGCAGACAACATATCACAGTTTATGAAATGTATGATTTTTTCAACTCTCTGGGTTGAAAACATTGTGCAAAATGAAGAAATTGCTTGTTACAAGCAATATCTTCGGTATCCACAATGTTTTCTGCCCCAAAACAACATTTGTTTTTATATTACATCAAATAAAAATTGTCATCTGCAGCTTCTTTGAATTTGGACCAGTCTTAAATTGTGTTGTCTGTTAATGGGTTAACATTTGATTTCAGGTGGATGTATGGATATCAATAATACATCAAAAGACACACAGACATGATACTTTTTGGTTATGCAATGTTTCCACTACTACCATTGAGATATTTCTCTATGACATGAAAATGTGAACAAAGCTTGGGGATGAGTTTTTGGGTACTTCACATGTTCAATTTCTAAATGGCCAGCACCCACAACCCTGCAAAAGAAATATAAAATCTGTAAGTTTAACAACACCATATTTTTACAAAGAAGCTTCTTGATTAAATATCATAATCCAGCATAAAAATTTGGGTATAAGATGTGCAATTTATTTTAATTTAAGAAACATTTAAGTATAACATCATATGCAAAATCAACTGCCTTATTTGGCCTTATTTCAAAATTTTCAAAATAATTCAAGAGACGATTTATAGACAACAAAAGTTTATATCAAAATCAACAATTGTAATGGATACCAAGATATGATAAACATCTAAATATTTCTTTGGAAAAGAAGGAATCAAATGAATTGAAGATAATTTGATAAATGATACATTCATTTTACATAAATCTGATAGAAATAGAAATTGGCTGAAAAGATAATTAGGAAACAGTTGAACAAAGCATTTCCTTGCACTAAAATTACTTAGATATATGATACAATGTTCAGAAATCATGATAAACTGCATAATTCAGTCTATTACCAAACAAAAAATTTTAAACTGGCCAAATTCAAAGAAATTGCAGACGACAATTTTTTTGTCAATTAAATTTTGAAAATATTTTTCTTTCGGGATAGAAAACATTATGGTTAATAAAGAAACTGCTTGTAACAAGCAATTTCTTCATTTTCCACAATGTTTGCTTGAAGTTTCTTGGGGGCAGCGAGATTGTGTTGGAATTGGGTAAGCCAATATTGAAAACATGCAGAATATGAAATGTATCTAAAAATGAAATACATGTATCTCTATACAACAGAAATAATACTTTTTATATTATTACATGAAGGGTTTGGAATCCAGTCAATAAATACAATACGAGCTTACAGAGTTAGAATATATGGGATCCAATATTTATAGCTGAGATAAGCTGAGTCTAAATTTTGTAAGACAAGCATTAAATATAACCAAGGCATCACAAAATACATATTTAACAGTCCATTGAAAAAACAAATGTATCCTAAAGAGCCCCAAAGACACTCGAAAGAACCCCCAAATACCTTAGATATATCCTAAAAAGACGCCCAAAAGACCCCCAGAAAAGAATCACACGGGAGAAAAACAAAATTACACTTGGTCAATTGGTTCAGTAATTGGATACTTGGCCTATTCATTCATTCTTCTAACCCTTGTCATGCTGTACCCAGAATATTCCTATTTTGGCAGGAGGTATAGACAAAGATCAGCCAGCATATAGGGGCAGTCTAATTTTGGTCTTTACCTCCTGTTTGTCCCCTTTCAGTCAAAAGTGTTTGAGTAGTCAATTTTTCAATGAAATATTCAGCATGACAAGTGTTATTTAATCAACTTATCAACCAGTCATTCAATGTGATCAATCAATCCCATCAAACAAGGAACAAGCACAATGCAGTAATTTTTTTTCTCATATTTCCTAGCATGTTATTATTCTTATGGTCTTTTGGTTCTATTGGATGTCCTTACGTTTCACTTTGGGGTTTCCTTTGTGTCCTTTGCAGTTCTTTTGGTTTTCCCAATGAACACCCTATTTCATGTAACTTAGCACATGCACTAACCATCATTTAGAAACCCTGCTTCCAATCATGAGTTAACAGTTAAACCCATTTCCCATACAATCCAGCTTTTTAACCCCCCCCCCCCCCAAAGAAATAAAATCTTTAAAAAAGTTTGTGAACAAGGAAGAAATTGCTTTAAATAAGCCATTTCTTCATAAACTACTATATTTTCTACTCAAAAAGACAAGGTGTTTTTTTTTTAAATTCCTTCAATTATAAATTGTCAATTGCAACTTCTTTCAATTTGGACAAGTCTAAAAATAATTTGTATTGTATTGGGTTAACATTACAGCTTCTGGTATAGAGTTCAGCAAATCACATTAACCCATTACCAGACAACAAAATTTTACACTGGTCCAAATTAAAAAAAGTTGCAGACAACAATTTTGATTTATTTTCTTCAATTTGAAAATATTTAGGAAATGAGGAATCTGCTTTATACAAAGAATCTCTTGATTTTCCAAAATGTTTTCCAAAACCTTTGTTCCAGGTCTCATTAAAAAGTGGCATCGTGAGCAAATAGGTTAAAAGCAGAGCAGTTAAACAAAGCACACATTTTACTATACAGCTAACAACATAAGTAGTTTAAGAACATCCTAGGTTGCTCACATAAATTTGAAGCAGAAAAAGTAAGATTATATTAGATAAAATGTTTAACAAATGTAATGACAAAAACTTTGCCTCATTAGAAATAGCATTCTAAAATCTTCATAGTAACAATTGAATCTTAATATAGTAGAATTATGCTTGAAAATTAATTACTTAAAACTATTGCCACACAATCCCTCATTTCTGCGCTCCTGAAGAATTATGTAACAACAAGATGTGTTTGTGGAACACAATGACCCCGCAACATGACTAAAGTTTTACCTTGTTATGTGACCTTGCCCTTATCATATGACCTTGACCTTGACATGAGGAGATGTGTATTATGGAGATGTATCATCATGCCAAATGTTTTCTTCTCTAATCGACACTTATTTTTCAGAGAGATACAATTCAAAATATCATGACAAGCCAAATCCTGCTTTTTTATGCCAGTCAAGTAACAGGATTAGGAAAACAATGTGGAGAGAAGAAATTGCTTGTTACAACCAATTTCCTGATTTTCAAACCAATTTTCTACCTAGCAAGACAGAGCTATTATAAATTCTATCAACCTGATTCTTTCAATTTGGACCAGTCTAAAATTTTTGTCCTTTGGCAATCAGTTAAATAAGTATAAACCAGTCTGAGAATGGAACTTCTTTATGCTAAAGCTTATAAAATAGAACTGAACTCATTTTTTTCGCATAGTAATGAAACCAATTATTTAGCCAACCAGATTTCAGGAGTTTTAATAGATGAAACTAAAACAAAATCAGCAGCATGTACGATGAACACTGTGTTATCTCAAAAGCTTTAACCCAATACAAGATGACAAAAATTCAGACCAGTCCAAACTGAAAAAGTAGCAGACAACATTCTTAAGTACACTTAATTAAGAAATAAGTAGTAAATAGGGGTAGAAAACATTGTGAGAAAAGGAGAATTTATTGCTACAGGGTATCAAAAATAGGGATTGTGTGATAATATGTTAATAATGTACATTATACTTGGGTGAGATAAAAAGCTAAAACTCATTTTAAAAGCAAAGCTATATATAAGATAGTAAGCTCAACAAATACAATTCAGACAACAGTGTTTGTAGTCTATTTTGAGAGCCAAACTATTGTTAGTGCCTGATAACCCTATCCTGTTTTATGAAATTTTAGACTGGTCCAACTTGAGAGAGAGTGCAAACGACAATGAAAATTGGATGCAATTCGAAATGAAACGTTTCTATGTTTTGGAAAATATTGTGGGAAAAGGAGAAGTTGCTTGTTACAAGCAATTTCTCCTTTTCCAACAATGTTTTCTCAAGCATAAAGTCACAGTGACTCAAAATTCGGCATTTGTACAAGAAAGAGTTAAAATATAGACACTAACAATAATTTTGCACAAACCCCTCATTTTCTCTGATGCTTACCCAAGTCTTAAGCTGCTTAAGAGCTGTTTTAATGCTGCATACTTTCTGTGACTCAAGAGTTGTGTTCTAAAAGGTAAGTAATTTAACTATATCTGCTCAAGCTTCTAAATTAAATCTCAAAACAAGCACTGTACAAAGGTACCAACACTCAGCTGTTCAAGTTGGTAAAACTTCATAATAAAACAAGAGCACCACCTACGCCTGGCTATTGGGTGCTGGATAGTGGATAAAATGCATCTAGAGTTATCCCCCTTGATAGTATAGGTTGCTCTTTTGATAGTGAACAAGTATGCTAAGTTTAAAGTGAACCAGAGATATCAAAAAATGTCAACGTTTTTGTTTGGTTTAAACATATTTATTTTACATCCATTTGGAAACAAGTTCTTCCAACTTAGATTAATCCCTCTCTTTTTTTTTTCAACGTTTTCGCACGACAACAACAACAACAATGATACCAAAGCAATACCTCCAGTTTTCTCCGAAGAGCCGAGCTACAAGTTGGCATAATTCTTTCGAAAATGCACTTGGTTATCCCCATAGTGATACTAATTACTCTTTTGATGATGACATATATTCAGAGTTTCAACTAAATGTGTTCAGTAATACCAGAGATAGTACAAAATGACAAAGCTTTCGGATGACTCCAACATAGACCTTGACGTGGCTATAGCACTATCTCAGGTTGTCTCTTAAAACATCCAAGCTTAAAATCTGTAATTTTGCAAATTTCTCCGCAAGTCAGAAAAAAATTAACAATAATATCAGGTCAATTCACTAAGGCTTCTTTAGAGTGTCAACATTTTCAACTTTTACAGATGATCCCACAATATTAGTGGACATTATCAAGTAAACATGAATCTTTTAGCCAAATTTCATCAGGCTCCTTTTATACTGTTTCCCAACTGTTCTTCCCCAATTTCATTAGCAAAAATTCTTAATGACCTGACAAGCATCCTCTAAAGTTTTAAGAGAACATAATTTTTATTGTACTTATGTAGGCTTGATAATGCAAACAAGTAAATTGTATTAGGTAAAATTTATCAAGGCTAATTTTCTCATGTTCCAACAGATCTTCCCCCATTTAGAAAGTAGCGATACATATGACCCAATAAATGTGAGAACTCAAGAGAATCTCATAACAGATCCCTCAAAGTTTCTTAGAGAAGCCTACTTATAACCCTACCAACATCCTGTGGAAGTTTGGAAACATAGAATTAAACTAGCTCTTCAGACCTTTGATTAGTAGAGCTAACAAGTGCTCTGAATGCCAATGCCAATGCTCAGCTATTCAAGTGCTTGATAATGGACATCATTTCAAACGTCAAAAAAGCATAATTTGTTCACAAGAACACCACATTTGCATACCAACAATCAGCTGTTCAAGTGCTTGATAGTGGGTAAAATTTCTGAGCCAAAAAAGGGGCATACTTTGTTAAAAAATGCATTAAGAGTTATCCTCCTTGTTGGTATAGATAGCTCTTTTAATAGTGAGCATATACTCCAAGTTTCAAGTGAATGTGCTCAGTAAAACCAGAGATGTAACAAAATGTCAAAGTTTTTGCATGACAAAAATAATACAGAAGATGGCCTGACCAAAGCAATACCTTGGGCTATCTCGGAATACTGCTAAAATGCAATCCCCTGAAAAATGTTGGACACAAACAATCTTATTGATTTTATGATAAATCCAAAAAACTAAGTTTATTACAGCCATTGGGTTCTTAACCCATTAACAGACGACAGTATTTTAGACTAGTTCAAATACATAGAAGTTGCAGACGACACTTTTTAGTTGATGGAACTCAAAAATTCTTTGTCCTTTGGGTAGAAAACATTAGGATAATGAAGAAATTGCATGTAACAAGCACAATTTCTTCATTTTTAACAATGTTTTCCAAAGGTTTTATATTGAGAGGTGTTTAAAATCGTCAGTGTTTGGGAATGGGTTATAACTTATGTAATACAGTACAATTTATGCACAATTATAGTTTTCTGATTGAATAAAAGCTGGAAAATACAACAAGAGCACCGCCTACGGGTGCTTACGCTTGGCTATTGGGTACTGGATAAAAGCACAAAATGCATCTAGAGGCATCCCACTTGATAGTATAGGTTGCTCTTTTGATTGTGAACAAGTGTGCCAAGTTTCAAGTGAATGCCTTTAGTAATCACAAAATGTCAAAGTTTTCGTACAACGACGACAACAACAACGACAACGACGACACCAAGGCTATAGCAATACCTCAGGTTTTCTCCAAATACAGCCGAGCTAATAAAAATGCAATTATGAGGTGAAACATTTAATGGCAAAATGTAGTGAAAGCACTACATAATCATGAAAAAAATGGCACAAAGTCGATTGACAAATATGATATGAAAGTATGATTCATGATTAATTTGGTATAAAAAAATCTTTCAGTTATCTTACTAAAAAGTTTGGAATCTATTTAACAAAACACTATCTGCTAACAATGACAAAGGCAATGTTGTCTTCTAAAAATTATTTTCTTTATTTGCTTTCTAAATTAAGGTAGGATGAATATAGTAGCTATGTTGTTCCAATCCTATGTATTTTATATCTGAAAATAATTATACTACATTTCTATGTTTAAATACAGCATATTTGTCTGTGGCCAAAAACAAAGAGACCCTTCAAAATCCAGAATTACATGTGTTACCTCAATATCAATAGAATGCTTTATTAACCCATTCCCACACAATGACGCTTTTGGACCCCCCCCCCCATTAGAAGAACAGAGTTGTAGCAAGCAATTTCTTCTTTTCCCACAATTTCGTCTACCACATAGAATAGTTTAATTTCAAATTGCATAGAATTTTCATTGTCATCTGCAACATGTTTCAATTCGGTCAAGTCTAAAATTTTAAAAGACGGGAAAGGGTTAAGAGAAACCAACTGAAAAAAGACTATCACTGAAAATGATTAATACCCTCCCCCCTTCCATGACTTAATATCAAAGAAATATATTTGTCTCTGAAATGAAGTTTTTCTTTCAATGAAGGGTGATAACTCCCAGAAAAGTAAATGGACTGTAACCAAAATAAAGATTGCACATCTTTGGTTGATACCTGAAAGACAGCAATGTGAAATTTGTATCAAATCCTTTCAGTAGTTTACAAGAACAAAAATGGACAAGATTTTTAAACAAAGAACCATACCTTAAGGAAAAAATGAGTCAAACTTTAGCATAAAAAATCATGTACACATATTTTCTTGATAGTGAGTGCTTGCGTGCAATTTTAATCAAATCCAATCTGTAGTTTAGGGGTAAATTGGCCAAGCTGACTGTGTTTTGTTTTACAATAAGAAACCTTGTATTTCTTTATGAAAGAGGTTGGATAGATAAGTGCTCTCACTTCAACATCAAATATTTGATTCATCACTCAAAAAAAAGACTGTTTGGGAGGGGTAATAAAGAATCAACACTTGTCAGACAGCACAGGCTGACCAAAAACAAAACTTTAGGCATTTTGCACTTTTTCTACACAAATGAGCGCATGCATGACATTTCAAACCAATACACATGTGCGCCAGCCTGTGCATCTGCATAGTCTGATCAGAGTCTTCACTCTGCGCTCTGTAGATAGATACTGACCCAAAGCTTCTTTAAAACAATCAGTGAATATTCTAATTGCCCCAAATGGCTGTCCAGGGTGCTCAATGTGTGCGAGTCATGCACATGCAAAATGGTTGGAAATGTCACACATAGGCTCATATGATCTTTCTGCCTAAACATATATTAATTTTCAAAACACAACCTCTGATTGACCTTTGTTAGATCAAATCTCTTTCTTAAAATATTTGTTTGAAACAATTCTCTTGACGGGCTCTTTTGCTTAATAGCTCACATATAAAGTTAGGCACAAAAACAACATCGTTACTTTATCACAAGATTATAATTAAAGTATAACAGATTAAACTGGACATTGTTGAAAGCGGGCTAATACCCCCCAACAGCACTTGTCCATGTACAAGTGCTATCCCCAAAAGGGCCACAAGAAAAAACAGACTTTTTAATTAAAGGGCCATAACTCAGTCAAAAATCAATGGACCATAGCCAAAATAGGATATGCTCATGTCTGACTTATACCTAGTCTTTCTGTGAAATTTGAATCAAATCCGTCCAATGGTTGCTGAGAAATTAAGCAGACACCAAAGGGCCATAACTCCGTCAAAAATCAATGGACCGTAACCAAAATGGAACATGCACATCTCTGCTTGATACTGATTATATCAGTGAAGTTTGAATCAAATCCGTCCAATGGTTGTTGAGAAATTGAGCGGACACGAAAAAAGCTACAGACAGACGGACCAACGGACTGACCGACCGACAAGCTGACTCCTATATACACCCCCAAATATATTTTGGGGGTTATAAAAATGTAGAATTCTCTTAAATATCTTATCACATTTTATTTGTTTTGTAAAAATAACATAAAAAATTCTCAAACAATTTCTTTCTCATTCAAAACTCAGTTTTGGAGCCTGGGCAGTACATTTGCTGCTGATTTTACCCTTCGTATCAGCAGCTTTGTTTGATTGGTTGATTCAGCATTTTGCTGATCACCAGCATTTAAAGTTGTCTGGTTCCCTTCATTAATCTGTATAATATCTTCAGTTAAGAGATCATTCTTAGGGTATATAAAACCTTCTGTGTGTATATTGATAACATCACTGGATGATGCAGCTTTCACAAGTTTTGATTTAGACTGGATTGATATTTTACTAGGTGTGTAGTTTGTTTTTGAGGATGGAGAAGGAACATTACTGGTTGTACTTGAACTGTTATTGTTTGCTACTATAGGTGTTTCATAAAGTGTGTTAGCTGGTATGTGCTTCAGTACAGAGCTAGAAGAAAGTTGTGTTGGTAAAATAGCATTCTTATTGAAGTTAAACTTGTCAAATTGGCAAGAGTTTGTTGACGAGTAAAGACTTGAGACAACGCTTTCTGTTCCTGAACAAGGTCGACTCAGTAACCCTGAATTGACACTAGAGGTAGATAAATCTGTGCTTGACTGTTTACCCCGAGAACCAAGGGAACATGAAGGTTGATTGAGAATGGATCTTATTGATCCACGACTCAAACATCTGTAGTGCTCCTTATTTGCTTCCAATCCTGGTTCTGAAGGATCTGGCTCCTTTGTCTCCATCGGGAAGGTTCCAATGTCAGGTTGGATCACTTCAATTCTTTCCCTTTTCAACTTTTCATAATTATTCAAAACTGTCTTCAAGTATTCATTATAATCACCTTCCACTCTTGTGCCGTTTGAACCAGATCGACTCAGCTTGATTGATGTAAAGAACTTTTCAGCCTCTATATTGTTTTCATCATATTTAAATTTGTTATAGAAAAATTGTTCTTCATCTGACATAGAAATGTCTTCATCATCTGACCCACACCCAGTGCTCATAAATAACCCTTTACCAGAATTACCTCCCTTTTTCCCTTTCTTTCTCACCTTATTATGTCCCCCTGCCACTCCAATCCTTCTCCCTCTCTTCAGTCTGCGTAAATAAGCTATTGGTGCTTTATATTTGGCATGGTCTAAATTAAGCCCATTCATATGGGCTATTTGTCGAAGGCTCTTTTTATACTTATCTTGATTTCTCATAAATGCCGGCAGCTGTATACAATCTGTCCTTGCAAGTTTTTTTACCCGTTGAATTTCGTCATAACAGATTTTTCCGCTCATTAGAACCTTGAAGTCAATATTGTCTATATTTCGAAGAATTTCTACTGCACCTGTTGAACAAAATACAGAAGATAATCAGGTTAACAGAGAAAGAGAGGGTTTTTTTCTTATAATGTTCTCTTAATACTATAATCTAATGATAAAATCATAGATTAGTCTGAATTGATTGTCATTGAAAATACATTATTTTCCATGGAAATAAATTAAAAAGTAAAAAAGATTAATTTAACCCAGTACCACACAAGAAAAATTAGGACTGATCCAAATTGAAACGAGTTGCCAACAACATTTTAAAGTTTATGATTAAATTATAGATTTTTTCAACTTTCTGCATAGAAAACATTGTGTAAAATGAAGAAATTGCTTGTCACAAGCAATTTCTTCATTTTACACAATGTTATTCAGTTGATTTTTTTGAGGGGCATTCAAAAGCGTCACCTTGTGGTAATGGGTTAAGGCAAAAGAACAACAGACTGAAGGTGTATGAAACTAGGCCTGGTTCCTATCAAATGATTGAAATCACATTCAAAAAACTAGCCCAAATCTTTACTAGACTAGAAATGTGTAACAGACAAAGATACCACCCCCTTAACCCTTTCCTGTTCAATCCCTGGTTTTTACGTCCCTGAGATTTTATAATTGAGAAAACAATGTAGAAAAAGAAGAAATTGCTTGTCACAAGCAATTTCTTCTTTTCCCACAATATTTTCTACCCTACTGAATGTTTATTTTTAAAATTAAGTCCTCTTTGAATTTTTGTCAGTAAAACCTTAGAATTTGGACATGTCTAAAAAAAATTTGTCAAATAGGAAATGGTTGAGTGCTTGTCATAAGACCTTCAGTTTGGAATTTGGTCTTTGGAGTATCCAACAAAACTTCACCCATGGCAAAAGTACTCATCAAGAGGACATATATATATATATATACCATCAGTTCCAAAATGAAGCTTTTTCAGTCAAAATATCTGTATAATCCAAGTTGCTCATGTTCATGACAATATCAACTCTTTCAAAATAGTATATCATTTTTATATCTAAGAAAAAAAAGACACACATACCCAGAAACTGGTTTCTGGTATTTTTTTGTTTTACAATCATGTTTAACCCTTTCCTGTACAATCCCCTCTGATTTTCATTTTACATCCCCATGATTTAAAACTTGAGAAAACATAGTGGGAAAAGAAGGAATTGCTTGTAACAAGCAAATTTTTCCTTTCCCACAATGTTTTCAACACTAATAGATAGTAAAATAAACTTCACTTTAAATTATTGTCTGCAACCTCTTTCAAGTTAGACAAGTTTAAAATTTCCTAAAACAGAAAAGGGTTAAAAAAAAATGTGGCATTTTGAAGAGTAAAAAAAACATGTACCTTCAAAATAACATTGATCTTTTCCATATCCCCCTATATCATTTGGGTTAAGTAGACCCCGTTTGACTCGCACACAATGGCGCCAGCGCCATTCTGGATTTTGGACATAAATTGTGAGGTGATCAAATAGCTGTTTAAAAGTCATTTCTGTGGCTTTACAGGCTATATCTGAAATATATGTTGAAAGCAAGTCCCCATGATGAAACACTGCATAACAGTAAATTTAAAAGATGGTTAACATTTCTGCATGTGAATTAAAAAAGCATTTATTACATTCTTTTAGTATTAACCCTTTCCTGTTCAATCCCTGGTTTTTACATCCTTGTGATTTTATAATTGAGAAAACATTTTTAAAAAAGGAGAAATTGCTTGTGACAATTTCTTCTTTCTCCACAATATTTTCTTCCCTACTGAAAGGTTATTGTTCAAACTAAATCCACCTTTAGTTTTCCTCTGCAAAATCTTTGAATTTGGACAGGTCTTAAATTTTGAAAAACACTAAAGGGTTGATCTAAATTTGCAAATGTTTCAGCACAAGAAATATCTTAAAAATCAAGAATTCATACAATGTCAAATTTTCTAGTCGAGGATACATCCACATGATACAGTAGTCCATTCAAATGACCATGTACATCACAATAAATAGAAAGAAAAAATTGGTTGTTACCTGATTAGACAAACATATTTATGGTAGCTGTTTGCTGTAGAAAATAAGGACTAAGTTTTTAAGAAGTGTTTCAGCAGTATAGATTAAGATACTCACAGTAGAGTAGAGCAGGACCCCAAAGGTAGCGTACTTTAGCATTTAGTATGGTATTTATTGCTGCTAAACCTTCTTCTGTGCGTAGTTGTTCCAGACCTGAGAGCCCACGTATTCCAAATCGGCTTCGTTCTGCAAACCATGGCTGCAATCCATCATTATAAGAACGAAACTAACAGTAGTTAAGAATTTTTAATAATCTAAAGTTTAGGGGACATCAATCAGTTATTTACCATTAATTTAAGGAACAATATAAATTAATTGTATTATCTCCTTTACTCAAAGTTCTTATTTGGGCATGTGTAAGTCCATTGTTGAAAGATAAATAACCCATGTTCAGATTATTTTTGTGAAATGCTAGGGAGAATTTTTTGTCCAGCCAAGGGGTCCCTTTCATAAACCTAGGTTAAGCAGCACTTCTTAACCCATTACTAGATAGAAAATGTAAGACTGGTCACAATTCAAAGGTGTTGCAGACGACAATTTAAAGTTCATGAAATTTTAGATTTTTTTCAACTTTCTGGAAAGAAAACATCATTGTAAGCAATTTCTTCATTTTACACAATGCTTTCTCAATTGTTTTCCTTGAGGGGCGTCAAAAAGCGTCATTGTGTTGGAAAGGGTTAAATGATATAAAAATTAGGCGAGACTTACCTGTAAGTTGAAGTATAATTTAACTCTACGAGTTCTCTATGATGTAATGTGCACTGAAATGAGATTAACTCACGCCCAGTGTATGCACATCAGTCTTCAACATAGTTTGCTAGCCTAATGTATGATGTCTTCAAAGCTTCGCACAACCACGTTTATGCAGAAACAGAAGCAAACAGATGATATGAACGCACTGGTTGGGAGTTTTTCTCATTTTAGACAAAATTAAATTCTACTGAACAAAACAGAATCTGGTTTGGCTCATATGTATCTCAATCACATATTGATCCTTGTGTTTATAGCAATATGCCTAAATGGTTACATTTCTTTGCTGTAAAATCAGAACATAATATGGGAAAAGATGCAAATGCTTATTTTTCTACCATTATTTCATTTCAAACAATATTTCTGGAGTAGTCTTTGTTGAATACAGAAATTTTCAATTAAGAGATGTGAAGAGGATTTTTTGTTTTCATGGAGGTATGAACCAAAAAACCCTAATCACACTGTATGAATACGCGACGCGGATTCATACAGTGTGTGATTAGGTTTTTCGGTTCATACCTCCATGAAAACTTTATGGGACTATTTTGTGCGGAAGCATACAAAATAGCTGCGTGCTCAAAATTTTGTTCATGGAGTTATGAATAATTTTTTCGACCAATTGGAACGCCCAATTTTGATAGACGAAACTAAATATCAAATTATTAGAGAAAGGATACAAAATGAGTTCCAATTTCATGATCTGCCAGACAGTACATGCCCTTCTCTCGTAAAAAGTTGTTGTCTTTTGAGTCTTTGATCCACATGGAGTATTTTCTTGCCTCTGGTCGTTTGTATTTTACATGAGGGCCTTGCCACATCATACGACCACTGAAATTATTCAACAAGATTTACAGTGTAAAAGTCAAATCCTTTCGTTATCTGCTACAAAGTAATCTTGCTCATGACACAATTCTTCATTCTTTTTATACAAAACGGGAAAAATAATACATGTAACTTGAAAGTTTGTCTTAACTTAGCTTTTCTTTAGTTTGTTAAGAAAACATAAATTCAATTAACCAATTCCCACACAATGACGCCTTTTGACACCCATCACCGAGAAAAGTTATTGTGAAAACATTGTATAAAAATGAAGAATTTGCTTACATCAAGCAATTTCTTCATTTTTCACAATTTTTTCTGATGAGTAAGTTGAAAAAATAAAACTTCATAAATTTTGTATTGTTGTCTGCAACTCCTTTCAATTTGGACCAGTCTAAAAAAAATTTATGTGGTAATGGGTTAAAGATCTACCATTACTTTGAGGTCTTCAAGGTCTTTACTTGAGTATTTTTTCAACAAGAGGGCAGTTTGCTCTAGTATACTAATCTGAGATGAAGAATCTATCTTTCAATGATCCGTGTTCATGTTACATTAAGGACTATGAAATAAAGTCAGTCAAAATCAATCTAAATCATATACAGAGTTGACCTCTACTCTTGCTTTGCCCCTGGGGATCTATTAGTCAAGATTAAGTAATATTTACAGCTTTCCATTACCCAATTCTTAACCCTTTCCTGCACAATCACTTGTTTTTACATCCTATTGATTTTATACTTAAGAAAATATTGTGGGAAAAGAAGAAATTGCTTGTAACAAGCAATTTCTTCTTTTCCCACAATATTTTCGACCCTATAGCTTGGTTGCTTTTCAAATTACATTCACTTTTATATGTCGTCTGCAACTTCTTTCAATTTGGACTGGTGTAAAATTTTTGAAAACAGGAAAGGGTTAATGACATAATTATATCAGAGATCTAGGCCATCTAGGTCATTAGTAGAATGATCTTATAGTTTGTTGTTTTTGGGTTTTTTTTAGTATTTTTTTTTTCACCTCTTTTCTCTGAACCATGGCAACCAAAATAATTTTGGATTTGAATTCTTTAGTGATTTTGAAATAAGACCCCCTTTAGAAAATTCCTGCCAAGTTTGGTCCAAGTTCATCCTTTAGTTAGGGAGAAATTTCAATAAAAGATTTTTTTCATTATTTCTGTATAGGCCTGCCCCCTGGTCTAGGTCAATTCAGACCTGAGGGTAATGACTTTATATTTGCTCAATATTTGAAAGAGACCAATGCATTGATTCTCCATGCAAAATAATAAGTCTCTCAGTATACTGGGTCAGAGGGAGATAATATTCAAAGTGTTTTTTATCATTATTTTTATTATTTTACTTTTGTTGCTAAGGCAACCAGGGATTTCAATGAATTTCATTACTTTCTACTATTTTGATAGAGGGCCACCCAAAGATCATTACTGTCCCATTTGGTTGAGTTTGGCTTAGTGTTCTAATTTTTGACAATTTTTCAGAAATTTGAAGATTCAGTTTCCATACCTTTTTCAACATAACAGCATTTTTGCTTTTCTCATTGTATTATACAAATACAAAGCCTTATATCATGAGTCAAATGCTACTTCTTTGAAAAAGGAAAAGTCTATAACTGTGTTATTGTAGTAATGATTTAATACCTGCAGGGGAGATCAGTACACCAAATGATGCTCATAGCCCCATCCAAATGGTTCTCTTTCAAATAGTCCACAATAATGTCAGTAGCTTCTTCCTTCGAGATCTTCTCACCATACATTTCTGTATAGTAATTTTCGGCATCCCCATATTGTTCCTTTACCATCTTCAATATGTGCAAGGCCTCTCCAAGGTAGTCAAAGCGAATTTCAGACCGAGGTTTGGAATATATTTCTTCTAACTCATCCGCAGTGCCTCTGTGTGTGAATTCTGGAGTTTTTCCAGAAGTGAGGAATTTTTGTTTTTGTTCTTCGATGTTGGTAGGACATATTGCGCCAGCAAAACTGTCCTTGTTGATGGTTTTAATGACGCTAGAGGTGGTCTTGGACCTTCCTCTCCAATGGCGTACCTTTTTCGTCATGACAATGCTACTATCTTTATTACATTCCTTTCTTCATCCATGACCTGTTAAAGGGCAGCTAAGAGCAACCTAGAATGAGAGAAATAATTAATCTCAAACTCTCACTGAGACAGATTTATACCTAGTATCATTATCTTTGAAAGTTCAAAGTTCTCTTCAAATGGTATTGTCATCATGATTTTATCCCTTTCCTGTCTTGCAAAATTTTAGACCTGTCCAAATTCTAAGGATTTGCAGACGAAAATTCAAAGTGGATTTAATGAAAAAAATAATAATAATAATATCTCAGTAGGGTAGAAAATATTGTTACAAGCAATTTCGTCTTTTTCTACAATGTTGTCTCAGTTATAAACTTACAGGTACGTAAAAACTAGGGATTGAACAGGAAATAGTTAAGTGTTTTGACTTCCAGATGTGTCCTTTAGGTGAAGAAAAATATGTCATTTGACTTACAGCCACACATTTGACCTTGGGAATAGAAAAGATGGTATGAGAACTCAACATGTAAAAAATCAATTTTGCCACTTCAATTTCAGCTGTGACCTTTACCCCAAGCAGATCCAAACAAACATTCTGCATGACACTAGTACTTGGGGTATAACTGTGCCAAGTAATTTTGATATCCATCAAATAATATAGTACAGGATAAGGTTAAATTTTGTCACTTCACCATAAGCTATGACCTTGACCGTGGGCAAAGTCAAACAAACATTTTGAATGACACTTGTACTCAAGCTATTTGAAATCCATCTATAAATGTTGAAGTTATGCTCTAAATACAAATGGGACACACACATGTCCCCTGCACCCACTCACCCAGACAGAGGTAACTGCCACTATATGGTTGGAGCATTTAAAAAGGACATGAGATTCTGCTAAAGGCAGGAGGGATACAACATAAAACCATATACATGTTATGGAAAATGAAGAAATTGCTTGTCACAAGCAATTTCTTCATTTTACACAATGTTTTCTCAATTGCTTTTCTTGAGAGACGTCCAAAAGCTTCAATGTGTGGGAATGGGTTAACCCTTTCGTGTTTTATGAAATATTAGACAATCTAAAGTAAGATTTATTAACAAGAGGACAATGATGGTCCTATATCGCTTCCCTGAGTATGATGGCTCAAGGCTTTATGGGATAATATACAAAATATCAAAGCCCAACACCTAATCCTTTTGGAGAAGAAGATTTTTTAAAGATTTTCTCCTTTAATCCTAAGTATACTGAAGATCGAACCATATTGAGCTTATTTCAAGAGTACAGTAATTCTTTGAAGTACTTAAGTAAAGGGTCAATAGGCATTAATACATACCAAATATCAAAGCTCTAGGCCTAATGGTTTACTCATTTCTGGGATTGAACAAAAAAGGGCCTATTTTCAGAATACAGTTATTCTATGAAGCATTTTTGTACAGGGTCAATAGGTATTTTTTAAAGCCCTTGGCCTTATGGTTTTGGAGAAGAAGACTTTTAAAGACTTCCTTCTCTATTTCTACTTAAAATCAGGGATCAAAAAGAAAAGGGCTAATTTTCAGAATACAGTTTATTCTATGGCGTATTTTAGTAGATGGTCAATAGATGATGATTTTTAGTAGATGGTCAATAGATGACGATTTATACAAAATATCAAAGCTCTAGGCCTTATGGTTTGGGTGAAGAGGATTTTTAAAGTTTCCTTCTTATTTCCATGTAAAATCAGGGATCGCACAGAAAAGGCCTAATTTTCAGAATATGGTTATTCTTTGAAGTATTTTGGTAGAGTGTCAATAGATGATGATTTGTACTAAATATCAAAGCTCTAGGCCTTATGAATTGGGATAAACATATTCTTAAAGATTTCCTTCTTTATTTCTAGTAAAATCAGGGATTTCACAGAAAAGGACTAATTTTCAGAATACAGTTATTCTTTGAAGTATTTTAGTAGAGGGTCAATAGATAATAATTGTACTAAATATCAAAGCTCTAGGCCTTATGGTTTGGGAGAAAAGATTTTGAAAGTTCTCCTTCTTAATTTTTATGTAAAATCAGGGATCGCATAGAAAAGGGCAAATTTTAAGAATAAGGCAATTCTATGAAGTATATTGGTAGAGGGTCAATAGATGATAATTTATACAAAATATCAAAGTTCTTGGCCTTATTGTTTGGGAGAAGAAGATTTCTTAAGATTTCCTTCTTTAATTCTATGTAAAACCGGGGATCGCACAGAAAAAGGCTAATTTTCAGAATACGGTAATTCCTTGAAGTATTTTGGTAGAGGATCTATAGGTGATGATGTCTATCAAATATCATAGTTCTAGGCCTTATGGCTTGGGGGAAGAAGATCTTAAAAATGTTCCTACTTTATTTCTATGTAAAATCAGGGATCGCACAGAAAAAGGCTAATTTTCAGAATACGGTAATTCTTTGAAGTATTTTGGTAGAGGGTCAATAGATGTTAAATTGCACCAAATATATAAGCTCTAGGCCTTATGTTTTGAGAGAAGAGGATTTTTAGTTTTCCTTCTTTATTTCTAGGTAAAAATAGGGATCGCACAGAAAAAGGCTTATTTTCAGAATACGGTAATTCTTTGAAGTATTTTGGTAGAGGGTCAATAGATAATGATTTGTACCAAATATCAAAGCTCTAGGCCTTGGGTGTAGAAGATTTTTTGAGTTTTTTCACTCCATTGCCATGGCAACCAGAGTTCTTCATTGATCTCAATTCTTTGAAGTATTTTGAAAGAGCATGACCTAAGGATCATTTATGTGAAGTTATGTTGAAATTCCATGGCTAGTGTAGAAGGGGAAGATTTTTTTGTAATTGTGAACGGAAGGTCATACGGACAAGCGGATGACAGACGATGACCGATCACAATAGCTCACCAAGAGCACTTCATGCTTAGGTGAGCTAAAAATATTACTAAATTATAAAATTGAAAATATTGTGGGAAAATAAGAAATTGCTTGTAGCAAGCAGGCAGGCCTTTTTTCCAACAATCTTTTCTCAAGTATAAAATCATGGGGACATAAAAATCAGGGATTGTACAGAAAAGGGTTCAGAGTCATGCATGATTAGATCATTTAAGTAAATAACTAAATCTCAGACAAGAAAAGAATTTGATGGGTCCAAATTCAAAGAAGAGTTAGACAACAATGTAAGGTACATGTACATGATTTTTTTTCTTCTTGTCTTTCACGAAAGAAAACATTGTGGAAAATGAAGCAGTTGGTTGTAATTAACAAGCAATTTATTTTCATTTTCAAAAAGGTTTTGGGGCTTTTTTCTGAAAGGTCATTAAAAAAACATGATTGTGCCAGAATGGGTAGTCAATATCAATAATTCAATGGAATTTTCTACTTACTTTGGTACATACCGAGTAAAATTGTGTATATTAACTATTGTCATGATGAATTAAATCCTCTTCAGAATTGCATTAAAATCAAAGGGCTGGCAGTACTAGATGCAAACATTGTGGGTTAATAGTTCTTTTGAAAATTCATCTTATAAACAACTCTGGCTTAAAAGGGACAAGCAGTAGGTGTAGACAAAGATCAGACTGCACATATGTGCAGCCTGATCTTTGCCTATACCTACTGCAAAAACAGGAATATTCCGGGTTCAGCATGACAAGAGTTAAAAATTATGAGAAATCAAATGTAAGAAAAGATCCGTTTTGTTAAAATGAAAAAATTGACAGAATTAGTATTGATCTCATGAATTATAATTTATCTTTGTAACTATTTATTACATTTCAAAAGGAATGAATATATTCCTATGCTAACATACACTTTAAATATCCACTCAATACTAAAGGGTATTCAAACTGCAATTTAGCTATTCTCAAGTGATAACAAATCTTTTCAAATGACTAGGTCATGGCAAAATGTCAGCATATATGAATCTAAATTCCAAAGTTAATATGTAAACTTGTCCTTTAAGGTCAAGATATTTTTAATATACATGTATTATGTAGTCATAAACCATTTCTATTAGCCAAGCTGAATGTGTTTTCAATTACCAATTCCAAAACAATTCCTCTTTTTTTCACCAGGCAAAAAAAAAAACTATTTTGGAAAACATATTTGAAAATGAAGAAAGTGCTGGCGACAAGCAAATTATTCATTTCTTACAATGTTTTTGTCTATCCAGCATTAAATTTAGTTGTTTAGTAATTGGTTAAACCATTCCCACACAATCCTTATTTTTACATCCCTCATGAAATAAGCTATGGAAAAAAATGTGGAAAATGAAGAAACTGCTAGTATCAAGCAATTTCTTCATTATCCATAATGTTTTCTACCAAAAAAGAAACAGATTCTTAAAATTGCCAGAATTGTTCATAAGATAAATTTTTGGAAAGAAATATTAATCTACAATTGGTGCTTCCAGTGCTTTCAGACCTTTGATTTCAATGAAAAACTATTCAGGATTAATCATTCAGCATGACTAGGGTTAAATTCAATGTCAAACTACTTAGCTTCATTATATTATCAACAGGATTCTACCTCACTTACTCTGTTGACATACATAAAGATATCTTTTTTTAAATTTTACCGTAATTACAAGACCACTGATGACACAGCTGACGATTTGTTTTGTTTGTTTGAATGGGGTTTTACGCCCCTTTCAACAATCTTTCAGTTATATCGCGGCGGCTGGAGCACCTAACAATGGAATCCTGTTATTTCTCACACCAGTACTACCATTACATCCTTTCCTAGCCTCCAGCTGCTATCCCACATAGGTCTTCGATTATCCACCCATTGGTGAGAGACAGATAGTCAGAGAGGATGTGTGTCGCTGTTGGGGATCGAACTGGGGACCTCTAGATTGACGGTCCGACACGCTACCAACTGCGCTATGACGGCGGCACACAGCTGACGAGCAAAGGGTACATACACATTTGTGTATTTTTATTTCATTTTATATTGTATTAACCCTTGTCATGCTGAATATAATCCTTCTGTCAGAAAATTAAAGGTCTTCAAGGTCTGAAAGCACTTTTAATACAAATAGTAGGTCAATCTTTCTTTTAGAATTTTTAATTTCTTATATTAATCTGCTTAGAAAGGGACAAACAGACAAAGATCAGACTGCTTTTATGTGAAGGCAGATCTTTTGTCTATACTTCCTGTAAACAGGAATGTTCCAAGTTCAGCATGACAAGAGTTAAACAATTCTTCTGAAATCATTCCTCAATCATTTGATCTTAATATAACAAAGAATAATTCTTCTGTACACTTTCTTTTTCCTTTTTAAATGTTCTCATGGAGCAAACAATTAACCAAATACAACATAATAATCAGATATTTGTGTTTAGATTGAGAAATAAGTGTAATAAGAGGGCATTAGTGGCCCTGGCGCTCACCTGAGATAAGGCTCTTTTTTTCTTCAGGGCCTAATACAACCTTGGTCAGGAGAAAACCTCCTTTAACATTTAACTAAAATCAACAAGCCAAATTTGGTTTAAATTGACAAATAGTTTTGAAAGTGTTGACTTCTTTATTTCTATTTAAGCCTAGTCACCCTGTGGCTTTAAAATTTTATCAATTTTGAAAGAGGTCAATGTACTGATGCTTCATGCAAAATTCAAGGTTCTTCAACTTCTGGTGTTTTTTTTTTCCTTTTTTTTTCATTTAATTTTTTTTTCAATTCTACTCTTGTAATCAAAGCAACTAGCGTTTTCAACTGATTAAATTCTTTGGTTGAAATCAGCCCAGTGGTTTGGGAGGAGATGTAGTTTTAAAAATCCTTCTTTATTTCTATATAAGACCCCTCCCCCCTTTGGCTCTGCCCCTGGGTACCCTAGGGTGATGATTTTAGCAATTCTGAAAGAGGTCATTGTACCGATGCTTCATGCCAAATATCAAGGCTCTACACCTTCTGGGTCAGGAGGAGATAATTTTTTAAGTTTCCATTAAAATTTCAGTTTTGTTGCCATCGAAACCAAAGTTTTTAACGGATTTTAATTCTTTTCGCAAGTTTTGAAGTACACCACCCAAGGACAATTCCTGCTAAATTTGGATGAAATCCACCCAGCAGTTTGGGAGGAGATGTAGATTTAAGAATCCTTCATTATTTCTATATAAGACCCCCCCCCTTTGGGCTCCGCCTTTGGGTACCCTAGGGTGATGATTTAGCGATTCTGAAAGAGGTCATTGTACTGATGCTTCATGCCAAATATAAAGGCTCTACCCCTTCTGGGTCAGGAAGAGATAATTTTTTAAGTTTTCATTAAAATTTCAGTTTTGTTGCCATGGCAACCAGAGTTTTTAACGGATTTCAATTCTTTTAGCAATTTTTAAAGGTTGCCACCCAAGAAACATTCCTGCCAAATTTGGTTGAAATCCTTCCAGCAGAGGAGATGTCATTTTAAGATTGTTGACACACTATAGAAGATGCACATCACATGACGCATGCCGGACACAGGATGATCAAAATACTTTACCATGAGCTCTTCGTGCTCAGGTGAGCTGAAACCTTGAGGAAAGGAGAAATTATTTGTTACAAGCAATTTCTCATTTTTACGTTTTCCACAGCTTTATTCAACAGTTATGCTTGACTGAGTGATAAAGGTTGTTACCAAAATTTATCATATTTCAATGGACTAAAGAAAAAATCAAGAAAAAATTGTTGAATAAGGAGACATTTCTTTTTACAAGCAGTGTCTTCTTTTTCACAATGTTTGTTACACTATCTATTACTCATTTTTCATTCTACGCAGAGGTTTGAACTGTTGTCTGCAACATCTCTCAATTTGGACCAATCTACTGTCTTGTTGTTGTGTAATAGATTAACCCTTGCCATGCTGAATAAAATCCTTGTTCAGAAATTCATTAAAATCAAAGTGCTGTAGGCAATGTAGGTCTAGTTGTCAGGGTCTATATTTGGTTTGGCAATTGATCTTATGAAAAATTCTGGCTTGAAAAGGACAAGCAGGTGGTGTAGGCTAAGATCTTTGTCTATACCTTCTATCAAAGCAGGAATAATCAGGGATCAGCATGAATAGCGTTAAAATACTTTTACTCATTTCAAGACAACAAAATTTTAGACTGGTCCAAATTGAAGAAAGTTGTAAATTTTAAGTTGATGTAATTCAAAAATCTCTGTCTTTTAAGGTAAGATACAATGTAGGAAAAGCAAATATAATTTCTTCATTTTCCACTTTGTTCTCAAGGACTTTTTTCAGGAGGGGAGTAAAACAGCAGGTTTGTATGGTAATGAATTAAAGTGCCAGCCCATTTAGCTTTAATAGTCAAATGTCATTGTACACTATTGGCCCAGAGGGCTCAAAGCCAAAAGATTTAAGTAGGGTATTGGTACAAGATAAGGCATTATGATACCTTAACCCTTTCCCACACAATCCTTCTTTTTATGCCCTTAAAGAAAAAATTTACATCGTGCAAAAAGCATAGATTGCTCGTTCAAACCAATTTCTTTATTATCTATGTTCTCTACCCCAGAAGACTAATATTTTGAAAATTTCATCAACGAAAAATTGTTGTCTGCAATTTCTTTGAATTTGTACCGGAGTAGCATTCTGTTGCCTAGGAACAGATAATGTATGACTGGAATAAATATTTGGGACTTTTTCAAAAAGGGACATTTTTTGCACTTGGAATTCACAAAACATTTTATCAAACACAAATTTTCATAAGTTGTCCTTTTTACATTTTTTCTTTCCACATTTCAACAAACAAATAAAATACTTATCAGAATTGCATTAAAACCAAAGGGCTGAAAGCACTTGAAGTACTAGTTTTAGGTAAAATATTTCTTTTGATTTTTTTTTCTATAATCAATGTTAGTTAAAAATAAAAAACAGGTGGTGTTGACTAAGATCAGGCTGCACTAAATTTGTACACTGATCTTTGTCTAAACCTGTCAAAAGAGGAATACTCTGGGCTCAGCATGACACAGGTAAGTTACCTAGAGAAAATATGGAAATCATTTCATAATATGACCCATAAGATGGAGGTAATATCCACCTATTGAATATTCTTGGTATTACTTGATCAATAGTAAACATTTTTTTCTTGGTTATTTGATTTTTGTAGATATCTAAAAATGTTTCATAAGAAAAACTCATTATTTTTCTAATTTAATGTGACACCACATTGATTTCAGCATAACTTGACCTTATTTGCATATGTCCCAAATTCAAAAGAAGAAAAAAAAAATGACAAGGGCAGCAAACAATAATATATACTCAGTTTTTTTTTCTCTCTTTTCATATTTTTTTTTCTCTCTTTTCATATTTCATTGAAGATAATAATGTTTGGTATCAAATTGTAGTGTAAAGTTTCAAATAAATATCCAACTTAGTGGATTTTGACAAAAAGAGAGTTTAGAGTGTTTTTTTTCTAAATTTAAGTGGCGATGGTATGAAAATCAAAGTTGCAAAAGTACACACAAATTGTGAGGCACTGTTAATACTGGTCCAACATACGGTGGGCGAATGGGTGTTCTGGCTTGCCCTAAACGTCGCAACACAGTTTGGGGACTAATACCATACTGTCTTGCAGTGCAAAAGGCTAGTTTGAACTGACTACAAAAGTGTGTAAAGTTGATTAACCTATCAACTTGACTAGAGGTTGATCTTGGTCAACCGGGGCTACCCAACCTTTTTGTTGAAACTGATTTCTTAGACAAATAATTGTGTTTCTGTGACAGCCTAATACTTTACCAACGCTTGTATACGCTGATTTTCACTTAATCTAGGCATATTAAATCTTAACAGAAATAAAAGGCAAATCTGATTTTTCATTAAACAAGGCAAACACAATTTCCCCAATACATTGTTTACTTTGCATATATACTTAAGAAGTACTGCGCGCATGAATGATGTAAAATCACATTTATCCAACTTAACCATGTACTTTTAATAACATGTGAACAATTTTACAAATTATCAATGGTGTATCAAATTTATTCTAACCCTGTACAACTACCACATTTGTATGTTATCTGAATATTGAAATAACCCAAATTTAAAAGTGCACACTTTCTTTTGGAACTGAGTATACATATATATATATATTATATATTTCTCTATATGCCATCACTGTCTTATTGGTATTTAGTTGGGAGTGAGCTATACTTTTTTCAAACTCAACTGAATGGTGTTTTCTTCACCCATTAAAAGATGTCAAAATTTTAGTAAAAAAAAAGTTGCAGACTACAATTTTCAGTCGATAATTCTTTTTTTTTTTTTTTTTTTTTTTTTTTGAGGTAGATAAACATTGTGGATAATTAAGAAATTGGTTGTAATAAGCAATTTCTTCATTTTTGACAATGTTTTCCAAAGCCTTTTTTCTTCAAGGGTATCAGCATTATTGTGTGGGAATGGATCAACTCTGCTATGTAGTCCTCAGTTTAATATATACAACAATTATCAAACACAGTGCCAAATTGTCACAAGATACGCCCGTCACACTTCTTAATATTAACTGGGGGTTTGAATAGAACTGAGGTTATTTTGAATGAATATTTTTTGTCATGTTTTGTGTAGACAGACAGATGGACAAAGTTAAGAGGTATATAAAGTATTTTTTTAAGCCACTCACAGAAAACAAAATTTCAGATTGGTATAAAAATGAAAGAAATTGCAGACAATTTTCTTTTATTGTATAGAAAGTAGACACAGCATGTAAATATACCGGCAACTCAATATCTCACTGACTGATGGAGGAATATGATTGAAAGTTCACATATATATTCAGTATCAGGCATAGATGTATATACCTTATTTCGTTTACATGATCACTGAGTTTTTACTTGATGTAGTTATAGTTCTTTCACGAAAATCATTACCCATGGAGTATACTCCAGACAAGATTCAAGTATGAAAAACAATGAAGGGCAATAACTCAAAAAATAGGCTAGGTAGAGTTATGGTTCTTGTACACTGCACTCCCACTTGGTGAGCTCTATCCATCCATGTAGTTTCATGATCCTAGCTATAATACTTTTAGAGATATACTCCGGACAAGATTCAAGTTTAAAACAACAATTGGCAATAACTAAAAAAATAGGCTAGGTAGAGTTATGGTTCTTGTGCACTGCACTCCCCCTTGGTGAGATCTATACACCCATGAAGTTTCATGATCCTAGCTATAATACTTTTAGAGATATACTCCTGACAAGATTCAAGTATGAAAAACAACAAAGGGCAATAACTCAAAAAATAGGCTAGGTAGAGTTATGGTTCTTGTGCACTGCACTCCCACTTGGTGAGCTCTATCCATCCATGGAATTTCATGATTCTAGCTATTATACTTTTAGAGATATACTCCAGACAAGATTCAAGTTTAAAAACAACAAAGGGCAATAACTCAAAAACTAGGCCAGGTAGAGTTATGGTTCTTGTGCACTGCACCCCCCCAACCCTTGGTGAGATCTATACACCCATGAAGTTTCATGATCTTAGCTATACCGGTATGTTTGAAGGAGGAAATCCTTACAAAAAATCTGCTCCAAAATAATTAGGTGTAGGGCTTTGATATTTTGTTTTTATCATAAAACCTTGAGCCATCATACCAGGGAAGCAATATAGGACCATCATAGTCCTCATATTTTGGTGGAGGTACATTCTTGAAATATTCTGCAAATCCAAAAAATTTAAGTCCTGGAATTGCACGAAAAAATTATGGCATGTCTGCAAAAGAGAAACAAATATAGTCTAGTATCTGTTGGCCACTGTGACTGTGATGGATACCAATCCCGAGTTTCTCATTATGATGCTTAACTGGATAATATTGAAGAAAAATAAAAAAAACAACTTTAGACAAAATGGTGGCAAACTGTCACTGATAATAAAGGCTGTGATTCATCACAAATTTTGGAAGCTGAGAGTTTTAGATACTCTGCAAGACCATTAAGCTTTTAAAAAACCATGATGGCTAAATGCATTATGATATTAAATGCATATATGCATTGTGTCAAAGTACCATTTTTATCAACAAGACAAGGTATTTAATTTAGATCTAAAGTATTTTCTAGAAACCCTATAAAGTTTTGTCACTTTTTTTTTTAAGTGAATAAATCATGTCTAGCAATGAAATAAGGCAAGAATTCTATTCCATTTCAAGGCTTTTAAAATCAAAAGAAACAATTACAGGGGATAAATCCGCATTTATTTGAAATAGTTGTAGTGTTTTCTCTAGCCTTCATGTGGACGGGCCGTAAAGGGCCCATTCCATAAATTTTAGAGGGCCCGTTTGGAAATTAGAGAGCCCTTTTGTAAAACTTGTGAAACCCTCTAATTCAAGGAACTTACAAAATCTACTAAATCCAAATGCTCTCAATAAGCGGATGTATATGGAAATTTACATTGAGCGTACTTGATTATAGCTGGTTTGGTAACCGAGCCGTCACAGCATCTTGGACCATTTCTTTCGAATTCACTTGATTAATAACGTGCCGGGCAAAGATAAAGCAGGCCCTTAGACATAGGACTAAATTTCATCAAATATCGCCGTACGGTCGAATTTATGTAAACTAAGTTCAGGACCGGAATTCATCAGAAATGTCATGTCCTGTCTTCAAGTTCGCGGTGAATACTGAACGGAGCGTCAAATTAGCATTCTTAATACGTCTATGACGCGGGTGTTCTTTTTCGTAACTTGACATGATGTACGTCCTAGAAACATCGAAGTTAACGATTGATCTCACTAGAGTTAATGATGTCACACGTGTTGTCTGTTACCATCAACTAGTAGAAATGAAACAGAGAACTCTGATATTAGTTTCATTTCTTTTTGTACTGTTATTTTTATTTGCATAAGTGTTATTCATGGCATATGTATATCTATGATGTGACCAGAGACGGCCTCGGAATAATCCAGTCTCGAATTTTTGTACCGAAAAAGTTTCAAACAGTCTGTTTTCCGACATTCTACAAATCAGAAATTTTCAAATGCTGAGAGATTTGTAAATAGCAATTACCAAATGTTTCCACCCAAATTTTGAAAATAATAGTGTTTAAGAGGCGGGAATATTGTGGAAAAAACACTTCTTTTACCAAATTGTTTACTCTAGTTTCACTCAACGGGACATGAAATTAGATACTACACGTATAAGTAAGGAAGGAAAAGAATGTAGGCTTTATGTATCTTTTTTCATTTCATCTTTTTTTTATTTTTTTTTTGGGGGGGGGGGGGGAGTCAATATTTAGTAAAACTCAGTAGCTTGAATTCATAAACAGGTCGAAGTTATAAATAGCACATAAACAGACATCGCCAGGAATCCCAAATGTGGCCAAGATGATCTTCAGAATTTCAAATGTGCCCCAAAATTCCGGAATACGATTTCTAGTGCGACAAAACAAATTTTACTGTGCTAAAAAACACAAATGCAGGCTGGAGAAAACACTGTAGTTGCATCGTGATGATTTACCATCATAATAGGAGCTAAAAGTTGGCCATTAGATACAGGATTGATTACCTATTTTAATCCTTGTCATGCTGAGTCCTGAATCCTGTTTTTGCAGGAGAAATAGGCAAAGATCAGCCTGCACATACGTGCAATCTGATCTTTGTCTATGCCTCCTGTTTGTCTCCTTTAAGCCACAGCTGTTTAAATAACTATTTTCAAAAGGAATATTTACCCTCATTAAGGCCTTCAAGTGCACTCAGTCCTTCGATTTTAAAGCTATTATGTTTAGGGTTTTAATTCAGCATGACAAGTGTTAAATATGTGACCGGTGTCGTGTTTTCCGTCTGCTGCTTAGTTTTCATTAGTGTTACTTATCGATTCAATCATACGCTCAAATAAATCACACTGCATATATACCTTTGCCCTATAAAATCGAGGTTACTGCCGTAATTAGCCCATCTTAATTTTTAGCTATCAATCAAATACAAATTTCCCTCTTGACCGCCATTTGTAAATAATGGGTATCTAAGGTATGACGTCAAATGTAGACTGAAACTTTCACTGTTTTCTAAATAGACTAGGAATTTCTTTTTGGATTTGACCGCATCTTTTCTTGGACGATAGTGGTCAATCACCAAAAGTCCAAAACTTCACACACAAGATTCTAATGAGTTAACAAAATCCCGCATAAACCTTTCTTGTTAGTGGAAATAATCCTATTTTCTGGAGTGTTATGGATTTTGTGCGGTTTCGTCCGCTCCTCAAAATTTGCTTTTAGGCATTTTTGTTGTTGTTATTTTAGTTTGTGTTTTTTGTTTGTGTGTCACGTTTGTTTCTTTTTTTAATTAGTTGTTGAGTATGCCTAAAATAAGAATAAATACTTTCCGGGATAAAAATAAAATTATCAGCCACTGACTATAATATTGCACAAATAATGGATAGACTGTTCGAGTAGGTTGACCATACATAACAGGCATACACAATGCCACGATTTTGTTACTGCGATCGAATTCACTTATTTTCCGGCTCCCTAAGCCAAACTGACAAATGAAAACGACAACAATAAAAACTTCAATGAAACATGTCACTACATGTCAGCAACCTAACCCATTCCCACACAGCGACGCTTTTTGAAGTCCCTAAGACTGAGAACTTGGCAGGTGGAAAATAACGTGTAAAATGAAGAAATTGCTTGAACTAAGCAATTTCCTTCATTTCACACTGTTTTCACACCAGAAAGTTACAAAAAATCTAAAATTTCATTAACTCTAAATCTTCGTCTGAATGCTAACTCCTTTCAATATTGACCAGCCGAAAATTGGGTCGTCTGGTAGACCTAATGGGTTAAAAAGCCGACAAGTCATTTTTCTACGCCTCAAACATTTTGACCAAATTGAGGTTGACTTAACATCAAATGTGGCCTCTAGAACACCCACAAGGTTTAGACTCAATGTGGCCTCGTTTAGGACCCCAAGTGGTCTAGTTTCGAATTTATCCGAGATTCTACCAAGACACATTCTGTCGAATGTCCAGGTCGTTTGAGAAAAGGTTGTAGCCTCCACGAGGTAAATATTGAAGACAGACGACAGACAACACACAACCACAAAAGCTCACATCACGTAATCTATACTTGAATGACAAAAAGACATTAAGTGTTGAGATCGAACACCAAATTCAAAACGTTTATTTTAGCTTTAAAATTTAAACGAAATCCTAAAAAGCTTAAATTGCAATGTAACAAAACTTATATAGGCCAAGTCAGATCTATTTTAATGAATTTCACACTCGATTTATCCGTTCAACTGCTGGTTCACTGCAGAAGCGGGTAAGTAGTTGAAACAAGTGAGTAACATATTTCTCGTGTTTTTATCTTAACTCATTTCCACATAATCCCGCCTTTTTACACCCACCAAGAAAATAATCCAGGAACACAATGTGGAAATGGAAGAAACAATTTATTGTTATCCCCCCCCCAAGAAAAATAAATAAAAAAAAATATTCAGAAACTCAAAATTGTAGTCTTCAATTCTTTAAAATTCAACAACTCTAATTGTATTTCGTGTGGGAATAGGTTGAAGAAAAGTTTATTGAAAATATAGATCTGTTATAATAAGTGTCTATCAGCCTACTGAGGTGCTTTGTTTGTGTGCGTGTGTGTTTATGATCTGAGAAAATAAGTTTATTCTGATGAGAAATATTTAGGTTACGTGTTTTAAGGTATGTAAAAGAGTAATCGTAAATATAGTTGTTTGCTTTGAACCAACATAAAACGACATCTAGTCCTATGTGTCTAAAGACCAAGTTACAAAGCGAAAACGTATGGATTACGGACGTATTGCTCAGATTTTCGATTCTGCGCAGCGCGTGCGTCCGGTCGAATGCGTAATTCGTCGATGGAACAGTCGGTCATAGTATGTGAATGTGCGTCGAAGGCGGTTTGTGCGTGATTTAGTTTTCGGAACGCGTTGGTGTGCGTAATTCATAATTCGAGTTGCGTAGTTTATGCGTCGAGTATGCACGATTGTGCGCGGGACACGCGTCTGTCGTCGGTTCTTATGCGTCGGAATTAGTTTGAAACCGCACAAGACCACGTCCGTCCACGGACGCCCTACGTTCATATCGCATATGAACCGCGCATCATACATGTACCCCGTCTATTCCACTGACAGCCACTTACAAAACTGACGAATAAAAAACATATCACTGACGGAAAACGCATTCCTACGCACATCCACTGACCTGTGACGCAAATGCCACACACATCTGACACACAGAAAACTGATGAATCAAAGATGTTCATATGGTGCTCCTGCTTCAGCACCAGAGTGCTTTTAATATGCACAAAATGGAAGCGATGATGATGCTGAGGGTACGTGTTCCGTAGGTGATATGCGTTGACATGCACGGAAAGTGCTTGTTTGTGTAAAATACGCAAAGCGTTCGTGTTTGGACGAGCTCCGTCAGTAATTCGTGCGTCGAGTGTCCGTGGATTATAATGCACCGTACCTGCTAGTATGCGTTGACGTTCATCAGTGATTTCTCCCCCCGACATCCAAAACTAGAGGCGCTTGAGCGCCTGTATCGCTCCACAGGCATGAACATACTGATTAAGCACATTTTTTCACGAATTTAAATCAAACTGAATATAATGAAAATAAATCTAAATCATTGAATTTTTTAAAATAGTTCTAGAGAACCATTTTAATCTTTTCATTGTTTTTACAAAAGTCGAGTCATGTAAAATTCATTATGTAAAATTTTCGCTGTATACCATATATGGACATAATCAACCACCATAATAACCATGTTTTTTCAACCAATCAAAATTATATGAAGGAATCTGACAAAAAGTCATTCTGGTTATCATTCACATGAAATTTGGTTGAATTCCAACAACAGGTTTCAGAGAAATTTACAAAGTTTTCAGTATAAACTATATATGGAAATTAGCACCGCCCATTAAAACCATGTTTTCATTGAATCAAACTTCTTTTTCATAATCTGAAAAAAAGTTCACCTAAGGATCGAAAAGTTCACCTAAGGATCGATCTGGTCAAGTTTGGTTGAAATCCATCCACCAGTTTCTGAGAAGATTTTACCATATATGGAAATAGCCCCACCCATTAAAGCCATGTTTTTCACCCGATCGAAATTCTTTGAAGGAATCTGATAGAGGTTCACCAAAGGATCATTTCTGTGAAACTTGATTGAAATCCATCCACTTGGTTCTTAGAAGAAGACTTTCAAAGCTTTTACAATATATGGAAATTAGCCCCGCCCATTAAAGCCTTGTTTTTCATCCGATCAACATTCTTTGTAGAAATCTGATAGAGGTCTCCCAAGGGTCATTTCTGTGAAAATTGGTTGAAATCAATCAACTGCTTTCTGTGAAGAAGACTTACAAAGCTTTTACCATATATGGAAATTAGCCCCGCCTATCTAAGCCATGTTTTTCATCCGATCAAAATTCTTTAAAGGAATCTGATAGAGGGTCACCCAAAGATCATTTCTGTGAAATTTGGTTGAAATCTGTTCTGTACTTTCTGGGAATATTTTCAAAGTCAAAGTTTACGGTCGGACGGACGACTGGACGGACGCACGCAGGCACGACGGACACAACGCCATGAAAATAGCTCTCTGGCTTGGAGCTAAAACCATGTGGCCTTATTTGAGCTGAGCCCTGCATGAAACTAGAGGCGCTTGAGCGCCTGTATCTCTGCGCAAGCCTGAATGTACTGATAAGCAAATGGTGTTTCTTAATGATGTTCACAACATAACCTGATAAACAAAGTGCAGTTGAACAGGGAGTTAGAAAATATATGTGTCCTTATTTGAGCTGAGCCCAGTAAGAAACATCCCAAGTTCGTTTGTTTGCAGATGACACTGCCGTTTACTTAGCTATTAACAACAGACAAGACTGTTTGACCCTACAAGAAGATCTAGACAAGTTAATGCAATGGGAGAAAAAGTGGGAAATGGAGTTTAACCCCAGCAAATGCATTGTCCTAAATATTACTAAAAAGAAGAAAAAGATTTCCTTTGATTACAGGTTACATGGACAAGTACTAGAGCCTGTGGACAATGCCAAATACCTAGGAGTTACAATATCTGGAGATCTTTCCTGGAACAAACACATTGACAATATAACATTAAATGCTAATAAAACTTTAGGTTTTCTCCGCAGAAACATCCAGACCAAAAATAAGAAGATCAGAGAAATAGCGTATAAAACTTTAGTGAGACCCCAGGTAGAATACGCATCAACAGTTTGGAGCCCCTACACAAAAACCTATATCAACAAAGTGGAAAAAGTACAACGTAGAGCGGCAAGATGGGTTCAAAATAATTTCTCTTATTATGACAGTGTTACCTGCATGCAGAAGGAGCTTGGTTGGGAAACTCTCCAATACAGACGAGACATCTCCAAAGTCACCATGTTTTATAAAATCGTTAACAATTTTGTTGCAGTGCCAGTACCAGCTTATCTTGAAAGACCAGTGAGGACCACCCGACATATGCACACAGCATCTTTCAGAAAGATCCACACAAATGCAGCCTACTTTAAATATTCTTTTTTTCCCTACACAGTCATACTATGGAACAGCCTTCCAGAAACAATTGTACAGCAACCTAATATTGCAGCATTCAAAAAGAGTCTTGATTCTTTTCAGATAGTGAGCCGTCCCTGAATGACCAAAATATGTTTTATCAGCTCTTTTAATCTAACACTCACAATACTTTTAAAATTTTGCACCCTAACAAATGTCTTACAGTTTTTATTCCAGCACAGACGCGCACCTGCCAGTAATACCCGAAAGGGGAGTTTGGCAGTATATATAGATAGATAGATAGAAACTAAAGGAGCTTGAGCGCTTGTATCTCTCCATAGACCTGGATGTACTGAGTAAGCAAATGGTGTTTTCAGGAATTAAATCTTAACCGAACCATCGTTGTCATATCTGGCAATTAAATCTAGTCACTTAAACCTTTGAAATAGTTAAAGAGAAGCATTTAAAACTTTTCACTGTTTACAAAAGTCAAGTTGAATTATCTAAAATTAATTTACAAATGTACCCAATCAGATGTAAAGGGCCTAACAAATTTTTACTATATACCAGATATGGACATAAGCCACAACAAAAAGCCATTATTTTCAACTAATCCAATTTTGAATGAATCTGACAGAGTCACCGGAGGATCCTTCCTTGGAAATTAAATTGAAATCCATCAAATGGATTCTGAGAAAATTTTAAAAGTTCTCATACTATATTTCATATATGGCTATGAGCCCCCACACCAAAGCCATGTTTTTCACCCAATAAAATTAGCTCCGACCATTAAAGCCATGGTTTTCATCCGATCAAATTTCATTGAATGAATCCCAAGGATCATTTCTGTGAAATTTAATTGAATTCTGTTCAGTCGGATGGACAGATGCATGATGTACAACATTACATTACAAATGTACCATTTCTAAAAATTGGCTGTGTTTTTACTTCTTATAATGAGGAAATAGCTTTGTATTCCATAATCCAACAAGTCTAATATGTTGGGGGGTGGGGGAATGTAAAAAAAGTACAGTGCTCGTAAAGAAGCTCTTTCCCCTTTTCTGTTTTCTGGGAAAGCCGAAGGTGTACTTATAACTTTTGGTGTTGCCATAGTCAATGTGTTGTACAAACTTTGAAATTTTGTAATATCTAGTGGGTGTATAAGAGCCATTGTTTTGAAACTCGGAATACACATAAACTACCACAAGATTAAGCCTTATTAATATCAAGAAAGATCATTCTAAATGCAATTCTATTAAAATGAATAGTTTATTAGTAACATTTTCTATTTCTAAGATCAATATTTCTTTTCAGTCAAATTCAAAATCCTGGTCCAACTTCGTCAACCCATTCCCACACAGTTCCACTTTTTCATGCCCCTTTAGAGAATATTGTGGTAAATGAAGAATTTACTTCATTGTCCACAATGTTTTTCTCAATAACAAGGACTTTTAAAATCAGAGCTACAGATAGAAAGCGTATTTCGGATTTTAAATTGTAAATATTTCCTCAATTCTACCATAAACTCTATATTGTGGGTACTCATTTGAATCGTCTCGACCAGACGATTCAAATGGGTATCTACAACATAGGGTTTAGTTGAGAAACAAGGATTTTAGAATGCTGTCACCCCCTCTTATCTAGACCTCTGAAAATCAATCAATTTAGAAATGCCATCTGTAACTTCTCTGAATTTCAACTACTCTAAAATTGTGTTGACTGGTAATGGACTACACTAAAGGCATGTCAGCACCTGTATCACACTACAGGCCTGATTTAAGACAACCTCATTTGTAACAAGCTCAGAAAATGTCTTTCTATTTGATAATTGCTCTGGAGATAACTTCATAAAGTTTTGTCAACGTTTTATACACAGAATCAAATTTTTTTTCAAGAAAATCAAAATTCATACACAGTACATTCCAGTCTTTCTTACGGAATCTGCAAAGACAATAGCCTGCTGGACTTCGTCCAGTGGTGTTGAAAGTGTATTTAGTACAAGCTTTGAATTCCAGCAAATTCATTTTATTTATTCATTTTATTTCTTTTTTTTTTAATGATAACAAATCTTTATCTTTTAACACATCAAATAGTATCAAGATTTATCCTGTTGTTGAATGGTTCCATCTTCCCCAAATTTCTCTAGTAGCAATTCCTCATGTTCCATAAAGTATTTTCTGTACCACTCTAATGTCTCATGCTTCTCCTCTACAGACAAGGTATGGTTCTTGGCAAGTGCATTTGTAACAACCTCCATAAAGTGACGGATTGGACCTTTCTTTGGAAAGTCTTTCAACTGCTCATCAAAGAACACATGATCTTGAAAAGAATACTTCTTCTCTTCCTCCCAACCTAACAAAATAAACATATAAAATTCAAAATGCTTCCTTACATAACTATACATGAGCATTTCAAACTTACCTCTATTTGAAAAAATCCAAATTTGTGCCAAATAGAGACTAGGGCCAGTCTGTTATTCATGTTAATTGGCATGGCCTAAAGAAGGTAAGATAAGTGTACATTAATGTTACATTACTTCATGACATTTTCATTTCATAAAAGATAAATCTATTGATAGTATAAGAAGTGTTTTTGATTCATAGTAAATGAACCACCGACGCTTACTTTTTTAAGAGCATGCAAATGTCATTTAAGTTTCTAAGGAAGCAAGACTTGACTGACTGCATTTTTGTATGAAATTATTTGGATGAATAAGGCACTTTGGGGTAAATATGTCATATCATACCACAGCAGCTGTAGATATGACTTTCTATTAGGTGAGCATTTACAGTATGATTATTATGGCTTTCCAGGCTATCTGTATTACACATACACATGAAATTATTGGAAATACATGCAAAATATGTCAGTCATTTTCATTTTAACAACCTGAATAATCTAAATGATTCAAAATGAAATCAGTTGTGCAGTAGTGTGAACCCATCATCAGAATTTGAAAAGTCTGTCAATGAAAATTTAGCCTGTAAAGTTCATAATACCTTGTTCATTATCTATAGGGAAATGCCACATCTTTCCTTCTTTAGTCCACTGTATTTGCTCATCAAACGCTGACTGGGGTAATTGCTTGTATGCTGCATTATTTTCTTCTTCCGCAACAGTATCAAATAGTGTTCTTACTGGTTCTGTGAAATTATAGAGGAGCTGTTTCATAAACATAGATTTAAACCATTGATACACAATCTGGCATTTTGGCATGCGTAAGAAATTATGGTGATGGGATATGTTGTGAGAAAATGAGAAATTGCTTATCACAAGGAATGTTCATTTTCTACATTTTTTTCTACAGTTTAAAAATGCTTCTTTTTCAGTTAAATTGCATTTTAACCCATTCCAACACAGCAAAATTTTAGACTAGTCCAAATTGAAAGAAACTGCAGACGACAATTCAAAGTTGATGGAATTTTAAATTTTTTTGTCTTTTTGGATAGAAAACAATGTGAAAAATGAAGAAATTGCTTGATACAAGCAATTTCTTCATTTTCCACAATGTTTTCTAAAGCTTTTTTCTAAAGGGGCGTAAAAGGAGGGCTTGTGTGGGAATGGGTTAAATTTAATCTGCAAGCTCTTTGCCAGATTCGATTTTTTGTCCCCACTTAGTTTTAATTTTTGCATTTGGCGACGATGGCGACCACCAGTGAAGGCCCTGTCTTCCAATTTGGACCAGTCTAAAATTTTGTAATAGGTTATAAGAACAGCTGTTACTTTTGGATAGTACCAATACTTTAAAATACCAGTAGATATAACCCTTTAACCCATTCCCTCACAATAGAACTTCAGATTAGTCCAAATTGAAAGAAGCTGCAGACGACAATTTCTAGTTGATGGAATTTTTAAATTTCCCATCTTTTTGGATCAAAATCATTCAAAAACATTCTGGACAATTTCTTCATTTTCCACCATGTTTTCCAAAGCTTTTTTCTTTAGGGTAGTAAAAGGGAGGGATTGAGAGGTAATCGTTTAAGTCCCCCCAAAATTTGAAGAAAAATCTATTGTTAGCACTTTACATTAAGAATGTATGCAGATGCTATAACAAAGAACAAAGAAGATGGAACCTGGTTACAGCAATATCTTCGCTTCAAAATAGCAAGGCTACATATGGATTTTAAGCATCATTTAAATCATAATCTATTCTTGGAGAAAAAAATTCCCAAGTCACAACAGATATTTTTCTTTTTTGTACAAGATCAATTGATGTTTCACTGGCCTTGCACACTGACCTCATACGGGAAGTTCCACTTCAATATTAAACAGTGTTATTTTGCAATATTTATGGCCAGTAACATGTCGTTCAAAAGTAAAATGTTTGGTTGGTGACCTAAACAATGAAACTACAGCTTGAATATGCGATAGTTTTAGTTATGACATTTAAATGGCAAATACCTCACATAAATGTTGGAATTCAACACTCACTTCTTGTCTAAACGAATGATTTGATTGGTCCATAGTGTCATGATTTACAACCGCTATTTGTCAATTAGGGTTTGTGGCAGGTGTGTGTAAATGGCGGATCGCTAGCCATGCCCACTTACCTCAGACAGGAAGTTCATCTTACATACTAAACAGCCTTATTTTGCAAAGTTCATGGCAAGTAACATGTAACAAAGAAGCAAACTGGTTGGAAAGCAACTTGAAAGGCAACTATAGGTTGAATAATCTGCTGTTATGTTTAACCCATTCCCACTTAGTGACGCTTTCAGACGCCCCCAAGAAAAAAAGCTGAAGAAAACATTGTGAAAAATGAAGAAATTGCTTGTTACAAGCAATTTCTTCATTTTCCACAATGTTTTCTACCCAGAAAGTGGAAAAATCCAAAATTCCATTCACTTTAAATTGTCGTCTGCAACTTCTTTCAATTTGGGCCAGTCTAAAATTTTGCCATCTGGTAATGGGTTAAGTTGCAAAACTACCAATAAATGTTGTGTTCAAAGTTCATTTCCAGCCAAAAATAAAACCATTTAACCTATTTCGACACAATGACGTCTAGTAATGGGTTTAGTATCCAGGTCGAACTTCCTGTCCAAGGTCAGTGGGTGTGGCCACAAATCTTTCAAATAGTTCTTAAGGAAGAACACTTGCTAATGCACCCAGATTCATAGTACCACCTTTCCCATTTTTGTAGTCCTCTTCTGTAAAAATTCCGTAAGGCTGGCCATTAAATACATCTTCTAGTGTCACAGGTGTACCTCTTCTTTGTGATGAATCAGCTGTAGACTTTTCTCCATATCTGTCAGATCTGTTAAACCATTCCCACACAACAAAATTTTAGACTGGTCCAAACTAAGACAACAATTTCAAGTTGATGGAATTTTAAATTCTATTCGTCTTTTTGGACAGAAAAAATTGTGGGTAATGAAGAAATTGCTTGATACAAGCAATTTCTTCATTTTCCAAAATTTTTTCCTTAGTTTTTTTCTTGGGCGCAAAAAAAGAGGGATTGTGTTGGAATGGGTTAACCAATTACCATACAACCGAATTTTAGACCAAATTAAAAGAAGATGCAGACAATTTCAAGTTCATAAAATTTAAATATTCTTTTGTCTCAGGAAATAAACCAAATGGGAAATGAAGAATCCCCTAAAAAATTTTAAAAAAAGATACCATCTAGCAGAAGACAGTCAAAGATAGTATTTCAATAATAAACTAGTTTTCAATTAGGACTGGGTTGAAAACATTGTTGAAAATGAAGAAATTTCTTTGATCAATCAATATCTTCATATTACCCATAAAGTTTTCCCAAAATGTTTTTCTTTAGGAGCATCAAAAGTATCATTGTGTGGGAATATGTTAAATGCACCACCAGTGGATGCCTGAAGCTTTCCTGCAGGTTTACTGGATAGTGAATAAGAAAATTTAATTCAAAAAAAGGAAGATGATTTGCACAAAGTGCACCTAGAGTTACTTACTTTAAAGTCTCGGTTGCTCATTTGGTAGTGAACATATATTCCAAGTTTCATATCTTCAAAAAAAAAAAAAAAAAAAGCCGAGATAAGAATAGGTAAACTTACCTGCTTTGCATAGACCCACCACCTGAAACAGATAATAACCAATAAGTAGAGGACAAAATGTTTGACTAATCAATTTGAAAGCAGTTGCAGATTACATTTCAAAGAGTGTTTTAAATCGTAAATCAAGTATAATGCAAGGTAGAAAACATTGTGAGAAAAGGTAACATTGCTTGTTAAAAACAATTTTTCACCAACTCAAAATGTATTCCATAGCTTTTTTCTAATGCGTGTCATACGGGTGTATTAACCCTTGTCATGTTGAACCCGGAATATTCCGGTTTTGGCAGGAGGTGTATACTAAGGTCAGACTGCACTTATGTGCAGGCTGATCTTAGTCTACACCTCCTGCTCATACTTTTCCTTCCCGAGTTGTTTGTGAGGTTGATTTCTAAAAGAAATATTGATTATTGAACAACAAGTTCTATCAGTGCTTTCAGTCCTGTGTTTTGACAGCAATTCAGTAAGGTAATTTATACAGCATGACAAGGGTTAAACACCTAACACAGTAGAACCACACATATTTTTATTATTACATTATTTTCTTTCGGGATATGTTTCACAAAAACTTTAAAGATAACCAAAGGGACAGTACCTGTGAGGGTAGTAAGCCAATGTGCTAAGGCTGCCATGGGCGTGGTATGTTAACAGCCGACTTGCAATCCAGGGATCAGGGGTTTAAGTGTTAAGTTGTTTGATTACGCAAGGCGTAGAAAAAGACTATAAACCCAAAACTTTTAACTCTTAACTTAACGTGTCACCTTACCAAAGAAAAGATGTACACAACTGACTATGTTTTCATGTACATAGAAAAGGCTTTCATGCTGCTGGATATACTTCTTCTAATTGGAGGTGCTTGAGCACATCCCTTGCTTCAAATTGGACCAGTCCAAAATTTAGAAAAATGGTAAAACAGATAATCCCTGATTTTACATCCCGGTGACATTATACTTGTACTTGAGAAAATATTGTGTAAAAGAAGAATTCACTTATAACAATCAATTTCTTTTTTTTCCCACAATAATTTCTAATTAAGATCAAAAGGGTATATCATATGAACAAACTCTGTACAGGTTCACTTGGAGATTCTAGATACCAAATATTTATACTCTAGGCTTTATGATTTTAGAGATGAAGATTTTTTAAAGTTTTCCTCCTTTGTTTCATATGAGATGCGCCTAGGTGAAGCCCAAAAATAAACCAAGTGGAATCATTTGATCAACCTTGAAAGATATCCCCTATTAGGTGCTGCATACAAAATATCAAGGCTCTGAGTCTTCTGGTTTCAGTGAAGAAATTTTCAAAATTTTGCCTTTCTTGGTTTTAATCTAAAATGGGGTGCACCCGGCAGGGCCCAAATATGATCCCAGGGGCATCATTTGGACAAACTTGGTGGATCTCCTGTAGGAGGTGCTGTATATCAAATATCAAAGCTCTTGATCTTCTGGTTACAGAGAAGAAGATTTTTAAAGATTTCCTTATTTTCCTCCTTTTGTTTCCAAGGCAACCAGAGTTAAGGATTGACTTGAATAATTTTAACAATTTGGGAAGAGCTTCAACCAATGAAATCCCTGTCAAGTTTCATTAAGATTGGCCTTCTGGTACAGGAGGAGAAGATGTTTAAAGAAATTGTTGACAGATGCACAAAAATGTACGACACCAGACACTGGATATAATTATGGAGATCACAAAAGCTCACCTTAAGCACTTTGTGCTCAGATGAGCTTAAACAACAAAAAAAACAAGAGGACTATGATGGTCCTAAATCGCTCAACTGATTAATCTGCTAATAAAAGGACATGTACCAAATATGAATGCCTTAGGCCTTATATTTCAGAAGGAGAACGCTTTTTCATTTGCTATAACTGAGTGTTTTACCAAAATTTGGACCTCAAGGGTATGGCTGATTTTAGCCTTAAATTTAAGCCTTAAATTGTTTGTTGTAGTTTTTCTACATTTGTTGAATTAAAGTAGATAATTAGAATTTAAAGATTCATTGAAAAATATTTTTTTCTCCTTGTAGTTTTATGGGAAATTCATTTTTTATCACCAAGATTTTTTTTTTCAATGAAATTTGAACTTCAATAAATGACAAGGTGTTCATAATAACATCAGTAATTATTCTAACTGCCTTAAAGTACGCAAAAACTCTCATAGATTAACTTACTAAAACCAAGTGTATTACAAAACCTTGGACCTCAAGGGTATGGGTGATTTTGACACAAGGGGCATAATTTTTCATAACATACTTCAATTGATTGATTGAATGAATGGGGTTTAACGCCGCTTTTAACAGTGTTTCAGTCATATCGCGGCGGCTGGAGCACCTAACAATGGATTCCTGGTATTTCTCACACCAGTACTACCACTACATCCTTTCCTAGCCTCCAGCTGCTATCCCACTTAGGTTTACGATTATCCACCCATTGGTGAGAGACAATTGTCGGAAAGAATATTTGCCGCTGCCGGGGATCGAACCCATGACACCCATGACATACTTCAAAACCATCTAGTTATCTTACATACCAAACATGAATGCCCAAGGCCATATAGGTAAGGAGGAGAAGACCTTTGAGCTTGCTCTAACTGAGTGTTTTTCCAAGCTTTGGAACCCTAGAGCAGGGCTGTTTTTGACCCCAGGGGCATAATTTCAACAAACATTGTAGATAACTATTAGATTATAGTACATTCCAAATATAAATGCTTCAGGCCTAATTGTCAAGTAGAATATTGACAACTTTGAAACTTTGGACCTTTGGTACAGGGCTGTATTTAACTCCAGGGGTATAATTTTTAATAACATACTATAAAACCAACTAGTTATGTTACAAACCAAATAAAAGTACCAATAGCCATGTAGCTACAGAGGAGAAGACCTTTGAACTCGCTCTAATTGAGTGTTTTTTGCAACTTTGGACCTAAGGGGTACAATTTTGAAAACTTTGAGAAAACCATGTGATTATGCTATATATGAAATATAAATGCCCTTTGACTGTTATTTCTAAAGATTTATTAAAATTTCCCATTTTCAAATGCCACAGCAACCAGAGCTTTTCAGGAAATGAAACTTTTGTAGAGCTTCACCCAAGGAACATCCCTGAAAAGTTTCAACTTGATTGGCAAAATGTGGATACTGCTAATATAAAGATGTGTACATTATATAAAAGAAATCTTACCATCTTTTTGGGCCCTTGGGTCAAATTTCTTGTCCTGGAAACTAGAAAAAGCAAACAATACCAAACACATGATTCATATCAAACAATTACTTGATATCCAAATGCATGTTTAATCAAACTGGAAATAATTATTCATATCAAATTTTGATGAATAAAAAATGTACTTATTATACTTTCATTTTCTCATCATGCAATTTAGTAAAGTAACTGTATATAGTTAAAACCAGCATCTTTTCATGGTAACTTTTCAGCTTGTATATTCACACAAACAGTCAAAATGGTTACAAAAATTACAAAGTTGCCCTTAAATTAGAAAGTAAGTGCCAAATAAGATAGAAAACATTGTAAGAAAATATTGATGTTGTATAAAAAATTGTTGGAATATAGCACTAACAGAACTTAACACAAGATTGATTATTATGCCTTAACTTACAAGCTTATTCAATTCTGATACTGTTGCACGTTCTTTACGACCCTCAATATAGAATCTTTAGGAAAAAAGTATAGAAAATGAAGAAATTGCTTATAATGAGCCATTTCTTCATTTCTTCAAAGGTCTACAATCCCAAAAGATACAGGACTTCTAAAATTACATCAACTGCATAAATACTGTTGTCTGCAACTCCTCTGATTTTGGACCACACTAAAAATCGATTGTCTAGTTATTGAATTATGCAAAGATCTAAAATCATCTCAAAACTCACGACAAAAATTTGTCCCTATAAGCTGCTCTATTTGATGACTGTGAATCCTGTGCAGATTTAATTTTCTTCACCAAGCTAGCAAGTTGTTTTCTCCTTATCGGTGGTATGTCTGATTTCTGGGATTTGATAATCCTTCTAGGTTGACTTCTGAAATGTAACACAAGACTAGAATGGTTGTCCATGGACAAATCATGATGAGCCTGAAAAAGTTCAACATTCAAATGCTTAAAGGGCAAATTCAAGAAAAAATTTTTTTTGTCTTTTCATTCATTATTTTTTATGTATATGGTGTTATTTAAACACATGAACAATATTTTCGCGATTGCAGGCCGTGCACATGTACAAAAACCAATTCGAAATGTCAAGATTTAATACTGCTCAAAAACAGCGCATCGCTTACTTCCCCTGTACATTCCCCAAACCGCTTATCTCCCCTGCATTTGTGACGTCATAGTAGAAGTTGTGTCAAATGGATGCTGTAGTAAATACAGGCGATAATACATTAATTTTAACAATTTTAAAACAGAATAATGACGATCTGTGATGCTTACGGTTGTAATGATGAATCGGGAACTCAGAGGACCTGCATTTTTACGTTTCCGATTGATTTTAAAAGAAAAAAGTTGTGGATTCATAAACTGAACCGAGCAACGACAAATTCTGAGCCATCGAGTTATGCAAAGCTTTGTGTGAGACACTTTAATTTTTTTATCAGCCCGAAACTAGTAAATGACGTTGGTTTTGAGAACTTTCGACTCCGATTGAAACCTGACGCCGTGCCAACAATCTTTAACCCGGGGAACTGACGGGGAGATCGAGGGACCGACATGCCGAACATCAGCTAGGGAAATTTCGAGGCTGAGGTTAGTTCATTATGGTGAATAAACTGATATCTCGGCCATTATATTATGGGATGGGGATTATATAAATAAATAAAGAAAATAATGAATCTCATCACCAATTTTCATAAGACAGCAGAAATTAAAGTGTTCCCTTTTTTCTGGGATATTGCCCTTTGAATTGACAAAAGGGGGCTTTCAATAGAGGAATATACTGACCAATCAAATAATTCATTCAGCCTGGACCTAAGCTTATCAAATCTAACATTGGTTGCCATTTTTCTTTACCTTTATTTTTGAATTGGCGGCTTAAACCTCGTAGCTACAGCCTTTTTAATCTGTAGCTACGACATTTAAGTCATTAACACACCAATTTACTGTTTGTTACATGCTACTGGGCAAAAATTTTGCAAGAGAATGCTGTAAAAATTAAAGCGGAACTTCCTGTCGGAGTCAATGGGCGGAGCTTTAGTAGTAATGGGCAGAGCCAGCAATTGGTCAATTTTGATATATTCACAAAAACTGTGTGGCAAAAGGAGAACTTAGTAATTATAAGTCATTTCTCTTTATTCTCACCAATTTCTACCCTAGCCATACCTTCATTTTTCATTAATCCCATTCAAAAATGACATAATTTTAGACTAGTCCAAATTGAGAAGAGGTGCTTTGAATTTAATTGCTCTTATAAACTACTTAAGAACTGTGTTAATTATTGATATGAACATAGTTCCCCCAGAAACATACTGTTTATCTAGAATTCCAACATAGTTTTACACAGTTGTTAGAAGGTATTGTCTTTTTTTTTACCACCAACAAATCCATTCAGCCACAACAAGGGGTCGACACTAACAGTGTTCCGGGATCCCTCAAAATCGGAAGGGACCCCAGCAGTTTCTCCTTTTCCTGCAATATATGTCACAGCTATTTCCTACTGTGAGTACAAACTAGGACAGATGATTGAACAGAAAACAGTGGCTATCATTATGTTAATATTTTAATAAGATCTCAATAGTCACTAGCGGATAGACAAGCTACTGATTGTTTGGTAAAGGGTAAACTAAGGTCATGTCATGTCTTAATGAGTGTTTTAAACAATATAGGAAATGATTACATAACAGATGCATATACCATCCTTTCATGTTAGACAAACTAGTGATGTATATGGCACTCTTAATTTTTACCCATGATCTATGTTTCTTCCAAGGACTGTATAACTCCTTTGTTAAATCCCTTTATATTCTATTGCAACTTATTATGACTTTGGAAATAAGCAAAGATGGTACTAGAAAAGGTCATGATTTATGTCATGTATGAATTAATCTTAATTTGTTTATATGAATGAGAATTCTATCTGTTATTTGAGTTTTGGAAAGTTTGAAATTATTATCAGTAAACTGACTTGTTAAACTGACTAATGAATCTTTATCAATTACCCCAATGAAAAAATCATTATCACCCTTGTAACAGTTTTTGGAAATATTATGTACTTAGACAAACATGACAGGTTTTGACACTTTTAGAATGACAAAATTAGAAAAGATTTAACCCTTATAATGCTGAATCTGGGATATCAAAGAATTCTGGAATATTCCTGTTTTGACCGGGATATAGACATTGATAAGTCTGCACATAGAAGGGGGCAGGGGTCGTTACTAAACCCTGTCTGTAGCCTTCATGGAGGAAACCCAATAAAGGATAAGCTCATACAATGGCGGATCAAGGATTTCTGTTAACACAATCCCTCACAATGGCATCTTCTCACACCCCTAAAGAAACAAATGGGAAAGCATTGTGTAAAATGAAGAAATGTGACAAGCAATTTCTTTTCTGAAATTGTCATCTCTTACTTCTTTCAATTTTAACCAGTCTAACATTTTGTCGCCGAGTAAGGGTTTAAACAGAGGACTCAATTTCATTCATGCCCTAATTCAAAGAAGATGGAGATGACAATTCTTTTAAATTTCAAAAATCCTTGTCTCATTTTGGACAGAAAATTATGTGGGAGTAGTAAGTTTGGAAGACAAGGAAAAAGCTATTCCTTCATTATCCACAATATTTCCCAAGCTTTTAGCTTGAGGGTCATAAAAACCAGGATTGTGTGGTAATGGGTTTGAACTTTTTTACATTTTGAGCTCCACCTATTGTTTTCACCAGACAAGTCAGGGTAAATTTTCTTTTTTTGCAAAGTTTCTCATTTTTTCAAACTATTAACTAAAAAAGGAAAAATCTTGTAAACAACTTGTTTGGATTACCAGCCTACAATCACTGGTTTTTATGTCCCTGTAATTTTATAATTGAGAAAACATTGTGGAAAAAGAAGAAATTGCTTGTAAGAAGCAATTTCTTCTTTTCAACAATATTTCCTACCCTACTGGGTAGTTATTTCTCAAATTGAATCCACTCTAAATTTTCATCTGCAAAACCTTTGAATTTGGACAGGTCTAAAAATGTTCAAAACAGGAAAGGGTTAAACTGTTTGGTTATTGTATTTTTTCTTTGATTTTAGATAAATTGTACTATCATCAACATGAGATCAGACAGCAGAACATGCATGGATGAGGAAGTAACTGTATTTGGAGAAGTCTACAAAGCTTTTCCACTTTATCCAATTGTTACTGTGAGCTCTTCAGCTGCTTTAACAACCACAATCATTACAACTACAGCTGCATCAGCTACAAGTATGACAACTTCACAGACTAGCCAATCATCTCTGTGTTCAGTGACTTGGTTTGCAGATTTTACTTCAAACTTAACTGATATTCGACCAACCAATGGCACAAAACAATGGACAAATAGACAAGCAAAGACCAATTAAACAGATAAACAGCAGCCATCATTTTATTGCATTACCAGACAGCAAAATTTTAGACTGGCCCAAATTGAAAGAAGTTGCAGACGACAATTTAAAGTGAATGTAATTTGCATTTTTTCAACTTTCTTTTTAGAAAACATAGAGGATAATTAAGAAATTGCTTGTAACAATCAATTTCTTCATTTTTCACAATGTCTTCTAAAGCTTTTTTAATTGGGGTGTCTAAAAGGGTCACTAAGTGGGAATGGGTTAAGCCCAATTGCAGTGTTCTGGCAAGATAGAAAAAAGTATGGGACAAATGTCTCATAATAGCTCATAAGTTTGCAACATCCGAGAAAAACTAGGGACACAATATCAAAATCAAAAATCGATTTTTTACTCAAAATTTAATAGTTTTCAAATGACTGTTATACCGCATGTACATTATTTTAAAATGGGTTAATCATTAAAACACCAGCTCCAGGGTTTTTCTTCTCCGTTTCTGTGGGAATAGGCAATACAAGTTTTCATATTGACAAAGAAAACAAGTCATGCAAATTGAGGCCTACTTGAAATCACTTGAACTCTTTCCTGCACAAACATCAAATATTAAGAAATTTCTTCTTTTCCACAATATTTTCTACTTATTAGGATGTTTGACTTCAGATTGTTTTTGCTGGCAACATCTTTCAATCTGGACAAGTTTAAAAAGTGGAAAAAAAATAAGTATCTACATAGCTAAGCCTGACAAGCCAACATTGACTGACCAGTACTGTATCTCTCTTTTTTTACGTTTTTGTTGATCAAAATTCTGTTAAATGACAGATAGTCCCATTTTGCTTGACAAGTCATATATATGAGCTTGATATGTCGTATTGTGAACAAAAAATCATTGCCTATCAAATCACTTCTTTGGTCATGAGTACAGATGTTAATCTCAAACACATAACTGGGTAAAATGATTTTGTAGATGGACAACTAACAACATTCCACCAATAGCTAACTCAAACTTTGTAAGTTAGCTCTCAGCAGCCAAAAAATTAATGTTATATGGTGTCTCAGACAAGTTTGTGATTGATGCTGGTATGGCTAGTAGATGACATATAATTAACCTTTTACTGAATTTCAAAGTTTTAGACTTGTCCAAATTGAAAGATGTTGCAGACAAGAATTTTAATTCTTTGTTTCCTTGGCAGAAAACATTGTGGTAAATGAAGAAATTTATTGTAACAAGAATTTTTCCAATTTTCCACAATGTCAATCAAAGCCTTTTCTTGAGGGTTGTTATAAATTGGTTAATAATTGATTTAAATAATTGAAAGGTTTTCTGAAAACCAAAATTTCTTTTTTCCATGATTGTTTTTGAATTATTGTTTCTAGGGTACACTTAAATTTTGCCCATGTTCACATTACACTCGACTTTCCTTTCTTCGTACATGCATTTAACCCATTAACATACAATTCTTATTTGGTATGTGAAAACATTATAAAATGGAAAAGAAAGTGGGAAAAGGAGAGATTTCTTGTTATTAGAGATCATATTTGGTACCCAAATTTTCACTCCAAACACTGTGAATTGTCACCTGTAGCCTTAAAATTGAACCGGTCTCATTTTTTGTCTTATAGTATGGTAGTAGGTCATTCAAATGAATTGTAGAATAACATAGCATAAAATTCAAGCGAAACAGAATAAGAAACAGAATAAAACGTATGAAGCTTGCAGATATTATTTATTTTCCAAGTCCCGTTTTATCAGTATATCTCGCCATTTCATTATAGTTTGTTTTAGTTCAATCAACGTGAAAAAATAGCTTTTCGAAATTGTCAAGTCTCAGGATGAAAACACATTGTAAGCCTTGAACATGTTCCTTTTAGAAATTGATTGAATATGCACCAGTCTAAAATTTATCTAACTATATACTGCCTAACTCCCCTTTCAGGTATTACTGGCAGGTAAATCATCTAGAAAGGGGTTGATAACAACCCCGATAATTGCACTTCAGTGCTTATATGCAACTGACATATCCTTTTCTGTTTTCTGGAATTTTAAGACTGGTCCAAATTGAAAGAGGTTGCAGACAACAATGAAGATTGGATGCAGTATGAACTGAAACCATCCTATGCGGTAGAAAATATTGTAGGAAAAGGAGAAATGACTTGTTAGATGTAATTTCTTCCTTTCCCACAATGTTTTCTCTATTTACGTAAAATCCCATTTTTTTACAGGAAAGGATTAAATACAAAATTTACAGGACTTTTTTCCCCTTTTTAACAGAAGCCTATGAAAACTACCTTCCCAATAGTAAAATAGTTGACATGCTAGTGTTGAGACTGAGAGGATTCCACTGTATCAGGGGCTCTTAACCTATAATGCCAAGATAACAAAAGTTTACACTAGTCCAAAATTAAAAGTTGACAATGCCTGCTTAAACAGGATTGAGGTTGACACATAGTCTAGAAACTTTGAGAGGAAAGGAAAAATTGTTTGTCATTAACAATTTCTGCTTTTCCTGCAAAATTTCCATATTTCTTTAGGGTGTCAAAAAGCTGGGTTTTATGGCAATTGGTTCATACCAAAAATGACAAATTTAAGGCGGGTCTAGAACATGAATAGCAGGCAAAAATTCAGTATGTTAAAATTGAAAAGTATGTGTAAAATAGGTATGAAGTTTAGAGATAATGTCCTGAGCAATGGATACTTTTCTCTGTGTATTTTCTTCAGCTTGGTTTTCTTCAGAGCATGAAAAAAAGGGATTGTATGGAAATGAATTGAACACTTTTTCTCCATGGCAAAATAAGATCATAAAGTTAACTACTGGAGGTATTTGAATGCACTATAGTCCTCTGATAGCAGTCATCACACATGGAGGAATCAATTTTTTCAATCCTTTCCCAAGCAGTCCATAAATCCATCTAATAAATCATCCGGGTTTCTGTATAGCCTAGAATAAAAAGAAAATTGTGAAAGAGATCTTGGCTTTTGCACCATGAATTTTTTGGTGACGTTTAACTTAATAATAGACAACAGAGTTTAGACTGATCCAAATTTAAAAAATTGCAGATGACAATATAAAGTTGATGAACTTTACTGGCTTTGTCTAAACAAGGCAGAATCAAGTAACAAGCATTTTCTTCTTTTTCTACAGTATTTCCAAGATGGTTGGCTGGTGATCTAAATCTTACCTAAAGAAAATGATAGATGGCCAAAATCGCAGTCCAAAGTTCACTTTTGGAGGAAAAATTGCATGTTAACAGCATTTACTCCTTTCCCACACAATTATTTGCAAACTATATAGCTTCAGGATGTCAGAACATGGGATTATGTTGTAATTTGGGGCAGTTTCCTTGCCTTAACCATTTTCTGTTCAATCCCTGATTTGAAGGTCCTATAAATTTATGAATGAGAAACATTTTGGAAAAAAGAGAAGTTGCTTGTATCAAGCAATTTCTTTTTTTCCACAATATTTTCTACCCTACAGAATGGTTGTTTTCAACTAGAATCCGCTTTGAATTTTCGTCTTTAAGTCCTTTGAATTTGGACAGGTCTAATTTTTTTTCAAAACAGGAAAGAACAATATAGGGTCATGATAACAAAACAAGAAAATATTTCACTTACTCATGATTTCTTTGATTTCCCTCAAGTGGGCCTGTCTAACACATGGTCATTAGGCAACTTCCAAAACATGAATGTTCAGAAAATTGGCCTGGAATCCAATGTGATCTGTCATGCACGTCAATCCTTCTGCTTCAACCCTCCCATCTATAATGTTTGTTGTCATGCAGCACTTGGATTCTGTCACAGATAGCATATTCACACCTGTGAAATTGAATTTTTTCAAATTTGAGAATGATTTTACTGTCCATATTTACAGAGAGTAAACAAACAGTAATGTAACTTATCTGATGAGGGTAATAGAACCTATTCACCTGCCAGTAATACCCGAAAGGGGTGTTTGGCAGTATATATAGATAGCGTACAATTGTAAACCATATAACAACAATTGTTTTCAAACATTTGATAATGTAGTACTGATTTCAAGGAACAAAAACCATTTAAGACAGTGTTTGACATTTGCATAAATGATCCTGTCTGATCAAGCTTCACTTTGTACCTAGTAGATAGCTCAGACTTAAAGTTTCTTATGACAGCCAGATAATCATCTAATGCACTGTTTGGGCAATTCGACTGGAAATGCCATGCACTTAATTTCTTATTCTCGTCTTAAATTCATAAACGAGATGTTTGATCGTAACGGCAAAAAAATCCGAGGGAGTATTTGTTTACTGTGTTAATAATCTCCGTGAAATTCAAAATGGGTCCCATTCGTAAACGTCACCTCATTGGGATCTCGATTTAAATTCGTTGTTCAAGTCAATACAGATATGTTTTATGTTCATACTACGCATCATTTATGATTTAAACGTTTAAAAAGGGGATAATTTAAATTCATAACGTTTCAAATGTTTATAAGGGCAATATTCGCCGCAAATATTAATCACTCACCATGTTGACACCTCAGGGACATATCGTCAAAATCGTGACAAAAAGAAGACGAAGAACTATTGTCATCACCATCTCTCGATTCCGGAGCGATTGTCCTTCAAACTGGTTCGTAAATATATGGCCTTACAGTACCAGAAACATCAATTTCTTCATCGGGAATATCGCTCAAATCGCTTTCATACTCTACGTCCATTTTTAATAAACTTCTACTATGACGTCACAATTCAGGGGAGTTAAGCATGTGTAACCAATAGGTAAGGGACGTAAGCGAGGCCGTAAAAACGAAAAGGTAAAAATAAAAACTCCAATAAAGTGGTTTTGAAACGTTCTTAAGAAAATTCGATGAATATCAATAAACTCGTTTATTAATAGAATTTTGAAAATTGAAATTATGTTACCCCTATGGATTTGCCCTTTAAGAGATGAAGAGAATATTTTTTGTTTTCATGGAGGTATGAATCGAAAAAAATAATCACACTGTATGAATACGCGAAGTGGATTCATAGATTGTGTGATTAGGTTTTTTGGTTCATATCTCCATGAAAAGAAAAAATATTATCTTCATTTCTTATAATTTAATAGCATTGAGCGAAAAATGCAACAACTTATCAAATTTTGATACCTTTTTGTAGTGAACTATTCTGTGCGGAAGAATTCAAAATGGCTGCATACTCAAAATTTTGTTCATGGAGGTATGAATTAAATTTTTCGACCAATCAGATCGCTCGTTTTTGATAGACGAAACTAACAATTAAATTATATGTATATGATCTTTACTTTTGCACTACAGATAGAACTGATTCAAAAGCTGCTACTTCTCTTTAAGCACATCTTTTCCAAATTATTATCAAATCTCTTATAACATTAACTTCACCTTGACCTGGAGATAGAGAAATAAATCTTTCAAATGGAAAATCTACTCATTAACCCATTACCACATGAGAAAATTTGAGACTGGTCCAAATTGAAAGAATTTGCAGACGACAATTTAAACTTGATTATTTTTTAGATTATCTCAACTTTCTGGCTAGAAAACATTGTGTGGAATGAAGAAAATGCTTGTGACAAGAAATTTCTTCATTTTACACCATGTTTTCCAGAGTGTTTTTCTCGAGGGAGGTCCAAATGTGACACTGTGTGGGAATGGGTTATGCATGTAATTTAGTGAATGATTTGGTAAAATTGCTGATTTGGCTAAATGAGATAATTTTGCACATGATATTCTGAGCCAGAATTATCCCTGACGAATAATTTCATTGGTTAACTGATTATTTGATTGACATGGACAGCTACAATTGGTCAATTGTACAAGAAAGAGCTATACAAGAATGATGCGCACTTAGTTTCTGTGTCTGTATCAGAACCAGATGACGAATCGCTAGTGGAAGAATCCCCGGTATCACCTCTCTCCCTGACTGACTGACTGTCAACGCCTTTCTCTCTTCCATCTTTACCATCATTTGTCATTAGTCTTCTAGATAAGCTAAACATCCGAATCCATGTACAAAGACTCCATGGTTTCTGTAATGCCACTCTCCTGCAAAAAGGAAATCTGTAATTACTTAATAGGCTATTGATGAATAGCTGCTGTCAATCAAATACTAGTGTTTTGTACTGGCCAAAATAAATGGAGATTATTGGCACCGTTCCCCTTTCCGGGAATATGTATTTTCCCCTCTTTTGGTACCCCCCCCCCCCTTCTAAGTGAAATTTTCAACAATATGAAAATATTCTTTATAAAACTTTACAATGTTAGAAAGGAAAAAGTTCTGTTTTTAAAGAAATAAACTTAATATCTGATATCTTTGTTCTATTTTTGACATTCAAAAACAAGAAAATGCCATGAAATGCGAAATGCAATTTTTCCCATAATTAAACTTTTCTTCAAGATTATCTCTAGTAATGGGCACTGGCCCCCTTCCCCCAAAATAAAGAAAAAACACTGAATACATGTAAACGGTTGAACAATCAAGTCATTCCTTTAGACGGGAAGTGAATTTTGAACTCTCGACATTAATGTCAAGCACTTTGTTAAATGTTGTAACTACAGTTAGGATATTTAGGTAGCAAACAATATGCAATTCTTGTTTGTCCCTTACCATTTATTTTGCAACCTTACACTAAGATATGATGTATGTCCACATATTTTTAAAATGTCAGCATTTTGTCCAAGCCAAGGATCTGTTTCCTGCTTCAAGAATCAACAGAACATAAATTTTTCAAAGCCAGTTTACCTGACTCAGTCAACATTTAAGAAGTTAAAAACTTGAGAAATGAGCTAACAAGTCATGACATTAACCCATTCCTACACAACTTTGAGAAAAACCTTAAATATATAATTACATAATTATGCTGGAAATACAAGATATTGCCTGTAATAAGCAGTTTCTGCATTTGGTAACTGGGTTCATAAAGACACTCTCACTTAAAATTTAACTTTAGCATTAAATTCAACTTAAGCATTTAACAGGTTAGGGAAAAGCCTGGTTAGGGAAAAGCCTGATTAGGGAAAAGCCTGATTAGGGAAAAACCCGAACTGTGGTGTTAACCTGTATTGAGGTATGATACCTAGATAGAAGTCAGTCAATATGTGACCAGTCAACTCTGCTCATTTTCAACTCAGCCCATTGGCAACTTGGCCCAACATATAACTCGGCCCCAATTTTATTTCATGTCCAATCAATTTTAATATTGAACATTTATTAAGTATAATTATTACAAATACAAAAGTGTTCAATCATCATTCAGTGTGAGGAAATGTACATATGCTTCAGCCACAGCTTTAAAAGTTAAATTGAAATTAAACAGTCTATCAAATTGCACATATTCAACCAATGATTCGATATATAATATTGAAAACACAAAATAATGTATTTTGAAAATAATAAAGATAAACATTGTAAGGTAATACTGCATCATTTGTACAAAACTTAACATGTTCTAAGAATTAAAATATATTTTACTATAGATTTTATATTGGGGTCAAGTTGACCGGGCCAAGTTATTCAATGGGCCGAGTTGACTGGTAACCAGTCAACATGTATATTACTGAGAAACATGTTAATTTGGAAAAAACTGAAAAATTATTCAAGGTTAAATTTGTTAAAAGAACTATTTATTATCAAATCAGTCATACGTACAAGCCAGTTCTGATCCTCAAAATCAACCAGCGGTAAATTTGTGGGCTTGACAGGTTATCTATCTGCTAATCTATTAAGTGGCTATCAATTTCACTATGTTGCAGTCCTGGAATGCTTGACCTCGGTCCCTAGGGACTAAACACTTTAGATATAATGATACAAGCCATGTAACAATTTTTTATCATGACTTGTGAGTGCTTTTCAAACTTGTGAAGATTCTCGATATTTATAAGCTCTTTATATGTCAGTCCTTATTCTAATATAAGGTCTCACAGCAACACAAACCTTTTTACCTGTATTCCTGGAAGTAGGTTCGTTCTCTGACAAGGTCTTATTTATTTTTCTTATAAGAATTGGTATCGTTGAATGAAATGATGCTTACAAAAGTGCTGTAACATTGTTTAACCCTTTCCTACTCAAACCCTGGCTTTTACGTCCCTTTGACTTTATAATTGAGAAAATATTGTAGAAAAAGGACAAATTGCTTGTAACAAACAATTTCTTATTTTTCCTCAATATTTTCTATCATACTAAATGGTTATTGCCTGATCTAATAGAGGCATGTACATGACGTAATCATGATATATATCTAGTGTACATTGAAAGAACAGCAATTTTCTTATTTTTCGTCAATATTTTCTACCATACTAAATGGTTATTGCCTGATCTAATAGAGGTATGTACATGACGTAATCATGATATATATCTAGTGTACATTGAAAGAACCAATGATCCTTTTGATGGTTTGGTCATGATTTTTGAAGAGAATCCGATGAAAACTGACATGCTCGTTTTAATGAGGATCTGTCAGTTTAATTTTTAATCTCCCCCCCCCCCCCCCCCCTGCTTTTGTACCTAAAAGATTGATGCTACAACTGTTCTGTGCAATTATAGAATGAAACATAAGGATCTTATCAAGTTTTATAATGATATTTCTATTAAACATTGCCCTATATTTTTGACAGAATCGACTCAAATTAGGCTCTGCAGATTTTAAGAGAATCAAATGAAAACTGTAGACTCTATATTGTTACGAGAATATTACAGTTAAATTTTACCAAGGCCACTTTTGTTGCATTACTTGTCTCGAATTTCTAAGGAAAATCCTTGGGGGATACACTTATCCTTTGAAAATTCTGTGCAAGTTTGTAGAGAATTTTATAAAAACCGTAGACTCTTTTGCGCCAACACAAAAACGAGAACAAGGATAGTCCTAAATCGCTCATTAGAGTCATCTACTAATGAAAGTTTGTTTTTGTATTATAAAACGTTACTGAAGCCAAACAAATATTGCAAATCTAAGATTTTGGGCTTAGTACATGAACATTGAGTAATTCTAAATACCAATTAAGACTGCCTTAGTCTGAAATTGTTGTGTCTGTTAATGGGTTAAGAGGAGAAGACCTTGAATTTGCGCTGATTAAGCGCTTTTCAAAACTTTGTTTTTATGATTGATTGAATTGGGTTTAACGCCACTTTAAACAGTATTTCAGCCATATCGCGGCGGCAGGAGCAACTATGAAACCTTCTAGTAATTAGACACATACCAAATATGAATGCCCAGGCCATACAGTTAAGGAGGATAAAATTTTTTAATCTTATCTACTTGAGCGTTTTACCCCAACTTTGGTCCTCAAGCTTGGGCCATTGTGACCCCTTTGTTATATTTTTGAGAAATTGACAGAGAACCATGTGGTTATGATGACCTTTGAATGCACTATACCTTTTACATTAAGAGGAAAAGATATTTGAAGACGCTCTAATTGAGCGTTTTTCCAAACCTTAGACCCCTTAGGCGGGACTGCTTTTGGCCCCAGATATATAATTTCAACAAACAAGGTCACTAACTATTGGAATATACCACATACCAAATACTAATGCTTCAGGACTTATAGTTAAGGAGATTTTGGCTCATATTTAGCCAAATTCCCAATTTTGGGCTCCATGGTCAGGACCATTTTTGTCCACAGGGGCATGATTTATTATAGCATATACAAAATACCTAGTTGTGCTATATGCCAAATATGAATGTACTAGGCCTTATAGTTTAGCGGGAGAACTCTTTGAAATTGCTTTAATTGAGAGTTTTTTTTTTAATTTTTGGACCTCTGGGCTTGGGCTAAGGTATAATTTTTGTGAACTTGAAAGAGAACTTGAAAGAGAACCATGTGATTATGCTTTCTATGAAATAGACAAGTCCTTGCCCCTGTGGTTTCTGAAAAAACAAACCTTTCGAAAGGTTTTCTATAATTTCAGTTTTCAAATGCCATGTTGCAATAGCTAGTTTTTTTTTCATGGAAACAACCTCTATTAAGAACTTTTGCAAATAATCCACCAAGGAGTATCCCTGCAAAGTTTTAGCTTCATTGGCCGACTGGTTTTGGAAAAGAAGATGTATAAAGATTGTGGACGGACGGCCAGATGGACCGATCACAATAGCTCACCTTGTACTTCATGCTCAGGTGAGCTAAAAAGACACAAAGACAGACGCAATCATATATAGACATCTGGGAAACATGGCCAAGGCAATAGCTTTTCAGATCTTTGGCTATAGCCAGTATAGCTACTAAAAGAAAGGTTTTTGATAAACTCATGGAAACACGCACAGAAAAACGTACCCTATGAGAAATGTGTATTTGTAGGAGCACAATAATGCCACGTTAGTGGCAGCCATTGATAAACAACCCTTCTTGTGTTATACTTTTGATCGGTATTCCCCTGATGGCAAGATGAGTCCCCAGTCTGATCTTAAATTTGTTTGTGTGTTGTTTATAGACGCCTTGAACAATCTTTCAGTTACTTCAAAGCAAAGTTCACATATATATGTGCTTTCTGGGTTAGACAAGTACATGTACTAAGCTTGGGTTCTGACAATGTCTTGTCCAGGGATATACCCTTGTTACAAGCGCATCACCTAAGTTCGAACTAGCTACCCTCAATTTCTCTCAATATGCATCCACGAAGTACTGATTAAGCAAGTGGTGGTTTCAGGAATTCAATATAAACTGAATCATATTCCAAATGTCTGACAAATAAATCTCTTCCCTGAATTCTTTAAGATAGTTCTAGAGAAGCGTTTCAAACTTTAAAAAAGTCAAGTTATATAAAATCCATTTCCAAGAGAGATCTAAAGGTATTTATAAGATTTTCACTGTATACATTATAAGGACATAAGCCACAACCAACATACTAGTTTCCGAGATTTTTTAAAAAAAGTTTTCAAAATATACCATATATGGAAATGAGCCCGAAAAGTCTTATTTTTCATTCAATTAAAAATCTTTTGTGTAATTAAAAGTCGCCAAAGGCTTATTCCTGTTGAATTTGATTGAAATCCATCTACTGGTTTCTGAGAAAAAAGATTTTCAAAGTTTTCACCATATATGGAAATTAGCCATGCCCATTAAAGCTGTTTCTTTCATCCAGTCAAATTTCATTGAAGGAATCTGATAAAGGGTCACCAAAGGATCATCCCCGTGAAATTTGCTTGAAATCAAACATCTGGTTTCTGAGAAAAAGATTTTCAAATCTCATATCATATATGGAAATGAGCCCACCAATTAAAACCATGTTTTTCATTCAATCAAGATTCTTTGAAGGAATCTGATAAAGCGTCACCAAAGGATCATTTCTGTGAAATAAAGTGGGAATGCATTCACTGGTTTCTGAGAAGAAGATTTCAAATATTTCACCATATAAGGAAATTAGCGCAGTCCATTTAGGGCATGTTTTTCATCTGATCAAAATTCTTTGAAGGAATCGTATAAACCGTTACACAAGGATCATTTCTGTGAAATTAGGTCGAATTCTGTTCAGTACTTTCTTATGGAAAGATTTTTAAACTAAAGTTTACTGACACAGGGACAGACGCACGGCGGACAAAACATTGTGATAATAGCTCGCTGGCTTTAAGCCAGTGGAGATAAAAAACTAGATAAGTAACCTGTGTATGGGGAAATGCTGAAGGTCTAGAATGAATCTAAGTTCTGTGAAGACAAATAATATTAAAGCCATATCTTGCCCCAAAACACACAACAAAATTAGTAAGAAAATTGTTTTGCCCTCCTCGGAGGTAAGATATGGTTTTAGAAATTAAGTTGGTTCTATCAGGATGTCCGTTGACCCAGGACAAATAAACAATCGTGGAATCTTCTGCTAGTGCTATCAATCATAAGATGTTATCAATCAAATACATGCTGGGCAGTTTGATGTTTTAACTGTACGTATGACTGAAATGCATATTTAACTTTTGTCTGAAGCAATTCTTTCTAAAATACCCTTAAAATTTGCCAGAAATTAAGGCATTTTTTTGCAGTAAATACTCTGGTGGATTTTACAGTAAGTAGCACTAGTTAGAGCAATTAATTATGGCCAACAAATTTGCATAGGAAATGGTTTTCAATAATGTCTTGGCTTTTAACACAAAAACATGCATATATCAAAAACCTTGATCTAAGTATACTATTGTATGTAAATCTAGCTTGCTTTCCCCAAAACGGCTAAACTAGAATCATGCAACAAGAGTGATTACAGATATTAGGGCTGTAAGAAATGAATTTTCAAAACTTACAGAAATGTACGTGTATCAATCTTTATCCAATGCTAGTAATAGAACAGAGGTAATTGGTCAATAGAAACGCTGGGTCCGAAGTATTAAGGGGACGAGCAAAGTCGATTGCTACGAAGCCCGAAGTATCACGTTCTTGGATAAAATATCGATAGCAGTTGGAATTCAAACCTTAGATGAGGTGAACGACGCGTTTCGTTCATTAGGGCAGACCGACAGGAACACAAATTAACAACAGCAATTGTTGACATGTTTTAGCTGCGAGCCAGGTACCAACCATCAAACTAAGTTAGACTGGAAGTTTTGCGATTAATAGTCAGTCGTTTTCGAACCATTAGCAAATTTTACATTTGCTGCCGACCATGTTTCCAGTGGACGATTAGTGTATTAATTCGTTTATGTATTGTTGCTGTCGTAGCACCTGCACATATAGGGGACGCCTCCAGAGGACGGTTTGTTGTTATGAGGGATAGAGCAAGAATACAGCTAGGCAAAACAGCCAAGAGATCTACCTTGTTTTTTAACGTGCTTGGTGTAACCGGAATCGAATTGGTGATCTTTCGAGGTTTTAAGTCAAATCAGCTCTAACTGAGCTGACCGTGACAGATGGACAAATAGTATACAAAGCAATTTAGAAAACGGCTGAATTTTTGGGATGGGGAATTCGTTTTGTTAGTAAAATTTCTAGGAAAAATAAATGCTCAATGGTGTTCACAAATAACACAGGGAAAGGATTTATAGACATGAAACTAAAACTGATTGAGAATTTTATAATGACAAGTTGCAAGGGTTGATATACTGATGATTCGTGCTTGAATAAGAAAGAAATACCATGGGACACACAATAAGTAACGGTGTGATTATTACAAGTTTTTTGTCATTACAGAATTGATGTAATGTAACACGCAACTGTTTAAAAGGGAGTCGTATGGATAAATGATCTTTTAATCCCCCAGTAATCACATCTATCTAAATAGCATTAAATAGTATTTTTCTTTGTTTTTTCCAAGCATCCCTGAACTCTTCTACATGAAAAATTCCGTCAAAATGGATAATCCTATTACGATGAAACCCTGATCTTAAAGGTAGGTATCGATTTTTTATGCGAAAGATTTTATTTGTTTTTATTCCCTCTCGTGTACTATTTGAATACAATATTCTGAAAAGTAGTTGTGCGAAAATCATGGGTTGTGTATGAAAATGATAAACAGGATATTTCTCTAATAGCCTGCATATGCTGTTAATCTATGTTTAGATTACGTCGAGACAGATGTAAAGAACATTGGTTTATTCACGTGGTGCATATAACCATTGGAATCCCGCGTTCAGTTTGAATTCGCTCAAACAAACGTCACCATTACATCACCAAGGATTTGGTCGCTAGCCGGTTTTCAATTCTGTAAAGACTCAAACCCTATCGTTAGATTTAACATGAATATAGACACTAACCGTATATTTCGGCTAACCATTTTAATGTGACATAATTTAGAACGTTGTGTAACGATTCCAGGGGAGGTAATTTGCAGTGGTTATGCAAATTAGGGTACCCTCTGAAAGTTAAGTGACTATTTGGAGTTATATATAGACAAGGTCGACCCATTTAGGGTCGAGGATCCTTTTCTCTGAATGGATAGGCTTTAGCTCGGAACGTTACATTGGTGGCAGCGGTGGGATAATGACAACTGCCAGACCGGAGTTGCCTTGCCCACGGATCTCCCAGGCCAAGACTCGGGACGAGTCTTCTCGGAGGGGAGAGTAGTGTAACGATTCCAGGGGAGGTAATTTGCAGTGGTTATGCAAATTAGGGTACCCTCTGAAAGTTAAGTGACTATTTGGAGTTATATATAGACAAGGTCGACCCATTTAGGGTTGAGGATCCTTTTCTCTGAATGGATAGGCTTTGTCTACTAGCTCGGAACGTTACAGTTGGTTGTTTGCTTGCCACTGTGTTGCCGATGGTCTTTTTACTTTAGATCATATGCCAGTGAGGTCACGTGGTGTCGACAACCGAATTCCATGTTATTTAGAAATAATCTAAAATTTATCTGACCATTTCCTATATAAATCACTTTCAGCTTATCAGTTTACTGAGAAGATAATATCTGACTCATATGCAAGTATTAAATGTTCGTTTGAGCTTATGAATTTAAAGATAGGTATCGATGTTGTTGTTTTTTGCATGTCACAGATTTTGATTATTCTTTTCCCTTCTAGTATACTTTTTTATTACAATAATCTGGGAAGTAGTTTTTCTAAAAATATCACAGGTCGTTTATCTGAATAAACAAGGGTATTTCCCTACAGACTACGCAGTCTGTTAATCTATTTTTATATTAAGCCGAGACAGTTGCGAAGAATTTTTGGTCACTCACGCGGTGCACTTAACCGTTGGAATCCCGTATTCTGTTTGAATTTGCTCAAACCAACGTCATCAATACGTCATCAGGGGTTATGTTCGCTAGCAGGTCTTCAATTATGTAAGGATAAGAGCAAAACTGCATTAAGCGTTAATACGAATATATACACTTACCATAGTTTTGAACTTATTTTTCGGTGTAACAGGATTTAAGACGTTGGTTATTTCACTTGTTAATTTGTTACCTTGCGTTGACATTGGGTCATATGCAAATGAAGTCATGAGGTGTCGACATCTGACTTTTTTGATATCTCAAAATGACCTAGAATTCCGCTGAACCTTTCCTTTATAACCAAAAAGTCTCTTTGAGCCTATCAGACTACCGCGAAGACAATATCTGACTCAAATTTAAGTATTAATAAGTGTTCGTTTAAGCGTATTTTTAGGCGATTGGCAATTTTTTCTTACATAGGTTTCAGAAACATCGATACCTCTCCATAAAAATCTACATTAAATGAGTCGAAAATATTGATGATTAATTCCGTTTCGAAGAATAAGCCCGGGTTTCCTGTGTACAGTTGAAAATAACGTCAAAGGCCGTTGAGAATAGTCTCGGGACATTCGAAATATTTTTTATTAATTACGCTATCAAATTACAACTGAATGAGTTGGAATCAGTGAGAGGTTGTTTAATTCCTTTAATTTGGTTGTAAATAATAAACAAATTGGCAATTTCTTTTCTGAAGATTCCCGAGGTTTTCTGAATAATATCTTGTTCTTTTTGCGATAAGATTTTTTAGGCTATACTTCTATATATGACTTCATGTGTGTCCCGGGATGAATATTAGGACCGATCAAATTAACAATATGTCAGTATATGTCATTGTTTACCCCACTCCCCCCTCTCTCTCTCTCTTTTCAGAGACATTATTTTCTGACCAAAGTGCAAAAAGTACCAATCGAAGTGGACTAAACTCATATTGCGTATTTGAAATTATCAATAAACTACATTCACGCAAGACAAAATAATGGCAATGCTTGCTGCTGATTTAATGTACATATTGTTATTATACAGCATAAATACCACAACCCAAAAATTGTGTAAAAATGTTTGACTTTAGCACCAACTCCTTCTCAATTTGGTCTTTGGACTTTTCTGAGTTTGGTTCCATTTTTAATCTTGCAAAAGTAAAGGTGACGTTTTTTCAAGCCAGAGCAACATGAGTAAAACTTGATGAGTGTAAACATTCGTTATGCAAATAAATAGATTATGAAAATAAATAGATTTTCTCGTAAGACCCATTACCAAACAGCAAAATTTTACACAGCTGATCCAAGTTAAACGAAGTTACAGAGGATTAAAAACGTTTGCTTGTCGCGATATAATCATTGTGGAAAATGAGAAAATTGCTTGCTTATTGTGGAAAACGAGAAAATTGCTTGCAAGCTTATCGAGCGGGAAAAAGGTGTTTTGTGGGAATAATTGAAAAGCCAGTATAATAAATTAGCCTAAATCTTCGGATTCCAACTGAGCGACCGTAATGTTGGTGATAAGAACACGCTCTCTTTAGGCTCTCGATTCAAAGCTTCTGAAGATTCTAGAACGTCTATAACCTTTGATTCAAATGGTCATCCGCAAATTGCTGACCACTTCAATAATAACATTTTGTTATTTCACATACTGGAGTGTAATAAAATAAATATGTAACATGCGATGATTTGTTTTTTATCCACATTCTAAATAAAATGATCGTATAGATAAGTAAATGTTTACTGACAATGGGACCCACTGACAATAGCATATTTAGCAATTTAGAGATTCCAGTCTAATACGAAAGAAGTCTGGATCACGTGACTCTGCCGCCATATTTATGTAGTAGACGTTTTCGGGGCAGGAAGTATTTACTTATTTTATCATCATATTCACTAAACTGACAAAGATCGAATGAAAACACAGCAGCAAAATGGGTAAAATTTACTTAGACGACCACATCCAATTAACCATAGCGTAGTATTTAATCGGAAGACACATTCGTACCAAGTGCAAAAAATCGTCTGTTGACAGTGACAGTTGTCTTGTCCAAGCAGGAATGCTGCAGCGACATCCGATGATGAAAGCTCTTCGTTAACCATTTTAATTGTGCTCCTACATGTAATTCGAACCTTTGAATAATAACACTGGCAAGCAATAATTTACTTCAATTATGCTATAGTTTTACTGAAAATTGTTTTTGACCATTTTTCGTACATCCATAAAGGAATTTGTCCAGGAAAACTATTTAACAAGTTAAAACTCTGGGTGAGCACTAACAGATAAAAATATGATTTAAACATGGTCTTATCTGGTCACTTTTTGATGACAGTATTTGTTCTTGGTTGTTATGACTTAAAAACTTTGGTGTCATCATTAAAACAGTGCACCAAAATGAAGGAAAGTTGAGGCCAAATTGAGAAATAGACTTGTTTACAAGAAAAAAGCTGGTGTTGGTCAAGTCCAACGTGGGATTTCCATAGCCTAGACTGGTACCACTGTCGACTCTTACAGGGTTTTCATTAATAACCGATTGCCGATCTAAAACATCGGTTGATATCAACTTTTGATCGGTTGTTTTCGCTGGAATTAAGAAATGTCAGTCACTTTTTGTTTACAAAATAAAGCTTGAATGCGATTGAAGTTTTACCGCGACACCGGTGAGATTTTACCCCACCACCGGTTTATTTACCGCGAAACCCGTCTAATTTGCGTATCCATGTTACGAGGCGTATCATTGGATACTTTAAACCAGTCATCCAATCATATACATCGATACGAAATTGACTTCACATGTTGGTAAACATGGACGCCAAACTAAAAAGAAAAAAGTCTCTACTGAAGACAATCGTGGTTTCTTCGACTTTGCATTAAAAAAGACGATGATTCGATAAGAATGATTTGACATATTATAATTTATCAGCTTTTAAGCGTATAGTTTTGCGTTTTAGTGTAATTTGGGTCAATTAATGCGTCTTATAGACGGTGACCTGTCAACTTGACCCATCGGAAAGTCGGCCCAACGTATATCTCGGCCCCAATTTTATTTCGTGTAAAATCAATTTAATATTGATTATTTATTAGGTATAATTATTACAAATACAAAAATATTCAAAATTATTCATTTCTGAGGAAATTTAAGAATGCATCAGCGGCAGATTTAAAAATATATTGAAATTTACCAGTCATTCAAATTGCACATATTCAAGCAATAATTCGATATAATTTAAATAATAAAAACACAAAATAATGTATTTTGAAAAAAATAAAGATAAACATGGTAGGGTTATACTGTCTCATTTGTACAAAACTAAAACATACTCTAAGAATTATGATATATAAGAAAATCTACAATGTAAAACACTAAGGAGAGCTCTCCAAATGGATTGAGAAATACCTTAATTCTTTTTCGGCCGGGGGGCTTTGCCCCCCTGGGCCCCCTGCCAGGGCGTTGCCCTGGACCTACAAGGGGCCTAAGGCGGCCCCCTTGACCCCCGGCCAATCTGTTGGTTTCCAAATAATAACTGTTGACCCAATACTTATTGAAAACCCTGCCGACAGGTATACACCGATTCTCGGTACATACATGGGAAGCCTGGCCTGTCAGGTTTTTTTTCCTTACTAAATTCGAAAACGAGGCTTATGCATCTGCGGCTAATTTTGTTGAAAAATTTAGACACACTGCGGGATTTCCATCAAGTACGATAAAAATCCTACTTTTGTAGTTTTAAAGCGTTCAGTTTTAAACTTAAAACATCTTTACATGATCAATCGAATTTGTGTGCGAGAAAAACCTTGGAATGATATCCTTTTCATGTAAAATATATAAGGTACTCCGCGTTCCGCTTCAGCCATATTGTTTAAAAACCATTGACCAGCCAATCAGATTCGATGTTTGGGTATACGTCATTAAATGCCTATCAGCCAATCTCTATATGCAGTTGTTTGGGATTTACCTGTTGGCTTTGTTAACCCTTTCCCGTTATTGAAAATTTTAGACTAGTCCAAATTGAAAGAGGTTGCAGACAACAATGAAAACTGGATGCCATTTGAAATTAAACCATCCTATGTGGTAGAAAATATTGTTGGAAAAGGAGAAATTGCTTTTTACAAGCAATTTCTTCTTTTTTTGAAATGTTTTCTTGAGTAAAAAATCACAGAATGTAAAATCCCGTATTTGAACAGGAAAGGGTTAAAGTCGACGACGGTACCGGTCTATTCCATAGCCGTGATACTTTTCTTAATTTGTTAACCCATTACGAAATAACAAAATTTAAGACAAGTCCAATTGAAAGAAGTTGCAGACAAGAATTTAAAGTTGATTTATTTTTATTTATGTAATTTTTCATTTGCCACAATGTTTTTTTTGGGGGGGAAGGGGGATTTGAGGGGCATTAAAAGAGGGATATTGTGGAAATGGTTTAAGGAAAAAGGGACCGCATGGCTGAATTATCCATTTTTGATACTGTTCTGTGAGAAAGGAATTCTTCTATCTTCCAGTTGAAGTGGAGGTGACATTTGACTATATAGCTGAACAGCCAGATGAATTAACCATTAAAGTTGGAGATGTCATAAAGAATGTTATACAGTCAGAAGGTGGTTGGTGGGAAGGTGAGCTCAAAGGAAAGAAAGGCATGTTTCCAGATAACTTTGTAAAGGTAAGATGAAAACCAGGGCTTGTGCTAGCCTTTGTATTTTAAGAGTCAAATGACTCCTGGCTACAAATTCTATGGGTCAAAACAGTTTTTTAATCCATTCCTGTTTTTTCACAATTTTTATCCTACCCAATTTAAAATTGCAGACTCCAATTAAAAATGAGTGTTATTTAAAAGGGAACTTACCTATAGGGTAGAAACTATTGTTGTAAAAGAAGAAATTGCTTGTCACAAGCAATAGCTTCTTTTCCCACATTATTTTCTCAAGTGTATAATCCAGGGTTTTCGTTTGACTCGAGTCCCCGGGTTTTGACGTACGGAAATTCTAAAAGAAGCAATTTTGACTTTCGAAGATTTGACACTGTGCATCATTTTGACCCTCAAAAATTTTCAGCCATGCTTCTAGGGTTATCATAAGTGTGCCAAATTATTGGAAAATGGTTAGTTGATTCATCATGGATTACACCTAGCTTGATTGGCAATTAACACTCACGAGTGATGGACATGCATCGGCGATCAGAATTCACAGGTATGTGACACCTGTGAAATTATTGTAGAAAACCTTTTTCAGAATTCTATTCCATCTGAAATATACTTATTTGCCAATACTTTTATCAAAAACCTCAAAAAATAAATCAAGAAATAAAGTGAAATCAGATAAAATGTTGCTCAAGAAATGTCTTGAGTTGTCGTGTATAAAATTGGCACATCCTTTAATGAAAAATAAGGATAATTTCATCCTCTTAGTACTCTTGAGATTTTCTAAAAGTGATTTAAACTTATAGTATGTGCATGAATACTAATCTTTCCCTAAAATTTATCTTGTATTGAAAATAGAATACTGTCAGATGGGGTAAATGTTCAAAAATATCTTTGAACAGCCTGTATCATAACATCAACAAGATCATGCAACTTGGTGAAGGTTCTTGTATCTACTTTTTTTCAAGTTAGGGTGCTGATCCAAGCATCAGAAAAAGAGACTATAATGGAACCAAGACTTGAAATTGTTGTCTGCATCTTCTTTCAGGTTGGATCAGTCCAAAAAAACAATTTTTCAGTTGATTGGTTGATTGATAAGTACATTGCTTTACCATTGTCAGGTTTTAAAGGATGTAAAGAAGGAGGATGAAGTCAAGCTTCGAGAACCTAAGAAAGATGTCCAGGCAACAAAACGTCAGTCAGTGAAAGATCTTGCCAACAAAATAAAGGACAAAGTTCATGATGGGCCTGTACCAGTAAGAAAGAAAGGTAAATAGGATTGAATATCTTCATGTTGACTTCAGTGATTTAGAAAATCTGCTTAGGTTGAAGCTGAATTTGGTTCCCGCTTTTTAGCTCTACTATTTGAAAGCCAGCCATCTTTTGTCATGGCATTGTGTCTGTTGTGTGTGTCCGTCTGTGTGTACATCTGTCTGTAAAACTATTAATTAAAAAATCTTCTCAGAAAACACAACACAGATTTCAACCAAATTTTACACGAATGAATTCAGGGCTCTGCAGAATCAAAATTTTGGGAGAAGTGACTTCTCCCTAGTCTGAGAATTGGGAGAAGTTTTTCAAAATAGGGAGAAGGGGTGAGACTTTCAGGAAAGGTGGATCATGTTAAAAAGCAAAATTTTGAGTGTGTTCCTTATTTTTATAGGAAAATAAAAGAACTGCATATTTTGTTTTATATAGTATGCAGTTAATATCAAAATATTTCTCATCCTTATTATAGAGATCTTATTCCTGTGAATAAATATTTTTATACACCCGAAGGGTCGTATTATGTTATGGCCCTGGTCGTCAGTCTGTCTGTTTGTCTGTCTGTCCTTCTGTCCGTCCGTTAGCAATTTTTTTATGGGCAACTTCTCCTAATCTATAAATAGAATGAGCTGAAACTTTGCACAGTTACTCCCTATGATGTCTAGTTGTGTATAACATCTTCAAAAATCAAATCTTTCCAGTCATTTTTGAGTTATCTTGAATTATCTGCCCTTGGTGTCCATCTGTCTGTCTGCAAAACTTAACCTGCCAACTAAAACATTTTCCTATAACTTCAATCCTAATTAAGTTACAATGCTAATATTTAGTATGTAGATAGGTCATGAGCTATCATTCAAGCTAAATAACTGACAAAGCAAGGTTACTGACAAGCCCCTTTGGGCGTATATGCGCCGGTCTGCAAAGCTCTTGTTTTCTTCATTCTTCTGGTTCAAGAATATGGGAATCTGATTCTGAAATTTTTCTTGAATATTTCATTTATAGATGGTATTATAATCTCAATTATCAAAAGTTATTATAATCAATAATTTGAAAAGAGAGTATAGGTGGTCTGAATTAACAAAATGATCAGAGTTTAATTTGAAACAGAAAATAAGAAAACATTATTATTACTATTTCATTTTACTCATTACCAGAGGAAAAAATTTTCAGACTGGTCCAAATTGAGAAAAAAGTTGCATACCACATTTTAAATCAGAATATGCTCAAAACAGAAAATTAGTACCAGATAAGGTAAAAGATATTGTGGGAAAAGGAGAAATTGCTTGCGACAAGCACTTCCTCTTTTTCTCACAAGTTTCCATTAAAAATCTTCAAAAATCAAAAAGCTGTATTGTATGGTAATGGGTTAAGTCCTGTCAACTTCTCCTGTATGTAACAATAAATGGATAAAAAGCTTGTAAATAATAGATTTAAAAAGGGTTCATCTTGACTGAGTTGCAGTTATTGTAAGTAAAGGGTAAAGATAATAGCTGAGTACATAAATCACAGACTGTGTAGAGAAGGTTAAAATTTGAAACTATGTTAACACGGAACCATTTGTTCTAATGTTTTGGATTACATGTCATTGAATGGATTAATTACCAAAACTAGGTATTTGAAATTTAATTTCTTCATAAAATCCTAACAATGTTACTTCTGAAAAGATCGTAGAAGCTGTTAATTGTTTATCTAAGTTTTTAGCTCACCTGAGCACAAAGTAAAATAATTGAATCTTCAGAAGGGAAAAGGTTTGATACAAAAAACTTCCTGTAATTCCGGCAGTTTACAAGGGCTTGCAACCATCCAATCAGCCGAGGTGCAAATAAAGCGAGCATGTCATCTATCAATATATGCTTGATTTATGATCAAAGGGGTTCCGATCAGCATTTGTATAATTGATTTACTGTCCTCTGATTTAATAGTCTCTTGGCAAAATGCAATTTTTGTCTGTCATAACAAGGCAACTTCCCATATTTTCCAGGCGACTTTGACTTCGCTTTGATCAGCAACTCAGGCGAAGTTTTATGAAACCAGCCGACTTCTTTGTCTGAATCGCCCACTCTGCAGAATCCTTATGATCCTTTGTAGTATCTTTTTCAGATTCCTTAAAAAAAGAAATATTCAATAAAAATACGGATTTTATTATTGGAGCTAATTTCCATAGTCAGGGTTTTCATTAATAACCGATTGCAGATCTAAAACATCTGTTGAAATCGACTTTTGATCGGTTGTTTTTGCCAAAATTTAAAAATGTCAGTCAAATAAATCTTTAATGCGATAGAAGTTTTACTGTGACACCGGTGAGATTTTACCCCGCAGTCGGTTTATTTACTGCAAAATGTGTCTAATTTGCGTATCCATGTTACGAGACCTATCATTGGATACTTTAAACCAGTCATCCAATCATATACAACGGTGCGAAATTGTTTTTTGCATGTTGGTTAACATGGACGCCAAACTAAAAAGAAAAAAGTCTCAACCAAAGACAATCGTGGTTTCTTCAACTTTGCATTAAAAAAGACGATGATTTCAATAAGAATAATTTGACATATAATCATTTATGAGCTTTTAAGCGTATAGTTTTGCGTTATAGTGTAGTTTAGGTCAATTAATGTGTCTTATAGATGGTGACCCGTCAACTCGGCCCATCGGAAAGTCGGCCCAACATATATCTCGGCCCCAATTTTATTTTGGTGTAAAATCAATTTAATATTGATTATTATCTAGTATAATAATTACAAATACAAAATTATTCAATCATTATTCATTTGTGAGGAAATTTAAGTATGCATCAGCAGCAAATTAAAGAATGAATTGAAATTTACCAGTCATTCAAATTTCACATATTCAAGCAATAATTCGATATAATAATAATAAAAACACAAAATAATGTATTTTGGAAAAAAAAAAGATAAACATGGTAAGGTTATACTGCCTCATTTGTACAAAACTTAAAAATACTCTAAGAATTATGATATATTTACTATAGATTATATATTGGGGCCGATTTGACTGGGCCGAGTTATTGGATGGGCAGAGATGACTAGTAACCTTATAGACTTGGTATTTACACCCTCGAAACTTTACAATGTCTTACTTAATTGCTATCTCATTTCAACGCGATAAAAAAGACCATAACTTGTAAATGGTATATTGAAATATTTATTTAATCATGAATGTCCTGTAGTTTGAGAATTTTCTTGACTAGATCTAGGCAGTTTTGGTAAGTATTATCAATTAAATGAGTTAAAAATGTAAGAAAATCTGCAATGTAAAACACTAAGGAGAGCTCTCTAAATGGATTTAGAAATACCTTAATTCTTTTTCGGCGAACCTGTCTTAAGCAAGTGGTCAAGGGATTTACATAAATTGCTTGCTTTAGACAGGAGCTTGCTAAATACAGGTTGGCTTGTCAAGGTGATGGCCGGATATTTGTGTAATAAAGGTTTTGGTGACTAGAAAGTATCCATATTTGCTGGTAAATGATAAACGAGAAAACAGATCATTCTAACATTTTTTAAGTTTTGGCGAGAATACTCATAGGTCTAAATGCTCACTGTTCGTGAAGTCAATGAGCTTATCCATTTAAATTCAAAAGGTTCATATCTGATTAAATCACTCAAACGATAGTAATTATTTTTTGCAAAGATCCAATAATTAACATTATATTGGCCAGTCGATTAAGGTTCGGTCTGCTTGTTCATTTTGATTGTTACATTTAAATACCATATTTCAATCAAATACCAATTATTTATTACAATTCGGACAGGATTAGTCCTTGAGCAAGTTTGTTTACCCATTTCGCACCTCTAAAACTGCAAACAAACCCAACTCAGTAAGAAAACAAAACTAGATAACTTTCTGAGAAGAGCAGTTTCAATTATCATACCCGATTAATCTTTATTGTTAAAGTTTCAATCTCAAATGTATAAAATTAAAAAACTAATTTAAAGCAGTCTTCGTAACAAAACCAAGCATTTTGATGAAAACATAGTTATCCACACAACTACTATGCATTGGTTATGTGTGTGAATGTTTATATGATTTTGACATTTGAATTGATAATCGGAAAACAATGCTGTAGGTTGATGATTACTTGTCTGTGAAAATTGCCCTTGGCTCACAAATTGGTAGCAAACTCAGGTTATTTAAAAAAATGGGACACAATTTTGACAGACATTTACCACATTTTAGAGGTGCTTGTTTAGTACAAGTTAATTTTAGTGTAAAAAAGATCAGGGACATTGGACTGACATTTGAATGGAAGTGACCGGATGACCATGTTTGACTGTTTAAAGTGAAAAGCAGAATCAGTCAATGTATTTCAACCAATTTTGTAGGAGTGATTCTTTGGTGAACCTTTATCAGATTCCTTCAAAGAATCATAAAAGAAAGGGCTATTTATGGGTGGGGCTAAAAGTGTTCTTCTTGGTCTAAAAAATGTCCAGTTTTGTCAGGTATTGTGGGAAAATCCAAAGTGGGAATTTAGACCTGCTTGGGATGCAGGAAGAGTATGTGAGCTCTGTTCTACACCCCACCATTTATGAAATATTTCTCTTGAGGTGAGGCTCCAACCGTCATTAGGTCATAATCAGGGCTCCGGAAAACCGATAAATTGCCAGTCTGGACCAAATTTTGAATTGCCAGACCGATTTGAATCCCAAAAAATAACACCAAAATCGGTCCGAAATTTTCATTGAAATATTGGTAAACTGGCTCATTTTCTATCAAAATCAACTTTAAAACTGAAACAATTCAAGGGTTTCACACCTTATCTGCATATTAAGGGATTAACAAAATAACAATAATGCCAAAAATCGATAATTAGTTTACCCGCCGGCCAGTCAAGTGCCCATCCGCATGTGGACCTAATTAGCAGTTAGCCAGTTTCACGCTTGACCGAACTTCGGGTATCGAGTATTTGCAATAGAAAATCGGTTTGACTTACACCTGTTCGAGGTCTTATCAAAATGGACATTTACATCTGCGTCAATTTACATTGCCGTTACTGGCGAAACAAATTTCTTTTACTATAATACAGGAGGCTTATATAAATCGAGGCATGAATAGGCTTCAGTTGCTGTTCGTATGAATTTGGAAAAGTTCAGCACAACGCTTTTATGAAATTAATTTATCACAAGTAAGCGCATGAGACCGGGTTTGAAGTTTGTATAAAAAGTCACGTCATTAATATTTGTTTTATTAATTTTCATTCATGGTAGGAAACGTAGCCTTTAGAATACAAACAATAGGTGGTACCCGCAAAATGCCGATAATTTGAATATGAACAAAAACGTCGCTTAATAATATCGCTAGTTCCGTCAACAAAATTAAAGAAACAACGAATCATGAAATCTTACTTCAGGGGTGGAAAACGTCCGAATCATAAATCGCAAATTAACTTAAATTAAATGACCGAGATTACTGCACAAATTCTACTCTGAGAAAATAGTGTAACTCGTGGGCGACCCACTCGAGTTTGTCTCGTCGGTCTTTTTGATGTACGTCACGACTCTGCGATCCCATGGGGTAGAATGGACTGACCCGACATTTTTGTGACGTCGGCTGTGTTTTTCCATCATCAGATGCTCGTGTTCAGAGAAAATTGCTATGACTGTGTTAAATTTACAGAACTTTAGATAACTAGCCTTTAAAAAGTACATCATTACTATAATAAATCGGCGTTACTCGGGGGGTGGGGGTGCGTACGTCACGGAAAAAATTTTGATAATGTAATTTATTTGTCGATATATTGGAATTTCGTGGACTGCCGTACATTGCCGGAATCGCAATTTATATACAGCCGAATTTTCAAAAACAAAATGAAAGTAGGATCTGTCAGTTGTTTTCATCTACCTTCCACTCGTTGAAGATTATAATCATCTTCAGAAATTTTGAAAAATAATGCAACTACCGAATGAATGATGAACCATTTACATATGGGAAAGGTGAAAAAGGCGTTTTTCGTTTTCGTTTGCCGGGGGGGCATTCGTTTTTACCGGCGGGGGGGGGGGGTATTCGTTTTTGCCGGGGGGGCATTTTCCCGGACCGATTTTACTTTCCAAATTTCCGGAGCCCTGGTCATAATTATAATGTGAGATATGGGTTAAGTAGAGTGTTAGCTCCAGGCAAAAAAACAACATTTGACTGTTTTACTTTCAGTAAAAAAGAGAGCTAAGGTTGTGTTTGCATATGAGCCAGAAAATGAAGATGAGCTTAGACTGTCAGTTGGAGACATGGTAGACATTCTGAAACAGGTAAAACACATATTCATGAAGTCAGGGCTTGAGTTTGACTCATAAACCAGAGTTTTGATGCTGAAAAATCTGAAAATAGCCTATTTTGACCCTTACAAATTTCTCCCAAGGAGGTCATTATGACCCCCTTGGGAGACATTTTAAGGGTCAAAGTAGTTTTTTTAATCCCTTAATTTTTCAATGATGTATCTCATGTACTACTTACTTCAAAAGGTCTGTTAAAACTTAACCCTTTCCCGTTCAAATACGGGATTTTACGATCCTGTGATTTTATACTTGAGAAAACATTGTGGAAACAGAAGAAATTGCTTGTAACAAGCAATTTCTCCTTTTTCCACACTATTTTTCTACTACATAGGATGCTTTCATTTCAAATGGCATCCAGTTTTCATTGTCGTCTGCAAACTCAATCAATTCGGACTAGTCTAAAAATTCCAGAAACAGAAAAGGGTTAAACCATCAAATTTATACTCATGATTTGCCCTTGCTGTTATTTTGACCCTTCAAAATCAGATTTGACCCCTAGAATTTCATGAAGGAGTCATCATTGACTCCTTAAATTCAAAGAATAAGCCCTGGAAGAGCCAAGGAAAAGTTACAGTGATCAACCTGTTTCTGTCAACTATTCATCCTTTTTCATCCAATGTCCACAATTTACCAATTTCCACGCAATGACACTTTTTGAAACCCTTCAAGATAAACAATTGGGAAAACATGGAAAATGGAGAGATTGCTTGATGCAAGCAATGTCTTCATCTTCCAAAGTGGGATCAGAGAGATATAGTTGTCTGAATTTCACTTCGGTGTTAGTCCATGCATGCATTAGTGTGTGCCTGTGTTAGTGTGTGCGTTAGTCAATCCGTCTGCATTTTTGTCCAGAGCATAACTTCTACATTTATTGATGGATTTGAAAATAATGTGGCACAGTTGTTCTTCTTGATGAGTGTTAGTGTCATGCGAAACACTTGTTGTGATATCTCCAAGGTCAAGATCACAGTTGAAGGTCAAACAACAAAATTGACCTTGTCTGAAGCATAACTTCTACATTTATGGATTGATTTGAAAATAACCTGGCACAGTTGTTCTTCTGGATGAGTGCTAATGTTATGCAAAAGATTTGTTGTGATGCATCCAGGGTCAAGGTCACACTTGAAGGTGAAACGACAAAATTGACCTTGTCCGGAGCACTAGTGATGAGTGCTAGTATCATATGGTAAGTATCCATGAATTCATTTCTTCAATAAACTTAATGATAATTAGCTAAATGTGAATAACCTCAATATCTCTGACAAATCTGATTTTCTGCCTGATCAAACTAATAAGCCCACTTGTATTTTGAAAATAACTTATATTTCACTTTGTTAACACTATAGTGCCTTAGTTTTTCACTTATCCCAACAATAATTCATCTAAATATAAATGATCATAGAATCTTTCATGAGTTTGATTTTCAGCTTGATCTCACCAGTAAGTCTAGTTTTATCTTCTTGAATTAAGAAAAAAAAAATGAAAAAAAAAGAGGCCATATTTCACCTTGTTAACAATGAACCCCTTTCCACTCATTCCCTTATTTGTACAACTCTACAGTGAAATGTTAAGGAAAACCTTGTGCATTTTTTTCTTTTCCACAATGTTTTCTATTCCATCAGACAAGCAGAAGCAATTTCTTTTATAGTTATGAATTTTTTGTCTGCAAATCAAAAATTGTTTGAGTGGCAATGGCACTTTCATTTTCTATCCCATGTGCATGACACTTGGTCAGAATATTTGTCTTCATGATATCTTGGCCAAGTGTGAAACTGGGTCACATCTTTTCCAGGGTTCTCCCCAGGCCATTATGGCGTATCGGCCCCGATACGCCTTCATTAATTAAGAGAGTTTGCCGATACGCCTTCAGATCGCCGATACGCTTAAATTTGGTCACCGATACGGCTTAAATTCAAGTAGAAGAAAGGGTAAAGCAAACCATTAAAATTGGCTGCAGAAGCGCGGACACGACAGGCTCTTTATCTATAATGTTGTATACCACGTATTGCATAATATCTCTTTTGATAAGACCCTTACACTCTTACTAATTGGTGATTATCGATTTTTTCTCGCGTTTCCCACTGGTACCTCGCTAGCAGTCACCAAGCATGACAGGTACCAATATGTAAACAATGAATTCAAAATGGCGACCCGGTTCCCGAAAATTGTCAATTCGGCTGAGATTGGTCTAGTTAAAAGTAAAAGATGTGGTTATTTGATGTGACAACTATCAAACTAAAGCCACAGTGGTTTAAAATTTAATTTTTTGAAGGAAAGATTTATTGGGTCAGTTTATTTCATACATTGATCGCTGAAAACATACCCTTTTCGCGATCTTTTTTCCTTACGAGAATTTGCCAAAATAATAAAGACAGATTTGTATAGAAGCCATCCTAGTTATACTAAGCTCTTGTTTTCAACTCAGTTTAATAATTACACACATGTATCTTCTGGAATAAGTCCATTTATTTTTTATCCAACATCTCAAACATTCGTACCCTTGTTTGTTCAACCCATTTTTTCAATAACGTTGTTTTAAAAGTTTGATGAAAAAAATTATTATACTTTTAGTAATCATCTAATAATATCTCATCCTCTCATGTTTTTTACCCAAAAAGAAATAATACCCAAATAAAAATCAAAGTGCTGAAAGCACTTCAAGAAAAGAATGCCTTAGACTAATTAGGGATTTCTTTTTATAAAAAGTAATGGTTTAATAATTATCTAGAATCAGGAAAAGATCATTCACACTATAATATTTGGAAAACAAAATCCTCTTTTGAAATTCAAAGTGCTGAAATCACTTAAAGAAGAGAAGAGTAAAGACACTTGTTTAATAAATTTGATCAAGTTTCATGTTATAATTTGAGAAATAAGGTTGGACACTGCTGATATATTATACATTTTTTATTAACTTATTGAAATCAAATAGCTGAAAGTACTGTTAGAAGAATAGTTATAGTGTCAGACAGTCGAAGGCTTCTGAATGGGCAAATAATGAGCATTTCAAATTTTACACAGAGAATCTAATGGAGCTCTCTAAGATGCAAAATTTGAAAATGAAACCAGGTATTTCACACAGGAACCTTATAAATACATTTTTGAAATTGCTGATAATATTTTCTTTTTTTTTTTCTGATGAAGGGCATTTTCTGTCAATCCAACACTCCATGCTTTTTTAAAGAGTCCTCAAGGATATGATTTTTGGACAGACTTGATAAAATGGCCAAGCATGAAAAGCTAATCCTATCTAATAGACAAGCACTTGACACTTTTTTTACTCATGAGACTTTTGGGTATATTCTTTCATTATCTTTCCTTTTCACATCCTTTTTATGAGACAATTTAGTGCCCTTTCCAACAAATAGGATAGAGAGTTGAAGTAAGCTGAGTAATGTCACAATTGGTTGGTATCAAAATAAGCCTCAGAATAGATAAATCAACTTATAATAACTAAAAAGTTGAAGAATATAATTCAAGAATAACTCTCAATAAAACAACAAGATGTCAATAATCAAGCTAAAAAGCACTTTTAATCACCTTTATTATGTATAGTCATACCAAGATGTTAACAGACAACACGCAGCGCATTTGCCACTACGCCTTCAAAAATTTCTGGGGAGAACCCTGTTTTCCTAAAAGTAGGATACTAGGTCAAATCTGTAGAAAATCCCTATGTGCACTCTGTTTGCCTCATTTTCTGTCTTTTATTGTTGCAAGTTGGCCAGAATGTTTCTATATCCATCCCCACACAGTCCTCCCCTTTAAAGCATCTAAAGAAAAACACTTTGAAAAACATTGTGGAAAATGAAGAAATTGCGTGTATCCTTTGCAGCTTCTTTCAATTTGGATTGGTCTACAACTTTGTTGTGTGGGAGAGGATTAATGAAATGATACCACAGGATCAGTAACCCAGCACCATTATGATCTTCTTGTTCTTTTTTTTCCATCTCGTTTTCTGAATTGATGGTGCACCAATCATGTGTTTCATTTCAGGAAGAAGAAGGCTGGTGGGAAGGTATTGTAAATGGTAATAAACAAGGGATGCTTCCATCCAACTTTGTGGAGATCATAGATGAGTCAGAACCCAGCTTACCAGAAGTGTCAGAGAAAAATGGTAAGTTGTCGTTAAAAATTTCCTCTATGTGCAGGTTGGGTGTTGACCAAGTAACAGACAACAAAATTTTGTAATAGTTCAAATTCAGACTTAACCCATTCCAACACAACAAAATTTTAGACTCGTCCAAATTGAAAGAAGTTGCAGATAACAATTCAAAGTTGTTGAATTTTTAAAGATCTTTTTCTTTTTGGGAAGAAAACAAGCAATTTCTTCATTTTCCACAATTTTTTCTAAAGCCATTTTTTGAGGGGCGTAAAAAGAAGGGATTGAGTGGGAATGGAAGTTAATGAAATACTTTGTTTTGGGGGGTATAAAGATATTGACAATGAATACTTTCCTTGTAACAAGTAATTTCTTCATTTTCCACAATGTTTTCTAATGCTTTTTTTCAAAACATGTAAATAAGTATGATTGTTTGGAAATTGGTTAAAGAGGGATAGTACAGAGAAGCCCTGTATTTTAAATCAATTGTTGATGCAATGATACCTGTTTGCTGCATTATATGGGGTTTAAAGCCTCTTTCAAAAGCATTTCATTCATATCACAGTGATTGATGTACTTTACCATGGCTTACTGTTAATTTCCCGACACATCAACTATAACATAAGATATGAATCACAATCCGCTCATTAACCTTTTACCTGTAATACTTCTTTGCCCATTGATGAAAGATTTATGACTTTCTTCAAATGTTGGAAAACATGTTGGCTGAGCAAGGGTTTGAACTCATGATCTCGGTTGTGAGAACAGTGTGCTTGATGCAGCCATGCCTGTTACAAGGGCCTGCCAAAACTGCCATCACAGTATTTTGCTACTGATTTTAAAACTTGATTGTGTGCCATTTAGATGAAGATCAATATGATTTCCAAATCAGTTGATAACTCAAGTGCATTTATGGACAAATCATGCCCCTTTTTCGACTTGGACTATGAAATTATTTGGCACCTGTAGAAAATTTATGTAACTGCATTTAGAGATTCATAAATGCCATATCATTATTGAATTAACCCTTAACTGCATAATAAAAAGTAGCAATTAGAAAAAAGGAGAAGTTGCTTGTACTTTTCCCACAATGTTTTCTATCCTAATTACCTTTTTTTTATGACCCCTCATCGAAAGATTGGGCATATTGTTTTACCGCTGTCTGTCAGTCTGTCTGTTCCTCTGTTGGTCTGTCTGCAAAACCAGAAAACTTTAACATTGCCAATTACTACCAGCCTATTCAAGATACATTGTAAAGGTCAAGGTCATGTGATAAGGTCAAGGTCACATACCTAGGTCAAACATTTAGTCCTGTTGCGGGGGCAATGTGTTTCATAAATACATCTTGTTTAATTTAACACACTTTGAACTGTCTTCTGCAAACTCTTCAAATTCTGACAGGTCTAAAATGTTGTCTTCTCGGAATGGGTTAATTGCATTTTCTTTCTTTCAGAAACCGGAGAAGGCGATAGTAATTTGATAAAAGGGAAAAAGATACAAGGTATTGGACTTGGTAACATATTTGGTGATGGACCTATTAAACTGAGATCAACAGCTGGCAAGAAACCTATTGATAAGCCAGCGGAACCTACAAAGGTGAGAAATTAAGGTATCACTGAAATACTATTAATTAAAAGTTGCGTTAAAACCCCATTCAATCAATCATGACCCTGTTACTGTTTACTGAAATTGCTATTTCATTTAATCACGTTTCCTTTAATATTATTTCAACAGTGCGTGAAAATTTGTGGTTGTGTGGTAAAAGGTTAAATGATAAAAGGTAAAGCAATCAAAGCTAACATTCAATTCTTTTTGAATGAGCATATTATTATTACATTTGAATTACTACATGATGTAGTCGAAGAGCTAAAGGGATGTTTTATTCGGTGGGGTTAAATAGGCACTTGAATCACGACTATAACAGGGTATATACTGCATATACAGGTTGTAAATTTGCTCAGTCCTGTCTGGTCAATACTAAGAGTTTGTTTACATGTATTCACCTACTCCACTAACAACTGACCTAGATTCTATCTTGAAACGCGGGGAAATTATTTCTCTCATTTAGACAGTTCATTAGACAATTTACTATGGATATATTAAGTTGAAGTTTTAAACCATTTTCCTTGATATTCATTACTAAAAGGAGGCTCTTGCCCCCGAGTTTCGAAAACATTGTGGAAGATTGTTACAAGCAATTTCTTCATTGTCCACGATATTTTTTATCGCAAAGACAAAGATTTTAAGACTTTACTTAACTTTAAATTGTTGTCTGCAACTTATCTTTAATTTGGACCGACCTAAAGTTATTGACATGTATTAAATAAATCAATGATTTGTTTGGTTAATCAATGTTTAACAAAGTAGCCAAAGACCAGTTAGCTATTTCTTGGCATAGTTTGTCAGTCATTTGTTCCTCAATCAACACAAATATTTAAGAATCTGTATGTGACAGTTCTTCAGATTCCTTCAAGAAATAATGATTCAGTGTTCTGCCAAGGTATTGAAAGCAAGCAGACAATGTCCCCATGATCTGAAAAAATTGGAGACATTTAACGAAATAGATGTATCACACTATTGTTCTGGCTACCAGGGTTTTTGAAAGAAGGGGGGGAAGTGCCCATATCAGCTAATAAAAAACAAATGTATATTTATGATTTTTTTAGGACAATGGTTCAAATATACAGCTTTGGCAGATCACTGCTAATTGGATGAAAAATATGGCTTTTATAGGCAGGGCTTATACCCATATATGGCATATAGTGAAAACTGAAAATGTTATTAGAAACTACTGGCTTGATTATTACCAAATTTCTCAGAAATGATTACAGTCGAACCTGTCGTATGCAGCCAGCCAAGGGACAGATCAAAACTGGCCACATACGACAGTTGGCTGCTTAACACAGATCAGTTTTTTTTGGAGGGGGGGGGGGTTACAGCCCCGTTGCCATAAGGTAGTCATGATTCAATGATGCGTCTCCTTATGAGAATGGCCACATAAAATGTACAAAATATAGAAAGACGACAATTTAATTAACAAAGAATAGTAAACACACCAATATTTATGTATTCTTAATAAAGTATCTCCATTCATTATTTAATTTGCACAACCGAAACTCGGAAGCGACGACCGACCGCGATCAAGAAACTGTAGAACTTTGACATGTTCGTCTAGAGTTAAACAATTACGGGGCATTACGGTCGGCGTACGATAATTTGTTGCATGATAAAACGTCAAACGACTTATGATCGAGACCTACGTTCCGTTGAATTTATTTTCTTCGAAAGTTCGCCGAAAAATATATTTTAGATACTCTATTACGACCGTATGTTTCCTAAATACTGGTATATAATGTCTATGAACCGCTTGGAAAGAATATTCGGATCCAGACCCGCACCCATTCCAACGCGATCCCACTTTTTTACACCCCTAAAAAAAGCTTTGGAAAACATTGTCGGAAATGAAGAAGTAGCATTATCCATAATATTTCTACCGCAAAAGACGATTATTAAGTTAAAACGTCTACAACTTCTTTGAATTTGGACAAGTATAAAATTTTGCTGTGTGGTAAACTTACAAACTGGATACGTAATTAGACTTCATATCAAAACCATCAAATTCGATTAATTATAATCAACATAACTCGGCACTTATTGCATTCAATCAAACACACGTTGATAGAGTACACCTTTAAGAGCGTGTTCATGTTTATCTCACGTGTTGAAAAGTTTATGCACAAGATTAGCCAGACGCTTTATTGATTTTTTACACGGCACCTGTCAGCAGTTAGTTGGGTCGCGTGACTGTTTAAAGGGATATACATAAAGTGCAAATTGGACAATTAAAGGTGACCGCTGGCCACATACGACAGATGACCTCTATTCACAGTAATTTTAAAGAGCAAATTGCACGGGCGGACCTGGGATGGCCGTTATACGCAGATTGGCCGCTATTCTCAGGTGACCGCTAACACAGTTTTGACTGTATTTGTTGACCCTTTGTTAAGTTCATGAAAAATATTATGAACAGATGAAAAAAAAGGGGTTTTTTTGGAAGTGTATTTCCAGATTTATATAGAGACACCTTAATTGGAATATTCATCAGAAGCACTTCAATTAGACCTCTTGAAAAAAAAATTAATCTGTAAAAAATTAGTAATTCAATATGCCTGTGATAAGATGCAGTTGTAAGGTTTTTGTCGCCAAACAGCTATGCATAATTTTAAAAGGTCTTGAAAAGGTGAGTATTTTGAGAGCTCTTTTTTTTGACAATATATGTTTTATGATTTTTACAGGTTGAAAGAACTCCCCAAGAACCTTTTGAAAGGAGGCCTAAAGGTAGGATTATTTTTATGTAGCAAACCTGAATTAGTGGGTAGTATATCGGTTTCACCTTGTCTATGTCTATTTATCAATCAGTTTGTCATTCTGTAGACTTATCTGTGCTCTAATTCTAGAGCAAATTGACCTAAACCATGAAACTTCATGCAATTTTTTGCCAATGATCTAACGAACTGCTGATTTAATTTGGGTCACATTGGTCAAAGGTCAAGGACTCAGGGTCACAATTGAACTTTGATTTAAAACCTTTTCTACGTTCTAAACCTTAAGCCATTTGACACAGAACATTGAAACTTCATCCAAATGTTAGCCATGATCCAAGGTGGTGCTCTATTGTTTTTGAGTAACAAAGGTCAACTTCGCAACTCCACTGACTAAATGCAGTTGTGGTATAAGTCAACTTTGCAAAAATTCTAGTTCTCATGTATCCAATAGACAATTTTAAAGAGGCTACAATTTTATACTGCCCAAAGTTCTACTGGGTGGGGGGGTCTATAGGAGTCGGCTTGTTGGTGGGTCTGTTGGCCCTTTCGTCTAAAGCCTTTTTCTTGTCTGCTCAGCAACTACTGTATGTTTTGATTCAAATTTTTTAGAAAGACTCGGTATCAAGCAGAGATGTGGGTATTGTAATTTGGTTGTGGTCCATGTATGTTTTACAGAGTCATGGCCCCCGTAATAAAAAACTGCTGATTTTTGTCGAGCCTGCTTACAGTGAGTGAGACATAATTGTCCTATGACAAGTTGGTGTATGTGCGTAAGTCTGTTAGTCCGTCCAAATTTGTCTGGACAATTACTCCTTCTAAGATGGTCAAACTAACTTGGTACAATTATTCTCCATCATGAGTAGATGTGCCATTTGAAAGAATTTTGGGATAGTTCTAAGGTTAAGGTCACAGCTCAAGGTCAAACACTAAAATTGATGGTCAAGGTCAAGTTGATGGTCAAAACATTGCGGTTTCGACAGCAGTTGTCCTTTGGACAGCCATCTAGTCTGACTCAATTTCAGTTGTGCCCTCAGTATTAACCAAATGTTACAGTTTTAGCTCCACTGGCCATCGTCATGGCGTGTCTGTCGTGCGTCTGTGTGTCCGTCAGTAAACTTTTACTTTAAAAATCTTCTCCACAGAAAGTACTGAACCTAATTTCATAGAAATGATCCTTGGGTGACCCTTTATCAGAATCTTCAAAGAATTTTGATCGGATGAAAAACATGGCTTTAATGGGCGGGGCTAATTTCCATACATTGTGAAAGCTTTAAAAATCGTCTTTTCAGAAACCAATCAATGGATTTTAACCAAATATTACAGGAATGATGCTTGGGTGACCCTTTATCAGATTCCTTCAAAGAATTTTGATTGGATGAAAAACATGGCTATAATGGGCGAGCTAATTTCCATATATTGTGAAAGCTTTAAAAATCTTCTTTTCAGAAACCAATCAATGGATTTTAACCAAATATTACAAGAATGATTCTTGGGTGACCCTTTATCAGATTCCTTCAAAGATTTTTGATGTGATGAAAAACATGGCTTTAATTGGCGGGCTAATTTACATATATTGTGAAAGCTTTAAAAATCTTCTTTTCAGAAACCAATCAATGGATTTCAACCAAATATTACAGGAATGATCCCTAAGTGACCCTTTACCAGATTCCTTCAAAGAATTTCAATTGTATGAAAAACTTTAATTGGTTGGGTTTATTTCCATACATGGTGAAAGCTTTGAAAATCTTCTAAGAAACCATTTGATGAATTTCAACTAAATTTCACCAGAATGATCCTTTGGTGACCCCTTATTAGATTGCTAAAAAGGAATTGATTGCCTGTTAACATTGCTTTAATGGATTGGGCTTATTTCCATGTATGGTAAACAGTGAAAAGCTACAATCTGCAGGATGGTTTTCAACCAAATTTCTCAGGAATGATAAGTAAATTCAGGCCGGTGGAGTAAATCAGGCGCTCAAGTGCCTCTAGTGGTAATGGTCAATTGACTTTTCTAAGAGTTATGGCTGTTGTTGACAAAAGAGTTTGTTACAGTGAAAAATGTGTTTTTTTGTAACATGGAGCTGTTGGAGGGTACTAATAACATTCAGTGATAAACTATTTGGCTTAATTGTCATATATTAGGAGATTGTTGCTCTAATTGATATCTGTTTGATATTTTGTGACTTAATAACAACAACAATTAGGTGACCAGGTCTTGTTATGGAAAATACTTGTTTGCACTCTAAATTTTTGTTCTATTATTTAGAAAGAACATTTCTCTCAATGATTTTTTGAGACATTTGATAAGTGATCACTTATGGTCAAAACCTAGTTGAATTCGTCGAATTTTGAAAAGAAAAGGTTTATTGTATCAGTAGTAGAGAATATTGGGAGTAATGATACTTGCATTCTAAGATAGCCTCTTTCCTATTTTTGTATCAATAGTAAATTTGGGCCATTTTTGCCTGCTTGTTTCCTACTCACTCCATACACAACAACATTTTTAATAATCTAAAAAGTTTTACCTTTAGAAATAGAAATTTAACCCTTTCCTTTTTTTTCAAAATTTTAGACCTGTCCAAATTCACAGGTTTTGCAGACGAAAATTCAAAGTGGAATTAATTTGAAAAATAACATTCAGAAAATTTTGTGGAAAAAAGAAGAAATTGCTTGTCACAAGCAATTTCTTCTTTTTCTACAATGTTTTCTCAATTATAAAATCATGGGGACGTAAAAACCAGGGATTGAAGAAGAAAGGGTTAAACTAAAGTGTATATGCTAATTCCTCTGATTTCTGTGAATTTCATTTCAAGTATGAACAGTCAGGCAAAAGAATTTCCAAAAGTAACTGTTTAAACCATTAATTTGTAAAAGAGCTTTGATCTGAGGTTAATCTGAATTGTATTTTGAGTTACATAGAATCTACAGAGTCAATGCAGACTGACCTCTGCTGATACTTTTTGTACTGCCAGAATGTTTTTTTTCATGCTTGGTGGGTTTGCCCCCATTTAAGTACATTAGTTAAAATACTGTGTGCTGCATTATTTCAATTCAAATGAGAATGAGTAATAGAAATTAAAAAAAGTCTCATTACAAATTCCTCTGACATCTGTGAATTTCCTTTTAACACACAATTCAACTTCCCCCCATTAAGAAAAGGTTTCAGCAAAACAATGTAGAAATTGAAGAAATTTGCTTAATACAAGCAACTTATTTATTTTCACAATAATTTCTATCCTAATAGACAGCTTTTTCAAATTTCACAAGTTTTAAGTTTTAAGTTGTTGTCTGCAAATTCTTTAAATTTGGACCAGTCCAGATATCTTTTGTAAGGGAATAGTGAAAGTGTAGACAGTCAGGCAAAAAATCTCCCTACTGGAACAGATATTTGAATAAGGGATTGAATTTGTCTGAAGTCAATTAGAGATTGCATTTTGAGACATAAAAATCAGAAAATTTACAAAGGGTATAAAGCAGCCTGTGGAGTCTGTGCATACTAACCACTGTCAGCCACTGTGGATACTTTTTGCACTTCCAGTGAGGTCCTTTTTTTCCCCGCCATTTTGGCAAAGGGGATATAGTAATGGTCTTCGTCTGTCATTCCGTCACTAAGTTTGTTTGGAGCATATCTCCTAAAGTATAAATGCTATCAACTTGAAACTTCATAGGTGGGTAGATCTCATTGAGCAGAAGTGCAGTGTACAAGAACTGCAACTCTTGCTTGAATAATTTTGGAATTATTGCCCTTTGTTGTTTTAAAGACTAAGATTTTTCCAGAGCATATCTCTGAAAGTATAATAGCTATTAACTTGAAACTTCACAGGTGGATAGATCTCATTGTGGAGAAGTGCAGTGCACAAGATCCACAACTCTTGCTTGCATAATTTTAGAGTTATTGTCCTTTGTTGTCTTTAAGACCTAGTTTTTTTCTAGAGCATATCTCTGAAAGTATTATATCTATTATCGAACTCGTTTAGAAGAAATGCAGTGCACAAGAAGCCTATATATCTAACTGGCTTCAGTTTACTATCAAGCTTTTACGGCGGGGGATGGCCATGTACGACATGGCTCTTGTTACATAGTGGATCACAAGTTTTGAAATCAACCCCATTATGGTACAATAGTTATAACACAATGTGCTGCATTTTTCATTATAAGTGTGAATAGTCAGGCAAAAAATCTCCCCACAGGAATCGCCTAAAACAAATATTTGAAATAGAGATTGAATCCATCTGAAGTCAAGTAGGGATTCTATTTTGAGATATAAACACATAATTCAGAAAATCTACTCTCCAGCCTCCTGGATATGATTGAAATAATCTTTAAAGTAGCATTAAACCCAATCCAATCAATAAATCAGAAGATCTATGAAGGGCATAAAGTACCAATCCTGTTCAGCCTGTGGAATCCATGCAGACTGACCACTGTGGGAACTTTTTGCTTTTTCAATGATGCTCCTTTTTTCTTTGAGGGTCACACACTTTGAACCCCCCCCCTCCCCATTTTAGTATCCTAGTTAAAACACAGTGTGCTGCATTCTGTAACAAGTTTTAGTTTTCCTTTGCTTTGCTTGTAGATGCTAGATTAAACATTAACATGTCAGCTAATCCATCTGTGGTGGTAGGTCCTAACAAAACCCTTCTTCACACCCAACCTTTGACTGAACACCAAATTGATGTCTTATATAGAGATAGTACAGATATTACTAACCATGATGTTTTGCATGAGGAGATTAGAAATGATTTAACAGACTTGGACTTTGAAGATGTGAGAGTGATAGAAGAAATGTGTGATGAGATAGATGAGAGATCTGAATTGAACACTGATACTTCTTATCAAAATGTTAAAAACCAAAAAGTGTTAGTTGCAGTAGATTCTGGTTCTTTGCAAGAGGCTTTAGACAATTCATTAGCTCAAGGCAGTAGAAAATCATTTGATACAAATCAATCTGCTTCTGTGTCTTGCAAGTATTCTTTTAATGGTAAGTACTCTGATAAGCTGAATACAATTCTCAATGACTTGGATACCTGTTTAGAAATGACTTCTGAATTAAACAAATCAGATAAAAAGAAAATAGTTTTGAATACTAGAGACAATGCAGAAAGCTCATCCCATAAATTTGAGACCAGTGTACTTTGTAATATGCATGATAAAGATGACGGTGAACATATCATAATTAGTACATCAGAAGTTAGTAACTCTGCTTACACACATAACAAAAGTACTCCAAGAGCTACTCACAATTTCAAAGCTCTAGTAGATAGCGTGTTTGTTACAAAGAAAAGGCTCTCATCAGGTACAGGTAGTCAAGATGAAAACGACCTTCCCAATGTTTTACCCTCCCAAAGCACCCCTGTCTCAGGCAAACACTATAATCCCTATTTCTCATCCTCTGAAAGCACTAGTAGAAATTTGCACAAGCCAGTTTTGCCATCCCTTAGGGATCCCCCTAGAACAGATTTTGCTACTCTAAACAGATCTGGCACAACATCACCCTATATCCAGTCCATTGCACACAAATATCATATCTTCAATAAACAAATGTTCAGTTACACCTCAGATAAACTGACAGATGGTTGTGAAGAAGCACCACATGGTCATGACAGCAAAGATGACAAAGGTCTTGAACAAGATGAGACTGTACCAACCAGTGAAATGGATGGTATGAATCCATCAACAGATGAAGAAACATTAAACAAACATAAACAAGGTGATATTCAGTTTATGCTTAATTCATATGTTTATGATGTTGTTCAATCTGCTTATTCACCTAAAGAATCAGAAACAAATAAGGTACTAAATGAATATTCATTTGCTTCAGACTCAGATTACAATGAAAGACCCCTCATCTTTATGACCCAGACAGATGAAGGTCTCCCTTTTGTAAAAGAGGTGAAAAACAAGTCCTTGGATTTATGTGTAGATGAAAATTTTGTTAGACTAAAAGAACAATTGGTAATGGATGAATTGAAAGTTGGTCTTGAGGACAAGAATGAATCAAATGAAAAATGTATTGAGTTATATGATAATCCTTCATACTTCATATCAATGATTGGGGGGGATAAAGATTTATTGTCTGATAGTAGCATATATATTCAACCAAATCAAAGATCTGATGTTGTTACATGCTCAAATGATAAAGAAACAAATTGGAGTAAGGCAACCGAGGAACCAAGTAATGAGATTAGATGCAGCTTAAATGTTACAGAACAACAATATCAAAATACCCCAAAAACTGAAAAAGGCACATACATCAAAGACTTTTCTAACATTTTGCAGAATAAATCCCCTGACTATAGCAATACAAGAAAAACTTCAAGCTACTGTAGGATACCATTCGATAATAAGGCATATTCATTCTGGTTTAAAAAGGATTTTAATGAATCCCCTGTCAGAGAAATGTCTGCTGTAACCAAAAAAGCTAGGTCACCCAAACGCTCAATTAGTGAAATAAAAGAAAATGTACCATCATTATTAATGTTGGCAGAAAGAGCTTACTTGGATGATTTTAAAGAGAAGGTTGAAGCTTTCAAATCAGAAAATCCACATCTGCTACAGCCAAACAATGAAAAGTTCAGATCTATGAATGTAGATGATGGAAGATCACCGGCAAAGAAAAAAAGAAAAACAGCAGATATTTTGTATGCATTACAAAATGAAAGTAGTAGTAATATAAACTGTTTTTCTCACTCCTCCATCCCTGACTATGAAGAGATTGCAGTGTTTGATAATGCTCAAGACTTTGTTGGGTTTCAGCCTGCTAGTAACTTGCTGCCAACTAGATTGAAGTCATTGAAAATGCAAGAGAAACAACAGGAAACAATATGTTTTGATGAAAATCAAACTGGCAATGCTAATAATTGTTCTTTTGGCGAAGAAGGGAATAATCAGGTTCCAGTGATAAAACGAACCCAAGCTGATTACCTGTTACTCACAGGCACTAGTGAGGAGTCTATGAAGTTTGCATATGACTGCAGTGAAAAACGCAAAAAGAGATTTTTCAAAATGTCAAAATCAGATGATAAGAAAAATCCTGTCAAATTATTAAACTTTAGAAAGCTAGATGAAGGTGAATCAACCTCTTTCAATTCTCATTCAAGCAATGAATCATTAATCCAAAGCAATTCAAACCAAAATTTTCATACAATATCCCCTTCTGTTACTTGTGAGAACAAAAATTTGATTGAACAGATCTCTAGTAATGATGAAGATATGGTTTGTGACTTAACCCCAGACCCTGAAACATTACAGCAAGATTTACAAAATCTTGATTTGTCAGGTACCCCTCCATATGCTGAAGAAACAGGTGAAATCAAACAGTCCTTGAGGGAAGCCCTTGACTCGTTCTATGATATCAATTTTGATGACTCTTCACTTTGTGTTGAGCCAAACTCTAATTATGAAAGATTACCAATATACATTGATCACAACAATTTGTGTCTGACAAATGAAAAAGAAACAACAGGAATTAATCTTGTAGAAAGTCCATATATTGAAATGCAGAAAGGTGCATCTCAAGTGAATAATCAAAATACAGAGCATAGATCATCAATGACAAGTTTGACTCTTGTTGAAGATGAGGTATCGAAAAATCCTGAATTTTCATTAAAGTGTGATCTCTCTGATGATACATTAGAAGTGTTAGATGATTCAGTTCTCCAAGTAGTTGGGACACAATGTAAAATTTACACAAGTGATGAGAGTCCCACTGGTATGGATGATGCTTTTGAATCTGATCATGAAGATAACCTTCAACCATTTATGTTCAAAATGGTTGACCACAAGACTTCAGGGTTAAATCTCAAATGCAAGAGAATGTCGAATGAGTCTTTTACAGGGACACAGAAAAATGTAAATGAAGGTTTAAATCTTGAACACTCTGTAGAAAGGTTACTGGGAAGTCCTGTTAATCAGAATAACTTGATCCAAGACAGTCCTCCTTTGTTTGCTAAAGCAACTGGACTACCGCTTGAGGATAAAGCAGTTAATCAGGAATATGAGTTTGCTGCCTGTGGCAACAGCAATAAATCAGAAGAAATGGATTGCCCTTCCCCAAGTAATCTCAATTTTTCTGACTATACACCAGAAAGTCCACTTGTTTGTCAGGATGTTGTAGATAGTATCCCACATAGTTTGGACAGCATTGCTGAATCTGATTCTAGAAGTCAGTCTTTAAACACTTCAAGTGAGGATATTTTGAATAATTCCAACAAAGAAAACATCAATCCTGTACAAAGTTACCCTTGAACCAATATATCGAAGAAGGTACTGTATTGTGGGATTCAAAGAATTAAATCATATTGACATGAAAGATACAAATTCGGAGAGTAATTAGTATTACTGCTGCTGTTCAAGAGAACATACTCCCCCATAAAAATAAAAAACTATAAAAGAATTTTATAATACATCCAACAACAAAACATTACAAGAGGATTCTTTGAACAAGGAAATAATGGGGTTTTGTTTTAATGTATAAAACAGGTCCAGGTTTCAAACAAGACATAGAGCTTTTATGACATTATAGATTATAAATTATTTCCTCAAAAATGTCAATATGGAATATTTCTGTATAATATTGCCATATTTTCAACTGACAAAGCAAGAGAATGTTCTTTATGAGTTTACATTAATTGTTTTTCATATTCTTTTATCATTTAGAGAGTACTTGTGTTTGAATTTGGCAATGTAGTGGTTATAGCCTTTGATGTACTTGCTCAATTGAGCCTTTTATCTGCTTTCTCATGTTCTCTAAATGTTTTCAGCTTGAAAAATTTCACTACTGTTTTTAGTGGTAAAACTTGTTCTAACAGATCTATTTAAAAGGGGCTGGTGAAAATTTTAATCTTATTTCTCTTCCAAACCCTATGATGTGACTACTCATTTGAATTGTCTTGATGAAGTGTTTGTATTGAAAACACACAACACAGGGTTTGATGGACCAGTAATGAAGTTTTATATATTTCTAAATTTAGATGAAATCCTCTTTCTTGAGCTCTCTTCCCAAGGATCATGAAAACCAGTGTTTGTGGTTAGGAAAGAGTAAAGTTTAAGTAGCCCTTAAAATTACAAATGAACATCTGACATGGTCTGAAAGTGTTTAACCCTTGTCATGCTGAATATAATCCTATTTAGAATTTCACTGAAATCAAGCCACTGAAATCTCTGAAGGCACTGATTGCATGGCAATACTTCTATTGAAACTGATTCTATAAAGTATTCTGGCTTGAAAGGGGCAAGCAAGTGGTAAAGACTGAGATCAGAATGCACATATGTGCAGACTGATCTTTTTCTATACCTTCTGCCCAAACAGGAATACTTTTGGTTCAGTATTGTAAGGGTTAACATAGAAGGTTGGTTTTTTTTTTATTATTTGTCTGTGTTCAGAGAATATTGGAGGTATTGCTGTAGCTTTGACTTTGGCAACAGTTTCATCATTCTTGCACTATTTTGCTAGTTCTCTCCTTTAACTAAAGGTATTGACCTGAAACTTTGAATGTGGGTTCACTGTCTAAGTGCAACAATCTGTATGATTAAGAGAAATCATGTAAAATACATTTTTTGAAATTATGCTCCATTTTTACTTTGACCTTTCTTGGCGAAACAATCAACAGCTTAGGCTTGGGCATGTTGTTGTAGTGCTTTTGTTAACTTTTCTTGGGCATGTTTTTGTGGTGCTTTTGTTAACTTTTCTTGCTTCATATTGTTGATGTTTAAATGTTCATCATATTTGTGGTTATGAAAAGCGCCAGGTGGAATTATCATGTTAGTTTCCATCCATTGTCTGCATGTTCTGTATCCCTCAGCTTTTTTTCTCAGTCCAAATTTATGTTGCCAAGAAAATTTGTTTTCTTTCTGCAATTAGATAATGTCATGTCTGTGGTCAAGTAAAACAATTGGGAGCTGAATAATAAAGTAACAAAATCCTTGTCTGACGCTACAGTGATCCTAGTAGATGAATTTGTTGGTGGTGTATTATTTTGAACATATTAATGAAGTAATGTTTTTGAACTTTATCTAGTTTGTAACATAATGTTTTGTTTGTGAATTAATGTATTTATCCTGTTAGAGAAAAAATGCTTTTAATGATTTCGCTGATTTATGAACTCATTATTTAGTGAGTTAGTCTTTTGAATGTTATGAACTTGTTAGTGAAATAATGTTTCAAACTTGTTATATATGGTTGAAAGTATTATGTAATTTGAAATTGATAAAACTATTCAAAAGAATGTTAGAGAGAAAATAAGCTTTCACATTTTCAGTAAATCAGTATCTGCACATTAACCCTCTCCTGTTTAATCCCTGGTTTTTACGTCCCTGTGATTTTATAATTGAGAAAATATAGTAGAAAAAGAAGAAATTGCTTGTAACAAGCAATTCCTTCTTTTTCCACAATATTTTCTGCCACATAGGATGGTTTAACTTTAGACTGAATCGGGTATTCACTGTTGTCTGCTACCTCATTCAATTAGGACCAGTCTAAAATTTAAAAACGGGAAAGGGTTAAGTGGACCATTTCATTTGTGACAATATAAAATCAGAATGAATTTATTGAAGAAATGGGCTTCTTGCTTGACAAACACTTCTTTTGGAAGCATTATGTTTGATGGCTTTTGTTATCCACTGCTGATAGATATCCAATTACCAGACCTCAAAATTGTAGACAAGTCCAAATTTGAAGAAGTTGTAGAGGACATTCAAATTGTGCTAAAAATGGAAAATAAGTGCCAGATAGGCTAGAAAATGATATGAGAAAAGGAGAAATTGCTTGTTACAAGTAATTTCTTCCCTACATTTTCCATGATTGTATTTCTTCAGGGTGTCTGAAAATGTCACTGGTTATAGGTAATCCATTCCTGCACAATGATGCTTTTGGACACCCACCCCCCCCACCCCCCACCCCCACCTGAGAAAAAATTTGAGAAAACACTGTTTAAAATGAAGAAAATTGCTTGTAACAAGTTATTTCTTCATTTTCCACAATGTTTCTTACCCCAAAAGTTTAAAAAAATCTAAAATTTCCTCATTGTTAAATTGTCGTTGGCAACTCCTTTCCATTTGGACCAATCTAAAATTCTGCTGTCTGGTAATGGGTCAAGATATATTGATTGGCCTGTCCATTCTTCTGGGTTTCTGTGAAGGCTTTCATCATTTATAGATGGTTTTCATTATAGTATGTTGTAGTTGTTCCTCATTGTGAGAAAATGTGCACTTAGAAACCATTTTTGAATTAGTTAAAGAACAGCCTGCATTAGGCCAGTGCCACTTTTGGCTGGGGACCTTTGTAACTTTGCAACTTGTTAATCATATTCTTTTTTGGTGAGTTGCAAAAACATTAATGGGCTAAAAGCACTGAAAACAGTTTTGGCCAATTTGTGAGAATCAATAACATACACAGCTCTGGCTTATAAAAGACAAGATGTGGTGCAGATAAGACTTTGTGTAATCCTCCTGCAAAAACAAGAGTTTTCTGGGTTCAGCATGACAAGGGTTAACTGTTAAAATAAAAAAAAAGATTGAGTATATTTTAACCTTCCCACATAAACACTCTGTTAGATGCCCCTCAAGAAAAAACAATTGGGAAAACATGTAAAATCAAGAAATTGCTAGCAAAAGGCAATTCCTTCAATTTCCACAATGTTTTTTACCAGGAAAGTTGAAAAATCAAAAACTTCATGAATTTGAATCAGCAATTCTTTTCAATTTGAACCAGTCTAAAATTTAGCCATCTGGTATTGGGTTAAAAAAGCTGACTTAAATCATATGGAGGAATGGGGAAAAATAAATATTGGAATTCACTGCACATTTTGCATACTTCATTCTTAAAAGTATAAAGCTTAAAACAATGATTTAGTTTCTCTTTGTGACAAAATTACAACGATTTCACATATGTGCCAAAAAAAGACATGGATAAGATTGTGCATCAGCAAAGTCTTATCAACCCCTTCCTGTTTTTGGAAATTTTAGACTAGTCCAAATTGAAAGAGGTTGCAGACGACAATCAAAACTGGATGCCATTTGAAATGAAACCATCCTATGTGGTAGAAAATATTGTGGTGTTACAAGCAATTTCTTATTTTTCCACAATGTTTTCTTGAGTGTAAAATCACAGAAACGTAAAATTCCGTATTTGAACGGGAAAGGGTTAAAGTCTTTGCTATGCATTCTATAGATAGCTACTGAAACAATATAGACAGCTTTGTCATTGTCAAGGCTGATCAATGTCTGCTTCACACACATGTTAATTGTTGAAAATGTTACAATGCTAAATTGATGTCAAAGATGAAACTTGGTTATTAAAGACCTACTCCCACATAACTTTGATTTTTACGCACTGGAGAAAATTACACAAGGAATTTCTCCTTTTCTCAAAAGGTTTCACCCCAAAATGACAAGTATTTTCAAATTTATATATTTTCTTAGAAATGTTAGAAACCTCATTTAATTTGTAAGAGTCTAAAATTTTGTTGTTAATAAATGGTTAATGGGTAAAAATCTTGTAAGTGATGGATTAATTGACTGTTCCAAGTAACTTCTCCTTTACTCACCATATTCTACGTATAAAGTATTTAAAGGTAATATAAATCTTGTAGAGTTAGTAATTGGTTAAATTTGTTACGCAGTACATGAGCCTTTCATGGAATTACTGTAGTTTCAAAGTTTTGTTATAAAAATGTTTTTCATTAGGAATATCTGGCATTAAGTTAGGTGTTGTTGCAATATATTACAGTAAATGTATTATTACTAATTTAGCCTATTACCAAGCTACGATACCTTTTGAAGCCCTATAGAATTATGATCATGGAAAACTTTGTAGGGAAAGGAGAAATTTCTTGAACCCTATTTGGTACTTATTCTTCCTATTTAAGTGAAGCCGCCATCAGAGTGCATTTGGAAGTGAATCAGACATACTTCATTCATCGGGTGTCATGGGTTTGATCCCCAGCAGCGGCACATGTCCTTCTATTTGTCTCTCACCAATGGGTGGATAATCGTAAACCTAAGTAGGATAGAAGCTGAAGGCTAGGAAAGGATGGAATGGTGATACTGGTGCAAGATATACCAGGAATCTATGTCAGGTGGTCCAGCAACCTTGATATGACCGAAGAATTGTTAAAAGTTGCATTCAATCCTATTTAAATAAACAATTCTAATTTTAGTGCAATTTGAAAAGTCGTCTGCAACTTCCTTTTATTTGGACCGGTAATTTTGTCCTCTGGTAATGACTTAAGCTTCGACAAATCTGCTGATGCAGGGAGGTGTATTCGAACATTAGTTAACCTGCAGAGTGTCACTGATCTGAAATAAACTGAATTTGTTATTGATGGATTCCTAGCCACAAGACTTGATGTCTAACAAGCAGTTTGACTGAGAGATCAAATGATATTAGTTTGCGAAATCTGTTGCCAGAGATGTAAAACATAAAAGTGTATCATTTATGAGTAGCATAAACATTGAAACCTACAGCTTGAATTAGTAATAATTACTCTTTTAACCCATTACCAGATGACAAAATTTTGGACTGGTCCAAATTGAAATGAGCTGCAGACAACAATTTCAAGTATGGTGTTTGAAATTTTAGATATGTCATATTTCTTGGTAAAATACATTGTCGAAACAAAGGAATTGCTTCATTTTAAACATTGTTTTCCGATTGTTTTTCTAAAGGGAGTCAAAAAGTGGGAATGGGTTAAGTCTCCCACCAACCCACCAATGAATCATACAAATATTGTCTAAATGAATCATTTGACTGGTTGTTTGATTTTTGATTGACAGTGATGATTTGTTAATTATTTTGTGGCCATAATTTTTCTTTGGGTTCCAAATGTTTCTTAATGTTACACATTAGCTCAATAAAGTTCTAGTTCGAAGAACAACCACTCCTTTTGTCTATTTGTACCTCAGTTAACAAGTGGTTAATCTTTATCTTATCTTGTATTACATTTAATTGAGCAATTTTCACACAATCTGGCATTTTTACGACTTCCAAGAAAAGAGGTCCCAGGCTTTTTAACAATTTTCAAGAAAAGAAATCCGTTAAAAATGCAAAAAAAGAAGAAACTGTGCAAGCAATTTCCTCATTGTCCACAGTTTTCTATCCAGGAAGACAGGGATGTTTATATTTATCACATCATAATTTGCAGACTACAATGAAATTTAACCCATTTCCACACAAGTATGCTTTTAATGGCCCATCAAGAAAAAGCTTTAGAAAAATTGTGGATGATAAAGAAATTGCTTGTTATAAGCAATTTCATCATTTACCACAATGTTTTCAACCCTAAAAGGCAAAGATATCAAAAGATCTGTCAATGTGAAATTATTGTCTAAAACTATTTTTCAATCTTGAGCAGTCTAGGATTTTGTCGTGTGGTAATGGGTGATTGCAGTATTTATCAATTTAAAATTTGCTGTGTTTGGCCTCTTTCAACTTGGACCAGACATGAATTTTTTCCTCTGACCACAAGATTTAGAGCCTCTAGAGGTGCTTTGTATGAGATGTTTGTGGTGGATAATCTTAAACCTGCGGGATAGCAGCTGGAGGCTAGGAAAGGATATAATGGTGGTACTGGTCAGGTGCCAGATATACCAGGAATCCATTGTTAGGTGCTCAAGCCACTGCAATATGAATGAGAAATTGTTAAAAGCAGCATTAAGTCCGATTTAAACAAATGAGATGTTTGAGTGTGGCATTAGTGTCATTGGAACCAAAATGTATGCCAGAAATCATAGAGTGGAATGGACTAACAGAATTACATTGTAAGAACTGTTGAAATTTGATTTTGTTCTGTGTTACTAGTTATTGTTTAACCCATTCCAACACAGCAAAATTTTAGACTGGTCCAAATTGAAAGAAGCTGCAAACGACATTTTCAAGTCCATGGAAATTTGAATTTTTCCGTCTTTTTGGATAGAAAACATTGTGTATAATGAAGAAATTGCTTGATACAAGCAATTTCTTCATTTTCCACAATGTTTTCCAAAGCTTTTTTCTCGAGGGGCATAAAAAGGAGGGATTGAATTGGAATGGGTTTACCATTTCCAGACAGCAAAATGTTAGACTGGTCCAAATTGTAAGGAGTTGCAGAGAATAATTTATAGTAAATGAAATTTAAGATTTGTCTCACTTTTCTTGGTAGAAAACATTGTAAAAATGAAGAAATTGCTTTTAACAAGCAATTTCTTCATTTTGCACAATGTTTTCTCAATTGTTTTTCTTGAGGGGCGTTCAAAAGCGTCATTGTGTTGGAATGGATGAGCCTATTTCTTTAGACTGGTGCAATTTTCAAAGAAGTTTCAGACTACTGTTTTTGTTGATGGAATTAGAGAAAGCAGAAAACATTGTGGATAATGAAGAAATTGCTTGAAACAAGCATTTTTAGCTTGGCTTTTTTGAGAAAACCTGAAGTATTGCTATAGCCTTGGTGTCGTCGTGGTGCAAAAACTTTGACATTTTGTGATATTTCTGGTTCTACTAAAGGCATTCACTTCAAACTTTTGGCACACTTGTTCACTATCAAAAGAGCAGCCTATACTATCAAGGGGGATAACTCTAGATGCATTTTATCCATTATCCAGCACCCAAAAGCCGAGCGTAGCTACCCGTAGGCGGTGCTCTTGTTTTTATTTTCCGCAATGTTTTTCAAAGTTTTTTTTTAGTAAGGGGCATCATAACGTATGATTGTGTTGGAATTAGTTAAAATTATCTTGAAGTTACTTGTTCATTGTGATGAGTTGTTGACATTTCTATATATTTGTCTTTAATTTTGTTTATCTCCATACAGAAGTGATTGCCAATCCTTACTGATTTAACTCTGACGTGAGAACTTGATTGAATGATCTGGACCTGTGGAATTTTCAAATTCAAATTGCTTATATCCAACAAAATCAAATACTTTGTTGAGTACATCACATGTGTGTCATAGTGTGTTATAGTAATAAATTTTAGAAGTATTTTTATAACACAAGATAAGGGCTTCAAATGTTTAGCATGGCTACCAGCCAGTAAAAAACAGCTGTTCTGTTTGTTGTGCAGGCTGATCATTGTATATACATTATGTAAAGGCAGAATATTCCAGATACAGCATGACAAGGTTTAACTTAGGTATCAAAGTTGCGCTTGCTAGCTAAAATTTTCTTTAACATGTAAGTTTTGTCTGATATGTCATTAGGGTGATCCGTCCTGACTTAGTTAAACATGATATAGATTGAATGAGGCTGCTTGTCTCGTACAGGTTTCAGCTTTCTTAGTTCCTCTTATTTGTTCTCTCTTTTCTTAAAGGTATAGAGAAATGAAATGGCAACCTTTTCTTTGGATTTCAGATGTATTGACAACTCTTGCAATATTTTGACTTCATGAAAGAACTTGTTACTGTTTTTGTTTTATTCCATGTTCTTGTTTGGCTGCAATGAATTAATACCTGTTCCTATTTGCTATTTATACAAGTGAACATAGTTTGCTAATGTTTAAAGTTATTTTTTGTGTGTGGTTAAGTTACTATCTGCCATTTTAATTTTATACAGAGCCAATGTCAAAGAGTTACAAAAACATTTTCAAAGTGCATGTAATTGTATAAGTGTACTAAAGTGACATCATTTTACTTTGGCAATACACGGAAGATATTCATAGCCCCTATCTAGGAAGTAGTAGGGGTATATTGGTTTCAACATGTCTTTCTGTGTATCTATTGTCTGTCTGTAGACTATTTATTTCAGAGCTCTTATTCTAGAAGCAATTGATCTGCAATTATGAAACTTAATACAGTTGTTGGCAATGATCCAAGGAAGTGCTCTGTTGATTTTTGGTCACATAGGTCAAAGGTCAAGGACACTTGAGTGACATAAGTCTCTGTTAGGACAGTTCTCGTAAGTTCAAACTTGGCAAGTATTTCTATCGAAGGAATAATCCATAATGTAAGGGGAGAATCATGCCCCTTTTTTACTTGGAATTTTTCCAACATTCAGTACCACAATTGTGACAACTCAATACAGAGCTACTATTTACACTAATTATGATTTATTATTGTATTTTATGTGATGATATGGTGCTTATTTATACTGAAACAGTTAGCATTTGATAAGGAACTTATTCAAACTTTTTTAACTGAGAGAAAAAAGATAATAAGCTATTAAAGTGTTAGCAGATGTTTTTGCTCCAACAATTATTAGATGAAGGGCAAGTTGTTTGGGTGTTTGTCCATCTGTCTATCTAAAAGTCAATCCAATACAATTTTGCAGTTACACATTTGGAATTTTCACCGGTAACTTCAATTAGAACCAGCCAAAATTTTGTTGTAATGGGTCAATGAACGAAGTTTTTGTTTGTCCTTACAGAAACAAAGCCAGTGGAGAAAGCAGTTGTTAGATATTCCTACAAAGCAGAGAATGAAGACGAGTTGTCTCTGAATGAAGGTGACATTATAACAGTATTAAATAAAGAGCTTGAAGACAGCGGATGGTGGAAAGGAGAGCTGAATGGCCATGTAGGAGTGTTCCCAGACAACTTTGTAGAACTGATGGAGGAAGAGGTCAAGGTTAGTAGTGGCAGGGCTCGTTTTTGAAGCGTAAAACAGAGTTTTGCCTCTCAAACATATGAACATGTCCTATTTAGACCCTTAGAAATTTCTTCCTAGGGGGTCATCTTGACCCCCTTGGAAGAAATATTTAAGGGTCTAAATAGGGTCTTGCCTACAATTTTTCAATGATTTATCTAATATACTATTGAAAATTTTACAAATTAATTCCTTACTTCATATCTTTACAAGAAAACTTAATTATTTAATTTAGCTTACACTGTCTGCACAATCTGATCAGGGTCCAGGGTACACCACTAACACTTCTAACTTTTTGTATAAGACCTGCTGGAAGCATCAGTTCAGACATGCTCTTCTTTGTTGTTTTAAGTTCATTATTTATTAACCCATTCCCACACAATGATGCTTTTTTAATGCTCCTCAAGAAAAAAGCTTTGGAAAACATTGTGGACAATGATTCATTTGCTTGTGAAAAGCAATTGAATCATTGTCCACAATGTTTTCTACTATAAAAGGCAACGATTCTCTAAATTTCCATAACTTGAAATTATCGTCTAAAACTTCTAACCAGTCTTAAATTTTGTTGTGTTGTAATGGGTTGAATTAAGATTGTTTTATTCTAATTTATGGTAAGGATGATTTATTGGGAAAAGAAGAAATTGCCTTTAAATTTATTTCCCTGATCAAATAAATTGATTATACAACCAGTGTAGACCTTGTTATGCCATTTTGGGGGGGGGGGCAGAAATTGGGCCCCATTGCCCTTTATAAACATGTCCTTTCTCCAGTATGAAATATCTAATTTTCATAACTTTTGATTTCCATCATAATTAAGCCCAAATTTATGACATATCTTGTATTATTTTTTGAAACAGACTAGGAATAGACGCTCGTTAACACAGGTATAAAAACGGGATGTAGAATTGACCTTTGGAATTTGGGTTTTAAAGAAATAAATGTATCCTATTAACCTATTACCAAACAACAATGTATTACACAAAAAGAGTTGCAGACGACAAATTTGAGTTGATGAAATGGAGTATTCAAAATCTTTTTCATTTTTGGTTAAAACATTGTTAGACAAGAAATTGCTTATTAAAAGGTAATTTCATCATTTTCCACTATGATTGTAGTAAAAAAGTGGGATTGTGTGGAATGGGTTAATAATTGAAATTATTGAGAACAGAAAAAATACTGGGCAATGTATTGCATGTCTTGCGAATATGTTACACATTCCAAAACAGCTTATACAAAAAATTAGTTAACCTGTTCCCACACAATCCCACTTTTTGATGCCCCTCAAGAAAAAAAACCTTTGTAAAATATTGTTAAAATGAAGAAATTGCTTGGTACAAACAATTTCTTCATTATCAACAATATTTTTTACCCCATAAAACAAAGGTTTTTAAAATTTCATGATATATAGAAATTGTTTTCTTCAACTTCTTTCGAATTGGACTAGTCTAAACTTTTGTTGTCTTGTAATGGGTTAACCCATTATCAGACAACAATAATTTAGGCAGCTGCTGATGACAATTTTAAGTTGATGGAATTTTAAAATTCTATGTCTTTTATGGAAGAAAACATTGTCAACAAGGAAGAAATTGCTTATTACATGCAATTTCTTCACTGGCCACAATATTTTTTAAATATTTTTTCCTTGGGAGGCAGGCGTAAAAAAGCATTCTTGTGTGGGAATGGGTTAATTACATATGATGAATATATCATGTAAACAATTATTGTGATCTGTCAAGCAAAAAGGTACCTCCTTGGAACTCTGATAAACAAAATCTGGAAATGGGATTAGATTCAGCGTACGTTTATTAACCCATTTCTGCATATTCCCTCTTTTTTATTCCCCTAAGAAAAAAATGTTGAAAACATTGTGAACAATAAGGAGTTACTTGTAACAAGCAATTTCTTTGATGTTGACCATGTTTTCTTCCTTAAAAGGCCAAGTTTTTTTTCTAGTTTCTTCAACTTGAAATTGTTGTCTGCAATATCTTTCAATTTAGACTAGTCTAAAATTTTGTCATGTGGTCATGAGCTAAATATATAGAAAACATGAAAAAACAAGTTGCTGGATAGAATGAAATTCTTGCTTCAGAAAATTTAACAGAATAACAACAGTGTTTGATCAAAACTTTGTTACTACAGCTTATTTCAAGCTGTAGTTATGAGGTTTTGATCAAACTTGGATAAGGTTACTATCCTGGTCAGTCTTCACAGTATGTCAGTCTGATCAGGGTGAATACTTTTTGCACTTCTAAGGAGGTACCTTCATGAGGGAACTCAAAGATGTTCAAAGCTATGTATTATAGCAACTAAAATCTGTATCAATCAAGCATGCTGTAGCTGGTGACTTTGGCATGTATAATTACTATATGCTTGTAAGTACTCCGTGAATTCAACGGTTATGTCTATATCTCTTTTCTATTCATCACTTGGTTTTTTTAGAGATGAGTAATACTAGGGGTTTCCATTCATTTTCTGTCTTAGAAGGGATAAATTGATAATAATGAATGAATTACTCTTAACCCTTATCATGCTGAACCCGGCATATTCCGGTTTTGGCAGGAGATGTAGACTAAGATCAGACTGCACTTATGTGCAGGCTGATCTTAGTCTACACCTCCAGTTTGTACTTTTCCTGCCAGAATTATTCATGAGGATGATTTCTAAAAGAAATATTGATTTTTGAACAAGTTCTATCAGTGCCTTCAGTCCTTTGATTTGACAGCAATTCGGTGTGGTAATTTATACAGCATGACAAGGGTTAAGATTTGCATCAAAAACAAAGGACTGAAAACACTGGTAGCACTAGTTGTAGATTAATACATGTATTTCTTTTTAAACTTAATGTAATAGACAACTATATTATCTTAAATTGGACAAAAAGATGGTGTAAGACAAACATTGGACTGCACTTATGTGGAAGCTGATATTCTTGCACTACTTGTTTAAAGTTCAAATAATTAACGATGAGTGGGGAGGGGTGTAAAGATGGTATGAAAAAGCCTTTTTTGTTTCAAATGTTTTTAGTTTGTAAAATAATAGGTAAATATCTTTTGTTTCTAATAGTATAAAATCTGATTTAATCACATGGCATTTTAACTTCTTTTTTGTGAATTATTAGGGAAAAAGTTTCTTTTTTTTAGAAACATTTTGGGTGTTCACTGTTTAAGAATTTGCATTCTGGGTGCCAGACTTGTTTTGAAGAAACAGGGTTTACACCCTCATCTCTGTGTGTTTCTCCTTTGACAAAACATGAACATTTTGAAATAATTAACTATAATTTCAACCATTTTTATGTAACTTTGGATATATTCTTTTTAGCTGCAAACAAACAAACAAAAAACCTTTACCTTCGCAAGTAACTACATGTTAGTTTTTGAATATGGATTCAGAGTTTAAACCTCTTCAACCCTCTTTTGCTGAAATGGATTTGGTCTAATTTCTTTACCATTGTTAAAAATATGGTAACAATAAAACAACAAAGAACTCTATCAGAATGTATAACTCATTTATAAATCGGGAATTTAAACCAACCAGCTTCACATATAAAAACTGGATTAAACTTTGTAACAGGTAACTTTTGATATTGAGACGGCAGAATGTCTAGTTTAAAAAGCGCTCGATTTTATTTGTGTCACAATGATAGACATAATTACGAGATTGCGGGATACCTAGTTTCACTTTGGAGTTTTCGTCGTAATTCAGTTTATGGAATTAAAAAGTTATCACCGGTAAATTTGCTTTAGAATTTTCCTCTTGCAAAACCTTTTGAATTGGATTTTTATACGCCCGTCGAAGACGGGACGTATTATGGGATCACCCGTGGTGTCCGGGCGTTCGGTTGTCCGGGCGGTGTCCACTTCTTTGTCCGGAGCATAACTCTGTCACCCTAAGTCCGATTGACTTTAAACTTGGCAGTTATATACTTCTCATCAATACGGAGTGCAGTGCGCAATAACCATAACTCTACCTGGCCTATTTTTTGAGTTATTGCCCTTTGTTGTTTTTCTTACTTGAATCTTGTCCGGAATACATCTCTGAAAGTATTATAGCTAGGATCATGAAACTTCATGGGTGTATAGATCTCACCAAGGGGGAGTGCAGTGCACAAGAACCATAACTCTACCTGGCCTATTTTTAAGTTATTGTCCTTTGTTGTTTTTCATACTTGAATCTTGTCTGGAGTATATCTCTAAAAGTATTATAGCTAGGATCATGAAACTTCATGGGTGTATAGATCTCACCAAGGGGGAGTGCAGTGCACAAGAACCATAACTCTACCTGGCTTATTTTTTGAGTTATTGTCCTTTGTTGTTTTTCATACTTGAATCTTGTCCAGAGTATATTTCTAAAAGTATAATAGCTATAATCATGAAATTTCATGGATGGATAAAACTCAACAAGTAGGAGTGCAGTGTACAAGAACCTTAACTCTACCTGGCCTATTTTTTGAGTTATTGCACTTTGTTGTTTTTCATACTTGAATCTTGTCCGGAGTATATCTCTAAAAGTATACTAGCTAGAACCATGAAATTTCATGGATGGATAGAGCTCACCAAGTGGGAGTGCAGTGTACAAGAACCATAACTCTACCTAGCCTATTTTTTGAGTTATTGCCCTTTGTTGTTTTTCATACTTGAATCTTGTCCGGAGTATATCTCTAAAAGTATAGTAGCTAGAATTATGAATCTTCATGGATGGATAGAGCTCACCAAGTGGATGTGCAGTGAACAAGAACCATAACTCTACCAAGCCTATTTTTTGGGTTATTGCCCTTTGTTGTTTTTCATACTTGAATCTTGTCCGGAGTATATCTCTAAAAGTATCATAGCTAGGATCATGAAACTTCATGGGTGTATAGATCTCACCAAGGGGGAGTGCAGTGCACAAAAACCATAACTCTACCTGGCCTATTTTTTTAGTTATTGCCCTTTGATGTTTTTCATACATGAATCTTGTCCGGAGTATATCTCTAAAAGTATAATAGCTAGAATCATGAAAATTCATGGATGGATAGAGCTCACCAAGTGGGAGTGCAGTGCACAAGAACCATAACTCTACCTAGCCTATCTTTTGAGTTATTGCCCTTTATTGTTTTTCATACTTGAATCTTGTCCGCAGTATATCTCTAAAAGTATACTAGCTAGAACCATGAAATTTCATGGATGGATAGAGCTCACCAAGTGGGAGTGCAGTGTACAAGAACCATAACTCTACCTAGCCTATTTTTTGAGTTATTGCCCTTTGTTGTTTTTCATACTTTGTTTGACAAAAAAAAATCATTCAAAATAACCTCAGTTCTATTCAAACCCCCAGTTTATATTAAGCAGTGTGACGGGCGTATCTTGTGACAATTTGGCACCTTGTTGTATGATGCGAGAATTCAATAATCTATGCTTAACTTATCAATATTAATAATTTACTTAAACCTAACAAAGCATTTATTTATTACCTAAGGTGTATTTCACCACTACCATCCACTCTTAAGTGTGAAATACTTACCTGGCTAATACGTACCTGGCTTCAGGTAATTATCGATTTTTATGTGACTCCCATCTTTTTGATAAGATTGTAAAAATAATGGTTAAATTAGCGTTAAGGTCAAATCTGTTACCATCACAGTAGCAACCAAAAATGGTTCACCTCCAAAAATTTCGGGAGCCAAGAGTACCCTGCGTTATAATGGATTTTATGCTGTAGCGGATAGCGCTATAATGGAGTTGCAGTGTATCAACATATATTAATTTTCTCAAATTTCCTTGTTCAGAAGAAACAAAATTAAGATAATGAATACAGAATGATAGAATACTGATTATTTAATAAACAGTAACAACAATAGAATAATGGTAATGGAATAAACAGTAACAGCAACAAAACCCTACTGACTTGCCTTTCTAGAAAAAGGGTTAAGTTTATTGAATATTCTGTTCATTGTCTGGGCCACAAAAATATATTAACTAAATTATTTTGAATAGTTAAGTTTTATTCAGTGAAAATTTTACTATTTATTTAAATAAGGTTACACTTTAAAGCTATTTTGAAGAGTTATTTCTTGACAAATGTAAAAATCTTACAGAAATCAATACATTGTTTCAGCCCAAAGTTCCAGAAAAGGCTCCTAGGCCAGTGGTTACTACGTCAACTCAAGTAGGTCCCTTTCACTATGCCCTGTTTCACTGTTGTGTTAGATTTTATGTGCACATTTCAGGGGTAGAGTTTGTAATGGCTGAACAGTTGCTTTGAATGAGAATCATTTACATTTTATTGTATACTCCAGAAAATGCTCACAGCATGTAAGGTGGCCATAGGTTACAATTTAGAACTGGATTGATTCATGGTAAACTAGATGATATCAATTTCTTGAATAATTATCATCTAATACTTTTTCTGAATTAGTTTTTAGCTCCTAGGGACTATTGTCATCTACCTGACTTCTATTCAGAACCAATTTTTCAACCCAATTTTTTTCGGGAATGGTCTCTATTAAATTCTTTGAAGAAAGTTCAATCTGAAGGAAAAATGGCTTAAATTATGTTATTGAGTAAAACATTTGGTGTTTTTTCCTCTACAAACACACACTTGATTCCAATCATATTTCACAAGAAATGTCATTGGCTGGTATCTTTGTCTCTGACACTTTTCTAGTTTTGAATATGTCTCACAAGAAACTGTTAAAAAAACAATAACTGTACATTGACATTAAATTAACAAAGATCTTTATCCATGCTAAAAACATGTTGCATGTGTTCATAAGGAAAATTATAGATCAGATGCTATGTAATTACCCCATTACCACACAACGAAATTTTAGACAAGTCCAAATTCACAAAGGTCGTAAACGACAATTTTAGGTGAATGAAATCTGAAAGAAATTTGTCTTTTGGGGTAGGAAACATAGTTGCAAGCAATTTCTTCATTTTCCACAATGTTTTTCCTGATCCATTTTTCTTCAGAAAGTGTCACTATGTGGAAATTGGTTAAAATCTGTTAGTGGTACCATTAACAAATATGCATTTGTTAATGTCAAGGTCATCAAGGTAATCAAGGGCAAACTTCGGAAAAAATTGCTCCTTCCAGGTTATAAGTGTTTCATCAAAATCTTTTTTTGTGCACAAAAAAAGCAACAAAAAAAACATGTAAGCAATCTTTGGTATGTACACCATAATTAAATATTTGCTCCGAGTCTTTTCGATTTTACCAATAACAGGAATAATCGCTTTACAAGGATAATAATAATGATAATGGTACTAGGCTTAAACCATACCAACCAAATGCGATCTGTCTCAAAAAAGGGACCATATGGGGATTTTGTTAACCCTTTCCGGTTTTTTGAAATTTTTACTTGTCCACATTGAAAGTGGTTGCAGACAAAAATGAAAATTGTATGCGATTTGAAATGAAACCATCATATGTGGTAGAAAATGTTGTGGGAAAAGGAGAAATTGCTTGTCACAAGCAATTCCTTCTTTTTCCTAAATGTTTTCTCAAGTATAAAATCATAGCAATATAAAATTATGGGTCTGTATAGGAAAGGGTTAATCAAACTTTAAAATATAAAAAGCTGAAAAAAGAGAAATCAGATCTAGCACAATTCAACCAGGACTTGTATTTAAAAAAATGTTAGGTATTTTCACCAGTCAGAAGTATTAGTATCAAACTGGTCAGTCTGCACAAGTTATGCAGACTGATCAGCTTTGCAACTTTTTGAACTTATCATATGGTTTCTTTTCACAAGACAGGTCACAAATATCTACAGAAACTCTTAATAAGTTAACCCATATCCAAAAGACAAAACAAATAAAATTTTAGACTGGTCCAAATTGAAAGAGTTTACAGTTGACAATTTCAAATTGATAAAATTTCTGTGTAGAAAAACATTGTGGATAATGAAGAAATTGCTTGTTCTTGCAATTTCTTCATTTTCCACAATGTCTTCCTCAGCCTTTTCAGGTAGGGTGTAAAAGGCCGGCATGTTAGGGATTTGGTTTACTCTGCACTTAAAAAGCAGAAGAGGGAATATTGGTTTTACCATGTTTGTCCATCTGTCCATTTGTCCCTTTGTAGACTTTTATTTTCCATGCTCTAACTCTGAAACCAATTGACCTACAACCATGGAACTTCATGTAATTGTTGCCAATGATCTAAGAAAGAGCTGCATTATTTTAGGGTCATGGGGGTAAAAGGTCAAGGTCATAATTGAACTTTGATTGAAAACTGTGTCCATGCTCATAAGCTATTTGAAGTCGGACCTGAAACCATATATAAATGTTATCTATGACCCAAGACGATTTCATTTTTTGGGGGGTTGGGACATAAGTCAAAGGACAACTATGCTACTTGAGTGGCAGTGTGCTGGGGTGGGGTATAGGTCAGCTTTGGGATAATTCTAGTTTTTTGAATGCTTGTATTCAATTCATGTTTTATAATCAATAAGTAAAATAAATTAATAAAAATTGAGTTGTATTTCTTTTTTAAGTAGCCCATAAATTGTTAATGACAAGGCTGACATGCAATAATTTTTACCTTGAAGTTACAAGTGCATACATTTCTTCTATTAATGACTTTTATTCTGTATGCCAGCTCTATTTAATGTTACTGCATGACCCAACTTAATTGCAAAATATCTGTTTTTGTGAATGTGAAGCCTAATCTTGTTATACATTAAGACATATTAGTGATTTAATAAAATCAAGGTCTTTTAAATAAGCCATAAACCTTGAACAATTTTCATACTGGCTCAATTTTTAAGAGATGCAGACAATAATTAAAGAAGGACTTTCTTTGGAAATCAAATGTCAAAATATAAAGGAGAAAGTGTTATGAGGGAAATAGACATTGCTTTGTACAAACAGTTTTTAGCTCGGCTGTTTTCGGAGATAACCTGAGGTATTGCAATAGTCTTGGTGTCGTCGTTATTGTTGTTGTCGTGCAAAACTTTGACATTTTGTGATATCTCTGGTTCTACTGAAGGCATTCACTTGAAACTTGGCACAAATCTTCACTATCAAAAGAGGAACCTATACTATCAAGGAGGATAAATCTAGATGCATTTTGTGCAAATTATGCCCCTTTTTCGGCTTAGATCTTTTTATCCACTATCCAGCACCAAACAGCCGAGCATAGGCAAATGTAGGCGGTGCTCTTGTTCCCTTTCTCACTATGTTTTCAAAATGATTTTTTCTTGAGTTTACATGCAGGATAATGTGATCATGAGACAAATTTGCTTATTATTCTTTTAACAATTAGTGTTGACTCAATTAAAGTTAACCCTTGTCATGCTGTATAAACTACCTTACCGGATTGCTGTAAAATCAAAGGCTGAAAGCACTGATAGAACTTGTTAAAAAAATCATTATTTCTTTTACAAATGAATTTCATAAACAGCTATTGTAGGGAAAGTACAAACAGGAGGTGTAGACTAAGATCTGACTGCACTTATGTGCAGGCTGATCTTGGTCTACACCTCCTTCCAAAACAGGAATATTCTGGGTTCAGCATGACAAGGGTTAATATCTTGTTTTAAAAAGGAGGGCATAGAGCTTTTATCCAGTTAGATGCTAGAGAAAATTTATATTTTTATTTGTGCAATGTACTGAGAAAAGTCCCCTAGTAATGATGTCAGTTCAATCAATGACTAATAAAGAACTAATAAATTGTATTTCAGCCAAAGCCAAAGAGACCCCAACAGCCCCCAGCTCCGATAGCCAGCACCAAACCAGCCCCTAAACTTCCAGACAAGGCCCCTGTAGTAGAACAACATAAACCAGAACCTGTCAAAGGTCAGTAGTTGATTTTGTTGAACATGGTAAGCCAGAGTATTCCCATTATGACAGGAGGCATAGATAAAGATCAGCCTGAACATATGTGCAGTCTAATCTTAGTCTGTGCCTGTTTGTTCCCTTTCAGCCAAAGAAGCCTATAATCTATTTGCAAAAGAATTGCTCACCTACAACCATTTGATGCTTTAAGTCATTTGATTTCAAGAGATTTCTGAGACTATTATTCAGCAAGACAAGGGTTAATAAATAGAGCCAGCTTTAAGTCTTAGTTAAAGACAGATGTGATACTAATATTAGACATCAAGAAAGTATTTATTTCATAGATATACATGACTACACAACATTTTTGATATCAAAATACAAGAGCCAGTGCTTGAGTTTTATTAGAAAATTGAACAAGGAAAATTGCCACTTTTAGGTGGAAAGTCAGGGCAAGAGGTGGGCGTTTGAACCTGTATGTCATATTTCCAACTGACCAATCGCTGCCCCCCACTTACTCCTGTGGCCATGCCCATTGAAGAATCTTTTGGTTGGTATCTATCTATAGAGTGTATAGTGAAGACTGATTACACTGTATTTCATCTTTCAAGGTCATATTTATGGGAAAAAAAAAGCAGGAATTGACTTGCCTGACTTTTGCATGTGCTTTTCTATTAGCAGACAATAGCATTTTTCACAGCCATTAATTTTGTCCAGGGACAAGTAAATACCAGGACAAATCTTGTGGTAAATCTTGCAAACATGTTAATTTGTTTCTGGACAAGAAGAAAATTTTCTCTTACTTGTCCGTTGACAAGTGGAGAAATTTGGTATATCTACATCCCTGAAAAGTTTTTTAGACGGAATTAGTGTTTCATAAAGATATCTTGTTAATGATATTCATAAATCAACAAAGATTTTAAGATTATGCCAATCCTGTCCCTCAAAATGAAGGTTTCTTATGCCCTGAATAAATACAATCATAGAAAATTTTGTGTAATAAGCAATTTCTCCCTTTCTCAATGTTTTCTACCCTATTTTGGACTTATTTTTTAATTTTAGCACAATTCTTAATGTCTACTGCAACCTCTTTCAGTTTTGACCAGTCTAAAATTTGCCATTTGGTAATGGGATAATCTCATATTTCAGCATTGTCCAGATAACCCAAATCATGTATCCTGGATAACATTTGTTATTTACATGCTCCCTGAAGGGCAATCATATAGCCACTTTGTCTGTTTGTCCATTCATCTGTCTGCCTAGATTTCTCCATAAATTTTAGGCCAAAATGGATGACACTTCACATCAACTAATTGATCTGCACTAAATAATTTATCCCAGTGTTTGGATAGCTTCAAGGTCAAAGGCCAAAGTCAAACATTAAAAATTGAGCTTGTCCAGAGCATAGCTCCTTCAATTATGGATGGATTTCAATATAAATTTGCACAACTGTTCTCTATCATGAGTAGATGAGCCATTGAAACAAATTGTCAGTTAGTTCAAAGCTCAGGTTCACAGCTCAAGGTCAAACATCATTAATTAAATTAAGCATGTCCAGCACATAGCTTCATCAATTACAGATTGATTTCAATATTGCTTGGTACAATTGTACTGAGTAGTTGTAACGTTTGCAAAAAATATTGTGATGGCTCCAAGGTCAAGGTCTCAGCTCAAAATCAAATGTTAAAATTAAGCATGTTTTGAGCATAGCTCCTAAAATTATGGATGGAATTCAATATAACTTGGCATAATTTTTCACTATCATGAGTAGATGTGCCATTTCAGATAGGTCCAAGATCAAAGTCACAGCTCAAGGCCAAATGTTAAGTAAGCATGTCTGGAGAAATGCAAACATAGAGGGGACGCTTTGTCTGTCTGTCCCTCATCCAAAGCCTTTCACTGATTATTTTATACTTTTTGTGACGGAGTTGTATTATGGGAGTATAAACCGTCACTGACAGCTCTTATTCTCTCAAATGCAACTGTCTATATTCATTATTCATAGATGAAAAGCCAGTTGTGATAGCAGCAAAAAAGCCTCCTCCATTAACCAAAAAACCTGTGAAGCCAGCAGATACACATGAAGACAAGACTAAACATGGTAAGTCCATGAGTACAAGAACTGTTGTAAGCGCCCATACAGTAAAACTCATGATATATCCAACTCTAGCGACCAGTGAGCATCCATTGGTTTCACAATGTCTATCTGTCTGTCCATCCATTCATCCAAAGAATTTTATTTCTGTGCTCTAATTCTAGAACTAATTGATCTGCAACTATGAAACTTCATACAGTTGTTGTCAATGATCCAAGGAAGTGCCCTATTGTTTTGGGGTTACAAAGGTTAAAGGTCAAAGTCACAATTGAACTTTGATCGTTCTAACTCATAAGCCATTTGTCCTAAGACCATGAAACTTTATGTTATCCATGACCCAAGGAGGTGCCCTATTGTTTTAGAGTAATAAAGGTAAACCGACTACCTGAGTGGCAAAATGCTTGTGGGGATACAAGTCTACTTTGTGATGGTTCTAGTTTGTTAATGATCTTCAACCTTGGATTTTTAATTACACCCTAGAATGAAAATATGCAAAATAATGTGATGTAAAGTCTTTGCTTCTAACAAGCAATTTCTTCATTGTCCACAATGTTTTCTGCCCTACAGAATAAAGAGTTGTAAAATTTCCCATTTTAGAAATTTATCCACAACTTCTTTTAACTAGGACTAATAATCTCGAAATTGGTTAAGCAAGAGATCGTATAGTAAATTAGATAATCAAAGATTTGATGATAGATAATATGTTGTATATGTCAATCAGATTTAGTATTTTGACAATGAATATTTTCTAAGTTAGATCAACTTTCCTACACCTAGAATACTAAAACCTAGAAAATTACCTCCTTTAAAATTAATTGCAATAAAGGCAATTCTTTCTTAACCCATTCCCACACAACAAAATTTTAGACTGGTCCAAATTGAGAGAAGCTGCAGACAACAATTTCAAGTTAATGAAATTTTAATTTTTATCATGTCTTTGGATAGAAAACATTGTGGATAATGAAGAAATTGCTTGATCCAGGCAATTTCTTCATTTTCTACAATGTTTTCCAAAGCTTTTTTGTTGAGGGGCGTAAAAAGGAGGGATTGAGTCGGAATGGGTTAAATGTGTTGCCTTCTGTGAAAACTTAATTACCTGTAAAAATATTTTTTTCCTTTTGGAGCATATTTTTAGCTCCCCTGAGCACGAAGTGCTCTGGGGGAGCTATTGTGATCGGTCATCGTCCGTCCGTCCAAACGTCCATCCGACTGTCTGTCCATCTGTCTGTCTGTTCACAATTACAAAAAAATCTTCTCCTCCTAAACTAACCATGGAATTTCAATAAAGCTTCACAGAAATGGTCCTTAGGTCATGCTCTTTCAAAATACTTCAAAGAATTGAAATCCATGAAGAACTCTGGTTGCCATGGCAACAGAGTGAAAAAACTTAAAAAATCTTCTCCTCCCAAACGGTAAAGCCTAGAGCTTTGATATTTGGAAATCTTTAAAAATCTTCTTCTCCCAAACAGTAAGACCTAGAGCTTTGATATTTGGTATACATCATCATCTATTGACCCTCTACCAAAATACTTCAAAGAAGTATTCTGAAAATTAGCCCTTTTCTTAATGATCCCTGATTTTACATAGAAATAAAGAAGGAAATCCTTAGAAATCTTCTTCTCCCAAACCATAAGGCCTAGAGCTTTGATATTTGATACAAATCATCATCTATTGACCCTCTACCAAAATACTTCAAAGAATTACCATATTCTGAAAATTAGCCCTTTTCTTAATGATCCCTGATTTTACATAGAAATTAAGAAGGAAATCTTTAAAAATCTTCTTCTCCCAAACCATAAGGCCTAGAGCTTTGATATTTTGTACATATCATAAGATATTGACCGTCTACCAAAATGCTTCAAATAATTATCATACTCTGAAAATTAGCCCTTTTCTTAATGATCCCTGATTTTACATAGAAATTAAGAAGGAAATCCTTAAAAATCTTCTTCTCCCAAACCATTAGGCCTAGAGCTTTGATATTTGGTACAAATCATCATCTATTGACCCTCTACCAAAATACTTCAAAGAATTACCGTATTCTGAAAATTAGCCCTTTTCTTAATGATCCCTGATTTTACATAGAAATAAAAAAGGAAATATTTAAAAATCTTCTTCTCCCAAACCATAAGGCCTAGAGCTTTGATATTTTGTACATATCATAAGATATTGACCGTCTACCAAAATACTTCAAATAATTATCATACTCTGAAAATTAGCCCTTTTCTGTGCGATTCCTTATTTTACAAAGGAATAAAGAAGGAAATCTTTGAAAATCTTCTTCTCCCAAATCATAAAGCCTAGAGCTTTGATATTTGGTACATATCATCAGCCATTGACCCTCTACCAAATTACTTAAAGAATTAGCCCTTTTCTGTGCAATCCCTAATTTTACTTTGGAATAAATAATGATATCTTTGAAAACCTTCTTCTCCTAAACCATTAGGCTTACAGCTTTTATACTTGGTATGTATTGATGTCTATACTTCAAAGTATTACCATATTCAGGAAATTAGTGCTATATGGTGGGATCATCAATATACCTAGGATTAAAATAGAAATCTGTAAACCTCTTCTCCAAAATAATTAGACAGAGGGCTTTGCCATTTTGTTTATATCATTAAGCCATGAACCATCATACTCAGGGGAGTGATTTAGGACCATCATGGTCCTCTTGTTAGTTCTTGCCATGTATTGTTTTCAGATTTCCATCACAGGGGCATATCTCTAATTTTCTTATTGGAAGGCCTTCATCAGAATGTTTGATAGTTATTCTATATAGCTTTATTTTGACTCCTATAAAGCTTTCATTTGTGAATAATTAATTTTTAGTTTCGTCTATCAAAAACATGCATTCTGATTGGCCGAAAAAATTATTCACATCTCCTTAAACAAAATTTTGAGCACATGCCTATTTTTGATGCTTGCGCACAAAATAGTTCCATACAGATGTATTAAAATTTCTAGAATATTGTTTTCATACCTCCAAACCTCTAATCATCTCTTAAATAACAAAGGCTATATTTCTCATGTATTACTGCCTCAATGAAAGGTACAAAGGCACAATTGATTACTTTAGTTTTTACTTACACTGTTTTATTGTTCACTGTTTTATATTTTTAGATCATGTAAATACAGTAAATGCAGCAGGAAGCTTTGAGTCTGTTGAACCAGCATCAGAAAAATTAACCCACTTGACTGCAAACAGGGCCCGGGGACCAGCAAAGAGACCCCCTTCACAAGTATTCATTCAAAATGTTAGATACGATTTTCTTACTTCCATAGTCACAGAGCTCTTATTGTTCACTATTTATTGTGGTGGCTGTATTTCTGTAGATTTATAAATTTGCATAGTCTCCTTTTGTTGTTTAATCATCACATAGCACCAATTAACTCAGAAGTTATAATTAGATATTTGAAAAAATAATACCCTCCCTGAATTAATCTTTAGGGGCAATAAGGAGTCACCTTGTATCAGTTGGTTTGTCTCTCAGTCTATTGCTCTGTAGCTCACCTGAGCACAACATAGTCATGGTGAGCTATTGGGATATTTGATTGTCCCTTGAATCATCAACTCATTTTTACCACTCTACAACTTGCTGAAAATGTTTGTAAATTCATGAGGAAGGACTCTATCAAATATGGTGACATTCTGTTAAATATCAAGGGAAATGGAGATTTATAGACGATTTCATAACTATTGCACACATAATTTTGAAATCTATTCCCATTCTAGTGGTCATAATTTTGGCTCAATATTTCTGTTTGTATATAAATGTTTGTATATTGATGAGGAAGAATCTTACTGAATATTGCAACATTCTGACATATATCAATGGAAAAGGAGTGTAATTGACAATTTCCTTGTATCCACTCTAGAGGTCACAATTTTGGCTCAGACTTTCTCAAAATTGCTAGAAATATCTGCATATCTGTTGTTACTTTGGAAGTCAAATTTTAGAATTTGCTGAAAGTGTTTGCACAGTATTGAGGAAGAACCCTATTGAATATGGCAACATTCTGCCTTATATCAAGGGAAATGGAGTCTTATTGACACTTTGTTTGTTACTGCTCTAGAGGTCATAATTTTGGCTAAATCTTTTCCGAAATTGGTAAAAATATCTGTATAGTCATGAGGAAGAAGCTTATCGATTATGATGACATTCTGACTTATATTAAGGGAAAAGGAGCTTTAATGACATTTTCCTTGTTACCACTCAAGAGGTCACAATTTTGGCTAAATCGTTCTCAATTTTGCTGAAAGTGTTTGCATAGTTTTGAGTAAGAAACCTATTGAATGTGATTACATTCTGACCAATGTCAATGTGACCTGTAGAGCAGTAACAAGAAATTTTGTTCTGTAAAATGGTAACACTGAACTGCTGTTGATGATTGACACACATAGCACAATGAACATTTTACAGGACACAATTTTGATCAGATCTTTTCAAACCCTTAAACCTGCTGTCAATGGGAAATGGGATCAAAATAACAATTTCCTTCATACCACTCTAAAGGTCATAATTTTGAATAAGGTGACATTAAATCCAATGTCATTGGAAAAAGGGTCTTCGTGGAATTTTTCTTGTTACTGCTCTACAGGTCACACCTTTTTTCAATCTTTTGGGATAGAGATGATAACAATTACTCAATTAGGAGAAAAACAAGTAGAAAAAATACATTAACCCATTCCCGCTCAATCCAACCTTTTTAAGCATCTCAAGTAAAAGCCTTCGGAAAACATTGTGGACAATGAAGAAGTTGCGTGAAACAAGCAATTTCTTCATTGTCAACAATGTTCTCTTACCCAAAAGAAACAGATGTTCTAGATTTCATCATCTTGAAATAGTTGTCTGCAACATCTTTCAATTTGGACCAGTAAACACTTCCTACCTATTTTTAACATAGCTCCCGGTAATTTTTTCAGGAGAAATATGGTTCATCATGGGCAAAGATAAATACTTCTTTGCTTTTTGTATTTAAATAAAGGAGAGATTACTGGTTAAGGATTTACAAGGTGAACTTCTGAAAATGTAGTAGCTACTTTATTGAATATAAAGGAGTATTTTGCAGTGAAGTATTAAGTATATAACGATAAGTTGATGCATAAACAGGATAAATATCATATTCAAAAGCATAATACTAGGGTTTTTTTTAGGATGATTAATCCAAAATTGATTATTTTTCATTGGGTTAAGGTTAGAGAGCTCTATTATGGAAATAAGATTCATTCTTTCACCCACACATCCATCAGTCAATCAATCCATCCATCCATCCATCAACCAATCCATCAACATTAAATTTCATATTTGTGCATGTTTCAACAATCAAATATGCATGTAGTATTTATATCATTTTTCTGCAAGATTAGATCACTGAATGTTTGTTTTTATCTTACTTGCAAATAAATGGGTAAGAATTTGTCCCAGTAAACTAGTAAATAAGTGAACCTTAAAAACATTTTATAAACTGGATGAGAAACATCTTCTTTTCAAATATTTCTTTACTTCAATTTAGTACTTGCTTCAATAAACTTGTATTTAGATTTTTATTTACTACTATTTAACAGTTCTTAATTACATTTGATTCATGAGTTAGCCCATTACCATACAATTTCACTTTTTTTACATCCCTCCAGAAAAAGGTTAAGCAAAAAATAATCAATGAAGAAATTGTTACAAGCAAATAAAGCTTTTTAACATTATTTTCCCCAGAGATATTTAGAATTCTGTCAACATGAAATTTGGACCAGTATAATCTTCTGTCATCTGGTAATGGGATAAATGATATGCAGTTTGTCTTTAGTTGAAGCAATTTATTTAATACACAAATACTCCAAGGGGTTTCTTTGGCCACCTCTATTAGTTGCTACTAGATGTTGTGTTCCCTTTTTGTTTGCAGCCCAAGACTAATACATCTGTTGTGAAGGTACATAGACAAAGCTTGGCTTGCATTTTGGACTGTAGTTTCTCTTGGATCCTGTGCATGATATTTCCAACTTTTTGACCAATTCCCACTCAACCGTGATTTTTTCACGACCCTCAAGATAGCTGTTTAGACAACCATTGTGGATGATGAAGAAACTGCTTATCCACAATTTATTCTACTTAGTAAAAGGCAAAAGATTTTTCGAAATTACACCAGCACAAATTTGACTGCAACATCTTTCAATTTTGAACAGTCTATAAATTGTAGTCAGGTAAAGGGTTAACATAGGTGCTAAGCATTCTGAAAATCAGCAAGGTGCATTCAGAATATGCGCTAATTATCTAAAGAGACTTTACACGGAGTGCATAATGAAGACTGAACATTATGCAAAGACTGATTTGTGTCTAATTATCACACATGGGAAATTATTGGAAAAGTCATTCACAGACCCATTTGACTCTTTTGTCTCATCGTAACCTCTCACTTCAAGCTTATCTATCCAGTAAACATTATGAACTTCATTGTAGCACTTGACTGTTGAATCCAGGCTTCTGGATAAATATTATATATTTCTAAATTGCTCACAATTTCATAAGATTTGGAGCAATCTCCTTATTATTTCTGCAAAAGGGAGAAGTCACTGGCCAGAAAAGAAATAAGTTTTTAGAAAAAACAGGCCCTTTTTCTAGTAAAATGTATGAAATTATCAACAGTCAGACCAAGCTTCTGTACATTTTGCTCTTTCTGTTCATATATAATTTCGTATAGACTTTTTCCTCAATTCACTGAAGGCCATCTAGGCGGATGTCTCATGGCCATATGTGTATTCCGTTCATGCATTGCACCAGTAATCTTCAATCTTTAATAATTTGATTGTTAGTTTCGTCTATCAAAAACGAGCGATCTGATTGGTCTCGAAAAATTTAATTCATACCTCCATGAACAAACAGCCATTTTGAATGCTTCCGCACAAAATAGTTCACTACAAAAAGGTATCAAAATTTGTTAAGTTGTTGCATTTTTCGCTCGATGCTATTAAATTATAAGAAATGAAGATAATATTTTTTGTTTTCATGGAGGTATGAACCGAAAAACCTAATCACACAATGTATGTTTCCGCTTCGCATATTTATACAGTGTGATTAGGTTTTTCGGTTCATACCTCCATGAAAACAAAAAATATTATCTTCATCTCTTAAATCTTATACATTTTCTCTTCAAAAACCACTAGGTTAATTTCATCTAACTTTTCAAGAACCTTCCTTTAGTGGTTCTCTTTCAGATTTCTTAAAAACATGCAGAAAACCTTAAAATGTGTTTTTCTCTCAAACTGATACAGTAGAACCTCGTTAATTCGTATGTCACTGGTTCGTAGGTGTGTGATCGTTCGTATACTTTACGCGGTCACGATCTTTTTCCTTCTTAATCTTTGTTAGAAAGTTCTATCTAATTCGAACGTCAGTGGTTCGTAGTTCGTAGGCCAATTTCAGTCCCGAAAGTATTATTATAGAACAAACTCCTATGTTTAATTCGTAGGTGTGATATACAAATTGTCACTAATAACCACTTACCTTGATTTTCACACCCGCTGATCTATATGACACATTTTGTGCTATCATATACCTTTAGTTAAAAGGGGCTGTTTGGTTTGTAGGGTGGGTAATTGATAGAATAGTGGTTCCCGAAATAATCCCCGAAAATTGACTTAAATTGTAAATAGTATCAGTGTTCTTAGTCATTTGGAAATTCTAACAATTTTAATTATATCTGCGGCTGCTTTCTTCACAATCGCCAGTCCTTGATTTTATGATTTGATGCTAGAATACTCAGAGTGATTTGATCTAATGCATTGCAAAGGGAAATCACTCTGATAGAGGTAGAAATTTGATACAAACACTGTGTTAAAGAAATGCCAAAAATTAACACAGAGATAAAACCATAAAAATACAAAATGAGTAATTTTTAATTTATGTTTTCCTCAATCAATATCCGCCGGTTTTGTTCAGAAAAATACATGTAACCAATTTAGAATCAAATCCTAAATAGGGGACAGAACAAGACCGTATTCGATTCTGTGTATCTCAAACAGCCGACCACTTGCCCTCGATTTTGTTCGTACTACGCTTAATTCGTATAAATTTCCTCGGTCCCTTTAGCTACGAACTACCGAGGTTTTACTGTACTTGGATTTCATAGTTATCTTGACGGAATGTATAAATTGATAAAGGTTTAGCTAATTCCTTCAAATAATTTTGATCCATTAAAAAGTATGTTTTTTTATTGGTTGGGCTTTTTTCCGTATGTGGTAAAGTAAAATCTTTAAATAGATTTTTCTGAGAGGGCTAAATAGATTTCATTTTTCATTTTGAAGGGTAGACAAAAAAAAACTACTTCAGGAGCTGTTTTCTGTATATATATCATTATGATATATACTAGAAGCTTTAAACATCTTTTCTCAAATTACAAAATGGGGTTCACTGTTCTCTTGCATTAATGTTCCTTTGGTGAAGGTCTAGAAAATGAGATCTTATAGAAACATACTTTATGTGACCGTTGTTTGCTTAGCTGTTTTCAGAGAAATTCTAAACATTGCTATTGCCTGGTTGTTGTCCTTTTGGTCATTGTTGTGTAAAAACTTCAACATTTTGGTATACCTCTGAAACTTTTGGATAGATTCTCATAATATTTTACAGTTTTGCATCTTGCTATGAGCAACTTTGCTGCCCTTTTGACAGGCTTCTACCCTGAAGGTCAAAGGTCAAATTTAAACCCCTAGAATGAAGTGGGAGGATGTTGCTTTGCTCATGTCTGTACGTTCATCAATAGGTTGGTTGGAAGACCAAACCTTGTCCAGGTGATAACTTGACAAAAATTAGCGCTAGGATCACCAAATTTGACAGAGACTCTCATCTCTGGGCGCAGATGAACCTATCGATTTTCAGATTAATAAAAAAAGGTCAAGGTCACACAAAGACCTTTAACTTGACCTTTGGTACACCAAATCTTTTTCTTATAATAACTTAACTCAGAATAGAGTCATGATCACAAAATTTTGTGCAGACACTGATCTCTGGGTGTAGATGATCTCTATCAATTGTCTGATTAATCCATTAACCCATTCCCCAAAAATCCCATGTAAGGAACCCCCAGAAAAAAGCAGTGGAAAACGGTGGGTAACAGTGCTCCTTAAAAGCAATTTCTTCATTAACTACAATGATTTCTACCCTAAAAATCAAAGAATTTTGAAATTCCATAGGTTTATAATTGTTATCTGCAAGTTCTTTGAATTAGACCAGTTTAAAATTTTCTTGTCTAGTAATGTGTTGAAGGTCAGGGTCACACCAAATCTTGTCCAGATGATAACTGTACACAGAATAGTGCTGGGGTAAGCAAATGTTGTGCAGATACTCATCTCTGGGTGTTGATGATCCCTGTTGGTTTTCAGACTTTTCAATGGAAAGTTAAGGACAAACCTTGTCTCAGGTGATAGCTTAACACAGAATTCACAGCTATTCATTTTAGGTTGCAAATGATCCTATTAATATTCAGATTTATCAGATCTCTTTTGATATTTAGCTTTACCTGTCAAAGGTTATAGTCTATGAAAACTTTTACTCAATGATGACATGATATATAATTAACCTACATCAGTGAATTTTATCAATAACATTCATCTAAGAGTACAGATGGTATTATTGGTTTTCAGATCATTGGTCACATTGTCTCAATAAATAACAAGATGTGTTTGTGAAACACCATGCCCCCGAAACAGGAATTCTTTAGAAACGGGTGATTTTTATTGTTTTTTCTTCTTTAGTGAAAAGGGTTAAAATTTTGACCTTGACCTTGAAGAAATGACCTTCCCCAGTTGCGCCTTGTTGAGAGCTATCTACATATAAAATATTAGCATTGTAACTTAATCAAGGTTGAAGTTATAGGAAAATGTTCAGTTGGCAGGTTAATTTTTGCAGACAGATGGACAGACAGTTAGACGGACACCGGTAAAACAATATGCCCCCGATCTTATCGATGCGGGGCATAAAAATTTAAAACTGCAATTTTATTCAGTAATCAACTGCACCACTTTCTGTATCAATGTGGCAGTTCAGGGCATAATACAAAATGTAGATCTCTAATTTGACCTTGCCTTTATCTTTTGGTCATATGGACCATTGACAAAATAATTTATACACTTGCACATCCTCATGAAATTACATTGCTGCACTCCTTTCATGCTCCCTCTTATAAGGTCACGATCACAACCAAAGGTCAAACTTTGATCTTCTCTATATCTCTTGACCCTATGATTTAATTCTCATCATAACAGCAAATATGCTGTGCTTTTCTCAGACTTCTTCTCTAAAGGTTAAAGTAAAGCCAAAAGTCAATGGTCAGATTCATATCTTGATCCTAGGATCATCTAGGATCCTCTAACTCTCATATTTACACACATGTACATGTTCATGAGGGCTGCTTCCTTATGGATTAAGCCTTTTCCTGATTTTTATGTCCCAGTGATTTTATTCAAGAGAAAACATTGTGGAAAAAAAAAAGAAAATGCATGTAACAAGTGAATTATTCTTTTTCCCCAATATTTTCTATCATATAGGATGGTTCTTTTCGAATTCTTGCTTTATAATGTCGTCTGCTACCCCTTTGAATTTGGACAAGCCTTAAATTTTGAAAAACAGTAAGGGTTAAGAAATATATGCTTCAACCCTTACAGTCAAGGTGCAGCCTAATATATATCTTGATCCTATGGTCCTAGTCTCTAAATAATTCTCACATTTATACATATTGATATGAGCAAGAGTATTTTTCTTGAGCCAGGCTTTTCTGACAATGGTCATGATCTTAGAAGGTGGTCAAAGTTCAAATTTTGCATTTATTTTTCATTACAATTTTGAGTTTTTTTCCCATGAAAAGAAATTGTAAAGCCAGGGGTCCAATACAGAATCATTTGTCATCTCAGAAGTAATTAATCTAAAAAGATATACTTTTCAAAACATTTTTTTGTAAGCCTAATTTTTATTGCACCTTACACCATTCCTCCCTGAAAATCTTCACATGTCCCCCTTTCCTCTTTAATTTAATGGTGGAGCTACCAGTCTTTCGGAAATTCTGTGATGTGACCCTACACTGATACTATCAGATTTTTTTGTGTGTATCAAAGCATGCATTAACTTCTTTTCTCACAATGTTTCACAGAATCATATTTCTTCAATGAGTCAAAAAGTGGGATTTTGTGGTTATAGGTTAATGTAGAAATTTAGGTATAGAAAGTAGATTATGATATTGATGACACTGATAGCCCTCTATATCTTTTTTGCTAACACTTTCATCATGAGTAAAAGGACTCTTTCATGTGTTCTGCCTTTTATTGAAAATTGTTTTGAAAATAGAAAGTTTGTGCCAAAAAGATGTGATAAAAAGATAACTTTTGACAATATTTTCTAATATATCAACTGAATTGAGTTAATGTGAATGTTTCAAGATTATTTTATTTCTTTTATATGCCTCCAAAGGTGGTCATATATTGATATCATCTTCTCTGTCCTGATGTCTGTCTGTCTGTCCGTCCACATCTTATTTACATAAATGGATGAATCAGATTCTCACAGAATGTTCCGAGCCACCTGACCTTGAGTATATTGTTATGGTTTTGCTACTTTAGGCTGTGTCTCAGAAAAAGGGAGCTTAATGCAAAATTTCTTGTTTACACAACTCCTTTTCCATTTCTGGACAGATTTGCTTAAAATTTTTACAGAATCTTCCTAGTCACCTGACCTTGTTTATGTAATCAGGTTTTACCATTCTAGGCTTTGTCACAGAAAAAAGGTCCTTAATGTGGCAGTGTATATTATGACTATGGCACTTTCATTTATATATTGCATCTGTATCATTTTACTAGAATAGCATGCTTTTTCAAATTTGTGAACTAAACTTTATTAATACTTGTCTAGAACTTTGTTCTTTACACTAATTAATGAATTAATAAATGGAGAACTCCAGTTTTATGAAACAGAATCATGGCACTTGTTTCTCAGCATTTACCAGTATTTTCTTCTTTTCCAATATTTTTGCCTAGGCTGTAAATTGATCTATCCCCAAAAAACTAGTGTAAGTGTATATATAGGGAATATTACCACAGTGTCTTTTCTATGCGTTGTTATCGTGTTCGAGAATCGTGTGGAGGTATTTTTTATTGGATGAGACCGAAGGTCGAATCCAATAAAAATACCTACACACGATTCGAGAACACGATAACAACAAATAGAAAAACACACTGTTGTAATATTCCTTTTATTATATACCTTTTAGGAAATGACATTAAGAAAATTCTCTTAAATGGCTAAGAAATAACCAACTTTCCGAAAAACCCGGAACGTCAATACACATGTTTTACGGTACTCGACAAATACGGTTTTTTGCTACACGCCGAATATTGATTTTTTTTCTGTCGAGTTGTATTTGACAGCCAGATTTTACTCATTATCTCTTATAGGTATATAATAAAAGCATTTAGAATAATGTTGTAGTGCCTGCCAAATTGGCATGATTCAGCTCATGAGTGGGAGTGTACATCACTCAACCTTACTCACACAATCCTACCTAGTTACACCCCTGAAGATAGAATTTTTTAACCCATTCCCACACAGTGATGCTTTCTTACGCCCCCTAGATTCAAAGCTTTGGTAACATTGTGGATAATGAAGAAATTGCTTATCACAAGCAAATTCTTCATTATCTACAATGTTTCCTACATAAAAGACAGAGATTATTAAAATTTTACCCACTTGAAATTGTCGTCTGCAACTTCTTTGAGTTTTGACCGGTCTAAAAATTTGTTGTGTTGGAATGGGTAAACCAATTCCCACACAATGACACTCTTGGATGCCCCTCAAGAAAAAAGATTGAGAAAACATTGTGTAAAATGAAAAAATTGCTTGTGACATTCAGAAAGTTAAAAAAATCTAAAATTTCTTGAACCTGAAAATGTCATCTGCAACTCCTATCAATTTGGACCAGTCTAAAATTTTCTTGAGTGGTAATGGGTTAATAGACTAAAAAATGAAGAAATTTCTTGTTCCAATTATTCATTTCAGAAAAACAAAGATTTTTAAGTTTCAAGAACTTGACAATTGTGTCTGCAGCTCCTTTGAACTTGGACAAGTTTAATATTTCACTGTCTGTTAACCAATTCCAACTAAATCCCTCCTTTTTACACCCCTCAAGAAGATAGCTTTTGGAAACATTGTGGAAAATGAAGAAATTGCTTGTATCAAGCAATTTCTTCATTATCCACAATGTTTTCTATCCAAAACGATGAAAAAGTTCAAAATTCCATCAACTTGAAATTGTCGTCTGCAGCTTCTTTCAATTTAGACAAGTCTAAAATTTTGCTGTGTGGGTTAATGGGTTGATCATTATTTTCAAGTGACTTTGTAACTTGTATCTTTTCAAGGATGAGGAGAAGAATGGAGAGATCAAAGATTCACACAAAGAGGAAAGAACAGCTCATTTTCCCCCAACTCTAGCAGAGAGAAAAGAAGAGGTAGTTACAGTGAGTACTATGTACATCCTAGAACCTTAATCCCTTCTGTGGTGGTATAGATTTTTTTCCACTTGTCCCTGGTATTGATTTTGAATGGGGTTAAACACGACTTTTAACAGTATTTCAGTCATGTCAATGCAGCTGGTGCACCTAACCATTGATTTCTGGTATTTCTCACACCAGTACTACCACAACATCCATTCAGAGCCTCCAGCTGCTTTTACCACTTAGGTTTAGGATTATCTACACATTGGTGGGAGACAAATGTTGGAAAGGATATTATCCTTGACTTGGGATTGTGATTCTGATGTGCTATCAACTGCATTATGGCTGTGACCACTTGTCCCTGGATAAGTAAGACATGATTTTCTACTTATCCAGAATAAAATGAACTTGTCTGCAAAAAATTGAACAGATAAATTTTGAAAAAACATTGTTGTAAATGGAGAAAATGGTGGAACCCAGCATTTTCCTCAATAACCACAATACCTTCTATCCTTCAATATAAACACTATAATAATTTTCCAATGTGTAATGAGTTATCTTTCGAGATCTGTTTTGTACCATTCCAAGATTTGCCCTCTGGCCCCTGGTACTTATTTGTCCCCAGACAAGTGGACTTGACAAATGTACTTGTCTGCAAACAGAAAAGCCCATGTCAGGCAAGTCAGGGAATTCCACACCCCTACTATGTATCATAAAAGATAGTCATTTGTAGAAATATTTATGCCCAGCATCAGTACACCAGGAACATAATTGTCTTGTTTATTGCTCTCATCAATTATACACTTATTACAGGCAATTTCTTCATTATCCACAAAGTTGCCTACAGCAATAGACAAAGATTCTTAAAATTTCATCAACCATAGATTGCTGTTTGCAACACTTTGAATTTGGATCTTTTCTAAATTTTGTTGTCCAGTAATGGGCCAAAGTACCTACACTGGCTTATGTTTTCAGGACCCAATCTTGTTTTCAAGAATTTATTTTACTAAGTTCCAGTATAGTCCCTTTTTGTGTGAAATACATTCTACATAGTATGTTTATTTATTTTGAACCCCCTTGTAGTGAGCAAGACAATTGTCTTTATTGCAAGTCAGTGTATGTGCCTTAGTGGGTTAATGTGTTATTGCTTTAGTGTGTCAGTCTGTCTGAATTTGGATTTCAAAATAACTTTGCATAATTGTACCATTTGCAAAAAATTCTATTTTTGCTCTAAGGTCATGGCTCAAAGAGCTTCAAGGTCACAAGTCAAAGTGAAATATATGGTGGGCTTGTCTTTTTATACCCCCCACAACGAAGTTATGAGGGGGTATACTGGAATCAGGTTGTCCGTCTGTCCGTCCGTCCATCCGTCCGTCCGTGGACATAATTTTGTGTCCTCTTCTCCTCCCACATTTTTTGACCAATTTTGCTGAAATTTTATCAGGTTGTTTCCTATCATATGAAGTTGTGCACCTGCAATTTTCATCTTGATCCAGTTGTTAGTTTCAGAGTTATGCCATTTTGAACTTTTTAAGGGGGGGGGGGGAGTAGTCAAAATTTAAAATTGCAAAACTCAGTAACCATAAGGGGAGTTACCAAATTTGGTAAGTAACATCATCTTGTTGACCTTTACAAAATATCGAACGGTTTATTTCCTGAGGTCAAATTTGACCCCGCCCCCCGGGGGGTCAAAAATTTAACATAGGCTCATATTGACTTTTCGTGGATATAATTTTGTGTCATCATCTCCTCACACAGTTTTCTTTAACATAGGCTCATATTGACCAACCTTTCCTAATCAGTCAACTCTAGCAACAAACACAAAATCAGAAAGAGGTGGAGGGTTGGCAATGTTCATCCACCATGACATGCATGTGATTAAACAGCTTCAAATTCCACTCCTTCATAGAAAAGCCTTTTTAGCGGTGTGGGGGTTATTCTCGTCAGCCCTTGAGGGCGACAGCTCTAGTTGTCCCTGGACAACTTTTAGTGTGGTATTTCATGGCCGTTACAGTGATAAGCAGTTGTTAGTTGGATTGAATGTTTTGTTTGTACTGGTGTTGGAAACCACAGGAAGACATGGTTCAGTTCACCAGCCTCCACACTATAACTGAAATACTGTTTAAAGTGGTATTAAACCTCATTCAAATAAACAAATTGAAATAAATTGATTTTTGTCTCTTTACAGAAACTTCCCAGCCATTCTGTGCCAGTCAGACCAGCAGAGCCCCCAGCAGGTATGTTTACTAATTCATCATAACTAACCATTTCCTGCACAATCCCTCCACAGAAACAAATTGTTTGCAGAAGATTGTTTTCCTTAGACCATTTCCTGTACACTCCCCGATTTTTATGTCCTTTTGATATGTCCTTTTGATATACTTTAGAAAACATTGTGGAAAAAGAAGTTGCTTATAATAAGAAATTTTTCCTATTCCCACAATAATTTCTATCATATAGGATGGTTACTTTTTGAATAGTACTTACAAATGTAAATTCAAAGAAGTTGCAGACAACTATTTAAGTGGATGTAATCTTAAAAACCTTTGTCTGTTTGGGTAGAAATCATTGTGGATAGTGAAGATATTGCTTGTTACAAGTACAGTAAAACCCATCTAATACCACCACTTGCGGTACTTTCTGAAAGTGGTCGTAATAGCGGGGTGGTCGTAATACTGAGGTTTGGTCGTTTGTTGTGAAGTAATTATTTATTTTATTTCCATTATTTTGACTATATTAATACTATACATACAAAGATGAAACTATAAGAACATGTATTGCAGCAGAATCTTATGTCATTTTCAAATTTACAACCTTTGATAAGTCCTACTTTCTCTATTCTCCATTTGGATCTGATTCAGAAGTCCAACCTAAGATTATTTATTCGTAAGTACAGGTTCAAAGTGTCAAACTGTCGATATCATATCTTCTATAATGCGAATACCAAGCATCAATTACGTTGAAATTGCTTATTAACTGTTCGGAACGCCGTAAACAAACTAATCGTAACTTCTCGGATACGTTTTCATTTTCCAATTTATTACTTGAGTCAAAACCTGTGACACATTCAAATAACAATTAAAAAGAATACAAGCTATAATTTCTTAAAGTGATCGGCCACTTTAATCATAACACCTATTATAATAAGGGTTCGATATCATATAATCAAAAATCCGATAATGTAATTACAATGTATTCGTACCCAATTAGTGTCGCTCTTATCAAGTGTGAAATTTGGGTGGTCAGTCTCAATGTGTGAAGGTACTGGTCATTTTAGTGGGGTTCAAAATAGTGTATCAGCTATAGTTGGGACTGAATTTAGTGGTAATTCGGAATAGAGGGGTGCCCGTTTTAGAGGGGTTCGCGACCATTGAAATAAAGAACAAAAAATTCTGTTCTGTAAAAATTCGGTCGTAATAGCGGGGTGCCCGTATTTCTGGGGTGGTCGTAAGGAGGGGTTTTACTGTAATTTCTTTATTTTCCACTTTTTCCAAAGCGTTTTTCTTGAGGGGCATAGGAATTTGGAGTGAGTGGGAATGGGTTGAAGCTACTTTTCTATAACAGATGAAAAAAAAATATATTTCTAAACTACAAAAAAGACGGAGTATTTTGTTGTACCTGTCCAATTTTTATGCTCTGAGCACAAAGCCGCCGCTTTGTCTGTTCGTCATTACGTCTGTCCGTCCATCTGTCCATCCAGAGTGATTTCTCCATAACCCTTGGACCAAATCAAATGAAACTTACCATGTGAACTCCCTATTTTTCCCATTTTTAGCTCACCTGAGCACAAAGTGTGAGGTGAGCTATTGTGATAGGTCGTTGTCCATCGTCCGTCCGTCTGTCCGTCTGTCCGTCCGTCCACAATTTCTTTAAAAATCTTCTCCTCCTAAACCAGTAGGCCAATCAAGCTGAAACTTTGCAGGGATGTTCCTTGGGTGAAGTTCTACAAAAGTTGTTAAAAGAATTTAATTCCGTCAAAAACTCTGGTTGCCGCGGCATGTGAAAATGGGAATCTTTAGTAAATCTGTAAAAATCTTTAAAAATCTTCTCCTCCTAAACCAGCAGGCCAATCAAGCTGAAACTTTGCAGAGATGTTCGTTGGGTGAAGTTCTACAAAAGTTGTTAAAAGAATTTAATTCCGTCAAAAACTCTGGTTGCCGCGGCATGTGAAAATGGGAATCTTTAGTAAATCTGTAAAAATCTTTAAAAATCTTCTCCTCCTAAACCAGCAGGCCAATCAAGCTGAAACTTTGCAGAGATGTTCGTTGGGTGAAGTTCTACAAAAGTTGTTAAAAGAATTTAATTCTGTCAAAAACTCTGGTTGCCGCGGCATGTGAAAATGGGAATCTTTAGTAAATCTGTAAAAAATCTTTAAAAATCTTCTCCTCCTAAACCAGTAGGCCAATCAAGCTGAAACTTTGCAGAGATGTTCCTTGGGTGAAGTTTTACAAAAGTTGTTAAAAGAATTTAATTCCGTCAAAAACTTTGGTTGCCGCGGCATGTGAAAATGGGAATCTTTAGTAAATCTGTAAAAATCTTTAAAAATCTTCTCCTCCTAAACCAGTAGGCCAATCAAGCTGAAACTTAGCAAGGATGTTCCTTGGGTGAAGTTCTACAATAGTTGTTAAAAGAATTTAATTCCGTCAAAAACTTTGGTTGCCGCGGCATGTGAAAATGGGAATCTTAAGTAAATCTGTAAAAATCTTTAAAAATTTTCTCCTCCTTAACCAGTAGGCCAATCAAGCTGAAACTTAGCAGGGATGTTCCTTGGGTGAAGTTCTACAAAAGTTGTTGAAAGAATTTAATTCTGTCAAAAACTTTGGTTGCCGCGGCATGTGAAAATGGGAATCTTAAGTAAATCGGTAAAAAATCTTTAAAAATTTTCTCCTCCTTAACCAGTAGGCCAATCAAGCTGAAACTTAGCAAGGATGTTCCTTGGGTGAAGTTTTACAAAAGTTGTTAAAAGAATTTAATTCCGTCAAAAACTTTGGTTGCCGCGGCATGTGAAAATGGGAATCTTAAGTAAATCTGTAAAAAATCTTTAAAAAATTTCTCCTCCTTAACCATTAGGCCAATCAAGCTGAAACTTAGCAGGGATGTTCCTTGGGTGAAGTTCTACAAAAGTTGTTGAAAGAATTTAATTCTGTCAAAAACTCTGGTTGTCGCGGCATGTGAAAATGGGAATCTTTGTAAATCTGTAAAAATCTTTAAAAAATTTCTCCTCCTTAACCAGTAGGCCAATCAATCTAAAACTTTGCAGGGATGTTTTTTAGGTGAAGCTCTTCAAAAGTTGTTAAAAGAATTCCATGAACTCTTGTAACTGTGGCATATGAAAAAGGGAAATTTTAGAAAATCTTTGTTGTCTTTTTTTTAACAGACTACATGGCCAAAGGCATTTATATTTTATATAGAGCTTAATCATATTGTTCTCAACCAAGTTTTTTTAAATATTTAATCTCTGGGGTCAAAAATTGCCCTTCCCCTGAGGTCCGAAGTTTGGAAAAATGCTTAATTAGAGCAATTTCAAAAGACTTCTCTTAAACTATAAGGTCTAGGCTATTCATATTTGGTATTGGGCATAACTAGATGGTTTTGTACCATATCACTAAAAGTTGTCTTCTTCAGGTCAAAAAAAGCTCTGCACTAGGGGTCCAAAATTTGGAAAAACGCAAAATTTTAATATGTTAAAAAAAAATTCTTCATTTTAACCCTTTCCTGTTTTGCAAAATTTTAGACCCATCCAAATTCAAAGGTTTTGCAGACGAAAATTTGAAGTTGATTTTATTTGAAAATTAACCATTCAGTAGGGTAGAGAATTTTGCGGAAAAAGTAGAAATTGCTTGATACAAGCAATTTCTTCTTTTCCCACAATGTTTTCTTAATTATGAAATGACAGGGACGTAAAAACCAGGGATTAACCAGGAAAGGGTTAAGGAGGAGGGCATTTATATTTTGAGTGTAGCATAGCCTGGCTGTTATCTATCTGTTTTGATCAAATTATGCTTGTAGGTTAATAAACACCCCTTCCCTGGGTGTCCAAAGTTAGTAAAAATGCTCAATTAGACCATGTTCAATAGTCTTTTCCTCCCAATCTAAAAAGTCTAAGGCATTATTTTGTATATAGCATATCCAGATGGTTCCCTACCATGTTAGCTAAAATCTTAGCCCTGGGATAAAACATGGCACTGCCCCAGAGGTCAAAAATTTTTGAAAACGCCCAATTAGAGCAACATCAAAAGTCTTCTCCTTCTAAAAAATAAGGTGGCGGGCATACATATTTGGTATGTAGCATGACTAAATAATTTTGTACTACATAACAGGAAAACATGTTCTTAGGATAAAAAATGTCTCTGTTCCTGGGGTTTAAAATTGCGTAAATTGCATTGAAAGAATTCTTCTTAAATATAGGTTCCAGAGCATTTACATTAAAAACAACGGATAACATTATTGTTATCTACCATGTTTATATCCTTTTGACAAACATGGCCCTTCCCAAGGCATCCAAGGATATGAAAAATGCTCAATAAGAGCATGTTCAAATATTTTCCACTCCTCATGTTTAAGTTGTAATGCATTCATATTTTGATTTATAGTACATCCAGATTGTTCTCTACCAAGGTTGCTAAAATTACACCCATTGAAGTTGCAGACTGTAATTAGAGTTTGATTGAAATCTAAATACAAAGAATTTCAGGTAGAAAACACTGTGAGAAATGGAATAATTGCTTGTCACTCCCTTTCTCACTATGTATTTTTCAAACCTGTTTTCCCTGAGGGTGACAAATTCTGGGATAGTTTGGTAATGGATTAAACTATAAAACCAAAGGCATTCATTATTATTGTAAAGCATTACTGGATTGTTTTGTACAAAGCCCAAAATCTTATATATCTTTTATTTATTTTGCTCAAGTTGTGTCTTTTTTATACTAAAAAGTACTGTAATTTGGAGATACCTCAGGTGAGCGATTTAGGACCATCATGGTCCTCTTGTTTTTATTTGAGGCCTCATTATGGAAAAAGGGGACTTAGGGTAAAAAATAGTTTTTCTCAAATTTCTCCTAGTCTAATCGTCAGAATTCAATGAAATTTCATATTTGAGTAGCAAATTATATGCCCTTGACCATGAACTATTTGAAATTGGCAGAATTAAGATGTGTCGTTGAAAAAGGGGGCTTAATGTTTGATAGCTTTACATTAGCTTTCCATTTCTCTGCAACAAATTTACATTGGCCATAACTTTTGATTAATAAAAGATATAGCCTTCATATTTCACATGTGCATTGTTTATGACAAAACTTTTCTGTTGGTATTAAGGTCAAGGTCATCTGTTAGGGTCAAGGTCATTTCTCAAGGTCAAGATTTCAAAATTTTTAGCTTTTACACTGTCCATAAGTTTACCATGGTAAGTGATATAGCCCTCATATTTGACATGTACATTGCTTATGACATGACCTTTCTGTTGGTACTAAATTCAAGGTCATTGGTCAAGATCAAGGACATTTCTCTAGGTCTAGCCTTCGAAAATCTTAACTTTAACATTGTCTATAAGTTAACAATGGTAAGTGATATAGCCTTCATATTTCCCACTTGCATTACTTATGACATGAGCTTTCTGTTGGTATTAAGTACAAGGTAATCTGTCAAAGTCATTTCTCAAGGTCAAAATTTCGAAAATATTAACTTTAACATCAACAATAAGTATACAATGGTAAGTGTTATAGCCTTCATATCTTACATGTGAATTGCGTATGACATGACCTTTCTGTTGGTACTAAGTTCAAGGTCATTGGTCAAGGTCTAATTGTCAAGTTTACTAAATTTCAAGTAAACCTCCTTTACAAATTGCCAAAATTTCTTGTTACTTTGAATGAATGTTGTTTATTAAGTGTCCTAGGTAATGTTTATTTCCATTTTTGACCCAATGAACCTTACCATGCTAAAAGGGGGCTTAATGCCATGTAGCCGTACATTTTGTATATTTCCTACTCTAAAATAAATTAGTCTATTGTTTCTGTAAGACTACTCAAGTTAGAGTTCTCATTTTTTGTATGTAGACATTTATCATTTATAACTTTGATGATAAGGTAAAATGTTTAACCCTTTACCATATAATGATATTGAATTTTACTAGAATCAGGCCTGTGAAGCCAAACAGATTCCTTCAATCTTTGTCACACTTTGAAATTTCTTGTGAACTGAACTCTCAAACAATAGTTGCATTTAATAAGAAATTTTATGTCCAATAATGGCATACAGTTTTGTGACAAAAGCCTTATTCGGGAAGCATAATCCCTCTCTGATGGCTCTTGTTTCAACAGGAAAGAGAAAATTGTCGAACCATGCAATCGAAACAAAGAATAATCAATAACAGAACAGGAAAAAAAAAGCAACAAAGTCTAAGCAAAGCTCTAGCTATGAGGGATAATAATAAGAATATTAATAAAAGAAATTAGGATAAATACAGTGTCTTTATATCTTTCGTTCAATTAGATAATCATACTAGTACAAATTATTTGTGGCCTTATTAACTAACAGTATTTTGCCACAATTTTTGGTCGTAAATGAAATATCTTTGACTATCTACACGTCAAACTATCTCTACATCAAATTTTTCTGGTAAGTCCCCTGAACTTTGAAGTAAAGGTATTCGACTGTATGTGAAAAAGATATCAGAACCTATAGAGGTCAATGAGATACATTTTGAGATTAAGCCATTCCAACGCAATCCCATATTTATTACACCATCTCAAGAAACACAATTAGGAAAACATTGTGGAAAATAAAGAAAAAATCTTTAAACAAGTAATTTCTTCATTTCCACAATGATTTTTACACAGAAAGTTGTAAACATCTATACTTTCATGAACTTTGAATTGTCATCTGCAAGGCCTTTCAACTTGGACTGGTCTTAACTTTTGTCATTTGGGAATGGGTTAGCAAGTAATAATTTAGATTGACCATTTTAAATTTAGAATATTTTCAAGGAGTAAAGCGTTTCACCCTGCTCAGCCCTTGATGGTCCTGTTACAAATGATGTAAAAAGCCAAAATTTTATGTATCTTTTGCAGCTAATCCTGGTATCCTGTCAGCCATTGAAGAATTAAAACGTGAAATTAGTGATCTGAAATCAAATACTGTGTCAAAATCAGCTTATAATGAATTGAGGGCAGAAAATGAAAAATTAAGACAAGACTTAGATAGTTTGAAGGCAACATATTCTCGTAGATTAAAAGATATTATGGCGGAGGTTGATGAAGAGAAGAAGATTCGATTATCAACGCAAGTAGAGATGGAACGAATACGAAAATTAGTAGCAGAGTCACATGTGTGATAGTGTGCCAACAGTTGCCATTAGGATATAGGAAAAATACAAAATTTACTGTTACCCACCCCATATCTGACGAGGATGTCTGTGGCTGATATCTTTTAACCCATCACCTAACGACCCGCGACCTAATGGTGAAAGTGTTACCTCTGTGTGTGTGTGCTTGTGTGTGTTGCTTTTGCATAATTATGTGAATTTTGTGTGTGTGTTATCCATATTAATTGATGGATATCAAATAACTTGGTACAATAGTTCCTTTTGTATTCTAGTATCATGTATAGAGTTCTGTTTAGAACTGCCAACTTCAAGATCACAAGTGAATGTCATGTGACACACACTAAAGTGGGGACATCCCTGTCTATGACACATTTCTAATCTCATGTTATAATTGTTTTTCAAAGCTAATTTGCCCCAGTCTTCCATGATATGGGATTGTGTAGTAAGATGTTTTCAGTATGAGTTATTACTTTGAGCTATTAAATTTCAGAGAAAATGGTTATCTAGGCATATGTTTTTTTAACTGATACAATATGGCTGCAATGAGTGATTCTAGGTGTTTACTTGCCTTAGCATAAGTGCAAGGTGACCTGCTGTGATTGATTGAAGTAAATTGAATGAAGGCTAACAATAAAAAGGATTGGTCCTCAATTTACCACATGGGTATTCCTTTTATTTAGATTTTCATCATGGGTTAATGATCAAACTAATTTTTTGAGCTGATGGGTATTTGTGTTTGCAAAATTACTTTTTTTTTTATGGAATTGTTCAATCATTAATATATTTTCTGAAAGAAAGAGTTCTACCAATAGAAAAAAGGGCTTGTTTATTTAACCTCTTACCAGGTGACAAAATACATGACTAGTCCAAATTCAAATAATATGCAGACAAAAACATTTTGTTGATCAAAATTTTAAAAGGTTTTTGTATTTTGGGATAGAAAACATTGTGAAAAATGAAGAAGTTGCTTGTAAAAAATGTTGTCTTCAACTTCTTTGTGATTACATCAGTCTAAAATTTCAATGTCTGGTAATGGGGTAAACAAACACCTGAGGAACATCAAAATTGCTTGATGCATTACTTTAAATCCCCGCATTTCAATATTCTTAACCCATTAATTCAAAATCTGCATTTTACTATGCAGAAGAGATTTAGATCAAGGTAACAGAATGAAAAAAGGGAAAATTGATTTTATGAAAGCAATTATTTTCTACTCTGCCTTTTTAAAACTTCTTTTTCAGTTTCAAAGGACTATGAAATGTGATCTGCAACTCCCTTCAAAGTGGACAAGTGTCAAAATAATGTTCTATTGTAATGGTTAACTCATTCCCACTCAGTGACGCTTTTAGACGCCCCCAAGAAAAAGCTTTGGAAAACATTGTAGCAATGAAAAAAATGCTTGTAACAAGAAATTTCTTTATCATCCACAATTGTTTTATACCCCAAAGGTTAGAAATATCCGAAATTTCATAAGCTTTATATTGTCATCTGCAACTCCTTTCAAAGTGGACAAGGGTCAAAATTATTCTGTCTGGTAATGGTTTATTGTTTTAGTCTAGAACTTAATGAATGCTTGCTTGATACAGGTTGCTCTTTAATTCATTACCAGACAATATTTGTACAGGCCCAAATTGAAAGAAGTTTCAGAAATCTATTCATTTTTTCTGTTCGTCTTTCAGGGTAGAACATTTTCCACAGTGTTATCAAAAGGTCATAGAAAAATGGGATTTTATTGGAATGGGTGAATGCAGGTGTAAATATGTCCAGGTTATCTGTATTTTTGTCTAGGGACCAAATTTTAAATCCTAACATTCCCTCTGAATCATTCCTTATGAGTAATAATTATCATTAATGATACATTTCATTAGAACACTCAGCATTGCTATTTTATGGTTACATCTCTTTGCAAGATGTCTAACTTTGGCACATCCTTAGTGTCACCACTACTGATATGATTGTCAGATAGTGACTAAAGAAAGTTAGCCTTTCCCAGCATTACAGTGGAGTCAAAGCATGACATATCAATGGTTCAGCGCGAAACAGTTGTAACTGCCTATATGTTCATAGGCAGTTATAACTGTTTCAGGCTGAACCATTGATATAGTTTCCATTCATCTGACAGATCATCCGGGTTTTTATGCGCTACCAAAGGTGGTCGTATATTGATATCATCTTCTCTGTCTATCCATCAAGATATCTGTCTTACTGTTAAAGTGGAGATAAACCCCACTCAATCAATAAATCAACAAGATGTCTGTCTGTTAATTTTCTTGTTAACTTATCTCCTCCTGCATTTATGGATGGACCTTCATGTAAGTTTCACAAAATATTCCTAGTCACTTGACCTTGCGCTTATTGGAATTTCACCATCACAGAAAAAGGGGCTTAATGCATTTTTGTCTTGCCTAGTTAGCGGCGTAAATTGTCACTATGGCACTCTTGTTTGACTTGGCATCTGTAATTTACTCATAATTTAAGATCCAGGTATTTATTGAACAGGTCATTCAAATTTTGTTAATACTTGTCAAATCAGGCTTGAAATATTCAAGCTCAGAATGGAAGTAGATCTGCTGATACATAGAAACAGTGTCAGATTTTTATGATTTTTAGCTCAACTGGCTGAAAGCCAGAGAGCTATTGTCACGATGTTGTGTCCGTCCGTGCGTGAGTCCGTCTGGTTGTCTGTCCGTCCGTATGTACGTAAACTTTTACTTTGAAAATCTTCTCCTCTGAAAGTACAGAACGGATTTCAACCAAATTTCACAGAAATGATCCTTGGGTGACCCTCTATCAGATTCCTTCATAGATTTTGATCAGATGAAAAACATGGCTTTAATGGGCGGAGCTAATTTCCAAATATGGTGAAAGCTTTGAAATTCTTCTTCTCAGAGACCGGTGGATGGATTTCAACCAAATGTCACAGAAATCTTTGAGTGAACTTTTATCATATTCCTTCAAAGAATTTTGATTGGATGGAAAATATGGCTTTAATGGGCGGGCTTATTTCCATATAAGGTCAAAGCTTTGAAAATCCTCTTCTTAGAACCTAGTGGATGGATTTCAACCAAATTTCACAGAAATGATCCTTGGGTGAGCTTTTATCAGATTCCCTCAAAGAATTTTGATTGGAAAATATGGCTTTAATGGGCAGGGCTTATTTCCATATATGGTAAAAGCTTTGAAAATCTTCTTCTCAGAAACTAGTCGATGGATTTCAACCAAATTTGACCAGATCGATCCTTGGGTGACCTTTTATCAGATTATGAAAAAGAATTTTGATAGGATGAAAAAAATTGCTTTAATGTGCAGGGCTTATTTCCATATACGGTATATACTGAAAACTTTGTAAATTTCTCATAAACCTGTGGATGGATTTCAACCAAATTTCACTTGAATGATAATCAGATGACTGTTTGTCAGATTCCTTCATATAATTTTGATTGGTTGAAAAACATGGCTATTATGGTGGTTGGTTATGTCCATTTATGGTATACAGTGAAAATTTTACATTATGAATTTTACATAACTTGACTTGAATTTTTTAAAAACAATGAAAAGTTTGAAATGGTTCTCTAGAACTATTTCAAAGATTTAAGTGATTTAGATTTATTTTCATTATATTCACTTTATTTTAAACTAATGAAAAAATTTGCTTAATCAGTACATTCATGCCTGTGGAGCGATACAGGCACTCAAGCGCCTCTAGTTATAGACATATATGCAATCTGAAATAGCCAAAATTACTTTTTGAGAGTAACAATTTTCTGTTTAAAGTTTAAGGCAATATGTATGTATTGTGAACAAATACATATTTTTAGTCTGTACAAACTTTGATTGAGGAAATATGCATGAGTTATGAACAAATACATGTGTTTGTATATCAGCTAAAGATAGTGTCAAATATTAGTCATGTGATTATGCCCCACATCAATAGAGATGTATCGTTTTGTATGAAGGTACCTCTTAATCATTAGTATCTGATAATGAGGAGGTCAAGGTCATGGTTGATTAACGCAATACCAGATGAAATTTTAGACAGGTCCAATTTTAAAGAAATTGTAGATAATAATTTAAAGCTGATGAAATTTAAAAAAATCTTTGTCATTTAGGGAATAAATCATATTCAACAGTGAAGAACTTGGTAGTTAGAAGTAATTTCTTCATTGTTCTCAATGTTTTCTTAATACTGTTATTGAGGGTCCAGAAAAGTTGGGATTTGGTGGGAATGGGTTAACCCATTTCCACAAAATTTAACTTTTTTACCACTATTAAGAGTTAGGAAAACAAATAAAAAATTGCTTGTTTGAACCATTTTTTCACTTTCCACATTTTTATCTACCCAGAAAGACAGCAATAGCCAAAATTCTTTCAAATTGGATTTATTCTCTGCAGCGTCTTCAATTTAGACTAGTCTAGAATTTGGTCATCTGGTAATGGGTTAAGCAAGGTAAGGCCTTCTTGTCCTTATGGATAATCATGTTTCACAAATACAAATAGAAGTTTTGTTTTAGTGGGAATATTTTAATGTACCATCAAAGTGTGACTGAAATTTGCCTAATTATTGACAACAGGTACAATTCAAATGGTATTAAATGATACATGGTTGTGTTTGTATATTTCAAACTTATATAAAAAACAAGTTAACTATTTCTGCTTCATGCATTTAGCGAACCTTTAATATGTTATCAATTAACAATAGCTTGAAAGAAATATGGTTTAGGATATAAATCAAAAAGCCAGTTGTTGATGGGTGGCCTAAATGTTGTAACTACTGCTTAACTTATTACCAGCTGACATTACCAGCTGACAAAATTCTAGACTAGTCTGAATTGAAAGATGCTGCAGAAAACAATTTCAAGCTGGTAAATCTAAAAAATCTTTTACCTTGTATGGTAGAAAAATTGTGGACATTAAAGAAATTGCTTGTTACAATTAATTTCTTCATTGTCCACAATGTTTTCAAAACTTTTTATCTTTAGGGACGTAAAAAACTGGAGTGTGTGAGAATAGGTTACATTAGATGTAGCTATAATGTTTAAGGTTGCTTGCTAACAAAAATGCTTGACTTGTGCATATCAAAAGATCAAAACTACTTTTTTGGTCTAAATGTATAATTTGTCAATTGGTTGATTGACTGCCATCAGCTATTATTTTCTTGTCACTAGCATCAACAGTTTTAATCTTATTTTCCCACAGTGTTTACCTAAATGAAGTCAGGGGTTTACTCTGACACCTATCATTGGGCCCGAGACCTGTGATGTATCTGGAGGACTGATATAATTACTAAGCTTAGGGTGCTTTCGGCCTGTAGTTATTATTATTCAAATTCATTCCATATAAATCTCTCCTTTTCGCCCTTACCCAGTCAATTGCTGGTTTTCATGAAACATTGATATTTGATTTGGAAACCAGAGTCAGAAAAGAAGAGATTGCTTGTAACAAGTGATTTCTTCTTTTCACACACTGTTTTCTAACCAGTATTTTGCTTTCAATAATAAGCCAAAAACACTCTTAACTTCAATTTACATGTACTTTATAATACATAAAATGGCCATAGGTTTTGCATGCCTTCAGTCTCAGAGTAGTTCCTGTTATAATTGGAACCAATTTGTCCCACAGGCCTGTGGGAAAATTCAGTTAGTGTTGAACACTGAAAGTACTTAAGTCTTTGGAAATGAAAATCAGTACAGAACAGAATATTTACCGAGAAAGATATCCGATTGAGTTATTTGTATATTCATACTAAATTGTTTCGGGGAAGATGATGTTAGAAGTAAAGTGCTGGTCACTTTTATTTACTCCTTTTCCTAAAAATCTGATTTCAACATGTAACTTATGATTAACCCTTGTCATGCTGAACCAATAATATTCCTGTTTTGGCAGGAGATATAGACAAAGATCATCCTGCACACATGTGTATTCTGATCTTTGTCTAGACCTCCTGCTTGTACCTTTACCCATTTCAACACAATAAAGCTTTTTAGGCCCCCCCAAGAAAAAACAATAGGGAGAACATTGTGTAAATGAAGAAATAGCTTGTAACAAGAAATCTCTTCATTTTCCACAATACATGTATTTTCTTCCCAGAAAGTTGAGATAATTTCAAAATTTCATGAACTTTAAAGTGTCACTGCAACTACTTTCAATTTGGACCATTCTAAAATTTTGTTGTCTGGTAAATAATTACTAGCCTGTACTCCAGTACTTTAAGCCCCTTGATTTAAATGCATTTTTGTATAAAATTTTATTTAGAATAAGGGTTAAAAATTTGCTTGATCTGTTGCCTTTCTATCCATCTTTCTTATGCAAGTCTTAAACGTTAAATTTGAAAACATAAAAATTAAAGGTCAAGTTACGGTCAATGTAGACATAACTGATCAATAATGGTTCTTTGCTTCTAGTAGTCCTCTCTGTCCTATGTGCTTTACAGGACAGGCCTAGTTAACCCATTGCCAGACGAGGAAAGTTGAGACTGGTCCAAATTCAAAGAAAGTGCAGACAATAGTTTTTAGTTGCAAAAATTTTAAAATCTTTGTCTTTTGGGGTTGAAAAAATTGCAGATGGTGAAGAAATTGCTTGTAACAAACGAATTCTTCTTTTCCTACAATATTTTCAAAAGCTTTTTTTCTTGATGGTTGTTAAAAAGCTGGAGTGTGTGGGAATGGGTTAATACCTTGTTAATGTATGTTCATGCATTCCAGTTTGAGATGTATTCATGTACACACATTTGATATATTCAAATATATAAATCAATACATGTGAAATCTGAAGTGTTTGTAGTTTTACAGAAACCCTTTTATTAACCCTTTCCTGTTTTTAGCTCACCTGGCTATTGTGATCTCCCTTCGTCTGTCGTCTGTTCATCCTTTCGGCAAACTCTCACAATAAAGCCTGGAGCTATCAAGATCAAGTGAGCAATAGAGGTCCATCATGGTCCTCTTGTTAAATCAATTCCTACACAAATCAATTCCTATGCAATCCCACTCTTTTATGACACCTCTTGCCTCATAAGAAACAATTTAGAGAAGAAGAAATTACTTGTTATACACCCCACAACAAAGTTATGGGGGGTATACTGGAATCAGGTTGTCAGTCTGTCCATCCATCCGTAGACATGCATTTGTGTCCTCATCTCCTCCCACATTTCCAGACCAATTTTGCTGAAACTTTACCGAAATCTAAGATTTTCTTATATACATTTAAAATTGATTTGAGCTACAAAGATTTAGTTATCACTTTTTCTTATGAATATTGAATATCTAATGTATTGTTTATCTGGAAATCAACTAACAATTGATATATAATTTGACGGCTAATCAAAATGAGAGCAGGAGTCTGCCATGAGTTCTTTCGTAACTCAAGACGTTCGCCTGCTCCCATTCCGAATCAGCGTAGAGGATATTGTCTAGGGGAAATAACCCTAATTCAAAATATATTCCGTCGTTATTATCTTTCTTCCATTGTATGAGTAAGTGATTTTGATAATGCAGATGACAATAATAATGTTTGATCCTTTGAAGTTAATGGTATCCCATATTGAGTTTCACCTTGTTCAAAATGAAACAGCAAGGTAGAAGCATGTGGGAAGTAGATGTACATCTATACGTGGGTATTATACATTGTTTATTAACAGTATAACATATTTTAATTCATATTGGGTTTTACACTACTTTCAACCATATCACAATTTTATTGCAAGTTTGTCCTGGCAGCTGGTGGGCCTAACCATGTTTTCCTGTTGTTTTTCTCACAGGTAGCAGCACAACATTTCATCCAGGCCCCCAACTGCCAGGCATTTGCAACAAGGGTTAAGTAAAAGAATATACAATATTAAGAGAATAAATTATAACTCCTGAATAGGTTGTCAGATTAAAAAAGTAAAAGTGGTTCACATTTACAAAATTAGGGGGGGGGGGTATACTTGAATCAGGTTGTCCGTCCGTCTGTCTATCTGTTGACATAATTTTGTGTCCTCATCTCTTCCCACTTTTCCAGACCAATTTGGCTGAAACTTTATCGAAATCTTCCTTGCAATGGGAACTTGTGCACCTGCAATTTTCATGATTAATCATCTTTTTCAGGAGTTATGCCCCTTTGATTTATTTTCTTATTAGCTCACCTGATCACCTTTCGTCTTGGGTCCGTCTGTCGTCTGTCAACAATTTCTTAAAAGGAAATCTCTTCCCAAACTACTGGGCCAATTTGAACCAAATTTGGCAGAAATGATCCTTAGGTGGTCACCTTTAAAAATAGCTAAAAGAATTGAAATCTGTTAAAAACTCATTTTGCCATGGCAACAAAAGTGAAATTTTATAGTAATCTTTAAAAATCTACTCCTCCTGACCAAGAAGTGTAGAGCCTTGATATTTTGCATGAAGCATCAGTATATTGACCTCTTTCAAAATAGCTTAAGTCATGATCCTCCAGTAGTCTGGGGGAGCCCTGGGAGGGAGGTTATAGGCATGAAGTGTCAGTTCACAGACTTCTTTCTTATTTCTGAAATTATATCCCATGGATCCAGAGGGAGAAAAAAGTTCATTCTTTCTTTCAAATTTGCCCAAAAGCCTTGGAATTTGTAATTTAGACTTTTGGATCCCCGGTTCATTGTCTATATATGTAAGTATGGCAATCCTAACCTTAACATGAAATTAGACTGTTGAAAGAAAAAGTGCCTTTATCTCAGGTGAGTACCCAAGGGCCATCGGCCCTCTGGTATACAATATATAGAGAATAAATCATAACTCTTGAACAGGTTGACAGATAAAAAAAATAAAAGTGGTTCACAGTAGTTATGGGGGGGTGGGGGTATGCTGGAATCCGGTTGTCCATCCATCTGTCCGTCCATGGACATAATTTTGTCCTCATCTCCTCCCACTTTTCCAGACCAATTTGGCTGAAACTTTACCTAAATCTTCCTTGCAATGGGAACTTGTGCACATGCAATTTTCATAATGATTATCTGTTTTAGGAGTTATGCCCCTTTGATTTATTTTCTTATATACAATATATAGAGAATAAATCATAACTCCTGAACAGGTTGACAGATTAAAAAAATAAAAGTGTTTCACATTTACGAAGTTAGGGGGGGTATACTGGAATCAGGTTGTCCGTCTGCTGTCCTTCTGTCTGTCCTTCTGTCCATCCATGGACATTAATTTGTGTCTTCATCTCTTCCGACAATTCCAGACCAATTTGGCTGAAACTTTACAGAAATCTTCCTTGCAATGGGAACTTGTGCACCTGCAATTTTCATGATTAATCATCTGTTTCAGGAGTTATGCCCATTTGATCTATTTTCTTATATACAATATATAGAGAAAAAATCATAACTCCTGAACAGGTTGACAGATTAAAAAAAAACAAAAGTGGATCACATGTTTATTCCAGAACATAAAAGCCATGTTTGACATTGCACAAAATCCATAATTTTCAACTTCAATGTTGAACAAAATCCCTATTTTTAATGTCGCCAAACTTCAGTCATGAGGGTTAATGGTGACGGTGTTAAGGGTGTTAGTAGTTAGTTTGCCTGACTCTTGAGATCTAGATAACTAAGTGTGATACCAATCTAACTCTGTTATTCCTCTTCTTGTAAGAACTCTTTGTTATTGTCTTTTTGAGCCCTATTCTGAGCTTCGTAAGAGTACCAACAACATAGGGTTTGATTAATCACAAAAGAAATTTATTTGTCAAAATAGAAATCACTCTCTGTATCTGGAGCAGGAACTACTTTGCTGTGGAATTTGTTCTTAAAGTAAGGGCCAGTCCCTTTAAATCAGCTATTTAGACTAAAAAAATAGTTCTCTTATTTTTAAAACCTTTCATTTTATACCTGTTTGGTTTAGTGTGAAATTGTTTAATCTAATCTATTTTAATCTATAGTCTTTGAATTGACGATTAGAGAAATACACATACATATTTTAATTTTGATTATGTCTTTTCAATGCTTTTCAAGTGTAGTAAATTTGTATTGCAACCATTTCCAAATACATTCTATGGTCAAAGGGAGATAAATAAAAAGAAACCCCCCTTCCTGTCTTATTAGAGTCAGTCTTTATAAATGATAACCTACTTAATCCTTTTCTTATCAAATTCTGTTTGTTTGTTTTTTTTTCTATCTATATATAAATATTGAAAATATTGTGGAAAAGAAGAAATTGGTTGTGACATTCAACCTATTGTATGGTTATTTTTCATATCAAATCCACTACAACCCATTTCCACTCAATGACACTTTTAGACGCTCACAAGAAAAAGAAAAGAAAAAAAAAATAAGAACATTGAAGAAATTGCTTGTCTTCATTATCAACAATGTTTTCTACCCCAATAGGAAAATGAAAAAAAATCAGATTTTCATTATCTTTCAATTGTTGACTGCAACTCCTTTGAATTTGGACCAGTTGTAAAGGGGAAATGGTGTTTTGTAACGATATTTTTTGTCCCAAGAAGCAAGCTGGTCAATGGGCCCCTACCAATATACAGTTACCCGTTTCACCAGTTACTTCCCTTGAACTCTGGGTAGTTCTGGTCTATATTTACTATCTATACATAGGATGATTCTAGACTCCCTACAAAATTTAATGTTTTTCATCTTATCAAAATTATTGAAACTTTTCCACCTAATTCTTGAAATAGTTTAAGTTCCATGGTCAATTTATTTAAAAGCTAAAGCACTTTAAATGACAATATTTTCACAATAAGTCAACCACATCAATAGGTGTGACTGGTTATTGTCACTGTGTAAATGAAATAAGCCTTTCTCTTTCATAAGCAGAAAATTTGCTGATATTTCAAAGCATCGAGAAATTTCAGAAGTCCATAGAATGAACTATGTTTTTGTTTGTTTGTATAAATGCTGGTACCATATATGTATAAACAGTGATTTCACATTTTGAGTGGTACTTTAGTCTTTATTTTATATTCACATTTTTATGTAAACCACCATAAAACCTATCACTTAAAACGTGATAATTTGAAAAGTTGCTACTATGAAAAATGTGATTTATTAAACCCCAGCAGTCTTTACTAATCAATCGCTGATTATGACCAAAACTTGTAACTATATTTCATCATATGCTATAGCTTAGAAGTTAATGTCACCACCCCAATGACTGGATTGTAGTAAACCCAAGTTGGATGAGCAGCTGGAGGCTCAGAAATGATGTAGTAGTACTGGTGTGAGAACTCCCAGAAATCAATGGTTAAGTGCTCAAGCTGCATTGATTTGACTGAAATTCTATTAAAAGTGGTGTTAACCCCTCTGTAATTAATCAATCAATTTTACAGCTCGGTCAAAAAATTGACAATCAATTTAGTGAGACAAATGTCAAATGTTGGTTTATAAGCATTAAAATTACCTATTTAAACGGTGTTTGATAGATATATTATCTGATTAACAGGTAAATTTTCGGCTTGAAATTTTAAGTATAGCTAAAATTAAAAACTATCAAAACTCAACATAACAGGAATAGCTGATATTTCCAATTCAAGATAAAGATTAAGTTTTATATGGAATAAAGAAGGTATGAAGCTGGGACTTGAATGTCTGGAAGTTCAAGATTTCCGATTTCGAGCCTCAACTGTAATTGTACATTATAAAAGATATGTGATACTTTTGTTTAACTTTAAACCTGGCTAAATTAACATGATACAGTTATATTCGCCTAAAACTGAGAATGTGACTTACTGATATTTTGGATTCATTTTTCTATGAAAAATGAAATCATAAAGCCATCTGGAACATGGCGTCATTGCCCCTAATTGACTTAAAATTTGTAAAACACTAGAGGCGCTTGAGTGCCTGTATCTCTTCACAGGCCTGATTGTACTGGTTAGGTAAATGATGTTTTTTTGGAATTCAATATAAACCAAATGATATTCACTAATCTAAAATTTTATTGTGTGGGAATGGGTTTAACATTAAGTGTTAGGTTAACCCATTCCAGCTCAATCCCTCCTTTTTACGCCCCATGAGAAAAAAGCTTTGGAAAACATTTTTGAAAATGAAGAAATTGCTTGTATCAAGCAATTTCTTCATTATTCACAATGTTTTCTATCCAAAAAGACAAAAAAATACAAAATTTCATCAACTCGAAATTGTTATCTGCAGATACTTTCAATTTGGACCGGTCTAAAATTTTGCTGTGTTGGGTTAATTCAGAGAGTACCATTGCAATAACAATCTTTTGTTTTTAGCTCATCTAAGCACGTAGTGCTCAAGTGAGCTATTGTGATCCCCTTTTGTCCGTTGTCCGTCCATCATCCATCAACAATTTCTTTAAACGACATCTCCTCCCAAACCACTGGTCCAATTTGAACCAAATTTGGCAGAAATGTTTCTTAGGTGGTCCCCTTCAAAAATAGCTAAAAGAATTGAAATCCGTTAAAAAACTCTGGTTGCCATGGCAACAAAAGTGAAATTTTAAAAATCTTCTCCTCCTGACCCAGATGGCGTAAAGCCTTGAAATTTTGCATGAAGCATCATTATATTGACCTCTTTCAAAATAGCTAAAATCATGATCCTCGGGTCCCCAGGGGCGGAGCCCAAGGGGGGTGGGGGTTATATAGAAATTAAGAACGATTTTTTAAATGACTTCTCCTACCAAACCACTGGGCCAATTTGAACCAAATTTTGCAGAAATGTTGCCTAGGTGGTCCCCTTCAAAAATAGCTAAAAGAATTGAAATCTGTTAAAATCTCTGGTTGCCATGGCAACAAAAGTGAAATTTTAAAATAATCTTTAAAAATCTTCTCCTCCTGACCCATAAGGTGTAGAGCCTTGATATTTTTATGGAGCATCAGAATATTGACCTCTTTCAGAATTACTTTAAATCATGATCCTGGGGTCCCCAGGGGCGGAGGCTCAGGGGGATGGGGTTTATATAGAAATAAAGAACGATTTTTTAAATGACATCTCCTCTCAAACCACTAGGCCGATTTGAACCAAATTTTGCAGAAATGTTGCTTAGGTGGTCCCCCTTAAAAATAGCTAAAAGAATTGAAATCTGTTAAAAACTCTGGTTGCCATGGCAATAAAAGTGAAATTTTAAAATAATCTTTAAGAATCTTCTCCTCCTGACCCTGAAGGCGTAGAGCCTAAATATTTTACATGAAATATCAGTATATTGATCTCTTTCAAAATAGCTAAAATCATGATCCTCGGGTCTCCAGGGGCGGAGCTGGGGGAGGGGGGGGGTATAGGCATGAAGCATCAGTTCACAGACTTCTTTCTTATTTTTGAAATTATAACCCATGGATCCAGAGGGAGGAAAAAGTTTTTTCTTTCTTTCAAATCAGCACTAAAGCCTTGGAATTTGTTATTTAGACTTTTGTATCCCCAGGTTCATAGTCTTTATATGTAAGTGTGGCCCACTTGTTTCATAATCCTAACCTTAACATGAAATTAGACTGTTGAAAGAAAAAGAGCCTTTATCTCAGGTGAGCGCCCCAGGGCCAACGGCCCTCTTGTTTTAATAACTTATTTTTTATGCAGATGCCTGAACCTGTGCTGTAACGCTTTAAAGGATCGAGGTTAGTAATAAACCTCAGATGAAAAGGTCACAAAATCCCAATGAAAATGAATTAAGAGTTACCATCTTTGATTTTAGAGTTTTTAACTTATTACCAGATGGCCAAATTTTAGACTGACCCAATTGAAAGGAGTTGCAGATGATACTTTAAAGTTTATTTTTTACATGTTCCTGGTAAAAATCATTGTGGAAAATGAAGAAATTGCATCATTTTACACATTTGTTTCCCATATTTTTTTTTATGCCCCCAAAGGGAGGCATATAGTAATCAAACTGTCCATCAGTCAGTCCGTCCGTCCTGCTTTCGTGTCCGCTCTGTAACTTCTACATGCAATAGTGGATTTCAATATAACTTTGCACAAATGTTCACCGCTATAAGACAATGTGTCGCAAAAAAGACCCAGGTTCCTATCTCAAAGATCAAGGTCACAATCTGGGGTCAAAGGTAAAAAATGGGAACTTTTTGCTGTGTCCGCTCTGTAACTTCTATAATCATGCACCCAGGTACAAATTTATTTTATACAAATAATAACCACCTTCAGACGACATGTTGCAAAAAAGACCCAGGTTCCTATCTCAAAGATCAAGGTCACAATCTGGGGTCAAAGGTAAAAAATGGGCACTTTTTGCCATGTCCGCTCTGTAACTTCTATAATCATGTATGCAAGTACAAAATTCTTTCATACAAATGTTCACCACCTTCAGACGACTTGTTGCAAAAAAGACCCAGGTTCCTATCTCAAAGGTCAAGGTCACAATCTGGGGGTCAAAGGTAAAAAATGTGCACTTTTTACTGTGTCTGCTCTGTTACTTCTATAATCATGCACGCAGGTACAAATTTATTTTATACAAATAATAACCACCTTCAGACGACATGTTGCAAAAAAGACCCAGGTTCCTATCTCAAAGGTCAAGGTCACAATCTTTGGTCAAAGGGGCATCCAGAATGGTTAAATTGCGTCCGGAATGGTTAAATTGTATTTACTCTCTTATTTTTCAATGGATTGCTTCCATATTTGGACAGATGCTTAACTGGGTGGACCACTTTACATGACCAAGTGACCTTTGACCTACTTTTGACCTCAGTAAAATCTGTTCATAATGCATTTCTCGATTTCATATAGAAATTATTATATGTATTAAAATTTCATTTATTAAAATCCAGACGTATAGATCACAAATGCATGTGGTTGTGTTTACAAAACAAATCAAAGTGCAACATGCTTGACCCTGTCTTTTGGGGGCATTTGTCACATGACTGTGACCAGCTCTTGTTCTGAAGGGGCGACAAAAAGTGTCACTGTGTGGGAATGGGCTTAGCTATAAGCTTAAAATCCAAATTTGTTACAATGTCAGGTTTGATTGAAAGGTTAAGGAACATGAAAGTAAGCATGTAAAATTTAGTACAAGTATCTGCATTTGCATTCCCACTCAATCCTGCTTTTTAAGCATCTCAAGAAAAAAGCTTTGTAACAAGCAATTTCTTCAATGACCATTATGTTTTCTAACCTACAAGGTAAAGGTGTTCTGAATTCCAGCAACTTTGAATCAGTCTAAGATTTAGTTGTGATGTAATGTGTTAAAGGGTCAATTTCAACTTGTTACGAGCAATATCTTCATTGTCCACAATGTTTTTTATTCTAAAAGGCAAAGATATTATTCATTAAACCAATTTGAAATTGTTACCTGCAATTGCTTTCAAACTGAACCATTCTATTATTGTGTTGTCTGGTAATGGGTTAAAATATATAATCCATTTTTCCCTTGATAATAATAAGCTGAGCTTTTATCTTCTATATCCAAGAGCAGTAACCAATAAGACAGAACCCTACTTTCTACCACTTTCTAACATCCTTGCACCTCCTCAATCTATTGTTTGAACTGCAAAGAGTCATAACGGTACCTTTTCAAAGTGTGTGTGCAATTCAGTTTACAGTAAATAACTAAGTGGTGTAATCTGAGTTACCACATTGGGTGTTAATCAGTCCATTTATGTATACATACACAAAAACCTAGAAGTCTCAGAAACTCACTGTAAACTTTTAACCCTCTAACAGTTCACCCAACTAGGACAATTGTTAAAAATCTGCAATTCAAGAATTGCAATTTAAAAATTCTCTGGATACCATATATGGACATAAGCCACAACAATAAATGCCATATTTTCAATGTGTCAAACTGAAATTGATGAAATCTGAAAAATTGTCACCAGACAATTATACCTGTAAAATTAAGCTGAAATTAATCCACTGGTTTATAGGAAGAAGATTTTGATGTTTCACCATATATGAAAATTAATCCCACCCATTAAAGCCTTGTTTTTCATCCAAGCAAAATTCTTTGAAGAAATCTGAAAAAGGGTCACCCATTGATCATTCCTGTAAAATTTGGTTGAAATCCATCATCTGGTTTCTGAGAAGAAGATTTTTAAAGGTTTCACCATATATGGAAATTAGCCCAACCATTAAAGCCATGTTTTTCATCTGATCAAAGTTCTTTGAAGGAATCTGATAAAGGGTTTCCCATTGATCATTCCTGTAAAATTTGGTTAAAATCTATCATCTTGTTTCTGAGAAGAAGATTTTTAAAAGTTCACCATAAATGGAATTAGCCCTGCCATTAAAGCAATGTTTTTCATCCAAACAAAATTCTTTGAAGGAATCTGAAAAAGGTTCACCCAAGGATCATTTCTATGAAATTTGGTTGATTTCCATCCACCGGTCTCTGAGAAGAAGATTTTCAAAGCTTTCACCATATATGGAAATAAGCCCCGCTCATTAAAGCCATTTTTTTCATCGGATCAGAATTCTTTGAAGGAATCTGATAGAGGTTCACCAAAGGATCATTTCTGTGAAATTTGGTTGAAATCTGAGAAGATTTTCAAAGTAAAAGTTTACGGATAGACGACCCGATGCACGCAAGACGGACACAACGCCATGACAATAGCTCTCTGGCTTTCAGCCAGTGGAGCTAAAAATTGTCCACTTAATAAATCATGAATGGCCAACATTTCAATGGTTACAATTTGGCCTCATTTAAAAAGAGGCGACAGTGGGGTATTTGTCTTGCCAGGCGACAGTTCAATTTTTCAATCAATTCTTCGTTTAAAGCTCCAGTGTCTGAAAGCCATCAGTCTTTTGTCATGGCGTGCCCGTAGTCCATCCGTAAAAAAATTCAACAGGATTAAACAAGAAATTTCTTCAATTTTCACAACGCTTTCTATCAAGAAGGTTAAAAGTGGATAATTGTAAACCTAAGTGGGAAAGCAGCTGGAGGCTAGGAAAGGATGTAGTGGTAGTACTGGTGTGAGAAATACCAGGAATCCATTGTAAGGTGCTCCAGCCGCCGCGATGACTGAAATACTGTTAAAAGTGGCGTTAAACCAAAACAAATCATATTTACCTTTCTTTAAACAAACCATTTTATTGAAACAATAACCAATATAATACTTCCAACAACTTTCACACAAATAAATAAATGATCGAGTACATGTCAGTCATGGTTTTCCTTCTTATACATTTATTAAATAAGGGTTGACTTTCATCCATTTCAACACAATCCCTCCCCCTTATTATGACCCTCAATTAGACAGCTTTGAAAAGCATTTTGAATAAAGAGGAAATTGTAATTTCTTAATACTCCAGACCCAAAATACATATTCAAAATTCTATCAATATGAATTTTTCTGTAACTCCTTTGAAATCGGGCCATCCTATTCTTTCCTTTCATAAAGAATCTGTATCTTATTTTCTTGGACTACTTTTGGACAATTAACAGCATGTACTCCTTAATGCAATAAACTAACATCTATACTTGAACAAACATTTTAAATTTAATAGTTTCAGAGTTGACCCATTCCAACTCAATCCCTCCTTTTTACGCCCCTCAAGAAAAAAACTTTGGAAAACATTGTGGATAATGAAGAAATTGCTTGTATCAAGCAATTTCTTCATTATCCACAATGTTTTCTATCCAAAAAGACGAAAGAATTCAAAATTCCATTAACTTGGAATTGTCGTCTGCAGCTTCTTTCAATTTGGACCAGTCTAAAATTTTGTTGTGTTGGAATGGGTTAAAAGAACAACAAGAGCACATAAATATGACCTATCTAGCTAGAATGGACCTCTGAGAAAGGGCAAATAATGTGGACCAAGGCCAACCTGCAGGGACTCATTCTCTTTTTTAATTAACAGATCGTAGCTGTTAATCAAAGAATCAGTTGATCAATAAGATCATTCAGTTAGACTGGAAGTGACTTTGAACTATGACATTGGTTGACATTAATGGAAAGCACTTTTGTTGGTTTGGCAACTTAAACATCGTAACTACAGAGTAGGATTTCCTGTGTGAGCTCAGTTGGCAGGGCCAGTTATCCAATTATTTGTTATTCAGAAGTTCCTTTTTTCTTGAATGGTCACAAATTAAAACAACTAATAGGCATGGAAGGATGATAAATACTGATCAATATAAGTCAAATTTGAGGCTAGTTAAAATTGGACCAGTCTTAAAATATTATCATCTGGAAATGGGTTAATGAAATGATGATTGTATAGATATTAAATAACTATTCACAAAAATATACTTTAAGAAAAAGTAATTATGGAATGTTAAAAATAGAGATGTCATGAAGATAATCCGAGATCACAATTATACACAAAGTATCACAGTAGCTTCAGTGTTTACCCCTTTTTAAGAATCTAGTCTTTTTAAGATCCTCCAGGACAAAGCTTTGGGAAATTGTCTTCTACAAGCTTTTTATTTGGAACAATCTAGAATTTTGTGCAGATATTAGCAGGCTGATCTTTGTATATACCTCCTTGGAATCAGAAATATTCCAAGTTCAGCACAGCAATGGTAAAAATCAAGTCTTGAGGTTCTTCAAATAAGACACTATCTAAAGAGAGGTTTAACACTCGTTTTGGGAAATCTAAAAAACTTTCTGTAACTATTAATCTCAATAAAGTTTATATACAGATTGTCTTATGGTAGCTTAAGTTTAAACAATTATTCGAATTCAATAATGCTAGCTGAATTATGATTCAAAAGTATCATAATTAGTATGGTCTAATTGTGGCAGAAAGACCTCGCAATGCCCAGCGTGTTGACGGTATTCCTTCACGACGCACATCTAACTCTAGGATAGGCTCTCTGTTAGCAATCCGAGATGCATATACAGGGCACTGGTAGGTTTCTGCAGCCCTGTTGCTGTCCTGGAGTAATGGCTTGTCGTTGATGGGCCAACATGTCAGATGTACGACAGGTAATGAGGCGTAACCACTGCGAGGCGGGGCATCTTGTAATTCACCTGTAGTTTTCTCCCAGGCACAACCCCAGATATATATGCCATACACAAACATACCCTCTTGAGGTGGATCTCTCAACTGGAAGAAAGAAAGTTATTACATATGTAATCAAGCAGAAAGATACTACAGTGATTTCTCACTAAAGCAAATGTCTAATCTAATTTCAGTTGCACCTATCAAAATTCCGAATTCTGATTGTCTGAGAAATTTATTTCATAAAACAAGGGGAAAAAGATAATATCAAAATATTTGGTATGCTTGCACATGAAGTTGTTCCATAAAATCTAACCCAATGTGGTAATAATTTTGGGTTTTGATGTTTTTGATACTACTTTATAAGAAATTAAGATAATTGTTTAACAAGCAATTTCTTCTTTCCTCACAATATTTTCTATTCCATATGACAGTTATTTGTGTGCAACATTTTAGAAATTCAACCAGTCAAATGGTAAGTGTTGAGTGGATTGATATGATAATTATTATTGAAACAAAAGTTTGGATCAACCCTCCTCTTTAGTGATTTTGCCAACTAAATCTGTAATATATTGGTCAAAATATTGGTTCCAAAAACACAATCAAATTTTATGTAAATAATACAGTTACTTGCACAATTTCACTTTTGCACGCCCCTCAAGAAAAGACTAGAAGGAAACAAGGTTGAAAATGAATAAATTGCTTGTTACAAGCAATTTCTTCATTTTCAACCTTGTTTTCTACCCCAAAACCAGATATTTAAAACTTAAAATTGTCGCCTGCAACTTTTTGAATTTGTAGCAGATAAAATAATTACATGATCTTTATCCCTTGACGTAACTTCTGTCTGGAAGACAAACTGTTCAAAGTTTCCAGTTCGTTCGCCTGAATACTGTCGGATATAGTCCTGCTTCATTAATGCTAGTAGGGCCCTTGGGTTAAAGAAAGCTCCAAGCCAATAGGCTGGCATCTTCTCTCGACCCTGTATGAAATTGAAACAAAACTCTTTAAAAATACATTGTCCATTATCTAACAAGTATAATTATGTTTTTAGCCCTAGACATGTTGAACCGGAAATACTTCTGTTTTGGTTAGGGGCTAATTACAAGCAATTTTTTCATTACCCACAATCTTTTCTACCCCAACAGGCTAAGATTATTTGAATTTCATCAACTAAAAGTTTTTCGTCTGTAACTTCTTTGAATTTAGACCAGTCTAAAGTTTTGTTGTTTGGGAATGGGTTAAATCCTTGTTTAACAATCATAATATCTGAATTTTGTCATTTGGCAGAAATCATTCAAGAAGTACTGAGGTGAGCTTTGCAATAAAATTCTATCAATCATTATGAAGATAAAATATCAATACAAGACAATTTCAACCTACCAATATAAGGATCTTTTCAAAATGATGACATCTGTTCTGCAGCTCATTCAGCCATGAGCCCAAACCCCAGGTTAGGGGAGGAGAGGACGCTCCAGACATCCTACACCATATATTGGGGATACGCAGGTAAAATAGATCATCAGCTGCTGACAGCACAGATTCTGACACTTGGTCACCCAGACTGTTAGACTCGCAGGCACTCTTGATCACCTGGAAAAGTAACTGGTTCCTTAGTTCTTTGTATCTGTATAAATTTTTTAACCTCTAATTGAAGATAACAGTATTTTTCAAATATTTAACTTCATCTCAATCTATCAATAAAAGTCCTTATTAGACATTTTTAATTGATTCTACATATGCTTTCAATCAAGATTGCTATATAGAACTGATCAACACTGTTTGATGGTTGGCAGTGGAATGCCCTTTTAGCAGCATGTAAAATTTGTTTAAAATGAATTGAATGTTTATTTAGGATAGGTAGTTAGGAAAGGAAAATTTAGTCTCATTGTCTCTGTCACTTCACAATATCCCTAATGCAAAAGAATGCCAGTTTACAACATACACTTGTTGGACTGAAACTAAAACAATTTTTTACTTGTTATAAGGATGATTAATATTAAAGTTTAAATCTGACCATCATATATCAACATCAGAGAGATAAACAGTGTCTTGTAGAGAGATTGGAGTAACAATTTAATATTGAATTGTCTCTTTCCAGTAAGATTGCGGGTAATCAATATATATGGTAGATAAGGGAGTAGAAGAAGACATTACCTTTGATAAGTATTTTTTTCCTTCCAACATGCTCATGATGAGCTTTGATATTTTCTAATATTTCTCACACTTAATAATCTCCCCTGTAAGGGTTCACTTCTCTTTGAAACTTACAGAGAATGTTTGTCAGGCCATAAGGTTTAACACTATAGAAAACAAGAGTTATCAATGGATAGCATAGCTTGCCCTAGCCCTCTAGTATTAACCCTTGTCATGCTGTATAAATTACCCAACTGAAATGCTGTCAAATCAAAGGGCTGAAAGCATTGATAGCACTTGTTTTTCAAAAATCAATATTTCTTTTAGAAATCAACTTCATGAACAACTCTGGCAGGAAAAGTAGAAGCAGGAGGTGCAGACTAAGATCAGCCTGCACATAAGTGCAGTCTGATCTTAGTCTATACCTCCTGCCAAAACCGGAATATTCCAGGTTCAGCATGACAAGGGTTAATATTGATAGCCATGCTGACATCCAGTTTTTTACCAGCACAAGCTCATGAGACTTCTTTTTGGAAAGATAGTAAAAAGGGGCATTCATGACAATTTTCAAAGATAACACTCATTGGGTCATAATTTTGTCCTAATCGTTTATGTTTCCTGCAAAGAATATTTGTCAGGTCATAAGTATTAAGCCTATTTAAAATGGTGCTGTTCTATTTGAAAACACATGAAAATGGCCCTTCAAGACAATTTACTGTTAATACTCTTTGGGTAATAATTTTGGACCAAAATATTCAAAACAATATTGAAGCATTTATCATTTTGCAATAAGAAATGTTATGCTTGATTTTCATCTAAACAGTTACTCACATTTAGAGTATGTTTCATTTCTGTGAGTAGTTTATACATGGTTTCCAGTTCCTTCATGATGTAACAGTTAAATGTTGTAAACCCTCCTAGTCTCTTTACTTTCTCTATGATATAGTCCTGTAACATATAACACAAACATTGTCAAGTCTCACTGTATGTATTACAAATATTGAAGTGATTAACTCATTAACAAACTTTCAAACTGATTCATTTTGACACAACTTGCAGGTGACAATTTTAAGTACGTGAAATTCATACTTTTTCTGTCTTTAAGTTAATAATACATTGTAGAAAAAATTGCTTGACACAAGCAATTCCTGTGAGAAAAAAAAATCTCTCAAGGGCAAGGATGTACAGACAATGCTAAAAAAATACTTTCCTCCACCTATTGATGAGGGGATACCCGGTAATACAAATTCAAGGTTAAATATTTCATCTGCCGTTTTGTCTGGTCTCTGGGCTTCTAGCACTTCAGCCCCTAATAAATAATCACTTTCAATTTATTTTTTTTCTGACATGTACAATATTTTCCACATAAAATTCCTGTATTTTATAGGAAAAGTTGGTAGGTACATGTATATAATACATAACTAGAAACACACCCACACCTATCTTCCCCCACATACCTTATTGTAAGCTTTAGGAACTTTCTGTAGCATGGTAAAGCAGATCTCCCATAGCTCTACATCTTTCCTCATTTTGAATGTAGCAAAACTAGCTGTCCCAAACACACCTTGATTTACCACTGCGGGGTTGTTACTCTGGGCACTTATACCAGCCAAGGCAGGACCTGAACATACACATAAACATACATATGAAAAAAATCTTTTACACATGTCATTTACCCTTTCCATTTTGAACAGTCATCACAGGTTTGTCCAAAGATTTACAGTATTATTTTATCCTTTTCCAGTAATAATAATAAGAACAACTTTTTTTAAGGAGGCTGCACATTTGGTAACCAATTCTTCCATGAATGTGGGCCTCTCAGAGCATCATATATATTACAGACAGTAAATTTTATTAAAATAATTAATATACAACAGTGATACAATATAACTGCTATAAGAAGGTATAATCATTATTCAAGCATTGAAGTTGACTTTGTTTACGATGTTTAAGACAAGAAATTTTGAAGATAAGAAATATACAGATAATGAAAATGTCTAAAACTGAGAAAAAATTTAAACGTCATAAACAATTCTGAAGCCAAAATTTATTTCAAATTATTTCATGTTGGCAACATAAAATAATTTTTAAATTCATTCTTGTTTCTACTAGGCCTTGCTTTTCATAATGTGTATGTGACCTATTCGGAAAGTATCTATGATGGGGTCTGTTAACACTTTTTACAAAGATTTCAGGATTTGTTTAGGTAAGAAATTTTATCCTTAGAAGAGCAATAGAGCCTTTAACCCTTGTCATGCTGAACCCGGAATATTCCGGTTTTGGCAGGAGGTGTAGACTAAGATCAGACTGCACTTATGTGTAGGCTGATCTTAGTCTATACCTCCTGCTTGCACTTTTGCTGCCAGAGTTGTTTTTGAAGTTAATTTTTAAAAAAACATTAAATTTTGAACAACAAGATTTATCAATGCTTTCAGCCCTTTGATTTTACAGCAATTCAGTAAGGTAAATTATACAGCATGACAAGGGTTAATATCTAATTTGAGCTGCCTGTCAGAGTCATCACATGAACTTCTCCTTTGAGAAGAAAAACTAATACTAATTCATCCTACCTTCAAATGGTGTAGGTGGTCTCGGGAAGAGTTTATGAGAGAGGGTATCTGTTGACGGCATACCATCAAAAACACGGTTAAGTCTTGTAAACACATACTGATCATCTCCCAGTAAAGTCTGAAAAAATGTGAATAACCAGATTACAAATCTTAAATAAAAAGCTCAACATAAACAAAATAATGGCATTTTGGAGATTATTTCCCTTTAAACCTGCCTGTACAATCCCTGATTTTTAATATCCCTGTGATATTATGCTTCAGAAAGATTGTGGAAAGAGAAGAAATAGCTTGTAACTGCGCTATGGCCGCAGCCCTAACATTGCAAAGTGATGACTCTGATCAGAATGCAGATGTATAGGCTGGTCATAGTCTTCATTTGGCCTATGCAGGGAAGTGTTGGAAATAGCCAGCACATGTTCAATTTTAATTGATTATGAAGCTGAAATCACTTCCTATTCAGGTTCAGAGATCTAAAAGTCTGCTATTTCTCCTTTTTCTGCAAATATCTAAAAGACGTTTTAAACAGATTGATCAGAACAGTGATGCAATCTAACTTGTTTCAAGTGTATTGTGTAATGTAAAAAGCTTATTTCCAAGGAACCTATTTTGCTTACTTGAATTTCATTTGCAAATAAAAAAGTATGGGTTTGAAAGCATTTTAGACTAGACACATATACCTCCACATAATTGCTGGTTACATGACCTTCAGTTGTGACCTTGAACTTTAGAGAATCCAAAACACATTTAGAAATGACACTAATGCAGCTGTGCCAAGTTAATTTGAAATCTATTGAATAATGTAGAAGATAAGCTCCTGACAAGAACTGGACACACTCACACTAACACTATAACATACAGATAATTCTATATGTCTGTTACCATTACATGGTAGCTGCTTAAAAGAAGGAAATTGCTTTCAAAAAGTAATTTCTTTTCCAACAGTTATTTCTCAAGCCTGTCCTGTTGAAGGTCATCTACAATGTTTTGTGATAATGGATTAATAATTGAAGAAAAGGTTAAACCCATTACCTGATGACAAAATTATAGAATGATCCAAATTGAAAGAAAATGTTGTTGATAAATCAAAGTGTACTATAATTGAAAAAATAAGCTGGGTAGAAAAACATTGCTGGAAAAGACTTGCTTGTTACCATCAATTTCCTTTTATCTGAAGTGATTTTTCTTGAGGTCATAAAAATGAAGGAGTGCTTTGTAATGGGTTAAGAAAAATTGTGATAAAAAAAGGTAGAACTCAGGAGTGAAAGTAAGCCAAACACAATACATAACATAATTGATGTGAAATAAACATTTATATACAAGCAACATCTTTGTCTAAGTCCTAAGATTCTTTTAGCACAAAGAATATATTTCTATCAGAACAAGTCTCAGACAGATCTATTTCATAGAGATCTAGATAAGAAAAGGTGTAATGCCATTTGAAAATCATTGTTCCTAGACAAAATCCACTGTTGCAGCTCAAATGACGGATCACTGGCCCCACCCACTGAGCTCCGACAGGAAGTTCATTTATACATTTAACACATTATTTTGCAAAGTTTTTGGTCAGCAACATGTAGCAAAAAGTAAAATGGTTGATTAGTGACCTAAACATCATAACAATGGCTTGAATAAGCTGTAGTTGTGACATTTAAGTTGCCAAACCAATAAAAACACTTCACAAAAATATAGGCCAATGTCAGAGTTCAAGGTTCACTGCCGGTCAAATTACATTGGTCAATTGATTCTTTGATTGACAGCCACGATCTTGCTATTCTAATAAGTACAAACAAGGGTTTAGGATAGTATCCTTCAAATATTTTAACTAAATTTTAACTTGACCCTTCTTTCTGTAGTTATTCTGTACTCTATGTTTGTCAATGGAACATGTTATAGTACAAACTGACACAATATACACTAACTAATATCCTTTTTCTTTCTTTTGTCTGAGTGTTTGTTAGTTCAATGAAAAAATATACAAAGATTAGTTTTAAACAGGTTTGGTTTGAATGAGAAACAGGTAAGGATTTGTGTTTTGGTAAAAAACAATGTGTAAAAGGGACAACTTCTTACTTACAAAATTAACCATATTCATTTGTAATTCAACCAATGTCTATTGAAATGATAGTTATATAGCTAAGCAAGAGTGGTTCAGACAAAATCATTATTCTTCATGCATAAGCATTTCTTTAACAATTGTATTCAATATGACTTTTCACATAATTCGCACAAAAAGAGGGTCATTGGCCCCAAGGCACTCACCTGAGTCAAAGCTTAGAAGTTTCAAACAAGGGATATTATTTGTAGATAGTCACTGGTTTCAGGGAAAAAGATTTTTAAAATATTTCCTTCTTTGTGTCTATGTAAAACAGGGTGCACTTAAGCCCAAAAATATATCTAAAGGGCATCAAATGAACAAACTTTGTAGAGGCTCACTAAAATTTTCTACATGAAAAACACGAATGCCTTAGGCTTTCTGGTTTTAACAAAGAAGATTTTAAAAGATTTCTTCCCTTGCTTTTTTATTAAAAAGTATGTTCCAGGAGTCCGGATATGACAAAAGAGACATCATATAAATAAACATTTAACCCATTTCCACACATCAAAATTTTAGACTGGTCCAGATTGAAAGAAGTTGCAGACAATAATTTCAAGTTGACAAAATCATAAAAACCTTATTCTTTTGTATTAGAAATTAATGTCGCCATTGAAGATATTGCATGTCAAAAGCAATTTCTTCATTGTCCATAATCTTTTCCCAAACTTTTTTCTTGAGGGGCATTAAAAAGTGGGATTGTTTGGGAAGTGGTTAAAAGAGGTGTTGTATTCCATCTGTTAGAGAAGAATTATTTAAAAGATTACTTTCTTTGTTTCTATGTGATAAAAAGTGCCCTGTTGCAAGGGAAAGATATAACCTGAGGGACATCATATGAACAAACTTGGTAGGATGCAATGCATATCAAATGTCAACTCTTTAGCTTTTCTGGTAACAGAGAAGATTGTTCAATGATTTTATTGTTTTCACCAGGGCTCTGGAAATTTGGAAATCTAAATCGGTCTGGGAAATTGCCCCCCCCCCCCCCGGCGAAAAACGATCCCCACACCCTCGGCCGACAAAAAACGAATACCACCGCCTTTTTTCACCTTTCCCCGTACGTAAAAGGGTTCATCATTGATTCGGTAGTTGCCTTCTTTTTCAAATGTTCCGAAGATGATTATAATCTTCAACGAGTGGAAGATAGAAGAAAACAACTGACAGATCCTACTTTCATTTTGATTTTGAAAATTCGGCTGAGTATAAATTGCAATTCCGACAATGTGCTGCATTTCATGAATTAAATTAGATAGACAAATAAATTATATTATTAAAATTTCCGGGTTTTACATAGTACCGCAGATTTAATTAAAGTAAAGATATACTTTTTCATTTTCATAAGCTATTTATCCAAAGTTCTGTTAATTTAACACAGTCGTGTCGATTTTCCCTCACCACGAGCGTCTGTTGGGTCAGTCCATTCTAACCCATGGGATCAGAGAGTCGTGACGTACATCAAAAGGACCGACGAGACAAACTCGAGTGGGTCGCCGACGTGTTGCACTATTTTCCTAGAGAGGAATTTGTTCACAAACCTCTGTCATTTACTTATTGTAGTTGATTTCCGATTAATTATTGGACGTTTTCCACCCCTGATTTATTGACGGAACTAGAGAGATTATTAAGGTGTCGTTTTCGTTTATGTTTAAAATATCTGTATTCTGCGGATTTCCAATTATTGTTTGAATTCCATCGGCTATGTTTCTTATCGTGAATGAAAAACTATTAAACATATAATAACGACGCCACTTTTTTTTTTTATAAATTTCAAACCCGGTCTCATGCGCTTAATTGTGATAAATTAATTTCATAAAAGCGTTGTGCCGAGCTATTCCGACTTTATACGAACGGCAACTGAAGCCCATTCATGTCTCGATTTATATATGCATCCCATATTATAGTAAAAGAAATTAGTTTCACGAGTAACGGCAATTTAAATCGATCCAGTATTAGGTGTCCATTTCTTCGAATGTGTGTAAGTCAGACCGATTCTCTATTGCAAATAGTTTACAAAACTCGATATCCGAACTTCGGTCAAGCGTGAAACTGCAAATTAGGTCCACGTGCGGATGGGCATTAGACTGGCCGGCGGGTATACTAATTATCGATTTTTAGCACTTTTGTTTATCTCTTAATCTGCAGGTAACATGTGAAACCCTTGAATTAATTCGATTTCAAGTGGATTTTTATAGATGGTGGAAGAGTTTATCAATATTTGAACGTGAAATTTGATAAAATTCCCGACCGATTTTGGTGTAATTTTGGGGATTACAATCGGTCTGGCAATTCAAAATTTTGTCCAGACCGGCAATTTATCGGATTTCCGGAGCCCTGGTTTTCACCCTTTTTGTTGCAACAGCAGACAGAGAAAGGGTAGATTTCAATTATTTGAACAATTTTAAAGGAGCTTCACCCAAGAAACATCCTTACCAAGATTACCTTACCTAATGATTGGTCCATTTGTTCACGAGAAGACATTTTTTAACCAATTACCACATAAGAAATTCTAGGCTACTCAAAATTGAAAGAAGTTGCAGATAACAATTTCAAGCTGATGAACTTTTAAAAGTCTTTGTATTTTGGGCTGAAAACATAGCGGATTGAAGAAATTGCTTGTTACAAGCAATTTCATCATTTTCAATTATGTTTTTCAAAGCTTTTTTCTTGAGGGGCATTTAAAAGCAGGATTATGTGGAAAAAAAACAAAACTAGATGGTTGTCCCAGGACAACTGCTGTCGAGCCTGCAAAGTTTTGTAGGTATCATGCTCCAGATAAGCACAATATTAGTGTTTGACCTTAAGCTTTGACCTTGAACTTGAAGCTATCCAAAAAATTCTTTCAAATGGCACATTTACTCATGATGGAGAACAATTGTGCCAATCTATTTTGAAATCTATCCATAATTGTAGGAGAAATGCTCTGGACAAGCACAATTTTAGTGTTTGACCTTGAGCTGTGACCTTGAACTTGAAGCTATCCAAAAAATTCTTTCAAATGGCACATCTACTCATGATGGAGAATAATTGTGCCAAGTTATTTGAAATCCATCCATAAATGTGGGAACAATTGTCCGAACAAAATCGGGCATACATACTAACTAACGGACTAACACACTAACACACATACACCGACTTGTCATAGTGACAACTATGTCTCGCTCACCGCAAGCGGGCTCGACAAAAAACTGTTGACAGAAATGTGATTGCACTCAACATCAACCAGGAAGCCAGACATTGGACCATCACAAAATCTCATTTATATTCTATTCCTCAAGAAATAAGATTTATCTTTTTTTTTTTTACAGTGTACTAGCTTAATTGCAAAAGCTTAAGTATATATTCCTTCAGATTTTAAGATATAAAAGCACAAACTTATTTGGTCACATAATTATTCTAGATTCTACCTGAAAATCACCCATGTATAACATTCAAACACTAACAATTTCAATTATATATAACTAGAAATCTGTGAATCAAAACTCACAGAGCATACCCCCACAAGACAATGTCTGAAAATAACTAAGTCAAAAAACAAGAAGTAGATAAAATTTGGACCTAAACTCAGTAAGTGCCATTTAGGACATTTAGTTGAACTTCAATACCAAGTTTCAAGAGAATGCTAAATGCAGTGAAAAAAGTTGGTTACCCATGGTCAGAAGAACAGACAGACAAACAGATTGACAGACAGCAGTAAACCAGTATACCCCCGTCTTTGAAGCGGGGATATAATAATAAATTAAATATGACAAATGTGATGATATATGGATAGTATAGTGCAGTATATTTGAAATAAATATCTCTTACTTTATCTACAAATATCTGTGTGAACAGCTGTAAATTACAAACTTTTTTTTTTGTTTTTATAACCCATTACCAGACAAGGAAATTTTAGACTGCTCAAAATTGAAAGAAGTTGCAGAGCTGTCATTTTAAATTTCACTAAAATTGTAAAATAAGTGCCAAGAGGAGATGTTTGTTACAAGCAATTCCTCCTTTCTCACAGTTTTCAATGATTGTATTTCTTCAGGGCGTAAGAAAGCTTCGATATGTGGTAATGGGTCAAAGATTATCTAAATAGAACAAATCATGAAAGGTAACCTTAACCCTTTCCTGTTTTTCGAAATTTTAACTGGTCCAAATTGAAAGAGTTTACAGACGACAACAGAAATTTGATGCAATTTGAAATGAAACCATCCTATATGGTAGAAAATATTGTGGGAAAAGAAGACATTGCTTGTTACAAGCAATTTCTTCTTTTTCCACAATGTTTTCTCAGGTATAAAATCACAGCCACGTAAAATCCCGTATTTGTACGGGAAAGGGTTAAAGAAACATAATTGACAAACCACAAGAAATCATTATACAACATTTAGAAATGCTAAAATACAAAAATTCCTTGATGTTATAGGCTGGAATCTTCTTATTATTTTTTTCTCTAAAAGATGCAGCATGTTTCTTAATGGGACAAAAATATTTTCGGGCTCAAGTATACAAATATTTTGAAAGTTTGCTTGCAATTCAGTCCAGTTTTATATGATTTGTGTTTAAATGGGGTTTAATGCCACAGTATTTCAGTAATATCGCCGTGTCTGGAGCACCTAAAAATGTCGGAAAGAATATTTGCCACAACTTGGGATTGAACCCTGGATCTAATGAATGTAAGTCTGATGTGCTACCACTGTGCTATGGCCGTGGCCCAAGTTTGATATGAAAAACAAGTAAAGCTATGTAATACCTCAACATTAGGATGCAGGTGACATCCCTCTGGTACGTCAAGATGATGGTAACTGATTCCTTCTAGAGCTTGTATCAGGCTTCCCAGTCTAACATTGGGGTTGAAAAATGCAGCTGGGTGTCTGTACTTTACTGTAAACAAAAACAAAAAATCTGCAAAATACCTTGTTTTTAAGTACATGTACCTTTATTTTTATACTTAAGTAAACATTGTGGAAAAAGGAGAAATTGCTTTGTACAAGCAATTTTTTCTTTTTCCACATTTCTTTAACCTACTGAATGATTACTTTTCAAATAAAATCAACTTCGAATTTTTGTCTGATAAATCTTTGAATTTCGACAGGTCTAGATTCTGCAATACAGTTAAGGGTTAATTGTAGAACCTCATCCAACATAAATCCCTAGATAGTTTGATCAGAATAGACTGTTATGACAAGAAGATGTTTAACCCATTTCAAGAAGTCATAATTTTTTACCCATCCAAATTGAACAATGTTGTCGACAACATTTTCATCCAATTACGAAACAACAAAAATTTTGACAGGCCCATTTTGAAACAAAGCCCAGATAACAAGTTAAAGAATTTTCAAATGGGAAAATAAGAGGAATATAGGGTAGAGAACATTGGGAGAATAGGAGAAATTACTTCTTACAAACAATTTCCTCTCTTCCCACAAGTTTTTACAAAGAATTATTTCTGCAGAAGATCAAATTGCAGGATTGAGTGGTAGTGTGTTAAATTTTGTTTAAAATAGAAAAGCAGTGTTAATTAGGATACAAACAAATGTGAGTAAAAGTGAACTTTCAAACTACAAGTAATTTCTCTATTTCTCAAACAATGTTTTTAATTACTTATTCTCTTCAACACATCTCTTTGGGGTTCCCAGTATTTGGATGAACCCCAGTTTTGATAAAATACTTGTAAAACCAATTGAGCTGAAAATTAGTTAGTCCTTTTTCTCAGAGACTTTTAACAGTAAAAGAAGGTTGCTAAAAATCTAACCTGTAAGTAGAGCAATTATAAGTTACTTACACGGACAATTATATGTTACTTACATCTTGCAACTTCAAAATCTTTTTTCACAGCTGTGGGTGATACCCAATAGTCTACCATGGCACTGAGACTTAGCTGGTCATGGATGTCTGTAGAGTAGCTACCGTATATAACCTATCAAAATGTATTGCATAGCATTGTTATTAAAAACCTATTTATTTATATGTTTATAATAATTGCTTGAAACATAAATTGACATTGAACAGCTAAAACTCCAAAAGGTTTAAGATAATGACATACAGAGAGGCTGAAAGATAGCCTGAACCCTTTCCTGTACAACCCCTGATTTTTATGGGCCTGTGATATTATTCTTGAGAAACCATTGTGGAAAAAGAAAAAATTGCTTGTAACAATCAATTTTTTCTTTTTCAACGATATTTTCTAACTTATAAAAATGTCACTTTTTAAATTTTACTTACTTTATAAAATCAAAAAGGGGCATCAAAAAGTGTCATTGTGTGGGAATGAGTTACATTGAATCACAGCAAAGTTCACTCATTTGTGTGCTTGAATAAGCTGTAATTAAGACATTTACATGGAAAAACAAACACAAATGCTGAACACAAATTTTGAGTTCAAAGTTGAATGATTTGATTAGTCAATCAATGTTTTGACTGACAGCTGCAATCGACCAATGCTTGTTGTAAGTCTACTTACCTCTGACAACATGTATCTGATGCCTGTCCATGAAGTAATTCTAGGTTGTTGTGATCCATCAGGTGCTGTGTATAGAAGTTGATCCTTAAACTCTCCGGTTATAAACTGGAGGGCCTCCTACAAAACATTTTTGTAGCCCAAATAAAACCTCTCATATAACAGTGAATAATTCAAAATCAAATAAATATCCCAGAAATGTATGAACAAACTCATAGAACTAAAAATAATATTCTTTGGATTTTTGTATATTCATGAGCATATCCTTTATAGGTGAATAATTCAAGCATTATTTACAAGGTTTTGGTTACCTACCAATGATATACTTTGATGTCACTGTGAAATGTACTTTGAATTGACATAAAAGTACAATTTCAATCATGTTAAAGCACAACAAAACAAGGTGGCAAATTGTCACAAAATACGCCCGTAACACTACTGGTTGTTGACCGGGGAAGGGGATTAAAATTTAAGTCTAATTTCAAGAAAGAGTAACAATTCACAATGATAACTTATGGTTCTGGTGTTTTTCTTGTTATCATGAGGTTTTTTAAACCATAGGCTGTCACACCATGAGAAATTTAAAACAAAATCAAATGTGAAAAACAACAAAGGGGAATAACTCAATAAGTATGCAAGGTAGAGTTATGGTTCTTGTGACCTGCACTTCCCCTTGGTGATATCTACCCACTCATGAAGTTTCATGATCATAGCTATTACACTTTCAGATATATAATCCAGACATAATCCAAGTCTGAAAAATAACAAAGGGCAATAAATCTCAAAATATGCTAGGAAGAGTTAAAGTTCTTGTACACTGCACTTCTCCTTTATGAGATCTATCTACCCATGAAGATTCAAGGTCATAGCTAATATACTTTCTGAAATATGCTCTGAACAAGTTCCAAGTATGAAAAACAACAAAGGGAAATAAGTAAAAAAATAAGCTAGGTAGAGTTAAAGTTTTAATGAGCTGCACTTCCCCTTGATGAGATCTATCTAACCATGAAGTTTCATGATCATAGCTTGAACACTTTTAGAGATCTGCTCCGGACAAGATCAAAGTATGAAAATACAACAAAGGGCAATAACTCAACAAATAAGCCAAAGGTAGAGTTATGGTTCTTAAGCACTGCACTTATCCTTGATGAGATCTATCTACCCCTGAAGTTTCATTATCATAACTTATATACTTTAAGAGATATGCTCTGAACAAGATCCAAGTATGAAAAACAACAAAGGGAAATAACTCAAAAAATAAGCCATAGGTAGAGTTATGGTTCTTGTGCACTGCACTCCCCCTTTATGAGATCTATCTACCCATGAAGATTCATAATCATTGCTTGAATACTTTTAGAGATATGCTCCAGACAAGATCCAAGTATGAAAAACAACAAAGGGCAATAACTCAACAAATAAGCCAAAGGTAGAGTTATGGTTCTTGTGCACTCCACTTCCCCTTGATGAGATCCATCTACCCATGAATTTTCATGATCATAGCTTGAATACTTTTAGAGATATGCATTGAACAAGATCCAAGTATGAAATACAACAAAGGAATATAACTCAAAAAATAAGCCATGTAGAGTTATGGTTCTTGTGCACTCGTTTCCCTTGATGAGATCTATCTACCAATGAATTTTCATGATCATATCTTGAATACTTTTAGAGATATGCATTGAACAAGATCCAACAAAGGACAATAACTCAAAATATATGCTAGGTAGAGTTATGGTTCTTGTACACTGCACTCCCGCTTGGTGAGCTCTATCCATCCATGAAGTTTCATGATTCTAGCTATTATACTTTTAGAGATATACCCCGGACAAGATTCAAGTATGTAAAACAACAAAGGGCAATAACTCAAAAAATAGGCCAGGTAGAGTTAGGGTTCTTGTGCACTGCACTCCCCCTTGGTGAGATCTATACACCCATGAAGTTTCATGATCCTAGCTATAATACTTTTAGAGATATAATCCGGACAAGATTCAAGTATGAAAAACAACAAAAGGCAATAACTCAAAAAATAGGCCAGATAGAGTTTTTGTTATTGAGCACTGCACTCCGTATTGATGAGAAGAATATAACTGCCAAGTTTAAAGTCAATTGGACTCTCGGTGACAGATTTATGCTCCGGACAAAGAAGTGGACACCGCCCGGACAACTGGATGCCCGTACGTCAGGACGCCCTGACGCCACGAGTGATCCCATAATACGTCCCGTCTTTGACGAGCGTATAAAAATTTAATTCCATACTTTTTTTCTCTCAGTACTTGCATCTAACAAGTGTTTTTGAAGAGTCAAACAAAGAGACTGTAATATGTACCTGGAGTTCATGATTGCCTATATTGTGGAAATCAGCAGGACTATTCCACCCTCCATGTCCAAATCTTGTCCTTAACTGTATGGCAGCATGTAGATAACACAGGTTGTGTAACATAACTGGCCACTCTGCTCGTGTCGACTGTTTTAACACATCGGGTTCAAACCAAGTAAAGGATCGAACCAAACTATCCTTCATCACCTATAGATATAAAGGTATGGTATTGTCAATACAGGCAGCATAATAATTATAAATAAGATAGATGAAATATTAAACGAATTTTTAAAAAGTCAAGGACAATAATAAGATTAAATACTTTGTGGCAGTTTACACATGTCTAACTGAAAGCATATAGACTCTGTTGTTAGTCAATGGTTATAGAAAAAAATGTTTTCTTATTCTGTACTTCAAAAGAGCCGTACAGAATTAATATTTCATATTAGTAAAGTAATACTTGATAAATCACAACTCAAAGGTGATCTTTGTTTAACCATTTCCACACAATCACAATTTAATGCATTACCAGATGGCCAAATTTTAGATTGGATCAAATTCAAAGGAGTTTCAGAAGATAATTCAAAGGGTTTTTTTACTTTCTGGGAAGAAAACCAAGAGTAAATTAAGGAAATTGCTGGTAACAAATATTTTTTGGCGTCTAAAAGCTTCATTGAGTGGGAATGGGTTAACCCATTACCACACAAATTTTTTTAGACTTGTCCAAAGAGTTGCAGACCACAATTTAGAGTTTATGTTTTTTTCAGATTTTTTCAACTTTCTGGGTAGGAGGCATTGTGGAAAAAGAAGAAATTGCTTGTCACAAGCAATTTCTACATTTTACACACTGTTTTCTCAGTTGTTTTACTTGAGGGGCGTCTAAAAGCCGAATTAAGTGGGAATGAGTTAAGTCACTTGTTATCGGAATAAAAATTTTCATACAGACATGTTGATGTACGATCTACTTTATTACAAATTACTCCTTCAGAAATTTTTCCAATTTCTCAAATTTTAACAATTTTCGATATTTGAATCATTCCAATTATTACAGTAAATGTGTATTACCTTGGGTGTATCGATGATAGTCCGCACAGAGTTTTGTATCAAGCGTACAGGAAGAACCTCCGGCAGTGCCTGACTAGCAATCCATACTCTAAACATGCTGTCTGGTGGGTTGGAGGTCAATATTTCATCTAGTATACTCTCCAGGGATAGCAACAGATTGGGAGCATTGTGGGCATTATGGAACATCACCCAGTGGCCCTACATAGTACATACAAATAGGATTGTAAGAACACAAATATTACATACAACAATAAAGAACATAATTTCTTTATTGTGATAAATTTGTCTATTGTTTAGCAATATCCTTTATTATTTCAAAAGTTTGATTATATAGAGTATCATTTCACTTTGAAGAACTTTTCAGTCATTTCAAACATGAGTAAAACCATTGACAAAAAATTAAACATTTCCTGTTCAATCCCTGGTTTTTACATGCCAGTGTTTTTATATTTGAGACAAGCAATTTTTTTTCATTTTTCACAATGTTTTCTACCCAGAAATATGGGTGCCTACGCTCGGCTGTTGGGTGCCTGATAGTGGACAAATGCATTTAGAGCTATCCCCCTTGATGGTATAGGTTGCTCTTTTGATAGTGAACAAGTGTGCCTAGTTGTTCTATATGATAAATAAGTCTAACACCCTTCTCAATCAATACCTCTTCCATGGCTTTCTGTATATATTTACGAGCCGTCTTCTCAGTGTTCTGATTGTTGTCTGTCACAGACAGTATGAAGGTCTTCACTTGTTTCTTGTAAGCAAAGTCTGTAAATAATTTCATTGCGACCTCAGCTTCTAGTCTAAAAAGCAGCATTATGGGTACGGATGGTGAACTCTGGCGTAATAATGATGGGAAGTCTACCCCAACATCTCCATAGTACCTGAAAACAAATAGAGTGAAAAATTGAAATGATAATGAACATAAAAATTTAACTGTTCTTTGATATGTTCAACCTATCAACCACATGTTCTCTTTTCCTACATTCTTTTATACATTATACATCGTTAATATAAATAACTAAATTGTCCGTTGCAAACTCTCAAATTGTTTGCATATATAGGGCCAAACACTGCTTTAACCCATTCCAACTTAATCCCTCCTTTTTACGCCCCTCGAGAAAAAAGCTTTGGAAAACATTGTGGAAAATGAAGAAATTGCTTGTATCAAGCAATTTCTTTATTATCCACAATGTTTTCTATCCAAAAAGATGAAAAAATTCAAAATTCCATCAACTTGAAATTGTCGTCTGCAGCTTCTTTCAATTTGGACCAGTCTAAAATTTTGCTGTGTTGGAATGGGTTAAACATTTTTTCTGTTATATCAAAGCGAAGTTCATCTGTCGATGGCCTTCCTTACTGGTATTGCCAGAACTGGGCTGGGCCTCTGAAATATCTTGCCATAGGACAGACTCTTTCAAATTGGACAAGTCCAAAATTATGTAATTTGGTGAGGAGTTAAATCTCAAAATTAAAACAGATATAGTTTTAATCTTATCAAAGCTAACATTTAAGAATATATTCAGCCTTATAATGATAACGCTTATCTCAAGAGAAAAGATGTCATTGGGAAAATGTAGCTACTCTAAAATCAAAAGCAATTTATTAAAAACATAATCAATTGAAAAAACAAATTATTATTCCTTAGGCAATTTGCACACAATCCCACTTTTTGACACCTCTCAAGAAAGAAACCTTTGGGAAAAATTGTTATTAATGAAAAATTGCTTGTCATTATCCATAGTATTTTCTAAACCAAAGGACAAAGATCTTTAAGAATTCATAAGCTCAAATTTGTTGTCTGCACTTCTTTGAATTAGGACGAGTCGGAAGTTTTTCTTCTGATAATGGGGGCTTTCGGTTAATAACATAATAAAATTGATATCCACTAAACTTCAGATTCCACACATTGGTAAAAAAGGCCTAACATTTTGTATGCAAAGTGTATTTTTGAAATTTTGAATTAACCCATTCCAATGCAATCCTGCCCTTCTACTCCCCCCTCAAGGAAAAATCTTTTGAAAATATCATGAAAAATGAAGAAATTGCTTGTTATAAGCAATTTCTTCTTTATCCATGTTTTCTGTATAAAAAGACCAAGTTTGTTAAAAATTCCACCAACTCAAAATTCTTGACTGCACCTTCTTTGCATTTGGATCAGTCTAATATTTTGTCTACTGGCAATGGGTTAAGTAATGATTTTTAGTTCTGAGATTTTGGCAAGTATTTCAAGAACGTTACTGTTGATGTTTCTATCATATTGTGCTTTCAGATGGTTACAGATTTCATTTTATAAAAGAGGGTTGATCTTAAAGTTTGTTAATTATTATCATGCTAAATAAAATACTTTTAAGAATTGCATTAAAATCAAAGGACTGCAAGTACAGAAAATACTGATTGAGGGTCAATATTTCTTTTGTAAACAAATGCACATAAACTCCGGTTTAGATCTTATAACAGGTGGTGTAGACTTAGAACACACTGCAAGTATGTGCAAGCTGTTCCTACTCTAAAACTCCTGCCAAAGCAGGAATATTCTAGGTTCAGCATGACAAAAAGTTAAATTATTATACTTGAGACACCTTTGTGTTTTGATATTCATTGATTCCAGTGGATCGAGTAACAGCAAAACAGTATTATCATAACTGCCCTTGAATATTCCTGGTTTGGTAGGAGGCATAGACAAAGATCAGGATCATATGTGCAATCTGATCCTAAACTACACCACCTATTTGTCACTTTGCAGCCAGTGATTTTTAAACAGTTGTCTGGATATTTTCACAGGAAATCGACCAACTATCAGACCTTCCAGTCCTTTTTGTACTTTGAAATTAATGCAAAGCTCAAATAGGATTTCATGCAGCATAATAAGGGCAAACAGAAGAATTATAATTATTTTTTGGGTAGACAGATAGCAAAGCCAATAGTTATATCTAAAGGAATACTGGATACAATAATAGGAATATATACCAAAGTTGTATAGCTGGATTTCACGTTGACTTGTAAAGTAAAAAAATAGAATTTATAAGAAATCAGAGAAAAAAAGGTTGTGAACACATCTTTTGAATTACATATTGCATTAATCTTCTGATCAAATGAAATACGCATGTATGAATATGTTGGTAAATAAACATAATATTACTGTGTCCAAATAAAAACTTAATGTAAAATCTATATACTCCATTTTTCGAAAGGTTTGAAATACAAACACAGAAATTTCATATTTTGATAAGATGCAATTCTACCTATACATTTCTGCTAAAGGGAGGTATATATAACAATCCAAACTATCAATGTATGTGCACAAAGTCTTACCACAATTTCCCATTATCTGATTCTCTGGCAAAACAAGACAAAAAGGATAGACTCAATGTCAGTTACAATGTATATGGGAAATCAGAACTTCATATCTAATGTAATGCTAATAAATTCAGATCTTTATATCTAATGTATAGCTGCTAAATTCAGATCTGTATAATTATCTAATGTAATGTTGCTAAATTCAAATCTATATATCTAATGTATAGTTGCTAAATTCAGATCATTATATCTAATGCAATGTAGCTAAATACAGATGATTTTGCTCAATTAAACAACCACTTAGATTAAGCAGCCACACAAAAAAAAATTCCAATCTCAAAAGCAAAGGTTCTTGAAAAGACGACTTATATGCCCTGAAAATTATAGTAACTGGATTCTTTGTTGTTACAACTTTAGAATCATCTGAATGAGATGATTCTAATGAGTTGTAACAATAAAGGATAAAGTAATATGGATTATGCAATAATTTATGAATGCAATTGATTCAACTCTTCTAATATGTTGCTGAAAGGTGTACAAAGCAATTATTTTTGCCTTAAGAAACCACTTTTTTGTGGTCGTTAGAGTGGTAACTTAATACAAGTTTAACTGTAGTTACTTGTTACAGTAGAATATGCATTTCTCATTTAGTTTATTGAGCTTAAGTTACACTTAACCCATTCCCACTCAGTGGCGCTTTTAGACACCCCAAGATAAAAAGCTTGTGAAAAAATTGTGGAAAATGAAGAAATTGCTTGTAACAAGAAAATTTCTTCATTATCCGAAATGTTTTCTACCTCAAACGTAAAAGGAATTCATAAGCTATAAATTTTCGTCTGCAACTCCTTATTATTTTGACTAGTCTTAAATTTTGCCGTTTGTTAATGGGTTAATCCATTACCAGACAACAAATAGTCAGAATGGTCCAAATTGAAATAAGTTGCAGAAGACAATTTTAGATTGATGAAATTTAACAAGAAATGTGTCACAGACACATTTGCTACCCCTTAAGTGCTTGTCACGTGACCTTCAGTTGAGACCTTGAACTTGGAAGTACGTAAGAGTACTTTAGGCACACAAACACTCTCTCCGACACTCACACATGGACAGAGTTTACTCTATATGCCCATCACCATTATATTGCAGAGGCTTAACCCTTTCCTGTTTTTGGAAATTTTAGACCCGTCCAAATTCAAAGGTTTTGCAGACGAAAATTTAAAGTTGATTTTATTAGAAAAGTAACCATTCAGTAGGGTAAAAAATATTGTGGAAAAAGGAGAAATTGCTTGTAACAAGCAATTTCTTCTTTTTCAACAATATTTTCTCAATTATGCAATCATAGGGACGTAAAAAACAGGGATTAACCAGGAAAGGGTTAAAAAGCCTTCATCTCTCTTGGTAGAAAACATTGTCAGAATTGTAGAAATTATAATTTTTTCATTTTCCAAAATGCTTTCTCAAGATTTTTTTTTCCTGAGGGGTGTAAAAACTGGGACTGTAGAAACGGGTAAAGCAGGAAGAAGCCAGCACTCTATCAAGTACTAGGGACTAGCATTTAGAAAAATTTTATCAAACACAAGAATACATGCCCAGCATTCGACTGCTTGATAGTGCACAAAAAGAAATCTAGGTAAAAAAGGCGCAATATTCTTACAAGAATACATTTGCAGTTATTGGTGTAGATTGCTCTTTAGATAGAAGACTGGTTCAGATTACTAGTCAATACCTATAGTAGTAACATATGAACATAGAAAAATGTCAAAGTTCTTTAGTGCAAAGACAATGCCAATGAAAAGATTCTTTTCCCCATAGGCTTTACCTTGATAACTGACCTTGTCAGATGAATTTGACATTCGCATGATACATGTACATATCAATGAGAGATATATCCATGCCAAATATGAGAACTGTAAGTTAAACAATTTTAAAATAAGAATAATTAATTACAGTGAATTGTTTACTTCAAAAATTAAGTTTTTGACATAGAGATGGATCGACATACATAAACTGGTACATGTATAACAAAAATAATCCTAATCAAGTGAAAAATGAATGATGTGGGGCATAAAATTTACTGGGTCATGAACTGAAAAATTTAACCCATTCCTGTTTCTTCAAATTTCAGACTGGTCCAAATTGAATGGAGGAATTTAGGGGTTTCTCGACTTCCTGGGTAGAAAAGATTGTGTAAAATGAAGAAATTGCTTGTTACAAGCAATTTCTTCATTTCACACAATGTTTTCCAATTTTTTTTTCTTGAGTGGCGTCCAAAAGTTTAACTGTGTTGGAATGGGTTAATCACAATTATGCAAGAATCCACTTTGCCGCTTCAAATAATACACTATGATTAGATTTTTCAACTCATACCTCAATAAAAACAAAACATATTCTCTTCATCTCTTAACTAATAATTTTCTTGACTGACATTTACCTAGTGATGCAAAATGAATGAGCCAGAAATCCTGTAAAGCATATATTAAAAAAAAAAGAGATTTGTAACACAGATCAATCAGGGTTTAATTAATCAGCAATAATCCACCGTAAGGTACCTGACAATTTGCTGGCCCTGCCCACTGACTCTTTCAGCAATGCCAAAAAGCTCTGACAGGAAGTTCCACTTCAATATTAATCTGTTATTTTGAAAAAATTGTGGCCAGTAGCATGTAACCATAAAGTGAAATCCTTGGTTTTTGCAACTTAAATGTCGAAATTACACCTTGAATTAGCTGTAGTTTTGACGTTTAATTCGCAAAACCGACATTCATTTTTCACATTAAAGTCGTCCAACTTGGGAGTTAAAAGTTCACTTCAAATTTTAATTAATGATTTGATTGGTTGGTTTATTCTTTGATTGACAGCTGGAATTAGTCCGTATTACTAGAGAATTTACCAAAAGTGAAGAGTTCGAACTAGTTAGCCTGCAAGACTGCAGGTCACATGATTAATCATTTTGGATAAAGGAAAGTAGTATCTAGCACTACATTTTAACATACTATGAAATGGATCTATAATATATCATTAATTTCAATATTTTCCAGTATCAATCTATGTTCGTAGATATACATTTTAGATCCATTAAAGCCTTTCCCACACAATCCCTCCTTTTTATGCCCCCCAAGAAAAAAGCTTTGAAAAACATTGTGGATAATAAAGAAATTGCTTGATACAAGCAATTTCTTCATTATCCAAAATGTTTTCTATCAAAAAAGACTATTTTTTTAATTAATTTTTCATCAACTTGAATAGTCTTCTGCAGCTTCTTTCAATTTGGACCAGTCTAAAATTTCACAGTGTGGGAAAGGATTAATGTAGAGTATATAAATCTAGCAGACTAATAATTCTATGGTAGTTATTATCCTATAGAAAATTTCTGTAGTTTACCCGCAATGAGATTTCATTGAAAATTTCAACTTCTTACTGCAATACAAACAATACACAGAAAATTATGTTACGGCGATTTTTTTCTCTACAGACAGATAGCAGAGCACACTTTAAAGGCTGAAGAAGAAGAGACTTACCTAAAGGAATACATGAACTATGCCATAACCCTTGTCATGCTGTAACTCGAATATCATTGTTTTTGGCAGGAGATATAGACAAAGATCAGCTTGCACATATGAACAGGCTGATCTTAATCTCCACCACCTGTTTGACCATTTTAAGCTAGATTCGTTTATTCATATTTCCAATAGAACATAATTGTTGACCCACAATCTGTTCCATTGCATCAGTTTAAAGCAAGTATTTTATTCAGCATAATAAGGGTTAATATCAATGGCCATTTGAACAAATTCAACAAGGCTAGATCCCGAGGTCACTAACAATGATAACACATGAGATATGAAATAACCTATGTAGGATTTATGCCAGACAAGTTAACCCTTTCCTGGTTTTTGAAATTTTAGACTGGTCCAAATTGAAAGATGATGCAGACGACAATGAAAATTGGATGCAATTTGAAGTGAAACTATCCTATGTGGTAGAATACATTGTGGGAAAAGGAGAAATTGCTTATTATAAGCAATTTCTCATTTTTCCACAATGTTTTCTCAAGTATAAATTCACAGTGACGTAAAATCCCGGGTTTATCCAGGAAAGAGTTAACCCATTACCAAACTGAAATAATTTGAGACCGGTCAAAATTGAATGAAGTTGCAGAGGACTTCAAATTGCCCTAAAATTACAAACGTTTTCACAAAATGTTTTCCACAATTGTATTTCTTCTGGGTATCAGAAAGCTTGATTGTGTGATAATGGGTTAATAAAGATATGTTCTGTCAAACCTGACGCAAAATAAACACACATCTGCACACAGCCCTTAACCAGTGCACAAAACAAAAAAGGCAATAGCATACGGGCACAGTATTTAGACTACCACATTTTATACATTCTAGTTGATATTTACAGTCTTTTTTACAATAAAAGCATTCTGTTCATGTCTCTAAGGGTCGTAAATTATTTTTCTGTGATTATGTCAAACACCTGTATGTTCCTTTGACTAACCTACACAAAAATAGCTTCATAATCTAAACGGGTTAAAAAAAATCCCTGATAACTTCTATTTCAGTGGAATTTTCTAAGTCCAACATCTGTATTTTTATAAAAAATCAACGGACTGGAATGAACTCAAACATCAAGCTGTAGTTACAGCATTTAATCCATTACCACACAATGACGATTTCTGATGCCCTTAAGAAATACAATACTGGAAAACTTTGTGGAAAAGGAGAAACAGCTTAAACAAGCAATTTCTGCTTTCTCACAATGTCTTCTAACCTTTATGTCAATTATTTTCCAATTTTAGCGTGATTTGAAATGTCATCTGCGATTTCTTTAAATTAGACCAGTCTAAAATATTTGCCGGGTAATGGGTGAAGTCAGCCACAAACAAAAACCTATCGCATAAATATTTGAGGTCAACATTTCACTTCATTTAAATCCATAAGAATGATTTGACTGGTCAATGACAGAAGTGATTCATAGATTTACAAATACGTTTACATACTATGGACAAACACAAAATCACATTAAAACGTCCAGAAACAGCATCCGTAACCCTGCACAGAAATTCGTTTTACACTTACCCTTTACGACCAAGTGGAGGGGGTAGACAACTAGAATTCATGATGTAGTTTAGTTTAGTTATTCCATACAGAAACTTGTTTCATCTTTATAATAAATCTATTAATTGTAAGCGTTTAAATTCCACTTTCAACAGTATTTCAATTATATCTTGGCAGCTGCTGGAACCTTACCCTGACATTCTGGTTGTTTCTTACATCAGTACAACCACTACATTTGATCCTAGCCACTTAATGACTTATCATCCCACTTTGGTGCACTACTTATTAACCCTTGTCAGGCTGAATAAAATCTATTCATAATTTCATAAAATCAAAGGGCTGATAGCAGCTGGTATTACTTGTTCAATGATCAATACATCTTTTGAAAAGTAATTTCTTGAACAACTCTGGTTTGAAAAGAAAATGCAGGAGGTGAAGATTAAGATCAGACTGTACTTATGTGCAGGCTAATCTTGTATACACCTCCTGCCAAAACCGCAGTATTCTGGATTCAGCTTGACAATGGTTAATATTTGCGAATTGGTGAGAGACAAGTGAGGAATGTCAAGATTTTTCATCTTTCAAAAATTTCCTTTAACAGACTTTTTTGGAAATGTGATCTTGATAAATGACCTTGACCTTGAAGGATGACCTAAGCCTTAAAAGCAACTGATGCCTATCAATACTAGGAACTGATGTCCCAAAAATGAGCCACATCTCCAAGAGTATTTTAAGGTACAGCAAAATCTTAAATTTTTCAGTTAAATTGAACTTGACCATACAGCCATCTGTTGCCAGTCAGTGCAAGGAACCTAAATAGCAAATATGAGCCATGTATCTACAATGTTTTTTTAATAATAGTAAAATGTTTAGTTTTTAACTTAGATTTACTGCTTGCAGATAGATGGAAAGACAGACAGACATAAATAAAGCAATACACCCCAAATCTTATCAATATGGAAGCATTAAAAGCTTGATGATCTATATATTTCTGAAGTTCGCACATATTGAACCCATTCCTACTCATCCTGCCATTTTATGACAGAGAAAAAAACTTCAGAAAACAATGGTGAAAATAAAGAAATCACTTGTAACACACAATTTCATCAGTTCCCATAATGTTTGCTTCTTTGAAAGACATAAAGAATAAAAGTTCAAATTGTCATCTGCAACCTTTTTCAATTTGGACTAGTCTAAAAGATTGAATTCTGGTAAAGCATTAAGTACCTATGTAAAACTAAGGGCATCAATGTATTTAAAGACAAAACAAATCAGCCTTTAAATTTCTGTCTCATTACAAAATCCATCTTCACTACTTTACTTCTAAGTTAAACTGATGTACTTGAAAACTGGATCATCCTTCATATGCAAAGGCACTTTAAAAGATATAGAAATAAGGTAAAGAAAATCCAAAAGAAAAGAGTTTGTCTCAACGAAACAACTTACTTTTTGGCAAGTACTGCATTGATAAAGACTGTAGAGGCATGCATCAATCGGTCACTGCGAATGGCGCGCACTACACACAGACGCTGCATAGGTTTATATACATCGTCCATTTTGTCTGGTAGAGGAACTGTTTCCGGGGTATCAGACTCGCACAAGTTACGCCACTGAGTCTCTCTCCCATCCTTTGGCATACGATCAAACATTTCCTGTCAGAAGATACACAATATGTCAACCTCTTCACTAGCAAAATGATTCACTAGAATTTAAAGTGGAGACAGTTTTTTCTGTCTACAATTAGCTCCTATAAAGCTGCCATTTAATATATGGAAAAGTTTTGTTAATCCATTAACAAACAACGCCCACTTTTTACAACCCTCAAGAAAAGAGTTAAGGAAAACAATAAGAAAAATGAATGCTTATTATAATCTTTGCATTTTCTTCATCGTTTCACCTAGCAAGACGGCAACATTTATAATTCTATCAAGTAAGGATTGTCGTCTGCAGCTTCTTTGAATTTTGATTAGTTCATCTTTTTCTTGTGGTAATGGGTTTAAATGCAAAAAATATGGGAATCCTCCCCATACATTTTTACTAAGCTGTGCAAGGTCATAATTACATAACATTGCAATAATCTTTTGTTCAGCAGAGTTTATCTTGGGGACCAACATCAATACATATATTTAAGCTACAGCTTTTGTTGTTCACAAAATTAAGGATATACTGGTCTAACACATAGAATAAACAATTATTCTACGAATCTTTAATGCAAAAAGAGGCAGAAGGTGTTTTTTTTTTTTGACAAAATCTCTTCAAAGGGCCCTTATCCTTATGATGGAATTTGTACTTATTTCTATTGAACATGTGTAATAAGCAGTTACTCCATTTTCCACAAAGTTTTCCAAAGATGGGATTGTATAGTAATGTGTTTATTGCTTACAACAAAGAATTACAGTAAATACATCATATGGTGTACCTGAAACCACTCAAAATGTGTGGCGAGTACTTGAAGGTTATGAAACTGGTCATCAGACATCCAATCAAATGGTTTCTTGGTCTGCGCAATTCTTGTTTCTACAGACTGTTGCAGATGTCCAAGTGACAACATGACTACGGAGCTGAAATCTGGGGAAATCACATATTCCCTCTCTCCTGGTCCAATACGCTGTATTGAGTCCTCAACCTGTAGTTGAAAATATACAGAAAAGTGATAACACATGACCACAGAGCTGAAGTCTGGGGACATCACTTACTATGCTGTTGATTGATTGAATGAGTTTTTTAACACCGCTTTCAACAGTATTTCAGTCATATCATGGCGTTGAACCGAGGGGCGAGCACCTAACAATGGATTCCTGGTATTTCTCACACCAGTACTACCATTACATCCTTTCCTAGCCTCCAGTTGCTATCTCACTTAGGTTAACGATTATCCATCCATTGGTGAGAGACAAATGTCGCAAAGGATATGTGCCGTCCCATGGATCGAACCCATCCCATGATTGAAGATTAGGAGTCTGATGGGCTACCGACTTCGCTATGACAGTGGCTTTAAAACATACAGAAAAGTGACTACAGAGCTGAAGTCTAAGGATATCACATTCTCAATTACCAAAATATCAAGGTTGCAGCTGATTAATTCATGAATTATGTATTCAGGCGTATAAAAACAAGAGCACCGCCTATGGGTGCCTACCCTTGGCTGTTGGGTGCTGGATAGTGGACAAAATGCATCTAGAGTTATCCCCCTTGATAGTATAGGTTGCTCTTTTAATAGTGAACAAGTGTGCAAAGTTTCATGTGAATGCATTTAGTAGAACCAGAGATATCACAAAATGGCAAACCCTTTCCTGTTTTTTTTTAATTTTAGACTGTTCCAAACTGAAAGAGGTTGCCAACGACAATGAAAATTGGATGATATTTCAAATGAAACAATCCTATGCAGTAGAAAATATTGTGGGAAAAGAGGATATTGCTTGTTACAAGCAATTTCTTCTTTTTCCAAAATGATTTCTCAAGTATAAAATCAAGGTGTGGTAAAATCCGGGGTTTGTACAGGTAAGGGGTTGATTAAACAAATATTATACAATGGAAAGGTGTAAACTAACATCGCTCACCTCAATAATCTAAGATGATTGAAAAAAAAACATGAAAGTACACAGGCATGTCTGACCTTGAGCTGTGACATTGAAGATTTCAAAGTAAAAAACTGCTCTGCCCTGCCACGCCCATATTTGGGCGTCAATCAGAATTTCACAAACAACTTTTGAAAAGGGTCACCCAAGGAACATTTGGTTGAAATTGGCCCAATAGTTACTGAGGAAAAGATGTTTAAAGATTTCAAAGTCAAAAACTGCCAAACAATTCCACGCTCATATTTTGGCGAAAATCAAAATTCTTTAAACAACTTATGAAAAGGGTCACCCAAGGAACATTCTTGCCAAGTTTGGTTGAAATTAGCCCAATGGTTACTGAGGAGAAGATGTTTTAAGATTTCAAAGTCAAAAACTGCCTTGCCTTGCCACCCAAATATTTGGGGGTCAATCCAAATTTCTCGATCAATTTTTGAGAAGGGTCTTTCAAGAAATATTCATGCCAAGTTTGGTTGAAATTGGCCCAATGGTTACTGAGTTTCAAAGTCAAAAACTGCCATGCCCATACTTGGGCTTAACCCTTACCCGTTCAAATACAGGGTTTTATGTTCCTGTGATTTTATATGCGAGAAAACATTGTGGAAAAAGAAGAAATTGCTTGTAACAAGCAATTTCTCCTTTTTCCACAATATTTTCTACCAAATAGGATGATTTCATTTCAAATAGCATCCAGTTTTCATTGTCGTCTGCTACCTCTTTCAATGTGTACTAGTCTAAATTTCCAAAAACGGGAAAGGGTTAAATCAAATTTTTGTGAACAATTTTAAAAAGTGTCACCAAAGGAATATTCATGAAAAGTTTGGTTGAAATGGTTTCGTGGAAAAGTTGTGTAAAGATTTGAAAGTCAGAAACTGCCATGCCATGCCATGCCCATATTTGGGGGTAAATCATATTTCGCAAAAAACTTTTGAAAAGGGTCACCCAAGGCATTCATGCCAAATTTGGTTATGATTGGCCCAATTGCTACTGAGGAAAAGATGTTTAAAGATTTCAAAGTAGAAAACTGCCAAGCATTGACACGCTTATATTTGGGCATAAATCAAAATTCTGCAAACAACTTATGAAAAGGGTCACCCTAAGAACATTTATGCCAAGTTTGGTTGAAATTAGACCAATGGTTTCTGAGGAGAAGATGTTTTAAGATTTCAAAGTCAAAAACTGCCTCGCCTTGCAACCCCCATATTTAAGGGTCAATCTTAGTTTCGCGATCAACTTTTGAGAAGGGTCACCCAAGAAATATTCATGCCAAGTTTGGTTTAAATGGTTACTGAGGAAAAGATGTTTAAAGATTTCAAAGTCAAAAACTGCCACGCCCAGACTTGGGCTTAAATCAAAATTTTGTGAACAATTTTAAAAAGTGTCACCAAAGGAACATTCATGCAAAGTTTGGTTGAAATTGGCCCAATGGTTACTGAGAAGAAAATGTTTAAAGATTTCAAAGTCAAAAACTGCCTTCACATACTTGGGCATAAATCAAAATTTCAAGAACAACTTTTGAAAAGGGTCACCCAAGGAACATTCATGCCAAGTTTGGTTGAAATTAACCAAATGGTCAGTAAGGAGAAGATGTTTAAAGGTTTCAAAGTCAAAATCTTCCCCTCCCTACCTATCCCATATTTTGTCATCAATCAAATTTTCGCAAAACAACTTTCAACAAGGTGCCAAATTGTCACAAGATACGCCCGTCAATATATTAACTGGGGGTTTGAATAGAACTGACGTAATTTTGAATGAATATTAATTGTCTAACAAAGTATGAAAAACAACAAAGGACAATAAATCAAAATATAGGCCAGGTAGAGTTATGGTTCTTGTGCACTGCACTCCCCCTTGGTGAGATCTATCCATCCATGAAATTTCCTGATCATAGCTATTATACTTTTAGAGATATACTCCAAACAAGATTCAAGTATGAAAAACAACAAAGGGCAATAACTCAAAAAATAGGCCAGGTAGAGTTTTGGTTCTTACTGCACTCCCCCTTGGTGAGATCTATACACCCATGAAATTTCATGATTCTAGCTATTATACTTTTAGAGATATACTCCTGACAAGATTAAAGTATGAAAAACAACAAAGGGCAATAACTCAAAAAATAGGTCAGGTAAAGTCATGGTTCTTGTGCACTGAACTCCCCCTTGGTGAGCTCAATCCAACCATGAAGTTTCATGATTCTAGCTATTATACTTTTAGAGATATACTCCGAACAAGATTTAAGTATGAAAAACAACAAAGGGCAATAACTCAAAAAATAGGCCAGGTAGAGTTATGGTTCTTGTGCACTGCACTCCCCCTTGGTGGGATCTGTACACCCATGAAGTTTCATGAACCTAGCTATAATACTTTTAGAGATAGACTCCGGACAAGATACAAGTATGAAAAACAACATAGGGCAATAACTAAAAAAATAGGCTAGGTAGAGTTATGGTTCTTGTACACTGCATTCCTACTTGGTGAGCTCTATCCATCCATGAAATTTCAAGATTCTAGCTATTATACTTTAAGAGATATACTCCGGACAAGATGCAAGTATGAAAAACAACAAAGGGCAATAACTCAAAAAATAGGCCAGGTAGAGTTATGGTTCTTGTGCACTGCACTCCCCCTTGGTGAGATCTATTCACCCATGAAATTTCATGATCCTAGCTATAATACTTTTAGAGATATACTACGGACAGGGTTCAAGTATGAAAAACAACAAAGGGCAATAACTCAAAAAATAGGCCAGGTAGAGTTATGGTTATTGAGCACTGCACTCTGTATTGATGAGAAGAATATAACTGCCTAGTTTAAAGTCAATCGGACTTACGGTGACAGAGTTATGCTCCAGACAAAGAAGTGGACACCGCTGGACGCCCAGACAACCGGACGCCTGGACACCACCGGTGATCCCATAATACGTCCCGTCTTCAACGGGCGTATAAAAATAAGCTAGGTAGAGTTATGGTTCTTGTACACTGCACTCCTACTTAGTAAGATCTATACACCCATGAAGTTTCATGATCCTAGCTATAATACTTTTAGAGATATACTCCGGACCAGATTCAAGTATGAAAAACAACAAAGGGCAATAACTCAAAAAATAGGCCAGGTAGAGTTATGGTTATTGAGCACTGCACTCCGTATTGATGAGAAGAATATAACTGCCTGGACGACCGGTTGCCTGGACGCCAAGGGTTATCCCATAATATGTCCCGTCTTCATCGGGTGTATAAAAAGGTCAATCTTAATTTTGCGATCAACTTTTGAGAAGGGTCACCCAAATAATAATGCCAAGTTTGGTTGAAATTGGCCCAATGGTTACTGTAGAGAAAATGTTTAAAGATTTAAAGTCAAAAACTGCCCTCCCATACTTGGGCGTAAATCAAATTTTCGCAAACAACTTTTGAAAAGGGTCACCCAAGGAACATTCATGCAAAGTTTGGTTGAAATTGGCGCAATGGTTACTGAGGAGAAGATGTTAAAGATTTAAAGGTCAAAAACTGCCTAGCTTATATTTGGAATCAAATTTACGCAAACAACTTTTAAAAAGGGTCACCCAAGGAATAATGCCAAGTTTGGTTGAAATTGGCCCAAAGGTTTATGAGGAGAAGATGTTTAAAGATTTAAAGGTAAAAACTGCTACGCCCATATTTGGAAGTCAATTAAATTTTGGCAAACAACTTTTGAAAAGGGTCACTCAAGGAACATTCATGCCAAGTTTGGTTGAAATTGGCCCAAAGGTTACTGAGGAGAAGATGTTTAAAGATTTCAAAGTCAAAACTTGCCCTGCCCTCTAGCCCATGTTTGGGTGTAATTCAAAATTTCGCGAACAACTTTTGAGAAGGGTCACTCAAGGAACATTCATGCCAAGTTTGGTTGAAATTGGCCCAAAGGTTACCGAGGAGAAGATGTTTAAAGATTTCAAAGTAAAAAACTGCACCGCCCTCCCACCCCAATATTTAGGGGTCAATCCAAATTTCGCAAATAACTTTTGAGAAGGGTCACCCAAGAAGTATTCATGCAAAGTTTGGTTGAAATTGGCCCAATGGTTACTGAGGAGAAGATTTTAACGAATGGTTGATGCCTTCCGACGCACGAGGAACGACTGGAAAAACGTGATCTCAAAAGCTCATTTTGAGCACGTTGTGCTCAGGTGAGTAAAAAATATATGCTTACCTCAATAGCCAAAAGAAGAGCAAATATAAACCTGTCTCTTTCAAACAGACCCCGTGCTGTATAGTAGTAAGCATTACTTGTGACTTTCTCCAATACCGCTTTTACAGCCGATCTGAGGATATAGGGGTTAATTGTTAGTTTCAGTGTAAGACGTATCTATCTTTCATTCAGCAAATAACAAAAACTATATTTTCATGAGTCACTATGATTTTCTCTGTTATTTTCCTTCAAGTTCAAATAAGAGATTGAGTGGTAATAGGTAATGATAATTTTAAATGTACAGTTAAAAGGAAAAAATATTGGATAAAGAAATCTTTTTTTAACCCTCATATTTTGGTAGCTTTATGAATCTTTTTTTTTTCTTTCTTATTTTTCTTTTTTGAATGATATATGTATATGATGTTAATGTTGTACTATTGTCACACAAACAGATAAAAGAGATCTCTGATATATAGGATCCATATAGACTGGTACCACTGTCATCTTTAACCAAGCCAACAAGTATACACCAATTTACTGATACATACAAAGGAAACTTAGCCCCTAAGAAATTTGGTGTACCAAATCAAATGAGAGATTTATGTATGCATAGCTATTTTTGTTGACAAATTTGGACATGCCATGGGATTTCCATTCAATACGATAAGAAATCTTAGTGAGGTAGTCTTAAAGTACTCAGTTTTAGCTTTATCTTGAGGAATAACAAAGAAGTGGTTTTTGAGGGAATGGGATAAGATCAGCATGCTTCAAAGAAAGTCAACTGATGATTCTATTTTTTTCACATAAATATTTAAAACCAACTTTTGATCCTAGACAAAAACCTACATCGCAAAATCTTATACAACTAGATGACATTATTTCACTCATTCCCATATAACGATGGTTTCTGGCACCCCAAAGAAAAAAGTTTTGGAAAACATTATGGACAATCAAGAAATTGCTCGTAACAAGCAATTTCTTCATTTTTCAAAATGTTTTCTAATCAGAAAGTTAAAAAATAATCTAAATTTCATTAAATTTAGTTTGTTGTCTATAACTTCTTTCAATTTGGACCAGTCTAAAAAAAATGTGTGGTAATGGTTTAAAGAGTGATTCTACACATGTGTAAGAAAAGGATATTGGTGTAGGCTGTTCACTACAGAAAACAAGTTGAGAAAATGTTTTACCTTTCTGAGTGACTGATGGCTGCATCATAGAGATCTAGGAATCTGTTATAAGATATCTGATATAAAGGGTTCACTTCCCTCATATACTGGGTGACATCAAAGCACACAGCAGCTCTCTGGGCAATAGACCGAAATCCATCCCGTGCCTTTAATATAGCAGATTCACTCATCTCTACACGGGTTTGACTGAAGAAAAAAACACAACATTGAACAAATGCAATTCCCAAAATCAAACGAAAACACTATTTCATTCATTGACTTGTGGTTCAGTATTCCGTATTTGAATCTAAAGTGGAATATCTACATTTATTTTTGTATGTTAGTCTGAATGATTGTCTTTATATGATGTAGTCCTAGTGGATGAAAAGAGAAATCTAGTAACTGAACAAACTTAAGTTTTATGTGTAAAATTTGAAAAAGAAATGAGGTTTTATGTGAAAAAAAAAGAATTTACAGAGCAGAGCTAATTACAACTAGAATATGCACATCTCTGCTTGATACTGATTTTATCAGTTAAGTTTGAATAAAATCCATCCAATAGTTGCCGAGAAATTGAGCGGACACGTAAAAGCTAAAGACAGATGGACGGACCAACTGGCCGACCAACAAGCTGACTCCTATATACCCCCCAAACATAGTTTTGGGGTGGTATAATGATGGCAATTTTAAATAACCCTTTCTAAAAGATGACTAAGAGAATTATCTAAACCATGCAATTAAAGGTAGGACTTTATAGTGACTTACCACAGTTTAATGCTACCCCCCATTTTGCTTTAGAATAGCATATCCAATGTCAAAATATTGAAATTATAATTCAGTCCTTCTGACTAAAGCTTTGAAGGTTTAGTGAAAAACTATTAAGAAAGCTTATTTTCAAGTGCACTTATACCAATTTTGTATTTTCCCCTCACAATGTCATACCTTTCTACAGTTTCATCAAACTGTTTCTTGAGTTCTGCTAGTTTCTTTGTGGCCTGTAAGTCATTCATCAGTCGTACATCACTAGATAAACTGTCTCTCATCTGTTTCTCCAATTTGTCCAAAAACTGCATGTTTTCCAGTCTCTCCTGTTATATAAATAGTGTCATTTCAAAAGAAGAAGCGATTTTCAGCAGTTAAACATTTCAATAAAAAAAGAAGACATACTTGTTGTAGAATGTATTTAGGGTTACTGCTCTTATTAACCAATTACTAGACAGCAAAATTTAAATTGGTCAAAATTGAAAGAAGTTGCAGATGAAAATTTTAAGCTTATGAAATTTTTGACAATTTTTACCATTAGGGTAGAAAACATTGTGGATAATGAAGAAATTGCTTGTAACAAACAATTTCTTCATTTTCCACAATTCATTCTAAAGTTTTTTGTCTTTGGGCATCTAAAAGCGTCATTGAGTGGAAATGGGTTAGGGGTCACATACATGATAGTGAATCTTTAAATGTAATTAGTTTTACTAGTCCTAACAGTATTACAGCATGTCAAAGAATTGTACACCATGACTACATTGATGAATTTTAACTTAGCCAGGCCATAATTTGAATTTCTACCACAAGAATGGAAGATTATGGTTCCTTAGATTTTGTTTTCTGATGTACAATTTATGTCATAATGGCAAAACAACCATAGTAACTATTACAGTGTATTGCAAGTAAAGTTATTCTAATTATTCCTACTGTAGTTATGACATTCAGGTGGCACAAAAACTTTATTTTGCTTTTTTTGTTTTTTTTGTTTTTGTTACAAACCTAATATTTTGCAAAATAACATCATTTGTTACCAAAGATGACTCTTTCCTTGAAGACAGTAGGTATGGCAAACCATCTGTCAGAGATATTACAACCACTCAAGGCTAGTGTGTATGTACCTGTCTGAGAGCAGTCTGTTCATCCTCAAGTCTTGATTTCTCATGAGCCATAAATCTGTTGAGTAGTTCCTCTTCCACACAGTGTCGATATAGTTGGAAGTACATGACAGAGGCATACGCTGCAAGTTGCTGTGGGACTTTGTGTGGTTCAACAGTAGTGTGTAGGTAAAGACGGAATCGTGGATCACATTCAACCTCATGGTCTTCAACCTAGAAAATATTGCATTTATTGAAAGCCCTTACCAAATGGAAAAATGTTAAGACTTTATTACACTAATCCTTGTCATGCTGAGCCTGATATATCTCTGCTTTGGCAGCAAGTATAGACCACGATAAGCCTGCAAAAATCTGATCTTACACCTGTTGTTATTTTTTAGGTAACAGTTATAAAGCCATTTCTACACCACCCACCACCCCCTCTTTTTATGCCACTCAAGAAAAAAGCTTTAAAAAACATTGTAGAAAATTATCCACAATGTTTTCTACCTAAAAAGACTAAGATTTTTGAAATTTCCTCAACTAAAATTAATTTCTGCAACTTCTTTTATTTGGACCAGTCTAAATTTTTGTTGGGTGGGAAAGAATTAAAAGATTGATCTTCAAAATAGTTATTGTCCGTCAATGAGGTTTTCCAGTTCTCTGAGCCCTTTGATTTCAATACAGTATTCTGTTTAGGACTTTATTCAAGAATTAGTCAAAACATGTAAGGTCTTTATTAGCAGGAAATTTCTAGGAAAATCATGAAGTTTACTTTTTTATTGTTGTTCTTGTTACAAATGTTGTTCTCAAAATCTATATTACCAATGTCGGATCAAATAGTTGAATATTAATTTGTTATCTGCAGTTACTGTAAATTTTGATTACTTGATACATAACTAATGTATCCTTTAAAGATATATACTAATGTATCCTTCAAAGGCAAGTCCCTAAATGACAACTGAGAAATTGACAACAGCTATCATTTTGAAAATTCAATATTAACTTTTTAGATATATTGATTTTTCTTCATTATGTTTTTTTCTCTTCAAAGTTGTTGTTTACAATATAAAATGCATTTAACCCTTTCCTGTTTTATGAAATTTTAGACTGGTCCAATTTGAAAGAGGTTGCAGACAACATTGAAAAATGCATGCAATTTGAAATCTAATTATCCTATGTGGTAGAAAATATTGTGGAAAAGGAGAAATTGCTTGTTACAAACAATTTCTCCTTTTTCCACAATGTTTTCTCAAGTGAAAAATCACAGTGACGTTAAATCTCGGGTTTGTCCACGAAAGGGTTAAGGGAGTATTTGTAGACAACTATTTTTATATTCACTCTAAACTTATTTCAACTCTGATTGAAAATATTCAACACCTCTGTTCACTATAAATAACTTACAATGATTTTGAATCTGTTCTTTCCATTTATAAAATCTGAGCATCTCTGTATGGCATGTCTAAACCTGCTGTCTTTAGCCAATTTATGAATATCACAGTCAGTCACCAGCAATGGGCTACCATCAGCAAGGCAGTTCTCTAACTGGGAACGTATCTCCTATAAGTATAAGTATACATGTACACATCTAGAATAAGTATAAGTATACATGTACACATCTAGAACCGTATAACAACTAGACTCAAGGGAAAAACAAGATGTGTTTGTGAAACACAATGCCCCCGCAACAGGACTAAATGTTTGATCTTGGTATGTGACCTTGACCTTATCACATGACCTTGACCGGAGATGTATATTATGGAGATGTATCATCATGCCTAATATGAGCATTGTATCTTGAATACAGGCTGGTAGTAATTGGCAATGTTAAGATTTTTGGTTAAGTTTTGAAGATCGACAGACAGACAGACCGACAGACAGAAAGACTGAATGGCAGACAGACAGACTGATGGACAACGGTAAAACAATGTCCCCGATCTTTCAATGCAGGGGCATAAAAATGAACAATGGGGATCATAAATTAAGTCCATCTACCAAAAAAGATAGCTTTGATTCTATGATGTTTGATACAATGCATTTTTGTTAAAGTTTTATTCTCTCCTTTTTGTAGCCAAAGCACCTAAATTCTACATATATCAACTTATTGAAAAGCTTACTAGAACTTAATGCTATACATATGGTGTATAATATATCAAGAATGTATTAGAAGTGAAAATAGTCTATGGGTTTGACATTTCTTTGTTTTTTATTAACTAGTTATGAAACTATTACAAGGAAACCTATTTAAAGTTTCAAAAGCCAAACAGACAATGCATATGCTCTCATCAAGATATCTAACATGAACAGACTACGAACATATGTCAAGTTTAGCAGAAAGCATTTATTACTAAAATATTTAAATATTAAGTAAAGGAACATAGATGCTGTTGAAATACATTTAGAATTATCTTTCCTCATAGTGGGCATTGTGTTTATAACCAAAGTTTTGGGCAAACAATTTCAGAAATAAAAGATATTACTAATCTTTAACCCATCCCCACACAGTTACACTTTTTGACTACCCTCAAGAAAAACAATAGGGAAACGATTGTGCTTGTTACAAGCAATTTCTTCATTTTCACAATATTTTCCACCCAGAAAGCTGGAAAATCTCAAATTTCATGCACTTTAAATTGTCGCCTGCAACTACTTTCAATATGGACCAATCTAAAATTGTGTTGTGTGGTAATGGGCTAATCACATCAAAAAAATACAGCTAAACCATGAACTTTGCAATTTCCAAATATATAAAGACTGCCTATTTCACTACTTACTGTATATCTGACCTCCACCAAACCTTTGTCCTTCATGTAAAATCTGAGCCATTCAATGATACGACTAGTAGGGTCACATATCAGGGGCCAGGCAGTAATACTTTCTTCTTGCATCAGGAAACATGCATTCTCCATCATCAAGGGTGTAATGGGTAGGTGCAATATTTCTAGATTCATTATATCAAGCTGAAAAACAAATAAAGAATTTCATGATTCATTACAGATCATTTCTGTTCAAGGCCCTTAAGAAATAGAGATTTTAAACCCATTCCAAAATGATCATCCTTTTTTAACTTCCCCCAACAAACACAGCTTAGGAAAACAATGCTGAGGAAAATAAAGAAATTGCCTGTACTGGAAGGCCTTATTGAGAGATAATATTTCTTTTGAATTTTTTTTTCTTTTAAATAACTCTGGCTTAAACAGAGAAATATGGAGGTATAGACCAAGATCAGTCTGCACTTATATGTTTGCTGATCTTTGTCTATACATCCTGCTGAATATTCAGGGTTCAGCATGACAGTGGTGAATAAATTGATTTATACACATTCTGGCATCCTATGCAGATTGCCTTGGGTTTGGTCATTGTAATGATTAAACTTAGGATGATGAATAATATACTTTTCAAAACAATGGAATTAGTACGATAAAGAGTAGATCATTTGAAAAAAAAAAAAAAGAACAATTGCAAGATTTTTTTTCCTAAACACAATTTGATTGATTCAATAAATTATTTTTAATAATTGGCATTTCAAATACAATCACATTTGGGATTATTAATTTCACAAAGTTGCTAAAAATAAAGATATAGAGATGGGTGCATACATAAAACAAGAGGGTCAATTGGTCCTAAATTGCTCACCTGATTTAAACTCAGCCCTACCTGCTAAGCAGATGATTTTTAAAGAATAATTCCATGATTTCTGTAAGTCGGATAATAGCTATAAATCATTGGTGGGTGTGTAAAATGTCATAACTACAGCTTTAATAAAGCTCTAGTTATGACATTTTGCTTGCACATATGTTGAAATAAGACTGTACCTGACTGTACAAGAAATCTACAAGAGGAAGATTTCTAAACAGGCACTTCTTTGGCAATGGCATCCCATGGTGTTCACAAACTTGCATGAAGAACTCACCCATTCTTTTCCTGAAAATTTATCAAGTACAATACAATAATATGTATATGTGACTTAACCCTTTCCTATTCAATCCCTGGTTTTTACTTCCACTTGTTTTGTAACAAGCAATTTCTTCTTTTTTCCAATATTCTACTATCCTGCAAAATGATTACTTTTCAGATGAAATCATCTTTAAATTGATGTCTGCAAACTTTTGAAATTGGACAGGCCAAAATTTTGAAAAACAGGAAAGGGGTAAAACAAATGATATCAAATCAACAAAGTAACACTGTGCAAATATCAGAGCTTGTAAAAGACAAAAAACAACAACAAGTTGTATGATTATTGCTTATGTTCAGTTCTTTTGGTGTATGCTGATTTAATATTTGCAAATGTTTGTCACTTGAGAAATGAAGAAATCAATGTCAGATAATTGGTAACAGATAAAGATATAAATATATCTTTTTTGAAACAATACCCCTACTTTTTGCCTTTGGTCAATCTTTGGCCTAAGAGACAAGAGTATAAATTCAACATTTTTTGTGTGGTTTAAAAGTCATTCACCCACCTGGAGTCCATATTTGCTGGCCCACAGTAAGTTAAGAAAGCCGAGGCAGTAATACAGTTGGCCAGTAACAGCTCATTACAGTCATGGTCTTTAACATGCAGCTTCCAGTCAGCCTCCTGTGACTTTAAACTGGAACAAATGAATAAAATCAATTGTTTATACAATCTTATATAATCTCTGAATGTTCTAACAAATGAACAGGAAAGAGGAAGGTTTAACCCACTCACACAGAGTGAGCCTTTCTGACGCCCATCAAGAAAAACAACTGGGAAAACATTGTGTACTAGAGGCACTTGAGCGCCTATATTGCTCCACAGGCATGAATGAACTGATTAAACAAATTTGTTCGTGAATTTAAAATAAACTGAACATAATGAAAATAAATTTCTCAGTATATACCATATATGGAAAATAGCCCTGCTCATTAAAGCCAAATTTTTTATCAAATCAAAATTCTTTTTTACAATCTGATAAAAGGTCATCCAAGGATCAATCCAATCAAATTTGATTGGAATCCATCCACTGGTTTCAGAGAAGAAAAATTTCAAAACTTTCACCATATATGGAAATAGCCCTGCCCATTAAAGCCATTTTTTCATCCGATCAAAATTCTTTGAAGAAATCTGATAGAGGTTTAACATAGGACCATTTCTGTAAAATTTGGTTGAAATTGATCCACTGGTTTCTGAGAAGAAGAATTTCAGAGGTTTTACCATATGGAAATTAGCCCCACCCATTAAAGCCATGTTTTTTATCCAAACAAAATTCTTTGAAGGAATCAGATAAAGGTTCACCCAAGGATCATTTCTATGAATTTTGGTTAAAATCAATCTGATAAAGGTTCATCCAAGGATCATTTCTATGAATTTTGGTTAAAATCCATCCACCGGGTTTTTGAAAATAAGATTTTCAAAGCTTCCACCATATATGGAAATATTAAAGCCCATTAAAGCCATTCTTTCATCCAATCAAAATTCTTTGAGGGAATCTGATAGAGGGTCACCAAAGGATCATTTCTGTGAAATTTGGTTGAAATCTGTTCAATAATTTCTGAGGAGAAGATATTCAAAGTAAAAAAATACAGATCTTTATGTTTGCTAAACTAAAGGACAAAGATGCTTCTTTCAACTGTTACCAACTTAACAGTGTCATCAGCAACATCTCTGTAAATCAAATAAGAAATTTTAAGTTTAGAGTTTATAAGTATCATTCAACATTAGTGAAAGACACATGACTTGATTAAGCCATTACCATACAGCAAAATTTTTGACTGGTCCAAATTGACAGAAATTGCAGAAGAATACTGTCTGGCTAAATCAATAAGGGTAGCAAACATTGCAAGGACAGAGGAAAAATGCAGTTTATCAAACCTTCCTTCTTTTCCAACAAATTTCATAGTAATTTTTTTCATTAAATGAAAATGTACTAATTGGTGAAAATAGACCTCAGGATGACATTTCAGTAGGTTAGCAAATGAGGTAACAGTATTTCAGTCATATCACAGCTGCTGGAGCACCTAACCATGGATTCCTGTTATTTCTCTCACCTGCAATAGCACTACTTCTAAGCTTCAAGATGATCATCAACTTAGATTTACAAATTTGCACCAATTGGTGGGAGACAAATGTCAGAAAGGATATTTGCCGCGACTGGGAATCAAACCCGGGACCCAATGACTAAAAGTCCTATGTGATACCACTGCCCTATGGCTACCACAAGGTACTGACTATAGAAGGTACATTTTACCTGTCCACCATTTCTGTTGCAGCTTTAAGTCTTTCATTCATAGATATCAATTCCATTTCCAGTGAATGCTTCTCTACAACAGCCTGGTCAAACTGTTGCTGCAGCTGGTTCACCTCCTCCTGTATCCTGGGTAAATCATCTTCAGTGTATTCTTCTTCCACTTCCTTTACCTCCTCCTGGGCCTCAGCTTTTGGCTGAAAATGAAGTCATAGGAAAAATCAACCAGATGGCAAAATTTTAGACTAGTCCAAATTGAACGGAGTTACAGACGATAATTTAAACTTGAAAATGAAATGTAAGATTTCTTCAACTTTCTGGATAGAAAAAAAATGTGACAAATGAACGAATTGCTTGTTGCAAGCAATTTCTTCATTTTACAATTTGTTTACTTAATTGTTTTTCTTGGAGGGCGTCAAAAAGCATCATTGTGTTGGAATTGGTTGAGTGAATTTGTGGTCTCTAGAATATACAATTCGAGGGTTAATTGCAATACTATTCTAAGAATCTGTATAATGTATAGACTGTTGGAATTGTATCATAATTAACCCAAAAAATATTTAGGGTTCATTCCAATATTATTTGGTCTAGAAACATAGTTTATGACCCTTGGTTAACAAATCACCAGACAACAAAATTTCAAACAAGTACAAACTGAAAGAGGTAGACAACATTTCAAAATATTAATAAATCTTAAAACAAGTCATATTTGTTATAAAACAATGTTAGAAAAGAAGAAATTTCCTTTTCTCAAAATGTAAACCTAAAATATTTTTCTTGAGCTTACAAGTATCTTTATCAAGTGAACTCTCAACTATTAACAAAAAAATAAATTGTTTTTTTCATAGTGTCATCAAATGCTTTCTATCATCAAGAATTATACGAATTCATAATGCCTTGAAACCAGAAGTTCTGTTTTCCTTCTCCCAGTACTTTTTTTCTTTTATTTTACCTATAACCATACAATCAAATTGTCCAAATGGTCCAAGTTCAAAGAACTTGCAATTTCAAGTTGATAGATTATCATAGTCTCTCTGGGGAGAAAACAGTATGGAAATGAAGAAATTGCTTGTAACATGGGACTTGCACATTTTTCACATTTTTCTAACCACTCTTAATTCATTCACACTAATTCCCGCTTTTTTACGAATCTCAATAACTAGATGGTTGTCCCAGGACATCTGCTGTCGAGCCTGCAAAGTTTTGTAGGCATCATGCTCTGGACAAGCACAATTTTAGTGTTTGACTTTGAGCTTTGACCTTGAACTTGAAGCTCTCCAAAAAATTCTTTGAAATGGCATGTCTACTCATGATGGAGAATAATTGTGCCAAGTTATTTTGAAATCCATCCATAATTGTAGGAGAAATGCTCTTGACATTCAAAATTTTAGTGTTCGACCTTGAGCTGTGACCTTGACAGTAGAACTATCACAAAAATTCTATCAAATGGCACATCTACTCATGATGTAGAATAATTGTGCCAAGTTATTTTGAAATTCATCCATAACTGTAGGAGTAATTGTCCAGACAAATTTGGACGAAGGGATTGACTAACAGACTAACAGACTAACAACGCACATACACCGACTTGTCATAGTGACAACTATGTCTCGCTCACCGCAAGCGGGCTCGACAAAAAGGCTTTTGAAAACATTGAGGAAAATGAAGAAATTGCTTGATACAAGCAATTTCTTTATTATCCATAATGTTTTCTTTCCAAAATGACAAAGATTTTTAATATTTCATCAATCAGAAATTGTCGTCAGCAACTTCTTTCAAATAAGACAAGTCTACAGTCTTTTTCATTAGGTGATGGATAATGGCAAGTAAAAGCGCAGAATTGTGTGGATATGGGTAAAATAAACTCTTGATTATAACAAGATAGGATTGTTAAACAAGATTGTCCCTGTCACAGCCAAAACATTCCTATGAAAGCACACTGGTTAATGTTTGACCTTGATAACTGGCTTTGATTTTATCTATTTACCTTGATATTATTTTAGGCAAATTTCTATTGTATGTAATCATACCCCGAGTGAGGTAACTTTATATCTATCATTTACCTTGCAATAGCTTAAAAAACTTTGAGATAAAATAAGATTAAGTTCTAGGATAAGTTTGACTCAAGGAAAAAAGTGGACTTATACCATCACCCTAAAAACAGTGTTTTATCACTCTAGTAGTGCAGTTGTCCTATGACCTATGTTACCTTTAACTCATTACAAGACAACAAAATTTTAAACTGGTCCAAATTCAAAGGAGTTGTAAACAACAATATAAAGAATATCAAGTTTTATATTTTTCAACTTTGTGGGTAGAAAACATTGTGAAAAAAATGAGGAAATTGCTTATTACAGGCAATTTCTTCATTTTCTATAATGTTTTCCCAATTGTTTTGATTGAGGGGCATCCAAAAGTGTCACTGTAAGGGAATGGGTCAACAATAGGGCACCTCTTTAAGTCATGGATAACATTTGTATAAAGTTTTGAGGTCCTAGGTCAAATGGCTTATCAGTTTGAGCATGGAACCAGTTTTTGATCACAGTTCAATAGTGACCTTGACCTTTAACAATGTGACCCCAAAACAATAGACACTTTCATAAATCAACATAGGTGTGTGGTATAATTAAAAGGAACATTGATGTTCTTGTGCAAAAATTTTGCAAATGTCTTAAAGATATTAAATGCATTTAATCCAGATTTTCAACAACATTGTAACAAACAATATTAAAGAGCTATGAACATTGCTGGAAATCAACAATGAAAATAAAAGCAGAACTCATGAACAGCCATATTACTTCAGGAGTTAGCTGTCCAACTCTGATGGAGATTCCCTTCACTCTGAGCTTTAGACGGGTAGCTAAAAGTCGGGCTGCCTGGGAAATTTGAATAGAGGGTTTAAACACTAAAAATTTTGAGAAATATCTATTACCTTCTATGATTTACAACTTTCCTTGATAGGGAACAGTACAGAGACTTTATAGGCAACCCATCTTAAGCGTTGTCATGCTGAATAAAATCCCATTTCCAAATTCAGATTAGATCAAAGGACTGAAAGCATTGGAAGTACTTATTGTGGGTCAATAATCATTACGAAAATCATTCATATAAACAACTTTTGCATTAAGAAGGAAAACAGGTGGTGTAGACTAAGACCAAACTGGGCATTTGTGCAGGCTTATCTTTGTCTATACCTCATGCCAAGAAAGGAATATTCAGGGATCAGCATGACAAGGGTTAAGATCAAGTTTAACTAGATGTTGTTGTGAAACACAAATGCCCCTAAACAGCAAATTTTTCATAAGTTTGACCTTGACAGATGACCTTGACATTGTCACATGACTATGAACTTTGTACCAACAGATTGTTTCATTGAGATCTATCTTCATGCCAAATATGAGCATTGTATCTTGAATAGGCTGGTAGTAATTGGCAATATAAAGTTTTTTGGTTAAGTTTTGCAGACAGACAGACCAACAGACTGAAAGACTAAATGATGGACATACAGATGGACAACGGTAAAACAATATGCCCCTGATCTTTCGATGCGGGGCATAAAAAAGTGATAAACATGCAAAGGTAGCTACAGACATCAGAGCTCCTCAAAAGTATTCTAACAAGAGGCCCATGAGGGCCTGAGACGCTCTACTGGTTATCAAGTTTTCCGTTAAAGAAATCTGATATTTAAGGAAGTTAATTGCTCAAAGAAGAATGCATAAAGAAAAAAAGGGGCTTTATCCCCTTTATCATTTTAAGCAACAATCCTCAAGGCCCCTTTTCCCATGTTTCATGACGGATCCACTCCATTTCCAAAAGAAAGTTACCTTATGACCCTACAATCATTCTGTGAATATTTCATCAGAATCTGACAATAATTGTGGACTTAATCACATAAACAGGATTGTTTTGAATGAAAATCAATAAGGCCCCTTTTCCTGTGTTTTCTGATGGATCAATTTCATTTCAAAAGGAACTTTCCTTACAACCCGACAATTGTCCTGTGAAATTTAAAAGACAACTTGATAATGATTGTGATCTTCATCACATACACAAGAATGTTTTGAATGATAATCTGTAAGGCCCCTTTTCCTGTGTTTCAAATGCCACAATTATTCCATGCATCTTTGAAGAGAATCCAATCAAACTGTTGACTTTATTGTGTTAACAAAGATATTAAATTCAAGTTCTCATAGGGCCCCTTTTCCCGTGATATTTTACTGTTGGTTTTATCATTCTATGAAAGTTAAAAGTGAATCCGATGAAATATTTGAAATTCATCATGTTTACTAGAATATTTAAAAAAAAAAATCATATGGCCCCTTTTTACATGATACTTGATGGATTGTACCCAGTTCTGAAAAGAACCATCTAAGTATTTGTACAATCATTCTGTGAAATTTTGAAGTGAATCCGGTGAAATCAAGGGACATCATTGTGTTAACCAGAATATTTAAGAGAGTTTTTCATAAGGCCCCTTTTTATGTGACCCTTGCTATAGTCAGATCCACTGTCAAAATAACAATTGGAATGATGGTACAATCAATCTATTTAATCTGTGGAATTTATTGTGTTAATGAGTTTATAGTGAAATATTCATAGGGCCCCTTTTCTCATGATACTTTACAGAACAAACAAAATTTCAAAAGGAACAATTCTAATGAAGGTAGAATCATTCTTTAAAAGTTAAAGAGAATCAATGAAAATAGTGGACTGAATTGTGTCAAGAATTTTTGTAACTAAATTTTCATAAGGCCCCTTTTTCTGTGAAACTTAACAAATCAGACCCAATGTACAAAGGAACAATCCTAATGACAGTTTGAAGAAAATGATAAAGACTGAGGACTTTATTGTAATAATGATGTTTTGTAATAAAATTTTTATAAGGTCCCTTTTCTTGTGTCACTTAACCAATCAGACCTAATTTACAAAGGAACAATCCAAATGAGGGTACAATCATTCTATTAAAGTTTGAAGAGATTCTGATAAAGACTGAGGGCATTGTTGTGTTTATGAGGATTTGGTAATACTTTTTCATACAGCCCCTTTTCCTATGATATTAGACAGATCAGGCCCAATTTGGAAAGAAACAATCCTTATGATGGTACAAACATTCTGTGAAAGTTTGAACAGAATCTGATGAAAACTGCAGACTTTATCTTGGTGTCAAATTTTTAAAATAAAATTTTCATAAGGCTCCTTTTCCTGTGATACTTGAAGGATAAGGTCTCATGTCAGCATCAACAATCGTGATTATTGTATAATGATTCTGTGAAGGTTTGAATAAAATCCAATGAAAGCTCTGGACTTGGTTACAAGGATTATAGATAAAATTCTCTAAAGGCCCCTTTTCCCATGATACTAGACAGATCACGCCTAATTTGAAAAGAAAGAATCCTTATGATGGAATGAAAGTTTTAACAGAATCTGATGAAAACTGTTGACTTTATTGTGGTACAATGATTTTAAAATTAAATTTCATAATGCTCCTTTTCCTGTGATACTTGACGGTCAGCTCTAATGTAAACATCAACAATCATTATTATTGTACAATTATTCTGTGAATGTTTGAAGAAAATCTGATGAAAGCTCTGGACTTGGTAACAAGGATTTATAAATGAAATTTTCATAAGGCCCCTTTTCCTGTGCTTCTTGACAGTTCAAACCCTGTTATGAAAAGAATGATAGTTATGACATTCCAATCATTCTGTGAAAGTTTCAACTAAATCTGATCAAAGCTGTGGGCTTTATTGTCAACAGGGTTTTATTAATTGAATTTTCATATAGCCCCTTTTCCCATGTTACTTGATGGATCTGAACCAATTCCAAAGGGAACTCTTCTTACAAAAGTATAATTATTCTGTTTGAGTATATAGACAACCCCATCTCATCTGTGGACTTACAAGCATTAATTAAGATTTTTTTAATTGAATTTTCCTAAGGCCCCTTTTCCTATGTTTCTCAATGGATCAGACCCAATTTGAAAGGAACAATCCTTATGATGGTACAATCATTATGTGAAAGTTTGAAGTCAATCAGATGAAAACTGTGGACTCTAGATCGTGTAAACGAGGATTTTTAATTGAATTTTCATAAGGCCCCTTTTCCCCTGTTTCATGACAGATCAGACCCATTTTCGAAAGGAACGATCCTTATGATGGTACAATCATTCTGAGAAAGTTTGAAGAGAATCCAAAGAAAACTGTGGATTTTATCGCATAAATGAGGATTTTTAATTGAATTTTTAATGAATTTTCATAAGGCCCCTTTTCCCGTGTTTCTTGACGGATCATACCCATTTTCGAAAGAAATGATCCTACGGTTGGTACAATCATTCAGTGAAAGTTTGAAGAGAATCTGATGAGAACTGTGGACACTATCGCATAAACGAGGATTTTTTAATTAAATTACCATAAGGCCCCTATTCCCGTGTTTCTTGACAGATCATACCCATTTTGGAAAGGAATGATCCTTATGTTGGTACAATCATTCTGTGAAAGTTTGAAGAGATTCTGATGAGAACTGTGGACTCTATCGCGTTAACAAGGATTTTTGAATTAAATTTTCATAAGGCCCCTTTTCCCGTATTTCTTGACGGATCATACCCATTTTCGAACGGAACGATCCTTATGATGGTACAATCATTCTAAGAAAGTTTGAAGAGAATCCGATGAAAACTGTGGACTTTATCCATAAACGAGGATTTTTAATGGAATTTTTAATTAAATTTTCATAAGGCCCCTTTTCCCGTGTTTCTTGACGGATCATACCCATTTTCGAAAGGAAAGATCCTTATGATGATATAATCATTCTGTGAAAGTTTGAAGAGAATCCGATGAAAACTGTGGACTTTATTGCGTAAACGAAGATTTTTTAATTAAGTTTTAATTAGTCCCCTTTTCCCGTGTTTCTTGACGGATCTGACACAATTTCAAAAGGATCGATTCTTGGGATGGTACAATCATTCTGTGAAAGTTTGAAGAGAATACGATGAAAACTGTGGACTTTATCGCGTAAACAAGGATTTTTACTTGAATTTTTAATCAAATTTTCATAAGGCCCCTTTTCCCATGTTTCTTGATGGATCATACCCATTTTCGAAAGGAATGATCCTTATGATGATACAATCATTCTGCGAAAGTTTGAAGAGAATCCGATGAAAACTGTGGACTTAATCGCATAAACGAAGATTTTTTAATTAAGTTTTAATTAGGCCCCTTTTCCCGTGTTTCTTGACGGATCTGACCCAATTTCGATAGGAACGATCCTGATGATGGTACAATCATTCTGTCAAAGTTTGAAGGGAAACCGATGAAAACTATTGACTCCAGAGTGTTAACAAGAATTTTTTAATTAAATTTTCATAAGGCCCCTTTTCCCCTGTTTCATGACAGATCAGACCCATTTTCGAAAGGAACGATCCTTATGATTGTACAATCATTCTGAGAAAGTTTGAAGAGAATCCAAAGAAAACTGTGGACCCTATCATGTAATCGAGGATTTTTAATGGAGTTTTTAATTGAATTTTCATAAGGCCCCTTTTCCCCTGTTTCATGAGAGATCAGACCCATTTTCGAAAGGAACGATCCTTATGATTGTACAAACATTCTGTGAAAGTTTTAAGAGAATCCAATGAAAACTGTGGACTCTATCGCGTTAACGAGGATTTTTAATGGAATTTTTATTAAGTTTTAATTAGGCCCCTTTTTCCCATGTTTCTTGATGGATCTGACCCAATTTCGAAAGGAACGATCCTTATGATGGTACAATCATTCTGTGACGGTTTGAAGAGAATCTGATGAAAACAGTGGACTCTATCTCGTAAACAAGGATTTTTTAATTAAATTTTCATAAGGCCCCTTTTCCAGTGTTTCTTGACGGATCATACCCATTTTTGAAAGAAACGATCCTTATGATGGTACAATCATTCTGAGAAAGTTTGAAGAGAATCCAAAGAAAACTGTGGACTTTATCGCATAAACGAGGATTTTTAATTGAATTTTTAATGAATTTTCATAAGGCCCCTTTTCCCGTGTTTCTTGACGAATCATACCAATTTTCGAAAGGAATGATCCTTATGTTGGTACAATTAGTCAGTGTAAGTTTGAAGAGAATCTGATAAGAAGTGTGGACTTTATCGCGTAAACGAGGATTTTTTAATTAAATTACCATAAGGCCCCTTTTCCCATGTTTCTTGACAGATCATATCCATTTCCGAAAGGAATGATCCCTATGTTGGTACAATTATTCTGTGAAAGTTTGAAGAGAATCTGATGAGAACTGTGGACTTTACCGCGTAAACGAGGTTTTTTTAATTAAATTTTCATAAGGCCCCTTTTCCCGTGTTTCTTGACGGATCATACCCATTTTCGAAGGAACAATCCTTATGATGGTACAATCATTCTAAGAAAGTTTGAAGAGAATCCTATGAAAACTGTGGACTTTATCCATAAACGAGGATTTTTAATTGAATTTTAATTAAATTTTCATAAGGCTCCTTTTCCCGTGTTTCTTGACGGATCATAGCCATTTTCGAAAGGAACGATCCTTATGATGATACAATCATTCTGCGAAAGTTTGAAGAGAATCTGATGAAAACTGTGGACTTTATCGCGTGAACGAAGATTTTTTAATTAAGTTTTAATAAGGCCCCTTTTCCTGTGTTTCTTGACGGATCTGACCCAATTTCGAAAGGAATGTTCCTTATGATGGTAAAATCATTCTGTGAAAGTTTGAAGAGAATTCGATGAAAACTGTGGACTTTATCGCGTAAACGAGGATTTTTAATTGAATTTTTAATTAAATTTTCATAAGGCCCCTTTTCCCGTGTTTCTTGACGGATCATACCCATTTTCAAAAGGAACGATCCTTATGATGATACAATCATTCTGCCAAAGTTTGAAGAGAATCCGATGAAAACAGTGGACTTTATCGCGTAAACGAAGATTTTTTAATTAAGTTTTAATTAGGCCCCTTTTCCCGTGTTTCTTGACGGATCTGACCCAATTTCAATAGGAACTATCCTTATGATGGTACAATCATTCTGTGAAAGTTTGAAGAGAATCTGATGAAAACTGTGGACTTTATCGCGTAAACGAGGATTTTTAATTGAATTTTTAATTAAATTTTCATAAGGCCCCTTTTCATGTGTTTCTTGATGGATCATACCCATTTTCAAAAGGAACGATCCTAATGATGATACAATCATTCTGCGAAAGTTTGAAGAGAATCCGATGAAAACTGTGGACTTTATCGCGAAAACGAAGATTTTTTAATTAAGTTTTAATTAGGCCCCTTTTCCCGTGTTTCTTGACGGATCTGACCCAATTTCGAAAGGAACGATCCTTATGATGGTACAATCATTCTGTGAAAGTTTGGAGAGAATCTGATGAAAACTGTGGACTTTATCGCGTAAACAAGGAAAAGTTTAACGGAAGGACGACGGACGGACACACGGACGCCGGACGGGAAAAAGCCATCGCTAAAGCTCTAGTGGCCTTCGGCCAGTAGAGCTAAAAACCAACTAATTCAGAATAACCTACAAAGAAAAAACTCTAGCATCTTTATTTAATTTCAAACTATTGTATAACTACTACTAAATTTAAATATCAAGTGAATCTTGTTCTATTATCTTAAACCCATTCCGACAGGATAAAATTTTAGACCAGTCCAAATTAAAACAAGTTGCAGACCACAATTTTCAGTTCATGAAATCTTCAAAATCTTTGGCATTTAAGGTAGGAATCATTGTGGATAATGAAGAAATTGCTTGTAATAAGCAAGTTCTTCATTCTCTACAATGTGTTCCAAAGATTTCATATTTAAGGGCTTCTAAAAGCGTCATTGTGTGGAAATGGGTTAGAAAGAGAGGGAGAGATGTTTGACTAATCTGTTGATGTGAATTGCTTAAATGATCCAGGCAAACAGCTGATCTATTCAACTTTTAAATAGCTTGAAATATTGTGAAACAGGGAGCTACCCAAAATAATTACAACACTGACTAAACACACTTGAAAGATTTTGATATCACTAGAATGTTTATCTAATGATGTTTTATACTGTAATTGTATATGGCAATAAATTCATTTTTGTGAATTCAAGATCTCATAGGCTTTATTGGCAATATTTAACTACAACAAGTAACCAGGTTATCAAGTTTGAATGAAAAGATTTGACCGAGCTTTTGTATAATAACTTCAACATCTCAGCAAAAAGTTGCCAATGCTTTTTCGACAGAAGTGACAGGTCTTACCAAGACTTTGTGCAAAACTGTCTTAACCCATTCCCACTCAATGACGCTTTTAGATGCCCCCCGCCCGCCCCAAGAAAGAAAAAAAGCTTTGGAAAACATTGTGGAAAATAAAGAAATAGCTTTTTAGAAGCAATTTCTTCATTTTCCACAATGTTTTCTAACACACTGGTAAAAGAAAATCTCAGATATCATAAGTTTTAAATTTTTGTCTGCAAGTCCTTTCAATTTTGACCAGTTTAATAAAACATGAGCATCGCATGCCAATACCAACGCTTGGCTTTTCTAGTGTTTGATGGTGGATAAGTCAAAAAGGGGCATAATTCCATAAACACAAGGGCCATTGGCCCTAAAGCGCTCACCTGAGTTGATGACTGTAGAAGTAAAAGACCTTATTTTAGGGCAAAAGTGACCCATTATCAAAACTTGTCTAAGAAATCAAGAACAAACACTCTAACCAAGTTTCAAGGTATTTGTGCAAGAAAGGTAGCTAGTAAATAAGAAAGAAGAGTTCTTTAAATTAGACCTTGCAACCTAGTATTTGACCCCATATGACCTAATATTAAACTTGATAAAGATTTTTATTAAGACAAACATCTGAATGAATATCCAGCCAATTGAGTAAAAAATGTGACCTCTAGAGTATAAACAAAGTTTTTCTCAGATTTGACCTAGTTTTTTACCCAAAATGAACCGAATTTGAACATAGTAGAGATATTTTGAAAACAGATATTCTGACCAAATATCAAACTTATTAGGCCAAAAATGTGACCTCTGGAGAGTAAAGGTATTTTTAAGATTTGGCCTAAAGACCTTGTTTTTGACCTTATGTCAACCAAAGTCTATGTTTTGCTAAGATATAATTGACACAAACATTCTGGCCAAATATCAATTCAGTTGAGCCAAAAATAGGGTCTCCAGAGTAAAAACAAGATATTTTTAAGAATTGATCTAATGACCTAGGTTTTGACCCTATGTGACCCAAACTTGAAATTGGCTAACATATCATCTATACTAACATTCTGACCAAATATCAATTCAATTGAGCCAAAAAACGGACCTGTACAGCGCAGAAAAGGTATTACTAAGATGGGAACTAGTGATCTAGTTTTTAACCCCATGAGACCCAAATTTTAACTTGGCTGAGATATCATGGACAAAAACATTCTGACCAAATATCATTTGATTCAAGCCTAAAATGTAGCCTCTAGAGTGCACACAAGATTATTTCTAGGATTTGACCTAGTGACCTACTTTTTGACCCCACATACACCAATATCAAACTTGACCGAGATATTATGCAGACAAACATTATGACCAAATATCAAAACATTTGAGGCATAAATATGACCTCTAGAGTGCACACAAGGTATTTCTAAGATTTGACCTAGTGACCTAATTTTTGACCCCATATGACCTATTATTAAACATGTCTGAGGTTTGATGAAGACAGACATTCTGATCAAGTTTCAAGACATTTGAGCAAAAACTGTGGCCTTTAAAGTACACACGAGTTGTTGACACTCGACGGACAAAGCTAGATCACATAGCTCACCATTACCATATTGTGGTCAGGTGAGCTAAAAAAACCCATTGAGAGTAATTTCCCTGTTGTTATAGATTGCTCTTTCATTAGTTTTTGGACGTTGATGCCGATGCAGCCAATGATCTGGCCATGGCAATACCTCAGGTTTTCCCCTACAACAGCTGAACTTATAGACAAGGTTGTACAGTGACATAAGGTGACTAAACAAACAAGTGTAGAGTAGTAGTGTCTTTCTGTAGAACAGATTATCTACGTTCATTACCTGTTTTCTTCTGGCATCCTTTATTGGAAGCATTCAAAGTAATTGAAAAGGTTATGAAAATTTTTGGGTGTAAAATATAGAATATTCAACATATTTTCTAAATGAAAAATATATAGATGAATAAGATGTTTCAACTTAGCACTTTCAAAATATTTATGTCTAAAAATCATTTCACATTGTTTGTAAGATGCATAACATTTGCATCAGACTCATGTTTCAATTGATTGATTGATTGAATGGGGTTAATACTGCTTCCAACAATTTTTCAGTCATATGGTTGTGGCTGGAGCACCTAACAATGGATTCCTGGTATATCTTACACCATTAGCACCATTACATCCTTTCCTAGACTCCAGCTACTATCCCACTTAGGCTTATGATTATCCACCCATTGGTGAGAGACAAAGTCATGTTTCGAAGAGGGACCTTTGTTATAGTATGAGAAATATTGACTCCGGTAAGATTTTTAGCTGACATTTTTTAATATTGAATGACCACTCTGAATTACATTTTCATTTTCAAAATACCAACCCAGATTGACAGGTGTTAGATACAAATTCTTATTCAAATACCTTTGTTTGGTTTAATCCATGCCCACATGGCAAGAGTTAAGACTGATCCAATTTGAAAGAAGTTGCGGATGTTAATTTCATGAATTTGAAATTTCAAAAATTTCAAAAACCTTTGTTTCTCTGGGTGGAAAACATCATTGGAAATGTAGAAATTGCTTGTGAGAAGCAATTTCTTCATTTTCTATAATGTTTTCCAAAGTTTCTTTTTGTGAGGGGCGTCATAAAGTGGGTCTGAGTGGGAATGGGTTTAAATTCCTTGATAGTCCTTTTTTGTGTGATAGTCTAAAAATCACTATGAAATCTTTCTCCTTAGTGTGCGAGTCTAATCCCTGTACCATACATTACACAGAGGGAGTATGTTAAACACATCACAATTACACACAAATTAGTTACACCAGAAATCAGGGTTTTTACCTCATTTTCTTTATTCTCTGCCTAAAATATATTTTCAAAAGATCTTAACCCTTGTCATGCTGAATAAAATCCTTTTTTTCAGAATTGTATTACAGTAAAAGTGCAAATAGCACTGGAAGCCCTAGTTGTAGGTCAATGTTTGCTTTGAAAAATAATTTTATAAACAAATTTGGCTCATAATGGACAAACAGGTGGTATAAACTATGATCAGACTGCACATATGTGCAGGCTGATCTTTGTATTTGTCTCCTGTCAAAACAGAAATATTCCAGGTTCAGCATGGAAAGGGTTAGTCCATGTTATGCTGAACCCAGAATACATAAGTTTTGGTGGGCAGTACAGATTTTTGCAGTCTAATCTTAGTCTATACCACCTGCTTCTCTCTTTTAAAGCCAAAGTTGTTTATAAAGTTATTCTTTAAAAAGAACATTTACCAATAATAAACCTTTTCAGTGCTTTCAACCTGTTGACTTTGAAGCAGTTCTAATAAAAAACAATATTTAGCATAATAATGGTTAATTACCAGTACTGTTGAAAAACCTAATACCTTTTTAAATTTTATGATTTATTTGCCTCATCAAGCAAAATGTTTTCACTAGACCTTATGAAAAAGCTATTATGAAGCTTCAACATTTTTTTCTATGACCAATTTCTAAGTGAATCTTTCAACTGCAAAAATTATTCTTTTAATGACATTTCAGAGTTAAGGATTTTTTTTTTTTTTTTTTTCGTTTTTCAGAAATAATCCAAACATTTGGTATTGAATTTTTCAGATGGCCTTTAGGAAGTCACTTGAAAATGCATTTGAAGAATCTAAATTAAGCATCCACAAATGTAACTGTATGATTTATACAGGGAGTTCAAAGTACAGCTTAAATCTGATTGAAATAAGACATGAAAGGCTGTACCAGCTTACAAAAAAAAATTAAAAAAACATGCACTTAACACATTACCAGCCAACAAAGTTTTAGACTGTTCTAAATTCAAAGAAGTTAAAGACAACAGTTTCAAGTTAATGAAATTCAATAAATATTTGTCTTTTTTGGGTGGAAAACATTGTGGTTAATGAAGAAATTGCTTGTAACTAGTAATTTTCTTCATTTTCTAAAAATGTTTCCAAAAGCTTTTTTCTTGATAAGCATAAAAAGTTAGATTGGGATGGAATGGATTAAATAACTAAAATTCCAGTAAAACTGAAATAGACTTCACTCAATATTGCTTAGTGTGGTATTTTTACAGGCTGAAGAAATTAAGCTTTAGAAAACATTGCAGGAAAAACAGAAATTGCTTGAAACAAACAATTTTTCCTTTTCTTAATATGTTTATATTTCTATATAAGTTATCTTTAATTTTGTTTGACTTTTAAATGTTTCTGAAACTTCTTTCAATTTGGACCAAATCTAACATTTTGTTGTTTAGGTTAAAACATTTAAATACCTCTAATTCTTTTTCCTTCTGCAGTCTGTCATTTTCTTCTATTTCTCTCTCTAGCTCATGCATTCTTTCCAGAGCAGCCTTTAGTGGTCCACATCGTCTTGTATACTCAACAATGGCGATAGTGTACTGTACCAGTGTGGCGGAGTCCTCACTAGAGTACCTAGCAGCGGCTATTGTAATACCTCTTGTGTTGTCTGGAGATGGTGTTCTCTTCTTGGGGTGGATGTTCAGATCTGAACAAATTTTATTGATAAGGTATTATATGTGATCAGCATGTTTTAAATGACAACAGGGTAACTTTGTTCTTACGTTTTTGTAAAAAAGTTCAACAGAATCATATGTACACAAACTAAGTAAAGTTCAGTGGACATTGTTTTAAATGAAAACATTAATAATAACTAGTTAGTAAAAAGTTTTAACCCATTCCCAAAACAAAACTTTAGACTGGTCCAATTTGAAAGAGGTTAAAGATGTTTGTTTAAATTGAAAAATAAGGGCCATAAGTGGTTGAAAACATTTTGAGAAAAGAAGAAATTGCTTATTTCAAGCAATTTCTTCTTTTCTCATGATGATTTCCATATATACATTTCTTTGGTGCATGAAAATGCAGAATTATATGGGAATGGGTTAAAGATAAAATAGACAAGAAACATGAATTCCAAACAATTCTAAAAATGGTTAGATTAGGTGGTTTCAAAAAAAGACAAATAAACAAATGAGCAGGAGCTCACATGTGGGTGCCTGTTGCTTGACTATGGGGTGTTTGATAGAGAACAAAAAATATAAGTTGAAAAAGGGATGTAATTCTTACAAAATGCATTCATAATTATCCTCCTTGATGATACACATTGCTCTTTTCATAGTGAAGATATATTCATAGTTTCAGCTAGATATCTACAGGAATAAGAGAAATATGGAAAGTTTTCACAAGCAACCATTTAACCCTTTCCTGTATAATCCCTGGTTTTGACATCCGTAGGATGTTTATGATTGAGAAAATATTGTTGAAAAAGAATCTTTTTTACAATATTTTCTACCCTACTGAACAATTATTTTTCAAATTATATCCACTTTTCGTCTGCAAAACCCTTTGAATTTGGGCAGGTCTAAAATTTTGCAAAATGGGAAAGGGTTAAGCTGATGGAGCCAAGGCTTCAGCTTCTCTGAAAACACCTGAGCTAAAAATGGACTGATCTATTACATGTTCTTCTGATTTGCTATCATACTTTTTTTCATTAAAAAAAGTAAACAAACTCACTTAAGGTTTAAGTTTAAAATGTGTGTTCAAAGTACAAATATATCTCACAATTAAACTCGAGCACATGAAATATTGAAACAATGGCACAATAATGTGATTTGAATATATCAACCCATTACCACACAAGATAATTTGAGTGTGATACTAATTGAAAGGAGTTGCAGACAATTTCAAGTTTATTAATTTCATTTTTTTTTCAATTTTCTAAGAAAACATTGTGGAAAATGAAGAAATTGTTTTTCTTGAGAGGCGTCAAAAAGCTTGATTGTATGGGAATGGGTCAAAATAACACTTGACCATTTAACATGTTGTGTACAGTGATGGTAAGTCTATTTAAGTTATATTTAAAAGTTTCTTCTTAGTTTGAAAAATGCATAATTCTGAAAAGTCGCACAATTCTGCAAACGATGATGTCTTGTTCATGGAGATAGGTTTGAATTCCCCCAATTCAATGATTCTTAATAAATCACTTTAACCCTTTCATGTTCAATCCTTGGTTTTTACATCCCTGTAATTCTATAATTGAGAAAATGTAGAAAAAGAAGAAATTGCTTATAAAATTTACTTTCTTCTTTTTTACAATATTTTCTACCCTACTAAATTGTTATTTTTAAAATTAAACCCACTTCAAATTTTCTTCTGCAAAACCTTTGATTTTGGACAGGTCTATAGTTTCGCAAAATAGGGAGGGTTAAAAATAGTAGCTTGAGCAGTTACAAGGATATGACATTGAAGGTTTAACCCAACAAAAGTTCAGACTGGTCCAAATTGAAAGACATTGCAGACGACAATTTCAAGTTGATGGAATTTTAAATGTTTATAGATAGAAAACATTGTGGATAATTAAGAAATTGCTTGATACAAGCAATTTCTTCATTTTCGACAATGCTTTCGAAAGCTTTTTTTCCTGGGGGATGTAAAAAGGTGGGCTTGTATGAGAATGGATTAAGAAAAAATGAATTTTGAAGACGAAAATTCAAATTGTGCTCTTGAGGTAATCACTAGAGAAATATGAACATTATTTTCTAGAAAAACAATTGACTCCAGGTAAATTTCTGAAAGACTTCTATTAAAATAAATACATGCTGTGTAATACATGACCTTACCTGTAGAGTCCTCACTTAGGTCGTCTTTGTGAAGTAGAGTTATAAACATAAACCAACCATAAATTCATCAGCAAAAAGAAGCCCCAAAACAACTGGTTAAAGTATCAACCATGGGAAAAGTTCACTTTTTGATATCTACAAAATTTCTAATCTCTCAACTTATGAATTCCTAAGCTGACTTAAAAATAAAAGAGATTGAAAAATCTTCCTTAAATTTCCCTCAATGTCTTAATGGTATCCTTTTGTTATATATATTTGAACATAGTTGTAATCAAAACAGCATTTTAATAAACTTTCATCTGGTTAACAGATTTTTTTGTTTTGTTTTTCAACTGCTATTTACACAATAAGACAAGAAATAACCAATAAAGCCTATAGTACCTTGTGCATTGTCTAAGAGTGATCCTTCTCCAGTCACACCAAGTTCTCCATCTTTTCCTTGAGACAAATAGCTCTCCACCGCTGAAAACATGTAAAACATATTGTTACTTTTAAAAAATCTTACTGCGATAAAGCGAATAGAAAACCAGAATTTTTGCAAAGTGGATTACACTCCCCCACCAATATTTTGTCACCTAAGTATCACAGTTGACCTTTGACCCACATAACCAAAAACAATAGGGCACCTCCTTTGGTAAGGGATAACATTCATATTAAGTTTCAAGGTGCTAGGTTAAATGGATTATGGGTTTTTCAATCAAAGTTCAATTGTGACTTTGACCTTCAATTTACCTACCAAAAACAATAGCACACTTCATTTGATCATTGGCAACAATTGTATGAAGTTTCATAATTGTAGGTCAATAAGTTCAAGAATTAGAGCACAGAAATGAAAAGTCTATAGAAAGATAAACAGATTGATGGGCAGATAGACAGATATGGTGAAACCAGTATACCACCCTCTACTTTTTACCTGTGGGTATATAATAAAGATAGTTTACAGTTTGATATATAAGTCAAATTCAAAGACCTTATCAAACATTAAACAGTTAAAATAGTTATCACTGACCTCTCAAGACGTCCTCTGAAAGACCATCTTCCCAGGGAACATTATGTAACATGTCCACAAATTTAGTCACATCAGACATTGTGTTTGTCATACTTTTCCATTGTGCTCTGTCAACACGAGTTGACTCTTCTTTCTTGACTGAAAAATTAAAGGTATAAGTTTTGGTTAAGAATAATTTCTCAATCTTAATGAAGCTGTTCAAGTAAAATACGATACTTGTGTCAATCAATTGATTCTTTTCAAAAATAATTAATTATTGTAATGATAAAGATAACATGTATTTTCCAGTTGGGGAGGGATTGGACTCCTATCACAAAGCAGCATCCTCGATGAAGCGTAGCAAATATCAAGACCCCAGGGTATCCAAGGTCGAGAAATCATTATAACCCTAAAGGAGATAATTTTTTTAATTACCTTCATTGCATTACTAATATATTGCTTACTTACTTTTTGCCTGTCCTTTTTTTAGCTGATTACATTTTTTCAAGGAATCTAATTACAGGAAGTCCAAGGATAAAAGCTTTGCTGGCTGAAGCTAATAATCGTAAAATGCAGAACTGCATTTAATTATCATACAAAATGTATCGCTATTCATAATTGCAGATTGTTGGAATGTTTCTCACAATATATTGATAAGATATTGAAACAGTTTGTACATTGTTTACGAAAATCCTGTTAAAATATTAATTAATGAATGCTAAATAAACATAAGCAAAGTGCAAAATACAAAATCAAAACCACACCTACAGGGGAAAAAAAAGATGACTTTGATGGTGCTAAATCAAACACCTGAATTGTCTGCAGTTAAAAAAAATTCAACTTGAACCAAATAATTCAAACAGTTTTGTGAAGACTGAGCCAACCTGTGGCCTCTAGAGTGTAAACAAAGAAATTATCACCAAGCCCTTTTCCCCAAATTTTGAAATAGAACCTTCCCGTTTTAAAGAGGGTTCATCATTAGGACTTAACAATTATTCTGGTTATGTTTCATGAATATTGAGCCCAATTGTGGCCTCTAGAGTGTGAACAAAGAAATTGTCATGAAGACCCCTTTTCTTGTGTTTTCCAATGGAACCTTCCCATAATCAAAATCATTCATCCTAACAATTAATCTAGCTAAGTTTCATGAAGATTAAATAATATTATGGCCTCTAGAGTGTAAACAACGAAATTGTCATGAAGGCCCCTTTTCACCTTTTTTTTTTACAATGGAATAGTCTAATAATCAATAAGGTTCATCCTAATGACTTAACAATCATTCTGGCCAAGTTTAATGAAGATCGAGCCATGGGCTGGCCTCTAAGATGTAAATATAGGAATTGTTATTAAGGTCCCTTTTCCTGTGTTTTTCCAATGGACCTTTCTCATAACCAAATAGGAAACATTTCATGGCCTAACAATTATTCTGGCCAAGTTTTATGAAAATTAACCAAAATTGTGGCCTCTACAGTATAAACAAAGATATTGTCATTAAGGTCCCTTTTCCTGTGCTTTCTGATAGAACCTTGTATAATCAATAGGATTCATCCTTGTAACAATTACTCAGACTAAGTTTCCAGAAGATTGAGTCAAAACTGTTGCCTCTAGAGTGTAATCACTTAAAATGTTGATGGAAGACAGACATTCGGTGATCACAAAAGCTCACCATGAGTATATTGTGCTCAGGAGAGCAAAAATGAAAAACCTTCAACTAATGATTGTTAATAAAAAAAAGTCATTTTGGTTTCCAGGAAATCCTTAGCTTTAAGTTCGTTTTAAAAGAACAGGAACAGTAGTGCAATAAAAATCCTTGAATCTTGAACAAGCGATGAAATCAATAGGTTCACCCCATGACATATTTTTCTTCCATATGTTCTTTTTAGCCATCCTAATGAGATAAATGCTAGAAAAGCAGGCTTAACAAAATAAGCATTCACCCTACTTGACAGCCATTTCAACATCTTCAAAATCCACTTGAAAACAAAAAGTGTTAAAAAAACGATGATACAAATAGTTCCTACACTTTAACAGGTATATAAAACATAAAATGGTTGGATGATGACCTTAATGTCAGCTTAAATAAGCTGTAGTTATGATGTTAGTTGCCAAACAAAAATGCTGAACAATAATATCAAAATTCATATCCATTCTAAATGAATGATTTTTTATTTCAACAAATCTTATGCTGAATACCATTCATTATTGTAGACTAAAATCTAGTAAATAAATGAATGGGACTTTACAGCACATCCACAATTTTAGTCATTTAATGTACAAGACTATCATTTTGTACAGAATGCACAGACAAACACAAACACAGACACATAGACACTAAACTATATGGTTGTCCCAGGACAACTGCTGTCGAGCCCGCAAACATTTGTAGGTATCATTCTCCAGATAAGCACAATTTTAGTGTTTGACCTTGAGCTTTGACCTTGAACTTGAAGCTATCCAAAAAATTCTTTCAAATTGCACATCTACTCATGATGGAGAACAATTGTGCCAAGTTATTTTGAAATCCATCCATAATTGTAGGAGAAATGCTCCGGACAAGCACAATTTTAGTGTTTGACCTTGAGCTGTGACCTTGAACTTGAAGCTATCAAAAAAGTTCTTTCCAATGGCACATCTACTGATGATGGAGAATAATTTTGCCAAGTTATTTTGAAATCCATCCATAATTGTAGGAGAAATGCTCCGGACAAGCACGATTTTAGTGTTTGACCTTGAGCTGTGACCTTGAACTTGAAGCTATCCAAAAAATTCATTCAAATGGCACGCCTACTCATGATGGAGAATAATTTTTATAGTTATTTTGAAATCCATTTATAAATGTAGGAGTAATTGTCCGGACAACTTCAGACAGACGGACGGATGGACTACCTGACTAATGGACTAACTAACGCACTAACGCACATATACAGACTTGTCATAGTGACAACTATGTCTCACTCACGGCAAGTGGGCTCGACAACAAACAAGATGACTGATGTAGAATGAAACAAAAAACATCAATATTTTCCCTTTCACAAAATGAACACAAACAAATTCATGTTCTGTCCAATCTAATGGCAGACATGATGATCACAGAACTCCAGTGATTTAATCTTATCCTGATTGAAACTAATCGGGTCTCTAAGGTCAGTGGTTTTCATTTCAAAACTTATTCATGTATGCAAATCTAAATTAAAATAAAACCATCAAAAAAAGCAGTTCCTTATCTCTGATTTTGGTGTTATCTTATGAGAGAATAATAAGCCGAGTCCTTTTCTTGATTATTAAATACCTGGGGCTGGTAAATGCAAATGCTTTGGTTGAGTACAGAAAGATTGAAGATTTAGATAAATCTACTCTTCTGTAAACATTTCTGTAAACGTCTTGCCTCTTTGAGGTATAAGACAGTATTAGGATATTGAACAAATAAACAAAATTCTATGTTGCATCAACACTTTAGGTCATTAGGCACCTAAAAAAGTTGGGTATACTTTTTAGAGACATATAAAGACATGCTTTTGTTACAAAATGTGACAGCTCGAAAAAATCCAGTAAATTCATTTTTCATTCCTTGGGAAGACTTGCTTGATGATGTTAAAAGACTGTCAATACCTGAATTGCCCCTGTCATAGGATAATTTTTTTTAAATATTTTGAGCATTTTTTTTCTCTAGTTGGCTAAGAAATAAACACAATCCCTAAAACCATTGTGACAAACGACCGTGTGCTAGATATACCTATACTCCCTCTCTCTGGTGCTGGAAATTAATCAAATAACAAATTATTGTCTCACCAAGGGCAATGTTAATGTTAACTCCTTTCATGCAAAACCCAGGATATTTTCTGTTTGTCAGGAATTATAGACCGAGATCAGCCTGTACAAATGTGCAGTCTGATTAAGTCTACAAACCCTGTTTGTCCTTTTCAAGACAGGGTTGTTTTATGAAAATTTGAATGATCAAACTAGATATTGACCAAGAGCTAGTGCTTCAATTGCTTTCAGACTTTTTATTTGAATGCAGTTCCAAAAAGGATTTTATGCAGCATGACAAGTTTGACAAGAATTTAAAACAAGAGCACCGCCAATGGTGCAGCACCCGGCTGCAGGTGCTGGATAATGCAAAAATTCTAAGTCGAAAAGGGGCACAACTCTTACAGAAATGTTGTAAGAGTTATCTCCCTTGTTAGGTTGGATAGCTCTTGTGATGGTCAATACATAAGCCAATATCTTCAATAACAACAGAGATATGACGAAGGTTAAAGTTTGTCACTCCAACGCCGACGCACACTATGCCAAGGTGATGACAATACCTCGGGTATTCATAGGCACTTTCAATGGTTTTAACAGTGTATATCATTAGTCTTAACCCATTCCCACTCAATACTTCTTTTTGACGCCCCAAAGAAAAAAAAAAACTTTGGAAAAAATGTGGAAAATGGATGAATATCTTTGTTACAATTTCTTCATTATCCACAATTTTTTCTACCTCAAAAGACAAAAAAAAATGAATGTCATCAACTAAAAACTGCTATCTGCAACATCTTTGAATTTAGACCAGTCTAAAAATTTTGTTGTCTGGTAATGGGTTAAGATTCATAACGTCACTCCTGAATATAGGGCAGATGTTTTAGCAAATTGAGAGGAATGCAGTGGCTTAAACCCACTGGTTCCCAATTTTACAGCTGGGTAGATTGGTAGTGGCTTTAAAGTGCCTTGCCTGTCAATATACCTAGTGATTAGTAATTAACCTAAAGGCGTATCTGTCCGTAGATTTACTATCCTTTTGAACATTTCCCTCCATGTTTTTGTTGTTGTTGATAATCAACCTCTATACGCATGTTTTTATCATTTCATCATTTACAGTAATCATTTTCATAATAGCGAAGGCAACATTGTAAAAAAGACTATTCAGGTATTCTAATTTGAAAATGTCTTAATGTTCTACCTTCATGAAATAAAGCTGTTATTATTATTATTATTATTACTGGAACCTGTGACCCCCCCAACCACTAGTTGACCCTTTCCTGTTTTGCAAAATTTAGACCTGTCCAAATTCAAAGGTTCTACCTATGATAATTAAAAGTGAAAATTTGAAAAATAATCATTCAGCAAGGTAGAGAATATTGTGGAAAAGGATAAATTGCTTGTAAAAAGCAATTTATTCTTTTTCCACAATATTTTCTAAAGTATAAAAATTCAGGGATGTAAAAACCAGGAATCAAACAGGAAAGGGTTAAGCCATTTGGCCACAGAGGCAACAATGTTTATCATGAATTCTCAAATCAAAATATATTAGATCTATGACTTTCTTCAATTTCAACTTTTCACTGTTCACGCTGGTACCAATAATATAACAAGAGCACCGCCTACGAGTGCCTTCACTCGGCTGTTGGGTGCTAGATAGTTGACAAAATGCATCTAGAGTTATCCCCCTCGATAGTATAGGTTGCTCTTTTGATAGTGAACAAGTGTGACAAGTTTCAAGTGAATGCCTTCAGTAGAACCAAAGATATCAGAAAATATCAAAGTTTTTGCACAGAGACAAAAACAACGATACGAAGGCTATAGCAATACCTCGGGTTTTCTCCGAAAACAGTCGAGCTAAAAATGTCCAACCAGAGCCACAAATAAATATTCCAATTTTCAAAAATCTACCAGTATAAACTAGAGATATATCTAAGAATGACAAAACCCCTATAAAAATGATAAAATGAATGGTAAATCTTGTATTCATAATTAGCCCAATTTGAAAACTATCACCATAAAAGAAACTATACTAAAATACCATACTTTATTTAGATCTCACCCGAATTCTGTGACTCTCTCTCATATATTACATATAAATTTGGATCCTGCAGTCTCTGTCTAAAGTTTGATGCTCCGTCTTAGCAATAATAGTTCAAAATAGTATCAACAGTTACAGGGTTTTTTTTTGTTTTACCCATTCCCACATTTTTACGCCCCTCAAGAAATAACCTAGTGAAAATGTTGTAGAGAATGAATAAATCACTTATTTCAATCAATTTCTTCATAATCAATAATGACTTTTATCTCAAAAGAAAAAGATTATAGAGGTTTCATCAACTAAAATTTTCATCAACAACTTCTTTGATTTTCATCATCTAGTAAAGAGTTTAACTAAACTCACTAAAGAATCAAATGTCATAGTATCAAGATATGAGACAGGTTTAAATTTGTCAGATCAGCAACAAAATTAACTAAAGCAATGCATATGAATCTAGAGTGACATCAAAAACTTAGCTTTTTTTAAAAAAAAAAAGGCTGAAATATATATATACATATAATACTAATAAATTATGCACATGTGAGCTATAAAATCAAAAAGAGGGCATAAGTTTTACAAAACGATTTAAAGTAAACTCCTTTGACTGTTTAAATGGCCCTTCGAGATCAATACCTGTTATGATGTTACAAATTATTAAAGCTTTTGCACACAGACGCTGCCACAGTCGTAAAGGACATCTACAACAACTACACTTTTGACATAGCGACACCTCTGATTTTCTCTCAAAACAGCTGAGCTCTTACTGTCTTCAAAATAAATACACAAGTTCCACTATAAACTATGGACACTTAACAAACAGCTAAATCATTTACTAGAAACTTCTGTACAACTTTAGATTATTGTATCATTAGCCACATATATCTCTTGCTATATCAATCCCTGAAGAATATCATTAACCCATTGCCACACAAAGGTGCTTTTTGATGCCCCTAGAAAAGCAATTGGGAAACATTGTGAAAATGATTTGTTTGTTGGGGTTAAATGCCGCTTTTAACAATTTTCAAGTCATATCACACAGCTGGAGCACCTAACAATGGATTCCTGGTATATCTTGCACCAGTACAACCATTACATCCTTTCCTAACCTCCAGCTGCGATCCCACTTCGGTTTACAATTATGCACCCATTGGTGAGAGACAAATGTCGGAAAGCATATGTGCTGTCGCCAGGGATGGAACCCATGACAACCTATGATTGAAGATTCAGACTCTGATGCACTACCAACTGCGCTATGATGGCAGTGAGTGAAAAATGAAGAAATTGCTTGCAAAAAGCAATATCTTGATTTTCCACAATGTTTTATACCAAGAAAATTTGAAAAAATCTAAAATTTCACAACTTTAAATTGTCATCTGCAACTCCTTTCAATTTGGACCGATCTAAAATTTTGCCGTCTGGTAATGGGTAGAGGAAATGGAGAAATAATTGACTATTTTTCCTTTTCACAATGTTTTTATGGTGTGTAGTTCCTATTTCAGACAGACTTTGTAATGTCATCTGCAACTTCTCAATTTGGATTGGTCCAACAGTTTGCCATCTGGTAATAGACCCATTCCAAGTTTAACCATGCAATCCATCTTTTTTACATACCCTTTTTTAACATCTTTGAAACAAATTTAAGAAAATTAAGAAATTGCTTGTAACAATTACTTGTGGACCAGTTTGACTGAGATAATAAACATTGTGATTTTGTAAATTATGTGGTACAGGACATTAAATTAAACGTAAATCATTAATTGGCAACATAAATATCGTCAATACAGCTTATGTAAGCTGTAGTTATGACATTTAAATCACCAAAACCAACAAATGCTTAACATATATTTCAGAACTCAAAGTTCACTTCCCGTCTAAATGAATTAACTGATTGGTTAATCCATTTTTTTTATTGACAGTGGCAATCTGTCAATTACTCACTTTTCTTAGTTATTTTTGTTCCACTGGAGCTAGAGGACATCCTCGAAGACATGTCTTCTTTACCCGGATAATCTCGGACTTCAGTAATTCTCTGTGACGGAAGTCGCTTTCCAATCAGTATCATGACCATCTCAACAATCTGACCAACCATGACTGGAGGACTAGAAAATGCCTTTAGTCTCTCAATGCACTGTTTGTCAACACGACCTTTCCAGTATAACACCTGCAACAGAGGATTGTTGTAATAAGGTCGAAATAAATGACATGTTGTTTGTAAGCTTGAACACTTCTGTTAGACCATTCCCACATGATAAAATTTTAGGCTGGACCAAACTTAAAGAAGTTGCAAATATTAATTTCAAGTCAAAGGAATTCATCTTATTTTTGGATAGAAAACATTGTGAATAATGAAGAAATTGCTTGATACAAGCAATTTCTTCATTTTCCGCAATGTTTTCTAAAGCTTTTTTTTGAGGGGCGTAAAAAGAAGGGATTGTGTACAAATAGGTTTAAGTATTGTTGTTGATTACAAATAGGTTGAAGCATGTTTACTGAAATGAATTCCATCATTGACTATTAATTTTTTTAGAATCTTAACCCTTGTCATGCTGCATAAATTACCTTACTGAATTGCTGTCAAATCAAAGGGCTGAAAGTACTGAAAGAACTTGTTGTTCAAAAATCAATATTTTTTAGAAATCAACTTCATAAACAGATCTGGCAGGAAAAGTACAAGCAGGAGGTATAGACTAAGATCAGCCTGCACATAAGTGCAGTCTGATCTTAGTCTACACCTCCTGCCAAAACCGGAATATTCCGGGTTCAGCATGACAAGGGTTAAGAGAAATTGACAGATCTCTGATTGCATCCTCCAGCCTCCAAACAACCATTTGACTGTGGTATCAAAGTCAATATTTGATAAAAAGTATAGTGTGGGACATAAAACAAGACAAATCTTTGAGCCACATAGAAATCACAACTGCGGCTTGAATTAGCTGTAGTTATGTTGTTAAGTTGACCACAAAGGCATATGTTTGAAATGAATATCTGAGTTGAACATACCACTACCTGTCTAAATAAACATATTGATTGGAAAATTGATTTCTTGATTGACCACTGCTTTTAATCCTTTACCGGTCCAAATTCAAAGAATTTGCAGACAACAATTCAAAGTTGATAAAATTGTTAAAATATTTGTCTATTACGGTAGAAAACATTGTGGAAAGTGAAGAAATTGCTTGTGACAAGCAATTTCTTCATTTTCCACAATGTTTTCCAAAGCTTTTGTATTGAGGGGGCGTTTAAAAGTGCCATTGTGTGGGAATGGGTTAAGGGTTGAATTAAAACAAACTATTTAAAGTTATTGTTCCAAATGAATTATTGCATTATTCTAACTAGATATCAAATATCTCTTATAAATTTCACTGAAACAATGACTTTTACTTACAATTAATAGTACAAAATGTATCTGGAGACATTAGTCATAGTACAAAATATACAATCAATTCAAAGTTACAAAGTGAACAGTTGGATAAGGTTTTGGCATGCTGAAGGAAAGAAAGTTAAATCAATCTTTTTGTATTAGGACGTATTCCTTTTTTCAGTTTGTAAGAACAAATAGAAAATTAATACAAGGACAGAATACCAGTATTTTCTTATGGTGTTTGCTAGCATTATCATGTTTTGGTGCAATGATCAATTTTCTAACAGCCTTTTCTTTACCGAAAACCTCTTTTTTCAACAATACCACTGATACAGGGTTAACAGTGAAAACACAAATTTTACAGAACAAGATACAAGTATTTACAACACTATCATCATGCAGTGTGGGCACAGGAGTGGCACAGTCAGGTTACATCACCGTGTATCCGTATAAAGGGAGACTGGGGAACCAGGTATTTCAACTGGCAAGTCTTATCGGAATATCAAAAACTACAAATCTTACATCATTCTTGTGTGATGACAACAACAACAACAAGTTTTTACCAAGAGAAGTGTTTGAACTATCAAATTTAAATAACAAACCTTGTAATACTGGTTTAGATTCCTTCAGCATTTATAGAGAATCTGCTCACGCAAAATATAAGAAAGTCAATATAGATAGCTTGAAAAATTGGACATTAGATGGATATTTCCAGAGCTTTAGATACTTCAGTGCATATACAGATCTTATTAGAGAAACACTTAGGATAAAGAAAACTTTTCTAGACCAAGCTAAAGGTTTTCTAGAAAAGCGTGTTCCAATAAACTCTGTGGTAGTAGGTATACATGTCCGACGTAGAGATTTTATAACCAAAACACAAGAAAAGCTTGGGAGAATTGCACCAGATATAGGTAATTATTTAACCCATTCCCACACAGTGAAGCCTTTTGATGCCCCTCTAGAAAAACAATTGGAAAAACATTGTTGAAAATGAACAAATTCCTTGTGACAAGCAACTTCTTAATTTTCCACAATGTTTCCCACCAAGAAAGTTGAAAAATTCTAAACTTTCATCAACTTTAAATTGTCATCTTGAACTCCTTTCAATTTGGACCAGTCTAAAATTTTGTTGTCTGGTAATTGGTTAACCCACTCCAACACAGTGACGCTTTTGAAACCCTATTAGGAAAAACAATTGGGAAAACATTGTGTTAAATGAAGAAATTGCTTGTTACAAGCAATTTCTTCATTTTACACGATGTTTTCTTTCCAGAAAGTTGAAAAAATCTAAAATGTCATAATCTTTAAATTGTTGTCTGCAACTCCTTTCAAATCTGACCAGTCTCAAGTTTTGTTGTTTGGTATTTTGTTAAGAGTGTCAGTGCCAAATAAGAGGCAGTAAGTTCTTTATCACTCACTTTTTCTGGGGCTCAAAAAGACTTGATCCAAAAGGACATTGTAAAATGTTAGACTGGTCCAAAATCACAGAGGTTGCAGACAATAATTTTAAGTTGATGAAACTGTAAAAGTCTCTGTCTCTTAGGCTAAAAGCCTTGTGGATAATGATTACAACATGAAATTTCTTTATTTTCCATATTTATGGATGAATTCTTTTCTTTGAGGGTTGTAAGAAAGGGGGGGGTTATGTTGGTATGGGTTTATATGTTTTTTTGAGTCAATTCTGATAAATAAAAAGAATAGAAAAAACAAACTAAGATTCTAAAACACCGGATTTCTTTGATATTTTACAGCATATTTACTTTCATCAACATAACTGCAATTCATTACATTCATTCTAGAAAAACCAAGAACCCAAGACTGCAAGTATAATTTTGCAAAATTTATGGCCAATAACATGTATCATGTAAAACAGTTGGCTGGTGACCTTAACGTGGTAACTACAGCTTGAATAAGCTATAGTTACCACATTTAAGCCACCAACTCAACTTTTCACAAACATTTTTCTTGAGGACTGTAAAAATTGATTGAATTTGGTTTAACGACGCTTTTAACAGTGTTTCAGTCATATTGCATAGGCTGGAGCACCTAACAATGGATTCCTGGTATTTCTCACACCACTACTACGACTACATCCTTTCCTAGTCTCCAGCTGCTATCCCACTTGGTTTACTCTTATCCACCCATTGGGGAAAGACAAATGTCGGAAAGAATATGTGCCACCACTGGGGATTGAACCCATGACTCCCCATGATTGAAGATAAGGAGTCTGACGCACCACCGACTGTAAAAAGGCAGAATTATGCAAGGATGGATTGAATGTCTTCTATATATTTTTCTTTAAAATTTGAGTCGTCCTAGAGGGCCATAGCTGTCCATTATTTGAACTATGGACTCAAAACTCATTGATGTTTCATGCCTGGAGAACTTCAACAGCAAGATGATATTTTAAAGAAAATAGTTAATGTTTAAATCCTTCCCACACAATCCTGAATTATTTAAGCCCCTCAAGAAGAAAGCTTAGGAAAACATTGTGGAAAATGAAGAAATTGCTTGTTACAAGCAATATCTTCATTTCCTACAATGATTTTCTATTCAGAGAGACAAATGATTTTAAAATTTCATCATGTGGAAAAAGGTCGTCTACAACTCCTTTTAATTCAGACTAGTCTAAAATTTTTATCCTTTAGTTATGGGTAAAATCAGGGACTCTCAAAAATTTAATTAGGACCCTTAGAATCCTGGCTGTTTGGGCCCTGGGACTTCTACTTTTTGATGTTGGACTAAAACCATGTAGGAATTATGCTCTGGACAGGCTAGGACACCAAAATATATCCTTCAGCCTATCAATGGGGAATTATAAAATCATTTTGACATACACTGCCACAGCATAACTTTTTATTTTTCTATGATTTTAGGTTACATCACGCAAGCAAAGGCTAAATTCCAGAGACAGTATGGTAATGTAACATTTATTGTTATCACAGACGATAAACAATGGTGTAGAGCTAATATACTAGATGAGGGAGTGTTCCTGAGTCCATTTGTTCATGAAGGTTTTGACCTTGCCCTGAGCCAGTTATGTGATCACATGATAATAACTGTTGGTACTTTTGGCTGGTGGGCAGGCTGGCTATCATCAGGACAAGTTATTTATTATTCAAAGTATCCTAGACCAGGCTCACAAATAGACATTGAATTTTCTAAAGCGGACTATTATCCTCAGACATGGCTGCCTTTTCCTTAACACATTATGGAATTGACCAATCACGGCTGTCAATCCAGGAATATATTGACCAATCAAATAATTTAATTAGCCAGGATTTGAGATTTGAAACACTTTTGTTAGTTTGGTGAATTAAACGTTATTCAAGATGTAGTTACTACGTTTTGGTTACCAACCAACCATTCTACTTATTTGTTACATGCTACTAGCTTACATGCTACATAACTTTTGCAATATAACACTGTTTAAAAATGAAGCAGGACTTCCTGTTGCACCAAGTGGGTATGACCAACATAGTTAGTGGGCAGGGTCAGCGATTGATCAATTGGGTCCTTAACCCTTTCCAGTTTTAGGAAATTTTAGACTTGCCCAAATTGAAAGAGGTTGCAGACGACAATGAAAACTGGATGCAATTTGAAATGAAACCATCCTATGTGGTAGAAAATATTGTGGAAAAAGAAAAAAATGCTTGTTACAAGCAATTTCTTCTTTTTCCACAATGTTTTCTCAAGTATAAAATCACAGGAACGTAAAATCCCGTGTTTGAACAGGAAAGGGGTTAACAGATAAGGCTGTCCCAAATTGAAAGAAAGAGCAGATAACATGTTACACTGTGCTAAAATTGGAAAGTAGAAAACATTGAGAGGAAAAAAAAAGATGAAATTGCTTGATACAAGCAATATCTCCTTTTTGTACTTAGTTTATTTCTTAAAGGCATCAAAAAGTGGAATATTGTGGTAATGGGTATATACAATTTGTGATCCTTTAATCCATTTCAAAATATTTGTTTCTTTATTTTTTATTTCCATTGTAATTTCCTGGAGAAGTCAAGAATAAATTTTTTCGAAGATAAAAGAGGTCATATTAACCCAAAACCTAACAGTTCTTAGAGTTCACAACCTTAAGAGGGCATGTTCAAGAAACTAATGTTGGGACAGGAGAAAATCATTGCATCATAATTCAATTCTTAAGATTTCCAAAAAGATAAGGTCTAAGTGAACAAAGGCCAAGCAAAAGATTCATGGAATTTCTTCATAATTTTTTATTCAACCTCTGACTTTTTTCAGGTATTCACTGGGGCAAAAAACATTAAATTACTTCCTGGCAGAAGTTGTGTTACTTTTGCTTATTAACTTTAAGCATCTTTTCCCATGGTAAAAGGCACAAGATTTTCTATTTGAGGGCATACTGTGACATCAATGTAATAGTTTACCGGTGGATTAATTTTGTATGAAAGTGTTTACAGACATACAGATGACTGGACAGTCCATGTATTTCATTTCTAACTTATTGGTCAGTCTTGACCAAAGGATGCATATTTTGCCAAATCCTCAAATAAGTGAGAATGCATTTCTTTTAATTACCTGTTCCCTAGCATATTCAAGTTGTTTACGACATTCTTCGACAGTGGTTTTAGCTGTCACAAGTTCTTCTCTAGCCTGCACACCCCGTGTCTTCAATGTAGCCTCTCTCATTTTATCAAACTCTCGATCATAGTCATCATACTCCTCTGTAAGTACATTAAAAAAGGCATTTCAATCTGGTAGACTTAACCAATTACTGGACAAATATATTTTAGTCCTGTCCAAATTGAAAGAAGTTGCAGATGACAATTCAAATTGTGATAAAGTTGGAAAATGAGTTCCAAATTAGGTAGAAAACATTGTTGGGAAGGGCAAACTGCTTGTTACAAAAAATTTTTCCTTTTCTCACTAACCTTTTCCAAGCCATATTTTCTTCAGTACATCAAAATGTGGGATTGCATGGTAGTGGATTAGGCAGGAAAAAGCTTTTAGCAGTTACTAAGCAATGGAGATAAAATCCCAACAGCTTTTGGGACATTCAAGACATTATTCAATTTTAAAGAACAGTTAACCACTGAAGTAATTTTTCTTCAGTATTATCTAAATATCATGACAGGGCCCAACCACTGGCATCCAACATTGTAGTTTGACTAAGCTTACAAAATATATGTTCAGGGACAAAAGCAAGCTGATGGTTGGCGACCTATACATCATAATTACAAGTTATTACAAGTCATTGTGCTAACGCCATCCTAAACAAAACGTTTGAAATAAATGTCAGGGATCAACATCACAGTTCTATTGGTCATACATCTACTAAGGTGCTCAGGCCAACTTTAGCTTCCACCTTCTCTAGTATTTCAACTATACCTTATCTTATCTATCTTACCTTGTTTTAAAAGTTCATCCTCTTCTTCTTCCTCTGTATCCATCTCAGTAAGGTGTAAATATGCATCTAGTGAGGTACTCAGGCCAACTTTAGCTTTCAACTTCTCAAGTATTGTAGCTTTTGTTGTCAGCTTTACTAGCAAGTCCTCCGTTCTAATCTTAGCCTCTTCAAACTTGCCATTTGTTGTCTTGATAGCTTTCCTCATGACCTTAGCATCATTTCTGGTTTGATCTAATGTTGCGAGTACTTTCCTAGAAAGAGTTTTTAAATGTAAAATAAGCTAAAATGTTAAAATACTTAATACCTTTCATACTAAGCAGGGTTGTACACATGTCTGTAACACAAAATGAAAGTCAAAGTCTTCTTAAACCAAGACAAGAGCTCAGACTTTGGCTATAACACTAAAACCTAATTTTGTAGCAAAGATCTATACATAATGATATGGTAAATATAAGAGCAATTCAGCTCGACAATTTTTGGTAGTATGAATTCCAAGTAATTCTCTAAACAATTGCAAAGAACGGAACTAAGAATTCTGTATAAAGTGTTCTTACTTCAGCTGTTCTACAATGAATGTTCTTTCCTTGGCCTTCAGTGTATATAAATATCTAAAACATTCCATAAATCTTCTGTATGTTGTAGGCCCTACAAACACTTCATTCTTTGCTATGTTACCTTCACTTCGATGTTTCAACCTGAAAAAGATAAAAATACAGTTGAAGTGTAATCTTGATGACAATGAGCTTGTCATATGACCTTGACCTTAGTATCATGCCATAAATTAATGAGAGCTGTCATTATGCCAAATGCATGTGTAAGCATTGCATATTTAATAAGCTTGAAGTAATCAGAAATTTTACATTTTCTGGTTAAATTTTGACATTAACTTTAGGGGGAAAGAGATTTATTTTTTAACTTAAGCTTTGTCATATGTGTATCAATTTATAAGTAGATAGATCACCTTTAACCTAGAATAACATTAAAGGAATGGATTGACTAATAGACTGACGGATAGTGACAAAAACAATATTCCCATCAATCTTTCTATGTTAGTGGGTAAAAAGACTATTGATAAGTTACAATTAAAATACTGCATACATTATCATGCATATGATGTAATCAACAACATTTTTTATTGGATGTTGGAATTACTAAATTTGAAAAATCCGTAACACTTTCAGATTATGCAATGGCCTCATTTAAACCAGAAGGCCTTTGTCCTAGCAGCAGAGAAAAATTGGTCAAGCCTTGCAACTGATAGATCACTGAGTTAACAAGAGGCCCAGTGGGCCTTAACGGTCACCTGAGTAAAAGAGCACCAAGACAAGTGATTTTGTTTGAAAGAATTAGAAAAAGGTTTGGTTGAAATCCCCTCAGTAGTTCTTGAGAAGAAGATGAAAAATGTTTAAAAGTTACAAAAAATGACCCCCTTTTGGTCACCATTTTAGGCACCCCTGACCTCCAGCCTTTTAATTTTCACAAATCTGTATAATCAGTACCCAATGATGCTTTTCACCAAGTTAGTTTGAAATTGGCTTAGTACTTCATCAGAAGAAGGTGAAAATATGAATTTTTCAACATGATGAACTTTGACCTCTGGGTGTGGCCCCTAAAATGACCCCAGGGGCATGAATTTCACAATTTATAATATACCTGTCCTAGTTGTCATGCACACAAAATATTAAAGCTCTGGCATTAACGGTTTATTAGAAGAAGATTTTTAAAGAAGTACCACAAATTACCCCTTTTTGGCCCCTATTTGGGCCCCTTTGACCCCCTGAACCCCTATTTTCACAAACTTGAATTGGCATCCCCCAATGATGCTTTCTACCAAGTTTGGTTGAAATCCGCCCAATAGTTCTTGAGAAGATGATGAAATATTTAAAAGTTACCAAAAATTACCCCCTTTTGGTCCCCATTTTAGGGCCCCCTGACCCCCTAGCCTTTTTATTTTCACAAATCTGAATAACCATTACCAAATGATGCTTTTCAACAAGTTTGTTTGAAATTGGCTTTGTACTTCATCAGAAGAAGATGAAAATGTGAATTTTTTAACATGATGAACTTTGACCTCTGGGTGTGGCCCCATACATGACCCCAGGGGCATGAATTTCACAATTTATAATATACCTGTCCTAGTTGTCATGCACACAAAATATTTAAGCTCTGGCATTAACGGTTTATTAGAAGAAGATTTTTAAAGAAGTACCAAAAATTACCCCTTTTTGGCCCCTATTTGGGCCCCTTTGACCCCCAGAACCCCTATTTTCACAAACTTGAATTGGCATCCCCCAATGATGCTTTCTACCAAGTTTGGTTGAAATCCGCCCAGTAGTTCTTGAGAAGAAGATGAAATATTTTAAAGTTACCAAAAATTACCCCCTTTTGGTCCCCATTTTAGGGCCCCCTGACCCCCCCAGCCTTTTTATTTTCACAAATCCAAATAACCATTACCCAATGATGCTTTTCAACAAGTTTGTTTGAAATTGGCTTTGTACTTCATCAGAAGAAGATGAAAATGTGAATTTTTTAACATGATGAACTTTGACCTCTGGGTGTGGCCCCATACATGACCCCAGGGGCATGAATTTCACAATTTATAATATACCTGTCCTAGTTGTCATGCACACAAAATATTTAAGCTCTGGCATTAACGGTTTATTAGAAGAAGATTTTTAAAGAAGTACCAAAAATTACCCCTTTTTGGCCCCTATTTGGGCCCCTATGACCCCCAGAACCCCTATTTTCACAAACTTGAATTGGCATCCCCCAATGATGCTTTCTACCAAGTTTGGTTGAAATCCGCCCAGTAGTTCTTGAGAAGAAGATGAAAATGTATAAAAGTTAACGGACGACGGACGACGGACGACGAACGACGGACGACGCACGACGACGGACAAACGATGATTGCAATAGGTCACCATGACCATTCGGTCAGGTGACCTAATAAAAAGTAAATCCACAAATCAAATCATTCATTTAGACTGGCAATGGACTTTGAACATTTATTTCAAGCAATTTGTTGATCTGGTGACTTAAATAATTTATAGTTATTCCTTTTAGGTCACCAACTAATAATTTGTCTTGTATTATACGTCCCTGACTACAGTTTTTTAACCTTTGTCATGCTGAATAAATTACCTTACTGAAATACTGTCAAATCAAAGGGCTGAGAGCAGTGATAGAACTTGTTGTTCAAAAATCAATATTTCTTTAAGAAATCAACTTCATAAACAACTCTGGCAGGAAAAGTACAAGCAGGAGGTGTAGACTAAGATCAGCCTGCACACAAGTGCAGTCTGATCTTAGTCTTCACCTCCTGCCAAAACCGGAATATTCCGGGTTCAGCATGACAAGGGTTAATGTTCAGTAAGCATGGCCAGCAATTCGTTATTTTTTTCTGTGCAGAGAGTTACCTACCTTATTCTTTCATGCAGGATGACTTTGGAGTAGGGTAAGTTGGGCACCGTATTACTGGTGACCTTTAACTGATCTTTCTTCTTCTCATGTTGTTTAACTGTTGATACACTGATTTCTGGACTTAAATCTCCTGCCCATGGCATCTGTCTGCAGTCTCTCAACACAAAACTGTGGATGTTTGCTAAACAGGTGGTTATGTTCTCGCTAAAATGAAAATAGATTATATTACTATACATTTTTACTAAAAATAATCAAATCCACATATCATTACCCTAACAACTAACAATTTCCTGGGGGCATCACTCAACTCTGACAAAAGAATAATATAATATTCAATTAAAATGTAAAGCATGACAGACTAAGAATAAATAGATTGATTGGTTTTTATTTGGTTTAATGCTGCTTTTAACAGTATTTCAGTCATATTGTGGTGGCTGGAGCACCTAACAATGGATTCCTGGTATTTCTAACACCGGTACTACCACTAAATCCTTTCCTAGCCTCAAGTTGCTATCCCACTTAGGTTAATGATCATCCATCCATTGGTGAGAGACAAATGTCGGAAAGAATATGTGCCGCCGGGGACATCCCATGATTGAAGATTAGGAGTCTGATGCCCTACCAACTGGGCTAAGATGGTGGCAAGAATAAAAAGACATAGTTATGATCTGGTACAAATGTGACCAGCATGAACATGATAAGTAACCTGTCTCTTACCTAAGGTCTTCAAATTCTTCCGTTAACTGATTCTTTGTTATAAAGTAAGATGCTTCACCAAGAAGAGCTTCCTGAGGCCAGTCACACATCCAGCTGATATTACATCCACTTAGTAAGCCAGGATATAAACTGTAATAGGCAATATATCATACATCAATTGTGTAAACTATGATTATCTTTTGGCGATTTATACTTAGGCTACAAGTATGCATTACAAACATCTTCGTAAGTTTGATTATAACATTCTAAAATCACAGAAATTCACCAAAATTCGTTTTATACATTACTTTAAACAGCTTAAGCCATTCCCATGCAGTAACTCTTTTTGGCTCCCCTTAAGGAAAGCAATCGGTAAAACATTGTGGAAAATTAACAAGAGTGCCATAGTCACAATATACGCCGCCACTTTGCTGCTGTTTCATGAAAATAATTGTAAACACTACTTCATTTGACAGAACCAAATTCAAAACATTTTCAGACTACCTTTTTAAATTAGGAGGAGTTGTGTTCACAAGGCTGCAATTGCAATAAGCCCCAGATAATAAGTTTTTAGGGGGCATAATTCAGGGAAATTAATGAACCATAAAATCCTTGATCCATGTACATCTACAAATAATGGTGATGACATTGACAAGGTTTCATTTAAATCAAGACAAAAAGTTAGGAGGAGTACGGACGGACAGACGGCAGATAGACAGATGGACAGACAGACAGGGAAGATGACGCCAAAATACTACCGCCGTCCACCAAGATTCATTTAGATCATGCACATCTACCAATTAAGGTGATAATATTGACCAAAATTCAAAAAGATCCAACAGAAACTTAGGAGGAGTGTTGCTCACAAGAAAAGTGTATGTACATACGGACGGATGGCAAACAGACGGATAGACGGACGGAGAAGATGACGCCAATATACCACCGCCTCCGGCAGCGCATAAAAACTGCTTACAACAAGTAATTTCTTCATTTTCCACAATGTTTTCTATCCAGAAAGTTTGAAAAATTTAGAATTTCATCAACTTTAAATTGTTGTCTGCAACCCCTTTCAGTTTGGACAAGTCTAAAAAATTTCCGCTAATTGGTGAAATGCAAATGCAACTTAGATGTGATGCTAAATCATACAGAATACTCAGATTCTTTCTCATAAACTTTCCCTAAGTTGAAAAATTACAAACATTAATTTTATTTTATGGGTCAAACTTTTTTCTTTATTTTTTTTCTTTTGAATTTTTTCTTTGTGCAAATGATAGCTTCAATTTGCCAAGTTTAGAATTCTGTAAAATGTGAAAATTAACCTCTTCCTTCACAGTCTCTAATTTTTCATCCATGTGATTGAATTCTTAGGAAATATTATGAAAAAAGGAAGAAATAGCTTCTTACAAGCAATTTCTTCTTTTCTCACACTATTTTCAACTACATAGGATTTCAAATTGCACTTAATTTTCATTTTTGTCTCTAACCTCTTCAAATAGGACCAGTCTAAAATTTCAAATAATGGGAAAGCTTTAAACAAAGCAAAGCCTACCTTGAGGCATTGCGTAAGAGTTTATGTCCTGGCTGTAGACAAATGATGATATGTAGATTACATCTGACACGAGCTATGAAGAATTTCATTGGATCAACAGACATGCTTGGAAACTCTCTCTTCATGGCTGGACCAATCGCAAGCAGAAGTCCTTCCATCTCGTCATTGGAGAATAAGTGAGGATATTCGCCACTTATCAGAATACTGTTGAGTGCGTCAAGATACACTGGGTCCTCTAGATCGCGAGCCTGTAAAAACAAAAATTGAATCAAATGAAGGAACAAATAAAGTTTAACCCTTTACTGCTTTTCAAAATTTTAGACCTGTCCAAATTCAAAGATTTTGCAGATGACAATTCAAAGTTGATCTCAGCTGAAAAATAATCATTTAATAGAGAAGAAAATATTGTGGAAAAAGAAATTGCTTGTTACAAGCCATTTCTTCCTCTTCTACAATGTTTTTCAAGTATAAAACCACAGGGACATAGAAATAAGGGACTGAAAGGGTTTAGGTACATCAATAACTGATTTCATTTAGGAAATTGACATTTACGTTTAGAACACATGAATACAAATAAAAGCACATGCACAATGACACTAAACATTATTGAAAAAATACAATTTGACATTAATAAAATTAATACTTGGATTTCATCATAACAAAACTCAAATAGTATAATTTAGAAAAATTTTCAAGCTCATGAAATTCTTGTCATATTCATATTTTGGATTTTTAGCCTAAAGATACAAAGTGAGATAATATATGTTTAAACCAATGTTTATGGCTTTAGGATATGAAATGGAAAAGGCTCATAGCACTGTTTACATTGTAGTTACAGTTTTATCATTGTTAACAAAAGACAAACCAAACTTACAGTGAACATGAGAGTCAGAATCTTCCCCTCTGATCCTGTTAATCTAACTGCCGATCTTAGACCATCAAAAAAGTTACTAGGCTTTGATGTTTCAATCCTCAATGTTTGAACATCGGCTACATGTAGAGCCAGCTGACACAGAGTGGTGAGGTGTGAACCAACAGCTCCAACCAGTAACATATTACCTCTGAAATACACAGCCATGTACATGTGTCAATATTCTCAATAAATTAAAACCCCTCCTTGCGACCAACCCGGAAATACAGGCACCCCTCTATTACGACCGAATTTTTACAGAACTGAATTTTTTGTTCTTTATTTCAATGGTCGCGAACCCCTCTATTACAGGCACCAAGCTATTCCGAATTATGACCACTAAATTCAGTACCAACTATAGCTGATACACTATTTTGAAACCCACTTAAACAACTAGTAACTTCACACGTTGAGACCGACCACCTAAATTTCACACTTGATAAGAGTGACACTAAATGGGTACGAAAGCATTGTCAATACAATATCAAATTTTTGATTATGTGATATCGAACCCTTATTATAATAGGTGTTATTTCTATTAAAAAGATTAAAGTGGCCGATCACTTTTAGAAATTATACCTTGTTTTATTTTTAATTGTTATTTGAATATGTCACAGGTTTGGACTCGAGTAATAAAGTCAAAAGTGAAAATGTATCCAAGAAGTTATGATTAGTTTGTTTACGGCGTTCCAAACAGATAATTAGCAATTAAATTTAGATTTCAACTTAATTGATGTTTTTTATTTGCATTGAAGAAGATATAATATCAACAGTTTGCCACTTTGAATCTATACTTACGTATACATAATCTGAGGTCGGACTTCTGAATAAGATCAAATGGAGAAGAGAGAAAGTAAAACTTATCAAAGATTGAAAATTTGAAATTGACATAAGATTCCGCTGTCATATATATATTTTTACAGTTTTATTTTTTGTATGTATAGTAATAATATATTTAAATAACGAAGATAAAATAAGATGTATTACTTAACAACAAACAACCAAACCTCAGTATTACGACCACCCCGCTATTACGACCACTGTCAGAAAGTATCGCAAGTGGTCCCATTAGAGGGGTTTTACTGTACTTATCAGAATGAAAATTTGGATCATCCCACAGAATTACAATTTTAAGTCCATAAAGAAAAAGGATTTGGAGGACAATGTGGAAAATGAAGAAATTGCTTATTTAAAGTAATTTCTTCATTATCCATAATGATTCCACAATGACAGTACAGATGAGACTATGGCTTTGTAATTACCTTTAACTTATGATGAAAATTAAGCTGTTTCAAGCAATTTTTCTTAGCACAACTTATGAAGCAATTCATGAAATCTGTAATCCCTACAATATTTAGGATGAAAAGAAGATTTTTTGTTTGTTTGTTTGTTTGCATGGGGTTTAATGCCATTTTTAACAATTTTTCAGTAATATTGTGGCAACTGGAGCACCTAACAATGGATTTCTGGTATATCTAGCACCAGTACCACAGCTGCTATCCTACTTATGTTTATGATTATCCACCCATTTGTGAATGAAAAAGAACACTTACCCATGATGAAAGCTGAGGACTCTGTGAACTCTTACGATGTGTGAGATTACAAAATCTGATAGCATGATGTTGAGACGGACATTTCCAAACTCTTCATTGTATCTTGAGAGATGAGTGTGCAGACAGGAATGTAGGTCACGCAGAGTTTCTACAGGCTGTAATACAATCTGAAATGAAAAGGTAATTAAATTAAAGACTGCATTAACATAAACCTATTTCCACACAATCTATGTCTTTTTAAGACCCTAAAGAAAATAGTTCTGGAAAACAACTTGGGAAAAGAAGAAATTGCTTGTAACACACAAGTTTTTTGTTTCCACATTGTTTTCTTCCCCTAAAAGACAAAAAATAATCTTCTAATTACTTGAAACTTAGTAGACAACTTCTTTAAATTGGGACATGTCAAAAATTTATCTTTTAGTAATGGCTGTACTATTTACAAATATTTTGATTACCAAGAGATTTTAACCCATTACTACACCACAATTTATGACGCCCTAAGAAATATGATCTTTGAAAGCTTTGCGGGAAAAGGAGAAATTGCTTGCAAGCAATTTCTCCTTTTCTTACAATATTTTCTACCACAATGGGTATTTTCATTCCAATTTTCACTCAATTTGAAATATTGATTAAAACAACTTTCAAATTTGGACCAGACTAAAATTTTGCCATATGGTAATGGATTAATGAAACAAATCAGTATATTTTACCTTTATATGTTTTGCTCCAACTGAAGTAACAGGTCTTTGATAGAGTCGAGCATCAGTTGGAAAGGTCACGAAATGCTGCAACAGTGGACTCTCAAGCTTTGGCCAGAACTGAAATGTCAAATAATTTTCACTCATACTTTTAAAAGTCTCCCTTCAATACAGAAAACGAAGATAGAAGACATTAGCCTTGTTTTGATACAAAAATCTATTCCTGCTCAACCTCTCTTACCAAGAGCTTTGGCTTTTTGTAAAAGTGATGTCTTTTTCTTAGTAAGATTTTTACTTCACATAACACTTTTTTCTCAATTAGGTAACACTCTTTAACCCAGTCCCACACAATCCTGCTTTTTTGTGCCCTTCAAATAAAAAGCTTTTGCAAACATTATGGAAAATGAAGAAATTGGTTTTTCAAGCAATTTCTTCATTATTCACAAGGTTTCCTACCCCAGAAGTCAAAGATTTTCAAAATACAATCAACTAAAAATTGTCGTCTGCAACATCTTTGAATTTGTATCAGTCTAGAATTCACTTGTGTGGGATGGATTAAATTATCATCTGATCCCTCTGTTGAAGACCAGTCTAAAACTCCTCTAGTATTGAGTTAATAAACAACTAAAAATGGATTAATTTCATAAGGGTATTGGGTACAAATTGTACTTACTGTAGAAATGGTTCTCTCCATCATGTCATCATACCAGTTGAGATCGGAACTACGACTGATTCTATCTCGGACGATTCGATTCATTTCATGTTTAAACAGAGAAACAACCATCACCTCATCAGCCATAGATTCATCCGGTAGTCTCTTCAAACACTGAAATAAAGGATTCATCATTGAATGTTAGTCCATTGTCCCCATTATCAGTGAAAATTCAAAACTAGAAATGTGTCACAGACACAGATGTCCCGCTTAAGTGCTTGTTCCATGACCTTCAGCTGTGACCTTGAACTTGGAAGTAACTAACATAACTTTGCTCATGACACCAGCAATCATAAAGGGGAACAACTGTGCAAAGTCATAAGACATGTTCTAGTCAAGAAATGGAAACACACACTAAACCCCATCAAACCACTTACACACACACTCACATAGGGACAGGGTTAATTCTATATGCCTGTCACCATGGTGGAGGCATAATAATACCATTGTATAGCTACAAATTGTATAGCTACAAATTAACAAATCTTAAATTCTGTTTTAATCAAAGTTAAACTTGAGAAATTAGAATTGAGTTTTCAATGTAGTTTGGAAAATACAGAGTTTTTAGAACCAGCACTTACAGAGATTTAACAGTTTTGCACATACAATTCTAACTACATGAAAAGTTTAATAACCATTATTTGTTTAAATACATTGCTGAAAGAGATGTGTTATGCTCTCTATTTGAACCCATTACCACAGGGCAGTATTTTAGACTGGTCCAAATTCAAAGGAGTTGCAGACAACATTTTGTAGTGGATGAGCTACTTAAATTCTTAACCTTTTGGGTTAGACAACATTACACATATTGGAGAAATTGATTGTTACAAGAAATTTCTTCATTTTCCACAATGTTTTCCCAAGCTATTTTCTTGAAGGATGTAAAAAAGTGAGAATGTGCAAGAATGAGTAAATGCATATTTCCAGTATATGTGGGCCCACCTGAAAGCATGTAGTTAAATCCTTGAGCGTAAAGTAGTAATGATATCGTCCTGGGAGGGGTGTTGGACGGAGGACATCCTGTACTGCAGCAAGAATCTGACACGAGGCTTTCACAATAGCAGCATGTAGGTCTAGCTCTAACCCTGGTTTGTCATTGTCTGTTACATTAGCCTGTAGAAAAGAAGATGTACATATTAAAATATCAAACAATAATGAGTACGACCATAAAATCTTACAAAGCATCTTAAATAAGAAAAAATGCTATCAGGGGCTACTTATAGCCTTGTAAGCTATTTCTTCTTTTCTCCCCAGAAAAGGAAAGTGAGAAAGTAAGGAATTATTTGAATTCATAAACACTTGTTTCACATAGAATGTTTTTAATATTTTTGTAACATTTTTAATATGAAGAATCTTGTCATTTGGCTTGCGAAATGTTGTAACTACAGCTTGAATAAAGCTATAGTTATGACATTAAGGCATGTCAAATAATGATATGTGAATAAGATTAATATGTAGAAAGAAGTGTGTTTAGAGTAAGAAGGGAAAAAAAATCTTCCATAATTCATTTCCAGGCAACTGAAGCAAAAGATCATATTTTGAAAAGAAATCAGTTTGAGCCTGCACAGCACATTTCCAAAAATAACACATGTAACATTTATAGACTGCAAGTCGCCAAACCAACAAAAATGATTCCCCAAAATGGCGGCCAATGTCAGAGTTCAAACTGAACCTCCAGTCTAGATGAATGATTTCATTGGTCAACTGATTATTTGAAAGACAGACGTGATTGGTCAATTGAGATAACAAATGACCATTTTGACTTACTGTAAGATACTTAGATTTTGAACAGCATACATAATCTAGTCTATGTCTTGCTTACCTCTAGAATACCATGGACTATGGTTTTCAGAGCATCATCCTGAGGTCCTGGTAAGTTAAACACTGCAAAATGTCTCTGGTAAAGAGAAATGCATAGTTTACAAGTTTGAGGTAAACGGAGGAAGAGCAAAGCTAAAATGGTATAGTACTAGCCTTTTAAGGTAATATAATTAATAAATATTTCATATACTGATTTATGTTTACTTTCTTAACCAACTCCCGCACATCAGAATTTAATACTTTCCAAATTCAAAGGAACTGCAGATGACAATTTCAAGTTGATATAATTTTTTTTTGTCTTTTTAGGTAGAAAACATTGAGGATATGAAGAAATTGCTTGATACAAGCAATTTTTTCATTTCCCACAATGTTTTCCAAAGTTTTTCTAAGGGGGCCTTGTGTGGGGATGGGTTAAAGTTGCCATTTTCCAATAACATCAGAAGCAAACAGCATTTATTTGAATCAATAAAGTTAAAACAAATGCAAGTGTATCACATTGGTGGCAGATCTTACTTTATTTCATCCTATTATTTCATTTTTTTTAACATCAGCTAAATCTTTTCAAAGACAATTACCTGATTTGCACTATTTTGTTGAGATAGAATTTCCAGCTCAAGAATTAATCTTGACATAAAATTTTGTGGTCAATACTTGACAAGAAATGTGAAGATGTAAGAATGTTAAAGTTAAAAAATTCATGATTTTTTCTGGGAAAGGCATTCTATCTCACTATTGAAATTACAGTTAACAGTGGCCAATGTTTAATGAAACATCTAAAAGTTAGTCAGTTTGGGCTTGAATGGGTGATCTCCTAGTTTTAAGTCATGTTTTCTGCCATCCGAGCTATCCTACTTTTTATGCATAAAAAACAAAATAATTTAAGACAACATTGTAATAAAAGGAGAACGAGTTAGATACAAACCAGTAGTCTTTCTGGTAGCAGCTGATTGTGTACACTCGGATACTCCGACATAGACATGGCTGATATCACTGTTAAACCTTCAACAGTCTTCCATTCAAACGGCTTTTGTAAGGTACACAGAACTTTATCATCAAGTAATTGATTCAGTAACTGAAGGGAAAATGTGAAAGGGCAGTCAATATATGAAACAAGATGTGTTTGTGAAACACTATGCCCCCAAAACAGGAATTCTTTAGAAACGGGTAAAGAGTTGAAATTTTGACCTTGACCTTGATGAAATGACCTTCCCCAGTTGCGCCTTGTTGAGACCTATCTACATACCAAATATTAGCATTGTAACTTAATCAAGGTTGAAGTTATAGGAAAATGTCTAGTTGGCAGGTTAAGTTTTGCAGACAGACAGACAGACGGACAGACAGACAGACAGACGGACACCGGTAAAACAATATGCCCTCAATTTTATCCATGCGGGGGCATAAAGATAGTAAACTAGTATCCAATTATTTCATGATAATATTTTTTCAAAGATTAAAACTGTCACCCTTGGGCTGGGGAGATAAAATTCAAAACTGTTCTCCAGGCCTGGGTTCCAGGGTAATGTTGAAAATATCATCAAAGACACAGAATGAAACCATTTTATTTTTACAAGAACTTCAACATGAAATGACTGTTTTATTACCTAATCAATTATTTGTTTGTTTGTATGGAGTTTAATGCCACTTTAAACAGTATTTCTGTCATATCTCGATGGCTGGAGCACCTAAGCATAGATTCCTGGTATTTCTTTCTCCAGTACTACCACTACATTCTTCTGAGCCATCAGCTGCTCATCCCACTTAGGTTTACGATTATCCACCCATTGGAAACAAATGTTGGAAAGTATATTTGCTATGTCCAGGAATCAAACCCTTGACCTCATAATTGAGATTTAGATGTCCTACTAACTAAAATGGCCTCGGCCCCCTGACCAATTGACAAATGGTTGGCCTTACTGAGCTCTGACAGGAAGTTCCACTTTCATATTATACTGGATTGTTTTACAAAATTTATGGCCAGTAAAACATAGCAAAAATATAAAATTATTGGCTAGCTATCTGAATATTTAACGACAGTTTATTTAATTGGACTCATCTAAAATTTGGTCATTGGTAATGGATTAAAGCAAATCATTGTAAGTGGATATTTAATGTAAATTCACTTACGAGGAAGTTTCACTCACACATTGTATAAAATGACAAAGTGGAATCCTGTTAATTTCAACACAAATTTGTCAAGACTTTTTATTGTAGTAGCTATTAAAAGAAGCTATTTGTTCTTTAAATCTAATGTTCATGCATAAACATTATAACTACAGCTTATTCAAGATGTAGCTACAATGTTTAGGTCTACCATTCTCCATTTTGGTTACTTGCTACTAGCCATGATTTTTGCAAAATAACACTCTTTAGAATCAAAGCAAACCTTCATGTTAGCATCAGTGGGAGTGCTTAACAGAGTAAGCAGATGGGTCAATGAAGTGGATTACACTGTATTACCTGGTTACAGTGCTGGACACCATACTGGTCTACAATGGGTAGGTTGACATCATCTATAAACACTTTCAACTTCTTCCCTTCTTTGGCCCCATACACAAATCCCTGTCTGTGATAGATGTTGGCCTCTATAAACTGTTGGAGCTGTTTGGCTGTTGATGCTCCAGAAAATACAAGTCGTTTACAAACACTCTCTGTAGCATCTGAAAAATCATCGGTGTTGAATGTATATGTGACACATAATACCAAAAGGGATCATCTCTTAACCCATTCCAACACAACAAAATTTTAGACTGGTCCAAATTCAAAGAAGCTGCAGACGACAATTTCAAGTTGATGGAATTTTGAACTTTTTCGTTGTTTTGGATTGAAAATATTGTGGATAATGAAGAAATTGCTTGATACAAGCAATTTCTTCATTCTCCACAATGTTTTCAAAAGCTATTTTCTTGAGGGGCGTAAAAAGGAGGGATTGAGTTGGAATGGGTCCTGTTACACAAATGATCTAGTTCTTTTGCCATGCCAAATAAAAATCCTTTTCTACATCGCATTAATATCACTGTTCAGAATACTAGCTCATAACTTTTTGGTTGCAAAAAACAGGAATTTGCAAGAAAATGAGACAATTTTAAATCTATTGTTTGTTAATGTTATAGTTGTCATTAAGCAGTGAAATCCTATTAACTCTTGTTATACTGAATATGTATAATTCCTGTTTGGTATGAGGTAAAGACATAGCAACAAAGATTTGATTGATTGATTCACTTTGATTGAAAGGTGCTATCTGTCAATTATGGGGTAATGGATTGATGTTAGCAAATAGAGAGAATAACTTACCTTGGAAGTCAATGAATTCATCTATCAGAGTTGTCTTCCCTGACCCTGGTGGTCCAACTAGAAGTACATTTTGTCCAGACGCAGAAGCAAAGTCCATGAGGATCCTTGTTCGTATGGTATCTATTGTATCCACAAACACTTCACCCAGCATGTTCTGGTTGTCAGCATACACAGCCTCTGGTACCCGAGATATCCATGGATCCCATTCTCCTGATTCATCCACATAGTAATCAAAGACGCAAATGTCTCTGTCATCATCTGGCAGTCTGGAGAATACAGAAATAATCTTTTAAAATACCCCTACAAATATTTCCTTGTTTATGCAATCTTGTAAAATCATTGAGGGTATTAAAAATGATCTTGACATAAAACTTGTTTATGTTTTATGATTTTTTTTCTCTGTAGTAAACAAGTAAGTTATGATTGTCCTCTTAAACTTTTTATACACCTGCATTGATAAAATCAGAGGCTTATGATATTATTGTGTTAACCTATTACCATACGATCCATTTTTGTTGCCCCTGGTAAAAAAACCAATGTGGGATAAATAATGTACAAAATGAATAAATTGCTTGGTACAAGCCATTTCTTTCCAGGAAAAAAAGAGATATTTCTTATCAACCTTGAAATAATTCCTGCAATTTTTCTGAATTTGGACCAGTCTAATTTTTTGTCATTTTGTAATGGGTTAATCACAATTGTGATGCAATGATAAGCATCATTCACTTTCTCTTTTGATTATTGCAACACAATTTTCAAACATTTTTTCTGCAGGTCTTTGTAACTGTTGCTAATACAGAAGTGAGTTTAAATGAAATGAATGTCCACTTACGCAGTAGACAATGTTTTTAGGAGGTCACTAAAAGCCTTTCTGTCTGCAGCATCGAGCAGCCCACCAAAGGTCCAGATCAGACAGAATAAGTAGAGCCTCTCAATGTGCAACTCTCCACCAATCTCTATGTTGTCTGCCAACATGGCTGCCAGCAAACCTAAACATGTTTTGAACATTCCTACCTCACACAGCTTGAGTCTTGGTCTGAAATAAATAGTATTAAATTCACCTTTATCCATACATTTGCTAGCTTTTAATAACCAAAAAATATTCAAAGAGAAACACTATGAATTCTGAAGAAATTGTTGGTCACAAGCAAATTTCTCAAAGCATTTTCTATCCAGGAAGATGGATACACATTCTCCTGTTCATATAATGCCTACTACCCTGTAAGAACCTTTTCTCTGTTTATTCACAATCATCTACAAAATTCTTCTGCAAATTGTTTTTATTTTGAGGAATTCAATATTTTATTTGTTTGGGGAAGATTTGAATGATACAGTTCTTTTTCATAATAACCAAGATATGAGAAATTTAGGGACTGTTGGCCATGCCCACTGAGCTCAGATTTAACCCTTTCCTGTTTTTCAAAATTTTAGACTTGTCCAATTTGAAAAGAAGTTGCAGACGACAATCAAAAGTGAGTGCAATTTAAAAAGTAACCAACCTATAGGGAAGAAAATATTGTGGGATAAGAAGAAATTGCTTTTTTCAAGCAATTTCTTCTTATTCCACAATATTTTCTTAAGTATAAAATCTCAGGGACGTAAAATCCAGGGATTAACCAGGAAAGGGATAACAGACTTAGTTTGAAAAAAATTATGGTCAGTAACATGTGACAAACTAGTAAATGGTTGGTTGGTGACCTTAACACCATAACTAGAGCTTGAATAAGTTTCAAAACTAACAAAAACGTTTCATTTAAATGTCAGCCAATGTTGGAGATCAAAGTTCACTTCCGGTCTAAATTGGTGATTTGAATGGTCGATTGATTTTTTCTATCGACAGCTGCAACTTATTAATTGAAAGATGTCATATCTTCTAAATCAGAATGACATATATAAAACTGATACAAAAGTTTTGAGAGTTAACCCTTTCCTATTCTTTCCCTGGTTTTTACTTCCCTGTGATTTCATACTTGAGTAAACATTGTGGGAAAAGTAGAAATTGCTTGTAACAAGCTTTTTCTTCTTTTCCCATAATATTTTCCACCCTACAGATTGGTTAGTTTTCAAATTGCACTCACTTTAAGTTTTTGACTGATGCTTCTTTCAAATTGGACGAGTCTAAAATTTTGAAAAGCAGGAAAAGGTTAAAGTGACTTACTTTGCATCATTAATGACAAAGTTGATAACTGGATCAAGTGTCTTCTGGAAGGCTCTTTGTAACACCTGAATAGAACAAAATATTTCATTTTCTAATTAGGATAAAATCATTTTTCACTTATTAAGGTCAATTACACTACTGAAGAAAAACTAAAAATATACAAATGTAGTTCCTAAATGAATGTACCTAGATGAGCAAGTGTAGCATACAGTTATCAGCCATTTATTTGCTAAATGATCAAAAATATCTTAAATGCTGATTGACATGCCCCTGAAAATTACTGCTTAAAAATAGGAAGTGTAATTTTCTACATTTCAAAAAAGTATGAAATAAAACATCTAGAATAGTCGTCAAAGGAAAACTTGTGCTAAGCCTTTATTTACTTGACCCTGAGCTGTGACCTTGACCTTTACTCTACCTCAACAAAGGTCTCAAAAGGCAAATCTTTTTGTGATGGGGAACAACTGTAGAAAATTTTATTGAAAAATATCCATAAATAAAGGAGCTATGGTCTTGATTAAAATTTGACCTTCAGCAAAGCCCTTTACCCTACTTGAATAAATGCTTGATATGATATATCTGCTATTGATCGAGTAAAATAGGTAAAGTTATTCTGAGACCAATCAATAATTGTGAAAGTCATGGTCCAGACTAATTCTGAAGCAAGCACTAATGCACTTCTGCAGGCACATACACCAAACAGTCACTAAAAATCACAATCAAATGCTTAAAACTGGTAAATTTACTACTGATTTCATTGATTGGATTTTCACAAGAAGTCTCATTACAACAACAAACAAAATATGTTTGTGAAATACCATGCCCCTGTGGTAGCCACATTTTATTGAAATGTGACCTTGATAGGTGACCTTGACCTTGATGGATGACATAACCCTTATAACTGATGCCTACCAATGCAAGGAACCTTTGCCTCAAATATGAGCCATGTATCTTCAATGGTGTTTGAATAATAGCAAAATGCTAAGTTTATGCATTTAGTATACTACTCACAACCCCATTGACAGACACAGATAGACAGGCATCAGTAAAACAATCTTATCAATATTGGTGCATAAAAACTCCTTTCATAAATGAACAACAGAGCTTGAATATATCCTATTGCCATTTATCTTGTACTTGTATGTATAAATAATTGTTCTTTAAGAACAGCATAATAAAGCTAGCTAGTCAACTATTCATAACAATTTTGATAAACACTAGCCTCAATTTATTGTTGTGACACACTGAAAATTCCAGACCCATATTCCCCATAAATAGAACACCAAAACCACTAAATCCCTCTACCAGTGCAATTTATGTCTCAAATAACTAAGTTGGCCAGAAAGGCTATTCAACCCATTCCAACACAGTAAAATATTAGACAGGTCCAAATTGAAAGAAACTGCAGACAACAATTTCAAGTTAATGGAATTTTGATTTTTTTGTATTTTTGGATAGAAAACATTGTGAATAATGAAGAAATTGCCAAAGCTTTTTTCATTAGGGGCGTAAAAAGGAGGGACTGGGTGGGAATTGGTAAAAAGCTGAATAGCAACCAATTTCTCAAGAAATTCAATGCTTCTTTAAGGGGTGATACATCTAAGTTTTCTGTATAAAGGTCCCTTACCTTGCTTAGAGTAGTTTTATGAAATTTATTACTAAGTGTACAATATATTTTGCTATATCTAAAGTAATGGTAAAAAACTCTATGAAAAACAAATATAAAACATGAGGGCCAAAATGGCCCTATGTCACTCTCCTGAGAATGACTTGATCTGATAAGCCCAGTCCTGCCACACCCACATTCTTATACAAGTCAAGATTATACAAAAAAGTTTTGAAAAGGTTCATCCAAAGAAAATTCTTGTTAAAGTCTGAATGGGCCCAATGGTTTAGGAGGAAAAGGTTTCGCGATTTTTCTCCAAAGTCTGATAAGCCTATCCTACAACACGCAACTCTCCAAATTTCATGATCACATTTTGAAAAATATCAACCAAGGAACATTCTAGCCAAGTTTGGTCTATATTGACCTAATGGTTTAGGACAAGAAGATTTTAAAGAAACATTCCATGAAGTCTCTAAGTATGATAAGCCTGGGCTTGCTATGCCCACATTTTTTGCTAATCAAAATTTCATGAACAAGTTTTGAAAAGGGTCACCAAAAGAACATTCCTGCCAACTATAGTCCATATTTGCTCAGGTGTTAAAGAGGAGAAGAATCTTAGAGAATTATCTCATGATTTCTCTAAGTCTAATAAGCCACCCCTGCCACCCCCAAATTTTTTTCATAAATCAAAATTTCACAAAAAAGTTTGAAAGTGGTCATCTTAGGAACTTTCTTGCAAAGTTTGGTCAAAATTAGCCTTAATGGTTGAGGACAAGAATATCTTTTTAAAAATTATTCCACAATTTTCCTAAGTCTGATAAGCTTGTCCCTGCCACGCTCACTTTTTTTTTTCAAATCAAAACTTCAGGAACAAGTTTTGAAGAGGGTCACCCAAGGAATATTCCTGTAAAATCTTGTCCAAATTGGCATCCTAGTTTAGGAGGAGAAGATGTTTAAAGAAAATGTTGACAAGGCAAGACAGACATTGACTGATCCTAGAAGCTCCCCTCGAGAATGTTGTGCGAAAAACACAAAACAAGAAAAAAAACTTTAACTAGTAAAAGACAGATTTTCTTCCATGAATATGTATTTGTCACAAAGCCATGGTTTTCTTATACATGTAATTAATTTTGAAATCTGAAAATGCTTTGTTGAGAAAATATGTATGCTGTTTGATAGATTTTGGTCAGTTTCAAGACTATCAGACAAACAGACTAAAGGGCTATCAGACTGACAGACAGACAACTCTTTTTACAATTCATTTTGTCAGTAAGAGCAAAGCTACATTTGACGGCTATCAGATTGACACACAGATAATTCATTAACCCATTACCAGAAGACAAGTTCTAGACTGGTCTAAATTCAAAGATGTTGAAGATGCCAATGTTTTCAAAAGCTTTTTTCTTGAGGGGCGTACAAAAGGGATTGGGTGGGAGCGAGTTGAAGGTGATTTCTCTTACTGAGGAAATGAAATGTACAAAGAGTTGTGTGTAAGCCAAAAACACCTATTCTAGTACAATATATGAAGAATTTTCCTTTAATGTTACCAGATACACTAATGGTGATCAGTCACTTATCATCAAAAGGGAAATATATATGACCATTTAGGAGAAAAACATTTAACTAGAACTCCATCGAACAAAAATTTGAAAAAAAAAAGGATCCAGCAGAGGTCAACTGTTGGTTGTCTTTTGAAACAAGATGTGTTTGTGAAACACCATGCCCCCGAAACAGGAATTCTTAAGAAACGGGTAAAGGGTTAAAATTTTGACCTTGACCTTGATGAAATGGCCTTCCCCAGTTGCACCTTGTTGAGACCTATCTACATACCAAATATTAGCATTGTAACTTAATCAGGGTTGAAGTTATAGGGAAATGTTTAGTTGGCAGGTTAAGTTTTGCAGACAGACAGACAGACAGATGGACAGACAGACAGACATACAGACAGACAGACACCGGTAAAACAATATACCCCCAATCTTATCGATGCCGGGGCATAAAAATAGGGTTGAACAATCTTTATGGGGGTTTTTGAAAATATAACAGGAGGGAAAAGTTTTAACCCCGGCACAGTCAGTGCTGGTTAAACAGGGTAGATACAATCTGCACTTCCAGGAGGTTCCTTTTAGCTTGTACACAAATATATTTTTCAAATGAATAACCATGAAACAGTGCAATATTTCTATGTTTGCATCAACACAACAGAAAGCATCACACACTGTACAAAATGTACAAAGCCTAGTGCACCATGTTTACCCCTTCCACTGTCCGCTCCTTGATGGTATCTTCAGGGTCAAGGTCAGACTGATCACTCATAGCAGTCGGAATAAACTACATAGAGTATTAATGATGTTCTGTTACATGAATTATCACAAAAACAAAATCAACACTGAACATGATCTTTGTTATCTGAGTAAAAGCTAGTGGCTGTCAGGTCAAAGAATCAATTGACCAATCAAATCATTCATTTAGACAGGAAGTGAACTTTGAACCCCAACATTGGTCAACATTTATGTCAGGAAATGTTGTTGATTTCATAACTTAAACATCATAACTACAGCTTGTTCAAGCTGTATTTATGATGTTTAGGTCACCAACCAACAATATTTGCCTTTTATTTTGCCGAGGCAACACAGGTACAAAATACTGTTGGTTGTTACCTTAGATGAACTGCAATGTTGAAATTCAGTGGGTGTGGCCCAAGATATATCAATTGCATGCTAGTTTTACATATGTATCATTGACGCTTGGAAGTACTTTTTCTCCTAAATGCATTGCTGTTATCTTAAGTATGCTTTGTTCTGGTAATTCAAGATAATCAATAATTCTGCCATTCAATGGTAATCCACAAGCTATCTCAAGAACAAATCATTCTATCCTAAAATTTGAAGAATCCACCAAAAGGAGCAATTTGTACTATAAATCTAATGTTTGTGCATATGTCATCTGCAATTAAACCTATCCTGTACAAATAAGAGATTTTACATGGCTGTGGTTTTATACTTGAGAAAACATTGTGGAAAAAGAAGAAATTGCTTTGAACAAGCAATTTCTCCTTTTTCCACAATAATTTTCTACCACATATGATGGTTTCATTTAAATTGCATCCAGTTTTGCTTTGTTGTCGCAACCTTTTTCAATATGGATCAGTCTAAAATTTCAAAAAAGGGAAAGGGTTAAGGAGTGAACCCCTATTATCAGGGTCACAATTCAGAGGATTCCGCTTTATTTATGTATTCTTATATGTTGAATAGCTATTTGAAAATCTTTGACTTCTTAACATATCAGAAAATGTTTTAAATCTTAGAAAGGCAACTTACCTAGTCTTTATTTTTTTTTTTGTTTTCTTTTAAATTTTGTTGTTGTTATTGTTGATATTTTTGACTGGCATGAATTTTTAAAACATATTCATCTACTCATTAGCATTTAAAATTCTACAAACAGCAGACAGAAACTGGCAGAGTATATAACATTCAAGAGAGTAAAATAAATGTTTTTTTTCAACAAGCTGTTTCCAAAGAATAAGATTTTTTATGGCTTCTTAACATAATTCAACAAAGAATTACGACTAATTTTATTTGTTTTGTATAAATTTGGTAAGCAAGGGTATGCAACATTTATAAGTTGAGAAAAAAATGCAAATAAAAAGGTCTCATAAAGTCGATACATCCAATTCTACTTATATTTTGCAAATTTGTGTATAAAACATACCATCAGTGAGGTAACCAAAACATTGTAATTACAGCTTTTACAAAGCTGTAGATAAGATAATTTGATTAATCACCAACAACATAATTATGTTAACCCATTCCCACTTTGTGACACTTTTTGAAGCCCCACAAGAAAACCAAATTGGAAAAACATTGTATTAAATGAAGAAATTGCTTGTAGCAGGCAATTTCTTCATTTTCCACAATGTTTTCTATGTAGAAAGTTGAAGAAATCTAAAATTTCATTAACTTCAAATTGTCGTCTGTAACTCCTTTCAATTTGGACCAGTCTCAATTTTATCTGTATGGTAATTGGTTAAAGCTTTGTCCCTAAACATGAGCAGACAATGTAACACCGACATGTAAACAGTACTATAACCCTCAACAAACTATCCTGAGATTATAATAAACAACCAATAACCAAACATGTAAAATAGCTAAGGAACTATAAATTACTCTGTTACTATTCATTGGGGTTCCTTTTTGGCTTACTCTTGTGGTCTGTAAGTTACGAAAACATTTTATGACAATATTAATTAAGTTTCTCAAACAGTAAACAAGCACACACTAATTATACCATGTACATATCACATCAAGATGCAAAACAACCATGCAGTGTTTTAAATAAGAAAAAGGCGTTCTGGTGCCAGGCTTCTACAAAAGGTGCTTTAAGCCATTGGCAGATGGCGAAATTTAGACCGGTCAAAATTGAAAGATGTTGCATACGATAATTTTTTAGTTGATGAATTTCTGATTTTCTTCACTTTTTGGGTAATAAACATTGTTGATAATGACGAAATGGCTTGTAAAAAGCCATTTCTTCATTTTCCATATTGTTCTCCCAAAATTTTCTGTTGTAGGCGTCAAAAAGCCTTAATGTGTTGGAATGGCTTACAACAACAACTATGCCAGAACTGTAGCAATAGATCATGTTTTTATGTGCCTTTTAACAGTGTTGTGTTTATGATAAGCAATTGTTAAACTTTACATGAAATTCAACATATAAATTCATTGCTTTCACATAGTTGACAATATTGAAACAAAAGCACAAAGATTTTACCTCTCGCTTCTTTTTTAATATCACAATTTAGGAGAAAAAAAGAGTTAAAGGTCTTTATCAAAATATATTTACAACGTAGATCATTCCTATAACAGGTAGGTCATAAGTGACTTTGAAATGAAGAAACCATAATTCCATAATGTTCATGTATTTGATAATAACTAACATACTACCTTTAGGTACTTTAACCCATTACCACTCCTAGATTTTGACGGGCTTAAGGAAAGTAGCTGCAGAAAACATTGTGGGGATAGGAAAAATTGTCTAACAAGTTATTTCTCCTTTCTCACATTGTTTTCTATATGATTTGACATTTATTTTTCAATTTAAAAACCTTAGGAATTGTCATCCGCAGTCTTTTATAATTTGAAGAATCTGAAACTCTACTAGTTAGTAATGGGTTAAACCTATTGCCGACATGTGCATGTGACCATTGCTTCATTTACAAACTAAACCCATTTCCTATACTGACCATATTTGATGACCATTTGATAAAATAACACAAAATCATTATGTGAAAAGAAGATAATTGCTTGTTACAAGACATGTCTTCTTTATCCATAATAATTTTAATTTCTATCTTATGAAATCTAAATTTTATCAAATTTGTAATGAGTTAAAAGATACACAAACATTACACCATGCTGAAACTTACCTGTTCCTAGCAAATAGAAAAAATAATATGAAAATTAATGAGCGTAAAAGTTCTACAAGATTTACATTTTTATTTAACTGACCTAGAGCCAGAAAAAAAAGATGTTAAGATTGAAAAGTTTTTATATGTTTATGTTTGTCTTTTAACATTTTTCATCTCCAATTTTTGTTCGGTTAGGTGAGTTACAAATATATGTGTTTTATACTAGGCAGAAATGCTTGGTCACTTAAGATCTATAGTAGATATCTAATATTCATCAAGAAAACTGTAAGAAAAAATATAAAGTATCTCTTTAACCCACTCTCACTTGGTGACACTTTTAGACGCCCCCCCCCAAGAAAAAAGCTTTGGAAAACATTGTTGAAAATGAAGAAATTGCTTGTCACAAGCAATTTCTTCATTTTCCATAATGTTTTCTACCCAAAAAGTAAGAAAAATCCAAAATTTCATTAGTGTTGTCTGCATTTCCTTTCAATTTTGACCAGTCTAAAATTCTACCATCAGGTAATGGTTTTATCATTATTTATAGCAAGTTTTTATGGTAACTTAACCAATTCTCACACAACCATGTTTTTTTTAAAGCCTCAAGAAACAAACTTTGGAAAATATAGTGGAAAAATAAGGAATTGCTTGTTACAACAAAAGTTTTCTCCTTTCTAAGATGGTTATTTAAAAAAGATTACAGCCATTTTGAAATGTTGCCTGCAACCTCTTTAAATATGGTCAAGTCTAACGTTTGTCATCTGGTAATTGGTTAAATCATAATTTTCAACTTTGTTTCGGTTTCTACTTATCATATTTTGTTGTCTTATAAGTATGAAAGGTTTCTCCCTGAAATTCTAGGACCCGCAGGGTTCTACTTACATGTATTTCCTGAGGTGTTCTACTGTCTAACCAGGCCTTTGCTATAGGCTTCCATCCCACCACATCCTTGTCTATATATAAAATACCCTGAAGAATAGATAGGAAAAGATCATATTACTTATTGAAATTTAGTCTATTGAAAGGCAGATACACACATGATAGAAAGGTTAATTACCTATCATAACAAATATTGAAGAAACATATCATTGTTGAAGTTCTAAAACCTCATAACAAGAGCTTGATTCAAGCTGTAGTTACAAGGTTTGAGAACAAATATGATGATGTGTGTTAATGGAATTCTATGATGAATAGCATACTGATGTGTAAAAAAAGAATTCATATATCCCAAGAAAATGTTTATTGTTGTTTCTTTTTTCTGGTTGTGAAAATAAAGGCAAAATAAAAAAATCTTAATCGTGCACAAAATATTAAAAGACAAGTAAATAACAACTTCACAAATTAAAATCTATGAAATGCAACCCAAAGTTCCTCCCTTTTCTGCAATGATATTTATCTATTCTGATTATATATGCAATTTTTGCCTTCATCTTCATTCCTTTTGAACTGTTTGCATTTCTTTCATCTAATTTTGAGTTATACTCACACATCTAGCGACTGTGGCCGGAGATGCCTCTGATAGAACATCTGTCTCAAACAAAATATTGATGTTGTCTGACAAAAACAACTTGTCACCATTCCTCAAATGTAGGACCTTAAATGAGAGAAAATAAGGTGAAAATTCTAACCCATTGCCTCACAATCCTGCATTATTATGTGCTAAAGAAATACCATGAAAAACATTGTGAGAAAAAAAGGAACAAGGGATTTCTTCTTTCCTCACAACCTTTTCTACCTAATATAGCCCTTATTTTCAATTCAAACAAACTATGTTTTACCATCTGAAACCATTTTAAATTTGGACTAGTGTAACACTTTAGGGTTTAGGAATGGGTTAAAAAAGAACTCTAGATTTGGAGAAGTGATTTTTTATCAACCATTAAAAATGGCAATAAAAATTTCTATTTACAAGCAATTTCTTTATTTTACACATTGTTTTCTACCAACAAAGACAGATATATTTGAAATTCTATCAACTTGAAATCGTCGACATTAGCTTCTATCAAATCAGACCAGGCTATAATTTCGTTGTCTTGAAATGGATACAACAAAACAAAATATAAATCATTGTTGGGCAACCTTAATGGTTTAACTATAGCTTGTATGACTTTAAAAGATTTTGGTCGTCCACTGACAAAATAGTTTAACTAAAGTGCGAGAGATAATCATGGCTGAAATAATTAATGGATTGCTTGTCACACCCACTGGGCTCCGAAATAGAGTTCCTCTCTAATTTTTGATGATGTAGTTTTGCAAAGTTCATGGCCAGAACTTGGTTGCTCATCATCATCAAATAATCATCATTAATCATCATAACTACAGCCTGCATAAGCTGTAGTTAATGCAAGCTGTAGTTACGAAGTTCAAGTTGCCAAACAAACAAAAATGTTTCACATAAATGTCAACAAATGTCAGAGTTCAAAGTTCATTTCCTGTCTAATTATATGAATTGAATTGTCCATAGATTTCTTTATTGACAGAAGTGATTGTCAATTTTCTAATGGATCAATCAATTTTTGATTAATAGCATTAATTCATCGGCTGTGAAAAAATCATAGAGGAAAAACAACCTACCTTGTCTCCATTCAGTACACTGTTGAAATTATCTGCCCAGCCAGCATTCAAGGGTCCATCTAGACACAACCAAGTCTTGCTTAAATTCTGAAAATACATGTGTTGAGCATAGTTTATTTAACCCATAACCAGACAGCAAAATTTTAGACTGGTCCAAATTGAAAAGAGTTGCAAACGACAATTTCAAGTTTATGAAATTTTAGATTTTTTCAACTTTCTTGAAAGAAAACATTGTGTTAAATGAAGAATTTGCTTGTTACAGGCAATTTCTTCATTTTACACAATGTATTCTAAATTGCTTATCTTGAGAAGCATCCAAAAGTGTCACAGTGTGGGAATGGGTTGAAAGGAACAAAATTTCAGACTGCTCAAAATTCAAAAAAGTTTAGGCAACAATTTTTACTTGATGAAATTATAGAATTCATTGTCTTTTTGGGTAAAAAAAATAAAATGGATAATGAAGAAATCACTTAATTCACGCAATTTCCTCATTTTACACAATGTTTTCCAGAGCTTTTCTCTTGAGGTGTATGAAAAAGTGGAATTGTGTTGGAATGGTCAATTCAATATTAACTACTAGCAAAAAGAATTGGAAAGAAAGCTAAGCTTATATAGTTTCTCTATCTTTTGGTAGATAGAGATCTTTTATAAGTCTATCCCTTAACCAATTATTTCCAAATTGCACCAACTATAAATTTTCGTCTGCAACATTTTTCAATTCAGACCAGTACAAAATTTTCTCATGTGGGAATTGGTTATATAGAAATCCTTGTGAACATTGTGACAAGTAATACCTTCTTTTCTAAAAATGTTTTCTACCTAATATGGCCCTTATTCTTTAAATTGAAAATAACTGTTTCGTTTGTACCAGTCTAGAAATTTGTTCTTTTAGAATGAGATACCCATTAATAGTTATGATGTGGCATGTACATTCTTTTTAACCCAAGCCAATCAGAATTTACAAATCTTCAAAGTCACAAATAAAACCTTTTTCGAGCCAAAAATTTAGACTAGTCTAAATTGAAAGAAGTTGAAGACTACAGATTTTTGGTGATGAATTTTTTGTAATCTTTTCATTTGGGGTAGAAAACATTGTGGATAGTGAAGAAATTGCCTGTAACAAGCAATTACTTCATTTACAACAATATTTACTGTAGCGGTTTTATTGAAGGGAGTGAAGAAGTGGGTTGTTTGGGAATGGGTTATTAGAACACAAAAATGTGAAAGGGCAAAGTTTAAAGAAGCCATAAAGTCATATAAGCTTTGTGTCAGATTTAACCCTTTCCTGTTCAATTCCTGAAAAAACATTGTAGAAAAAAAAAGAAATTGCTTGTAACAAGTAATTTCTCCTTTTTCTACAAAAGTTTCAACCCTACTGAATGGTTATTTGTCAACTTACATCCACTTTCAAATTTTGTCTTCAAAACCTTTGAATTTGGACAGGTCTAAAATGTTGTAAAACAGGAAAGGGTTAAACTGAATTCCTTACCCTGTTGGCTTTTCTACAGGCACTTGTAAATATTCCATCAACCCAGTCATTTGTTTGATTCAAGTATCCAAACATGAGGTTTGAATCATCAACAACAAGAGGATTGATCTTGATGAGTTTATGTGTTTTCTCTGTGGAAGTTTTACTCCCAGCTGATCCTCTTGTACCAATTGGTTTAGGGGCCATAGAAAGGGCCTCAATCAGAGTCTGTATACAGGTACTCTTTCCACTGCCAGGTGGGCCAGCAACAATGATTCCTGTAAATGTCAAAGAACTAATATTGTTGGCATTCATATTTATACATCATTAAAATCATTGGTTAATATTAAAATTAAGCAAGTGTGTAGTGTTTTCAACAACAGATAAGGACTTCTTTAACCTCTTTTGTTAATTTTACATTTAGTCAAGAATTTCGTCATGTGGTAATGGTCAAAAATGGAAACTAAATTTAATTTCAAACAAGCAATTTTTAGATGAGTGAAGTTAACTCAACACGAAACAAGAGTAGTGTAACTACCTTCTGGTTAATGAGAATTCATTGACCCATTCCCACACGACAAAATCTTTGACTTGTCCAAATTGAAAGGAGTTGCAGATGACAAAAGAGAGATTGTGTAATGATTGTTGATATTCTATTTAATGACCATAATAAAGTTGTATCTTTGACTGTATCTTTGTTCAGATTAACGAGCTTAAGAACCTAATTTATTGAATGACAAACCAAGATGTAACATACCATGATGGACAGATGACAGGTTATACAGCTGGTTACATTTACTGAGCCATGGTTTATGTGGAACCAGTCCTTTATCTTTAGCTTTAGATTCCAAAGCCATTTCAATATCAAACCCTCGTGATCTGGCTGAAATGGTTCCTATAATTGGTGGGGGCTCAGGTAATCCAGCAAATGTGTCCTTCAATATGTTCTTGAAAATTTGACTGGACTGTAAAAGAAAAGATAACAGATATCTTTACAGATATAGGAACATCAATAAGTGCATATTGATAAAAGAGTTCCTAATCTGAACAGTGTATTTTACCCATTCTAAAACATTCTTTAAGTTAAGCTTATATAGGTAGACAAAAACTTTTGAAAAGAAGACAAGTTGGATGCATTGATCCTGTTTCTGCTGTTTATCATATTTATCCATTCCCATACAACCCAAGTTTTTATTGCCCCCTCAAGAAATAAAGCTTTGGAAAAGTTTGTGGACATGCAATTCTTTCATTATCCACAATGTTTTCTTGCCAAAAAGACAAATGGTGTCAAAATTTCTTCAACTACAAATCTTAAGGTGTAACTTCGTTAAATTCAGACCAGCCTAAAATTATTGATTTGAATTGTTTAAGAATGACAAAAACAAATACGATATTCTCTTTTAATCATAGATAAAGTACCATTTAAACACAAACAGCTTCAAAACTACTAAGTCTTTAATATTGCTTATATTCTTTCTCTGTTACCTATTGTTTACTCATTTGACCTATCTCAGCAATTAATTTTTCTTCATTAGTTTGAGATAAAAGAGCATGCTCTATTTACCCGGAAGCCTTTCTATAGCCTTGAGAACTGATCAATTGTTTACCCACTTGACCTACCTCAGCAGTTAATCTTGGTCCCACCATTTCTTCAATAGTTTGAGCAACAAGAGCATGTTCTATTTTACCAGCAGCTGTCATTGGGTTTGGAGTACCAGCCTTTCTGTGGCCTCCAGTACTGATCTTCAGGGTACCTTGGGTCACTGTCATAAATAGAAATCTGACTGCATTATTTGGTCAAACAAATGGATAAGTTTTAAACTCAGACAGAATTATACATTAAGTCTTAATGCCTTATAGAATTAGATACAAATGAATGTATACATTTTGTAATTGTTGATCTCTGACCATATTTCCTAACTTATAACATTATTTTGGCTGGTCAAACAAAATATTATTAAAACATTTTTGAAGGGAATGAGTTATCATTCAATACAGAACTATTTTTTCGAGACACATATTACAAAAATAGCCTAAAACATTAGCAGAATAAAGCATTTGAAATATACAGTTTAAGTACAGCATAACGGAATCATTAGACAAAAGAGAACCATAATGTATATAATATGGAAAGAACCATAATGACTTCATAAGTTCAAACTTCACATTTCATATATATTTCCTCTGATGTTTAAAGTATAAAGATTGATTACATTTCAGGATTAAGTTTTAAAATATTTAGACTTCATACTTCAAAGTTAATATGTATGAAGTTTCAAATGTGATATTTAAACTTTGTCATCACTTTAACATTCGAAGATCTGTTCACAAAACAATAATATGACCCAACCTGTAGAGCTCTGTTGTGGAAGTACTGGTTTACTGGGAGCATCAGATGCCTGACTGTTTGATCTGGATGACTCTTCCTTACGTAAATCTAGTTTATCTTGTGTCTTCTCATCACGAATATACTTCCTCTTCTGCATGGCTCTCTTAAGTACACCTACTAAAGATTCTATACTGAAGTTGTACTGCACATGTGGAGGCCTGTAAGACATAAACACAAAAAATGTATGAGAAAGAGTGGTATTCTTCTTCAATTTATCATGAATTTAGCTTGAAAAAACAACAATCTTCAAAAAGATTCTGAGGAAGTTTATAACTTTTTTTTATGGCAAATTGTTGCTTTGATATGATCAATCTTAAAGACTTCAAACCTGGAAAGAGCCGAAAAATAAATGGACAAAACTTACATTTTTTTTCTCAAACTTCCTCTCTTGTCAGCATTACTTTTTACATCTTTTACCCTTTACTTTATTGCAACATTTTAGACCTGTCCAAATTCAAAGGCTTTGCAAACAACAATTTAAAGTTGTTTTTATTTGATATACAGTAATGATTCAGTAGGGTTGAAAATATCATTGAAAAAGAAAACCATGGCTTGAATAGGAAAGGGTTAAATAAAGTTGTTTGAACATTGATAGTCAAAATATTCAGGGTTATACTCACAGTTGATCTCTGGCCAGTTCGGCTAGAACCTTCAGTCTTGAACCAAGGACCACAGGAGCCTTGAACCCAAAGGAGGCACATTTAGCCCGCATGATCATACCAACCTCAGGCTTGACCAGAGCTACATTACGGAACAGCAGACGGATGTCATTTGACATAGCATGGTAGGAATGTGGATTGTCTGCATCCAGATTGAGCGTCATGTGGATTGATACAGACTTCTTAATTGAAATCTGAAAATTGAAAATATTGTTTTATAAATATATAAAAAACAATGTTAATTCTTGACAATATAAACTCAAATCAGACTTCATATAGATATCAAGAACATTTGAAATTTATCAGGTGAGAGAAAACAGAAGACAACCCACAACAAAATTATAAGAATATTCTCAGAGTGATGGCCTTGCACCACAATTATCTATGAAAATTTCATTACATTCAAGGCTTTGGCTAAGTAGTTATAGAGATTTTGAACAAAACAAGATGTGTTTTTGAAACACCATGCCCCCGAAACAGGAATTCTTAAGAAACGGGTAAAGGGTTAAAATTATGACCTTGACCTTGATGAAATGACCTTCACAGTTGCGCCTTGTTGAGACCTATCTACATACCAAATATTAGCATTGTAACTTAATCAGGGTTGAAGTTATAGGAAAGTGTTTAGTTGGCAGATTAAGTTTTGCAGACAGACAGACAGAAAGATGGACAGACAGACAGACAGACAGAAGGACACTGTAAAACAATATGCCCCAAATCTTATCGATGCGGGGGCATAAAAATAAAACCTGAAGTTTCTAGAAAGGAAGCATCAAAATGTCCTGCTAACCTATTTGTCATAGGTGATGGAAAAATATGTGAATTCATAGCCATAGCTCATAGTTTGAGAACTAATATAAAACTTTATTTCTTGTTTGTTTTTATTTGTTTTTTTGTGTTTTTTTTATTTCAATTTTATAAGATGAACTAAGGCATCTGTCTACAATAATTTTAATATTGTGACAAGTCAGGCTTAAAACAAGATGTGTTTGTGAAACACCATGCCCCTGATACAGGAATTCTTTAGAAACGGGTGATTTTTATTGGGTTTTTTCTTTGTTTTAGAGAAAAGGGTGAAATGTTGACCTTGATCTTGGTGAAATGACCTTCCACAGAGACGCCTTGTTGAGACCCATCTACATACCAAATATTAGCATTGTAACTTAATTAGGGATGAAGTTATAGGAAAATGTTTAGTTGGCAGATTAAGTTTTTGAGTAAGGTTTTAGGGAAAAGGGTTAAAATTTTGACCTAGACCTTGATGAAATGACCTTCTCCAGTTGCTCCTTGTTGAGACCTATCTACATACCAAATATTAGCATTATAACTTAACTAGGGATGAAGTTATAGGAAAATGTTTAGTTGGCAGGTTAAGTTTTTGAGTAAAGTTTTAGGGAAAAGGGTTAAAATTTTGACCTTGACCTTGATGAAATGAACTTCCCCAGTTGCATCTTGTTGAGACCTATCTATATACCAAATATTAGCATTGAAACTTAACTAGGGAGGAAGTTATAGAAAAATGTTTAGTTGGCAGGTTAAGTTTTTGAGTAAGGTTTTAGGGAAAAGGGTTAAAATTTTGACCTTGACCGTGATGAAATGAACTTCCCCAGTTGCATCTTGTTGAGACCTATCTACATACCAAATATTAGCATTGTAACTTAACTAGGGATGAAGTCATAGGAAAATGTTTAGTTGGCAGGTTAGGTTTTTGAGTAAAGTTTTAGGGAAAAGGGTTAAATTTTGACCTTGACCTTGATGAAATGAACTTCCCCAGTTGCATCTTGTTGAGACCTATCTACACACCAAATATTAGCATTGTAACTTAACTAGGGAGGAAGTTATAGGAAAATGTTTAGTTGGCAGGTTAATTTTTGAGTAATGTTTTAGGGAAAAGAGTTAAAATTTTGACCTTGACCTTGATGAAATGAACTTCCCCAGTTGTGTCTTGTTGAGACCTATCTACATACCAAATATTAGCATTGTAACTTAATCAGGGTTGTAGTTATAGGAAAATTGGCAGATTAACTTATGCAGACAGACAGACGGACAGACAGACAATGGTAAAACAATATTCCCCAGATCTATCGATGTTGAGGCATAAAAATAACCTTGCAAACCAGTTGATTGAAAATTTTTTTTCTTTAAAACATAAATTTCTTTATTGACCCACACAACAATGCCTTTTGACGCCCCCAAGAAGGAAAGATTTGGAAAACAATACAGAAAATGAAGAAATGGCTTGTAATAAGCAATTTCTTCATGACCAACAATGTTGTCTACCTCAAAAGACAAAATAGTTTAAAATTTCATCTACTAAAAACTGTTATCTGCAACATCTTTAAATTTGGACCAGCCTAAAATCTTGTCATCTATTAATGGATTGATACAGAAGAGTAGTCTGCATTTTTCATATGCCTGTGTCAACCATGGCAAAGAAATTTGTTACTGTTAATGAACAATAGTTCAAGGGGTTGCCTCAATTGTACAACAAGATGTGTTTGTGAAACAATATGCCCCCGAAACGGGAATTCTTTAGAAACGGGTAAAGGATTAAAATTTTGACCTTGACATTGATGAAATGACCTTCCCCAGTTGCGCCTTGTTGAGACCTATCTACATACCAAAATATTAGCATTCTAACTTAATCAGGGTTGAAGTTATAGGAAAATGTTTAGTTGGCAGGTTAAGTTTTGCAGACAGACAGACAGACAGACAGATGGACAGACGGACAGACGGACACCGGTAAAACAATATGCCCCCGATCTTATCGATGCGGGGGCATAAAAAGCAAATTGTTTTCCCTTAAATTATACCTATTTCCCTTCTTCTCTATTTTATTTTTCTAAACATGTACTACATGTTACTCCACATGGACTACATAGTTTGTGTTTATTGTTACTTTTTAACCCTTGTCATGCTGTATAAATTACCTTACTAAAATGCTGTCAAATCAAAGGGCTGAAAGCACTGGTAGAACTTGTTCAAAAATCAATATTTCGTTTAGAAATCAACTTCATAAATAATTCTGGCAGGAAAAGTACCAGCAGGAGGTGTAGACTAAGATCAGCCTGCACATTAGTGCAGTCTGATCTTAGTCTACACCTCTTGCCAAAATATTTGGAATATTTGGGGTTCAGCATGACAAGGGTTAACCTCTTTTTTAAGTAAAACTTTCTTGACTTGAAAAGGACAAAAAAACTTTAGAAGAAAAGTTTCCACTTTGCCCATTTTGAACAGAAATGTTACTTTTTCTTACTTGGGGTATGGCATGAATAGGTAAATCCTTTATTAATTTCTTGATTTTCTAAAAAGCCATAGACGACAGTAACTAAGATTTACCTCCTGCCCATCACTAAATGTAGCAAAACTCTGTCTGGCCTTCATCGCTTTGATTACTGCCTCTAGATGTTCCAACATAACAGCCATTGATATTCTACCTAGACTCTGGGCTTCATCAAAACAACACCAACAACCGTCCTATAAATTAAATAGTTGATAATGCTTGTAAGGCACTTATGATAAATGATTCTCATGAGTACAAACAATATAGGATTAACTGAATTTCATCCCGTTTTGAAGCATCTGAAGAAAAAACAGCTAGATGAAATGTTAATTGCTGACCAGTCCCATAGTGTCAATATTGACGAAAACATTATACTCTTATCACATGAAACACCAACAAACAATGCTGACGCTGAAATCAAAACGTAAACAAAAAGCCCTTTGGGGACCTTTGTCACAGGCAAGCTTGTGTAGCAACATATATGCCATAACAATATCTTGAATAAGCTGTATTTACCATGTCAAATTGGCCTTACCACCAGAAATGCACGATATTAATATCCTTTTGATTTGACAATCAATATTTTGATTGACAGCATTGATCTGTTTAAATGATATAGGTGGTTTAACCCATTACCAGACCTCAAAATTTTAGACTGGTCCAAATTCAAAGGAGTTGCAGACAAGAATTTAAAGCTTAGGAAATTTTGATTTTTTTTACTTTTGGGATAGAAAACATTTTGGATAATGAAAAAATTGCTTGTAACAATCAATTTCTTCATTTTCCACAAAGTTTTCTAAAGCTTTTTTCATAGGAGTGTCTGAGCATCCTTGAGTGGTAATGGGTTAAAAGCAAGTATTTGGAATTGTTATACCCATTTTATTTTAAACATTCAGTGAAACAAACAGGAGATACTTACAGAGCAGATTGTTTAAACTTCAGTTTCCAAATCAAATTAAAACTTACCATTGCTGATCCTTGTATAATTTTGGCCATGGCTGTGGCATCAGACTGTTCAGAACATTGGAATATAGCTAGGAACTGGCCCAACACATTTGCTAAACCCTGAAAAAAATAAAAAAAAATAAATTTCCGTTTTCAAATACTTTGATCTTAAGGAAGACCATTTCCATAAAAGGAGAAATTAAACTATAGTATAGAACAGCACTATTAAACTTAAACAAGAGGGCCATTGGCCCATTAGGACTCACATGATCTGATGACTAAAAAGTGAACTAATTTCAGCCAAATGTGACCCATTATCAAATTCTTGTCTTGAAATCAAGAGCAAACATTCTTACAAAGAACCAAGACATTTATGCAAGAATAGAAGCATGTAAATTACAAAAAAGTCACACAGACTCCAATAATAAGTGTCTTAGCACTATTCTGAAAGTTTGGATCATATATCATAGAAAATGTTGTCTGGAACTTGGATTAACTAGAACCTCACCCTGACAGTTTCTGTTTTCCCTGATCCAACAGGACCTGTCACACTGCTGCCCTGGTATTGTTGAAGAGCCTGAGACATTGTCAAGAAGCATTTCTCTGTGACTGGTGTCATTGCCACGCCAACACTGTTGCCGTAAAACTCATTGCCATACTGGTAGGAAGTGTCCAATATATAAATAAGAGGCTCATAGCGTTCTTCAGCTGTAGATCAGAAAAACATGATTGAAGTGTTTAGGTGAGCGGGTGGATCGGCCCAAAACAGACAAACCATGACCCTGTTTAACAAGTGTTTAAAACAACAGATCAGTTGCATCACTGGCAAATCTATGCCAATATTTCAAAAACATTAAAAAGTAGAAACTTGTAACAGTTTCTAAAGGCCCCTCTTCTTAACCCATTCCTTAGATTAACAAAAGGGAAAACAAGCAAGCAATTTCTTCATTTTCAAAAATGTTTTCTACCCAAGAAATTAAAAAAATCTAAAATTTCATAAACTCTAAATTGTTATCTGCAACTCCTTTCAATTTGGATTCTAGAAATTCTTGTAAGGTAATGGGTTAAGAGGATGAAAGATGCAAACTAACTTTCTACCCTCTAAACAATAATATCTTATTTTTTTATTAAGTTTATCATTATCTTTTTCTAAATAAATCAAAGTTCTTGTATGCCAAAAAGTTTCTACTATTGATTTAAGCAAAAGAGGTCCTGTTTAGAGTTGATGCTAAAACACTAATATGCCTGTAAAGATAACTAGAGATTGTAATTAAAATATAATTACAAAACAAAACATCCAGAACAGCAAATGCACAAAATCTCTACATAAAATCTCTGCAAATTTTTGTAATTTGTTTATATGTACTGTATTCATGTTTTCAAGAAATTGTTTGGAATGTTAAGTAAATTAGGCAATATTGATGATGATATTGTGAAAAAGTTTTACATGTAGGCAATTGATTTATTGAATGGGGTTTAACGCCACTTTTAACAGTATTTCAGTCATATCGTGGCGGTTGGAGCACCTAACAATGGATTCCTGGTATTTTTCACACCAGTACTACCTCTACATCCTTTCCTAGCCTCCAGCTGCTATACCACTTAGGTTTACAATAAACCACCCATTGGTGAGAGAAAAATGTTCGAAAGGATATGTGCCGCTGTTGGGGATCGGTCATGTTTAGACTCGACACTTAAAATTTAAAGAGCTGTGTAAAGATTACTAGAGATTGTAATTAAAATATAATAATAAAATGAAACATCCGAAACAAAAAATACATAAAACCTCTACAAATTTTTGTAATTTGTTTATACGTACTGTATTCATGATTTCAAGATATTACATAGATTGTTAATTAATTAGGGTAATAAAAGGTTTTTTACATGGAGACATAGGAGAAGACCAAAATACATGTAATGATGAATAGTAGAAGTGTGAAGCCATTACCATTATGAGTTTGTAAAATTAACCCCTTCCTGTTTTCAAAATTTTTTACTCATCCAATTTCAAAGATATGCAGAAAAAAATTAAAGTGGATTCAATTTGAAAAATATCCATTCATCTGGGTAGAAAATATTGTGGAAAAAGAAGAATTTGCTTGTTACAACCAATTTCTTCTTTTTCTACAATGTTTTTTCATTAACAAAATCACAGGGCCTTAAAAAGCAGGGATGAAACAGGAAAGGGTTAAATCAACAAAATTTGATAATGTATCAAATTACAGAATTGCATTTCAATGATGGAATGGAATCTAATCCTTTTTTAACAGTATTTCAGTTACATCATGGTTGCTGGTGCAATTAAATATACCTCTGTGTTCTGAAGCCATTTCAACCTCAACCAAAATTTACAGTTTATCTCACTTGAAAACAACACTTAAATCTGTGTTAATCTATTACCAGATAACCAAATTGTGAAGGAGTTGCAGATGAAAACTTTTAGTTGATGACATTTTAATTAACTTCATCTTTTGGTGAAAAAAATATTGTGGATGATGAAGAAATTGATTTTACAGGCAATTCCTTGATTTTCCACAATGTTTCCAAAGCCTTTTTCTTACAGAGGCGTCAGAAAGCGGGACTGTGTGGGAATGGGTTAACAAGAGTGCAAATTGTAACAATGTATGCCTCTCTCACTGTTTGTCATCAAGGGATGGAATTAAAAGATTATTATACTGACAGATAGAGGATAATTAAAATTAAAATGTAAAAGAAATGATACAAAAATATGTATCACTGATATAGAAAGTTTTTGAGATATCAAAAAATATGAAGGACAGGTAATACTGCAGAAAGTTCCTGATATAGTTTCAAAAAGTAACCTTTAACAAATTTATAAAGTTGGAGTTTATAGTAGTAAGCATTAGTATCATTTAGAAAGATCATATAGTTTGAATTTCCTGTAAATTTGATGGTGTGAAATGACAAAACTGTAGACTCCTAAAGAAATGATCTGATATTTGAACCCAAGTTGAGCAAGTACATAGTTTCATAGTGAACATAAGATAATCTTTGAAACAAATATGAGTATAAATATTCAAATGGAATTTTCACATATCTATTAACCCATTCCCACACGATCCCTCCTTTTAACGCTTCTCAAGAAAAAAGCTTGGGAAAACATTGTGGAAAATGAAGAAATTGCTTGTAACAAGCAATTTCTTCTTTATGCACAATGTTTTCTTTCCAAAAAGACAAAACAATTGAAAATTCCAGCGACTTGAAATTGTCGTCTACAACTTCTTTCTATTTGGACAGGTCTAAAATTTCTCTGTGTGGGAATGGGTTAATGTCCAGTAGTATCTAAACATAAATGATGTAGTCCTCAATTAACATTTTACTTCCTCTTGATTTAACCCATTCCCACACAAAGACGCTTTCAGACACCCCTCAAGAAAAACAATTGGAAAAACAATGTGGAAAATGAAGAAATTGCTTGTAACAGGAAATTTCTTCATTTTCCATAATCTTTTCTATCCAGAAATTTGGACCTATCTAAAATTTTCTCAACTGGTAATGGATTTAAGCAATAGAGTTATGCATATCCTAAGCATTTAACAGAATTGGTTTGTTAACCCATTACCAAACAACAAAATTTAGACTGGTCCCATTTGAAGGAAGTTACAGAAGACATTTTAACTGACACAAGTAAACAATGTTTTCCAAAGTTTTTTTCTTGAGGGGCTTAAAAATGAGGGATTGTGTGGGAATGGGTTAAATTCCAATGCACATTATGGAAGTTTTGTTATGACTTACATGCAAAATGACATAGAAACAAGAAGAAATCTCTAACTATAATCCATTATTTGAGGCATAGAAATGAATTTTTCTTGATATCAACATGAGAAAAAAATAAGTGATGGACAGTTGAAGACCAAGGAGTAATGAAGGGTTGTTAATAGCTCAGTTACATGATACAGATTACAAATGAAAATTGTATGTGTATGACCCATTTCAGAAAAGGAACCAACAAAAGAGTGGACTTTTGTCGGTCTTAGAACAGCACAAGCTAACCAGGGTCAAAATTTCCCTTTTTCATATTTCTGAATGTAACAGTTGCTCTTTGTGCAATTAAAACTTGTGAAATATCGACCCAAAATGACACCCAATCATTTGTACAAATATTTGTAATCATAAAGTTCTGAACCTATGGGCTATATTACCGTAATTTGTCCATATATTCGGACACTCCAAGAATTCGGACACCATTAATTATTTCATGAAATAATTGATTTTGTGCCTCTAATTTCGGACAAATGGTGTCTGGAATTTATCTATAAATTCGGACACCGAATTTACGAACATTAAATATCAGGTTAACAAATACCGCATCCATTATCGGTAATTTGGAATCTTGGCGATCGGTATCTCCAAACTGTCTGGGTTAAGTGTCAACAGGTGTATATTGTTTATTACAGTGACCGAGAATAGGCACGCACCTCGATATGCTCAAGCTACGAACCGTGAAGGTGTCCAAGGTGATGCAATTAAAATATCACGCTTGGTTTCTCTCTCTGATTTCCTAATTTCTATCCCCGACAGGACCTGCTCTGAAAGGATGGCTACGATTAACATGTGTAACCCTATGAAATTAGTCGAATTGACCTGAACCTACTTTCGATTTTACTAGACTTTCCTCGTATCCGGAGCTCATCGAGGGTATTGTCATCGGCCGTATCAAATCAAGAAAAAAAAAAAAATGCAATGATATGCTTCGAGAAGAATCAGTCGTAGCAACGACGTTTTCCCTAAATACGGAAAATGCGAGAATTTTACTTGTTAATTTGTCACAAAACTATTAACTTCTCATCCGATATATAATATTGGTAGATTAAAATAAATTACCTTTTTTATCCCCGCTTCTTTTAATAATCCGAAAATTTAATCTCATACTGTTCAATAAAATACACGTAACAAGTCTCGTTCGACAGGTTTTCGGGTAAAGTTTATTTTACTACGAGGGAGGAAAGGTGATCAAAGGCGCCGCCGCCAGATGTTCAGCTATATTTGGGAGAGTTTCCGGAGTTGGCACGTGCCAGACGCGTACCCCGTGAGAATTCTTGGTGACCGAATTTTTACCCTTGTCATTATGCCGAAAGTTTACATGGTTTAATCGACTGTCTGAATACTCTTAAAACATTACGGATATAATTTTTAAAAAAAGGATTTTTTTCTCACAGGTAGGCCACCGCATTTACTTTAAATTTGCGGGGAATATTACGCAATGGTTTATGTGAAGCAGATCAGAGAAAAACTGTCGTAATTGACCGATGACGTGATTTTATTCTGACAAATTACTTCTTATCTCTTGGTGACTTTAATACATGAACAATTGAAATGCGAAGATTTTGTTTAGCTCTCCATGTCAATATCCCTTTTTTTCAATTCAACCGACGATGATTGTATATAAATGACAGAAAAAGAATTTACCATACTCTCAAAATCGGACTTTGACTACCGAAACGTCGTAACAATTTTGCCAGAACATGCTGCAGTTACGATCTTGTCGTATTCTTACGTGGATATGTGGGATTCTATCAATCGTTAAAACGAAGAAAAACAACAGTTTAGAAAAGTAAATCGTTTATTAAGGTTTTTAATCAGTGAATGATCATTAAATTCACGTGGTCTTCGCCGGTATCTTGAAACAATCTGAAAAAATAAAATAATAATGAATAAATTTACGAACGTAATGCGTAACACATATCAAGTTTATTTACTGTTGAAATGAATTCAGTGTCTGAGCAAAAGAGTTAGTGACTCATGAAAATCGGCAATGGTTGTTCCCGGCCGCACGACGATTTATCTATAAATTCGGACACTGGCTTGAGTAATTATCTATGTATTCGGACATGAAAAAAAATAATTATTTAATTGTGTCCGAATATATGGACAAATTACGGTACTTTTATTTCATATCATTGTTTACTACAGAAAAGCTAATATATATATATATAAAGAAGTCTAAGGCATAGATCTATCTATTCACATTAAGAAAAATGGCTTTGTTTACTCATTTGCAAAATACAACACCAAATAAATGCTTTCTTCTAAAAGATTGTCTAATGCCAGCTTAGAGCATGGAAAAGAGAAATTAGTCTTATACAGTTAAAATATATTTTGTTTTGTCTTTTTAAGTTAAACAGTCAGAAAAAGAGAGATGACCTTTAACCCATTACCAAATGATAAAATTTTAGACTGATCCAAATTGAAAGAAGTTGCAGACATTTCAAAGAGCTATTAAACTGAAAAATAACTGTAACATTAGACAGAAAGTGTTGTGAGAAAAGGGGAAGTTGCTTGTCAAAAGCAATTTACCCTTTCAACACAATGTCTTCAAAAGCTTTATTTCTTAAATGCGTACAATATGGGATAAAGTTGTAATGGGTTGAAATGAGACAGAGTATCCAATAAAGCAAAGCATAGAAATAGGTATTCCTCTTCATATATTACTTAACCCTTTACAACACAATCATGCTTTTTGACAAAAATGGAAAAAAAATGCAAGAAAGAAAAAATTGCTTGTTAAAACCAATATTTTGAATGTATTTTCAAATTTAAACTCAATTTCAATTATCATCTGTCACTAGTTTTAATTTGGACAAGTCTAAATTTTGTCATCTGGTAAATGGTTAACCATTCAAACACAATCTCACTTTTGGAAGGCCCTAAAGAAAACAATTGGGAACATCATGGAAAATGAAGAAATTGCTTCCACAATGTTTTCTATCCAGAAAGTTGAATGAATCTAAAATTCCATAAATTTTAAACTTGAACCAGTCTAAATTTTTATCATCTGGTAAATGGTTAAGCGATTTTGACAGATATCTCCGTCCATCAAACTTTCACTGAACTAAAGCCATTTAACTTGAAAGTGTGTGATGTTGCGTGCACTGAGGTGTACGCTTACTCTTCTCCTCCTTCTCTGTATCACTAGTAGCGCTACTTCTAGCTGTAACAGCTTCCTCAACTTCGGTAAACCAAACAATATATATTATATTCGCCCTTCTTATACCTATGTAACTTGACAAACTCATTGGTAAAAGAGCCTTATCCTCACAAAATCTCTCTTTTTTACACCCTTCAAGAAAAAAACCTTTGTAAAACATTGAGGAAAATGAAGAAATTGCTTGTTTTACAAGCAATTTCTTCATCATTCTCATTGTTTTCTGCTTAAGAAAAAAACGAAGTATTTTTTAAATTTCATCAGATAAAGAATTGCTGTCAGCAGCTTCTTAACTTTGAATTAGACCAGTCTAAAATTTTGGCATTTGACAATAGATTAAGCCTTGTCATGCTGAATTAAAATCCTACACAAAATTGGTTTAAAATTAAAGGGCTGAAAGCACTGGAAGGTCTAAATGAGGGCCAATATTTCTTTTGAAAATTGATTATTTAAACAACTGTGGCTGAAAGGGGTCAAGCAGAAGGTATACCCCAAGAACAGACTGCACTTATGTACAGTCTAATCTTTGTCTATACCTCCAGCAAAAACAGGAATATTCCAGGTTGACAAGGGTTAAGAACTTATTGACAGCATAGAATTTCCAACTATTTCAATTGCACATGATTTGTTTGTTTGTTTGAATGGGGTTTATAGCCACTTTGCCATTTTTTCAGTCATATCGCATCGGTACCATTTTTGAAGTTCACCTATATTATATCTGATAATGTTGTCTGTAACATTAATTTTGACCAGTCTAAAATTGCAGAGACAAGTCACTCTAAGAGGAGATCTATTTGTACATATTTTATTCATTATATATAATCTTTGTCCCTATAAACAGTGGTTACTCTCACCCGAACTAGAGTCTGAAACTCGCCTTTTTCTTAGCGGCGAGCTTAAGTGATGGTGCCGTGTCCATCGTCTTTCATGATAGATTGGCCATCAACTATTTTCCGTCAATAATTAGAGTATACGGAACAATAACCTCGTTTTTTTCTGAGTCGATTTAATTACTGTCTTATCATCTGCCATTTCTTTTATCTAAATTTGCTACCCAGAAGTAGAATTGGGACCGTTTTGTAGTTTCACCACACGGGAGAGTATTCAAGGGCAATAACTCTTTCAACGTATTTTCGGAATGGGCTATTGGTGAGAGGCAAATGTTGGAAAAGATATTTGCCGCCCCCAGCAATCAAACTCATGACACCAATGATTGAAGGTTTGGAGTCTGACAAGCTACCAACTGTCCTATGATGGCGACTCAGTTGCACATGAAGTGCAGGTGTTGAGCAGCCTGGACATCAACACAATGCCTCAAGAATATCTGCTGCTTGTCTAAAGAAACCTAGATTCAGTAACTTTCTAAAGAGTGCTTAGTGAAGACTCTGATCAGACTGTTTGGATGTACAGGATGATCTGAGTCTTCACTTGAGACACAATTGAAATTGTTGAAAATGTCACAAAATTTGCAGTCACTAAAGAGAGGCTACAAGGTTGTGGTTGTAATAGACAAACTTCGAGTCTGAGTAACTGTTGACTTGTCTTAATATTTAACATTAATCCATTCCCATACAATGACGCCCCTCAGGAAGAAAATATTGGGAATACATTGTGGAAAATGAAGAAATTGTATGTATCAAGCAATTTCCTAATTTTCCACAATGTTTTCTTCTCAGAAAATTTAAATAAAATCCATAAACTTGGAATTGTCTTTTGCAACTCCTTTCAATTTGAGCCAGTCTAAAATTTTGCAGCCTGGTTATTGGTTAATCTTGGGATGACTTTACCACACAAGGTGGAACGAGAAATTATGCATTCACAATATGAATTTATATTGTAAGATATTTGTTTTAAACTGGTCAAATTATTTTTTTATTTTTCTTGTCTTTTTAAGTTTACGTAAGGAAAGCTCATGCAGATTGTTGTAAAATTTGATTGAAATCTAGCTGACATCAAGAAGTATACATGTATTAACCCATTCCCACTGAATCCCTCTATTGTATGCCTCTCAAGTAAAAAGCTTTGGAAAACATTGTGGAAAATGAAGAAATTGCTTATGTCAAGCGATTTCTTATGTATCCATAATGATTTCTACCCAAAAAGACGAGAAAAAAATTAAGTTCCATCAACTTTAAATTGTTGTGTGCAGCTGCTTTCAATTTGGACAAATCTAAAATTTTATTGTGTGGGAATGGGTTGAAGAACCTACACACATAGCATGCAAACAAAGAGATGGAGGAACAAAATGAGTAAACGGGCCATGAAAGTGGTCTTAAATGCATTTGGTAATGGGAAATATAAACAAGCCAAAAAATAAACATTTTAATTTAAAGAATATGCAAATTGAAGCATACATAAAACTATACATTGGCCAAGTGACAATAGTACAAAAGGAAACAATGGAATGAACATAAACTGAAAACCCCAGTAACACTACATGAAATTACCTGATTTTTTTATTGAATAAAAAAAAAGTTTATTTGATTGGTATAAACAAACAAAAGTACCAATGTCATGCAACTATAGCAAAAAGTACACCAGAACATCAAAGTGGAATGTCGAAGAAAACCAGGGTTATAAAAGAATATGAAAGAACTGAAACTCACCAACGGGCTGATAATAACATCTTATGCTTCGTCTCCATTCAAAATCAGATACTTCACGTAACTTTCTTTGACAGAGATTGTCTAGGATGTCACGTAGGAATTGGGATTGCTGAAAAATGTGTCAAATGGTATATAAACCAATGACTTTAAACAATTACTTTTCTGATAAATGAATATTGTTTGAAATTTGGAGCTCAAGCTTTTAAAATTTAAAAAGAGAATACCATTAAATGAATAAGACCTTTTCATAGTTTTTATAATATCTTCTTTAACCTATTCCAACTCATTCCAAGTTTTCATGCATCTGAAGAAAAAAGCTTTGGAAAACATTCTGGACAATTAAGAAATTGCTTGAAACAAGCAATTTCTTCAATGTCCACAATGTTTTTCTAGGCTTAAAGGCAAAAAGTTTCTAAATTCCAGCAAGTTGTAATTATTGTCTGCAACTTCTTTGAACCATTTGAACCAGTCTATGATTTTGTCCAGTTGTAATGGGTCAAAGCTCCAGATGGATAATCAAGATTTCTTTGTCAATTATCACTTTATAATTTCAAAGATAAACCAGCATGAGTGATAAACTAACTGTTTTAGTAGATTTATCCCAACTTTTGTTCGTTTAACACTATTGAACATCATCTCAGCATGACCATAGACATTGATGATGTCATCAGATTGCCATGTGATTCACATGCCAAATAAGTGCTTTTACAGATTATTCTCGGGAAAAAAATCATATCTGTCTCCTTTTTGCATTAAACCATTCCCACTCAGTGACAGATTTAGACCCCCACCCCCACCCCAAAGAAAAAAAGCTTTGGAAAACATTTTGAAAATTAATTGCTTGTTATATTTCTTCATTATCAACAATGTTTTCTTCCAAATGAAAACATCCAATATTTGATAAACCTTGAATTATTGTCTGCAACTTCTTTCAATTTGGACCAGTCTAAAATTCCGACTTCTGGTAATGCGTTAAAGAAATAAAATAATTGTTTGTTTTTACGAAAGACCTATAAATTTTTCATTTCACTTATGGTGGAAAAATATAGCTTTTGTTGTTCACTCAATGAAAGGAAAATCTGTCTTGCACTGGAAAAAATATTCCTCTATAAAATTTGGCTGTACAATCATTGAAATCTTCTAAGTTGTTTCAGAGAAGAACTAACCAAATGTTACAAGTCAATATGCCTGTCTTTCTTCAAATAATCATAGAATCAGTACAGCCTCACTTTAGGTTAACTCCTATAAAACATGGTTGAAATCTTGCTTCAGGGGCTATATAGGGCTACAATATTCACAAACACTTACAGTAATCATACACTCCAGTCTGTTTTTATGCATTGGCAACATTGGATCATCCAAGTTCCTCCACTGTCCTCTCAATAACACTGTTGATAGTTTAGACACTGTAGACAGATACTTCTTCAGTGTTCCCTGTAGGGCCTTTCTGTCATACTTGATCTCAGCTATACCAAGATCACATTCTCTAGTCCAGTGGTAAAGCAAGCCCATCCTGCACACTTGGGTTGGATACTGTATACAAGAAAAATCAACCATCACCCAAAGACACTAGTTCTGACTGATCATAATTGGAAATGCATACAACAATAATGAAAAATATTGAAAAATAAGAATCATATAGGGTAGAAAAAAATGTTAGAAAAGGGGAACTGTTTTTTACAAGTTATTTATCCCTTTTCTCAATGTTTCCAATGACTGTTTCTTTTGATTGTCAATAGGCTATATTGTATGGTAATGGCAGGGGTCGACACTAACAGTGTCCAGGGATCCTCGGGATCCCTGAAAATTGGAAGGGACCCCAGCTGTCTCAGGCTAGGGATTTCGTCAGGATCCTATAATATTTCCCAAGTTCAACAGATCTTAATGTATCAATTAATGCTCCTGATTTTTTGTTTGCTTGTTTTTGTAGAAAACATTGTGGATAACGAAGAAATTGTTTGTAACAAGCAATTTCTTCATTTTCCACAATGTTTTCCAAGATTGTTTTTCAAGTTGGGCTTAGAAGGACAGGATTGTGTGTGAATGAGTTAATGTATATCAAGGAGGGATCCCTGATTATCTGGAGGGAACCCTGAAGTAATAACTAGGGATTCCTGTGGGATCCCATTGGAGCAAAGTTAGTGTCAACCCCTGAAATGGTGTCATATTTCCACAGTAATAAGACTAGTTGGTGCACAAGGGAAAGGTAATAACCTTTTCTGAAGGTATTTGACACTTGAAATATCTCTTTAAGAGTATAAGCCATGGATACCACCCTCAGACAGAGGAGCTTCAAAAGAAAGCATTTGAAATGTTAAGCGCAAAATATTGAAAGCGTCAATCAATATATAGACACTTTCAATAGGTGTACACTAACCCTTTGATTTCAACATCTTTTCACAAACAAAAAAGTTGACTGTGGCACGAGGTCCAAATTCTTTATGCACTCTGGATATATCCAGCTATCACATCCAACTAATATCTATTTTCCTGTAGGTTGTTAAAAGCAATTTCCCATATTGGTTTCTATCCAAAAGACAAAAAAATTTAAAAAAAAATCATTAACTACATATATTGCCTGCAACTTTATTCAATCTAGACAGGCCAATATTTTGTTGTGAGGGAATGTATTAAGACTACATACTTTAGCTGGCCATTCTTCAACTGGTACATTGTTGATACAGTCCTGTATTACACCAATATTCATCTCTTTGAGAGATTTAGACACAGAGTCATGCAGCTTTGCGATCCATATTTCTACTTCTTCTGTCAGTGTAACCTGTTGTTGAAAAAAATATACAAGACAAAATGATTACTCAATTTTTCAGTAGGCCATATTTGACAAAATCATAATATAATGTATTATTTTTCAATCTTTTCTCAACTATTATTACAATACTAGAAAGCTGTCAAGGGAAAACATGTCAAATCTGCCAAACATTTGACCTTTAGCTGTGACCTGTGCTCTATTTGAATGTTTGTTTCAAATGGTACATCTAAGCATGATAGTGAACAAGTGTCCAATATTTATTTGAAATCTGTGCAGTAGGACATTTACTCTGTACAAAGTCAATTTGAAAGTTTGACCTTGAGCTGTAATCTAGAAGTTATCTAAAAATTTGTTTCAAATGGAACATATACTCATGATGGAGAACAATTATCCCAACTTATTCAAATCGATCCATAAATATAGGATTTATGGTTCAGACAAATTCTGATTTGCTGTAACCCTAAAACACATACACAGACATATCACAGTTATACAGGCCTGGTAATCTCGGGCTCCATCTCTTTTTGGAGAACAGTGCAAAATGGAGACAATGATACTTCCGATATGGAGCCAAGGGCCGGAACTGAACAGAAAAGGTAAATAAAACAGTGCACCTCGCGTACAATTTGATCTCCTATTAACCTATTATACATTTTCCCAAAACGTCCTGAGTTTCATACCACATAGAAATGATTATATTATCCGTTGGCAGTGATAGATTTCAAAAATAATTCCGTTTGTGAATAGAAACTTGAATTAAAGTTTGGACATCGGACCTGATCAAACACGAAATGCATGTTGAAATCGTTCAAATCCATGTAATCAACAGTTCTGAAAGATTTAAACGGCAATGTCTGTGAAATGAATGATAACCAGTTGATATACAATAATGTTACCACAAAGAACTGCGTTTTTCCTACCCATTTTACGGATTTTCTTAGATGAGAAGGAGACCAGGATGCGGTGCAGGAGACAAGATTTAGAGGGAGAGGCGATGCATATAAAAGAATACAGTGAATGATTTTCTAGGATTGTAACTTTATGCATATTACAGGACACTTTTTCTTTCCCTTTTACACAGTAAATGTGTCTCTCAGACTCTCTAGAACAGCCATATTTATATCTGGTCCTTATTTTTCTCCTTTCTCCAATCTGACTTATCGGGCCACAATCGTGAATATAGAGTGAGCGCGTAATAGTTTTTGTAAATCTATTCTAACGAAACATTATCAAAGAAAAACAAATAGCTAATTTGAGAATTCAGGTCATCACAAAATTTGAAAAATACGCTAGGTTCTTAGAAATATGTATAGCGGAAGGAGTTCAGATCTGCAATAAACGGACGTTCTGTGCCTTATACGTTGTAAAAGCTCTATAACAACACCGGTGGTTTATTAGAATTTTCACACTTCTTTTAAAAGGGGTGGGTGTTAATTACAGGCTACAGATGTTAAGACGAAAAAAAAAGGGGTGAAGATTTACTTCGACTGCAAAGAGCAGGTGGTTCATGTACAGTATACATAGTATACAGTTAGTAACATCGTGAAATTGACATTTACATCGATCAAAACCATTCAAAATCACTCACACAGCGCTCCAATCATTCATTCCAAACACTCACTCAAACCATTAAAAAACGCTCAAAATAGTTCAGAAACATTTAACAACCGTCCAAAATGCGCAGCATTTCATTCAAATCCATAACAATTTTCCACAATTTTTACTGGCAGCTGTGGGTTTTAAAGCTTCTGAGGTAAAAATATCGCAAATTGGACGAAATTAGCGTTTTTGGATTACATACTTTTAATTTGATTCAAAACTCGCTCCTCCCACTCATTCAATTTCATTCCGAAATCATTCCCAAATCATCCAAAAATTTTCAATTTCACGGTGTTTTTACTTAAGCAGTGAATTTTTTTTTATCTTTTGACATAATCTAGGATACAGCGCCTTCTAAATATAAAGAAAAAAAACTTAAAGCAAACCAATTATCTAAGCATGAACCATCACAAAAGGGGACATTCGGTTTAGAACAGTTACATTCGCCCTCTATTGAATTCATTGTGGCATTGATTTGTTTGAGGTTTATTACAGGTTATAAGTTTTCCAAAAATCATACAAAAAGGGTCGGCTTTGATGTCCGATGAGGGGCTGGGGTTACATAAGAGTATGGAGTTCTACTTGAAGTTTTACAGTACATTTATATATGCATTGCCTCTCCCTCTGAATCTTGTCTCCCGCACCGCATCCTGGTCTCCTTCTCATCTAAGAAAATCCGCAAAAGGGGTAGGAAAACGCAGTTCTTTGTGGTAACATTATTTTATATCAACACGTTATCATTCATTTCACAGTCATTTTTTTCAGAACTGTTGATTACATGGATTTGAACGATTTCAACACGCATTTTCGTGTTTGATCAGGTCCGATGTCCAAACTTTAATTCAAGTTTCTATTCACAAACGGAATAATTTTTGAAATCTATCACCGCCAACGGATAATATAATCATTTCTATGTGGTATGAAACTCTGGACGTTTTCGGAAAATGTATAATAGGTTGATAGAAGATCAAATTGTACGTGAGGTGCACTGTTTTATTTACCTTTTCTGTTCAGTTCCGGTCCTTGGCTCCATATCGGAAGTATCATTGTCTCCATTTTGCACTGTTCTCCAAAAAGAGATGGAGCCCGAGATTACCGGACGTGTTATAACTTTGTCTTACTGCAAGCCAGTTCAACAAAAAGGGTGATATAAACAAACAAACTTATAGATTAGAATTAGAACTTCACAACAAAAGTTATGTGTGAAAACCCATAACTTAAACAATTTTAATAGTCTGTCATAGAGATAGACCCTTCATAGAGCATGAAGTTGTATACCTTTTCATTTAGCGTGAAGGACTCGCCATCAAAACTGGACACCGATACAGCATCTTTAATGATTACTTCTTCCACAACCCCTTCAGATGGTAGATAGGTCGGGGCTTGTTGTAGAGCACTAGGATTCACACTCTGCATAGAGTAAATAATGATAAATGTATCATAGAAAAGATTTTACTCTTTTGGTCCTTGTAGGATTACTAAACCCATTGTCAGATGACAACATTTTAGACTGGTCCGAATTGAAAAAAGTTGCGGACAAGAATTCCAAGAAGGTGAAATTAAGAAAATCTATAAGGGCAGAAACTATTGTTTTTAATGAAGAAATTGCTGGTAACAATAAATTTCTTTAATTTCCGTTTTTTAATTTTTTTTCTAAAGTGGCTGGGAAAATGGAATTGCATGGATATGAGTTAAGAGGCATTTGTGCTTTGCACAATATCCATAGCTGGAATATCCGTTTCCTATCCATTTTGGACTTAAAGTTTTATTTAACTCATTACCAGACGGCAAAATTTTAGACTGGTCCATATTCAAAGGAGTTGCAGATGACAATTTAAAGTTAGTGAAATTTTAGATTTTTTCAACATTCTAAATAGAAAACATTGTGTAAAATGAAGAAATTGCTTGTAACAAGCAATTTCTTCATTTTACACCATGTTGTACCAACTGTTTTAATTTAGGGGTGTCCAAAAGTGTCACTGTGTGGGAATGGGTTAAATAAACACTAGGAAGCATTATGTTATACACTAAAACTGGCCTTTGCTCAGCATAATTTTCATTCCTTGATTGGCTAAAAGGACCAAAGAATGTTATCAGTGGGCAATAAAATATTTTATATACAGCTTTTTCCAACTGTATTTAAGATATTTTGGTCATCCACTGATGCTGTCTCCTTTCTGACAAGAACATTCTTAAATATACAGTATAGTTTGATAGCGGTTTCATGTAAGAAGAATATAGAAAAAAAATGTCACTTTAAACATTGAAGTTCAAAGGGATGACAGTTCATATTTCTAATGACATGATGAGATCATGTGTATATTCAATCGAAATCATTAAAAAGAATGTGAATCTTTGCCTTTGACATGCAAATTGTCAATCAATTCTAAAAAGTTTATTTAACCCATTCCCACACGACAAAATTTTAGACCAGTCCAAATTCAAAGAAGTTGCAGATGACAATTTAAGTTTATGAAATCCTTAAAATCTTTATCTTTTTTGATAGAAAACATTGTGGATAATGAAAAAATTGCTTGTATGAAGCAATTTCTTCATTTTCCACAAAGTTTTCCAAACCTTTAATTTTTAGGGGTATTATAAATGCATCATTGTGTAGGAATGGGTTAAGATGGGAAACAAACCTAGAAAAGCTTTAAATAAAATAAAATTGAAACTAATTTAGATCATAAATCTGCAGAAGACAGAATCTCCTGTCACAATCAAAAACAGAAAGGCTCTAAAAAAGACAAACAAAAAATATGTGATTCATTTCAAAAGCTTGAACTTACTTTTTATCAAGAAGTCATTGTACAATTCTTTAATTAAAAAAAAAGAAAAAAAGAAAAACAAAAGCAAGGGCACCACCTATGGGTGCCTGATGCTCCACTGTTGGGGCTGGATAGTGGAGAGAAAATTTAAGCATTTTACTGACCTTATAACCACTTAGATTTCTTCATTTTCAAAAAGAAAAGCTCTAATTTCTTTTAGGAGAACATTTAAACAAAATACTTTCCAAATCATTGAACAACAAAAATAAGCATAACATCCAGCAGAGCTTTGAACAATCAAAAAATGTAATATCAACAAGAACTCAAGATAGAGGAAATAACTGACTGATTCATGTAAACTTCGATAATATTATGACACAATTGTTCACAAACAAAAAATCTTTAAAATCAAAACATTGTGACTATATTGTTTTAACCAATTACAGTCTACTGCTGATTTTTGTGATTTCTTGATGTATAAGCTTTAAAACTTTAATGTTTGACATGGATTTGGTGATTATGGGCTCAATTCAATCTTTATCAAATGATACATTATTGCTGTCAATTCATATATAGAAAAGAGTACTAGAAAAAAAACTGAAATATTGTATTGTTAAAATAAATGGATTATAAGTATCATTTAAAACAAGTCCTAAGTAGTCAGTAATATTGTTTTTTTTTTTTCAACTTAACTATATCCATGACCTTTGAGTTATCTGAAAGTTTGTTTCTAATGGCAAGTCAACTAATGACAGCAATCATGCCAAGTTATTTGAAATCCATCAAAGATTTAGGAGATATGGTATAGACAAATTTGAATTCTTCTTAATCCAATCTCTTTTTCAAATATTTGTTTCACAGAACACAAGAGGTCCCTTTTCCCCTGATGGGTCACAAATATATTTATCACTGATTTTATTCATCTCTTGTGCCCATACCATTTGGAATTCTGTAACAAACTTTACCCTTGTCATGCTGTATAAATCATCTTTCTGAATTGCTGGCAAATCAAAGGGCTGAAAGCACTGATAGAACTTGTTATTCAAAAATCGATATTTACTTTAGAAATCAAGTTCATAAACAACACGGGCAGGAAAAGTACAAGCAAGAGGTGTAGACTAAGATCAGTCTGCACATACGTGCAGTCTGATCTTAGTCTACACCTCTTGCCAAAACCGGAATATTCCTGGTTCAGCATGACAAGGGTTAAGAACTTAAGAATACTTCATTTAGAAGGAGAAAGGGTGTTCCAGAGAATGATTTAAAAGAGATAGGAGGTGGTAGTGAAATGAGGCCCTTTTTTTATATGCAACATACAGATATTAAAAAAAAGGACAACTTTCACAGCATGAAAGAATCTCTTGTGCTGAGCAAAATGTTGTAACTTCAGGTTGAACAAAGCTGTAGTTACAACATTTTGCTTGCCCACTGACAATATGATACTTTGATTTAAAGATTTTCTTCAGGTGGGAGGGGGTTTCTGTACCCTGGATCAATGCAAGAGGATCTGCTGCTTCCAATGTTCCATTTTTTTCAGAAAGTGTTCCCCGATATGACATGAACCATAAAATATTTGTATGACTTGGAACAAATATATGAAAAAATCTAACTATTTCTGGAACACCCTTCGTGTAACAATGAACATAAAGAACAGACGTGCTTACAAGTCTAGGGACATCCATACTATCTTTTTTGTGTACAAACTGATTCATCATTCCAGCCCAGGGGTTTTGATTCTTTAAACAGAGGTCACATGCAACAATGACAAAAGCTCTCTCCAACACCAAATACAAAACAAGAGGGCCCTTGGCCCTGGTATGCTCACCTGAGCTACAGGCTCTTTTGCTTTCAATAATCAAATTTAATGTTAAGGCTAGGATTATGATACAAGCTGGCATAACAATATTTTATACATACATTTGCTTTATACCTTGGGATCCAAAAATAAATATTTAAGCAATGTTCACTAAGCTATTGTGAAAGAGGACCACCTTAGGAAAATTTCTGCTATATTTGGTTCAAATTGGTTTGCAAGGAGATGTTGTTTTAAAATCCTTCTTGTTTCAATATAGGCAAGACCCCCATGGGGCTCCACCATTTTTTTTTCAAAGGGTCCGGAGGAGAAGATTTTTGAAAAAAAAAAATTCACTTTTGTTGCCATGTCATTTTCAAAAGATTTCAAATCTTTTAGATATTTTTAATGGGGCCTCCTAAAGAACATTTCTGCCAAATTTGGTTGAAATTGGCCCTGTGTTTTGAGAGGAGATATTGTTACAAAAAATTGTTGGCGTATGACGGATTAGAAACAATGGACAGACAAAGGGTGATCAAAACAGCTCACATGAGTAGTTTGTGCTCAGGTGAGCTAAAAACTCAGGCAAACATTCTTATAATCGTCCATTATAACACATTCATCAATCATGCATTGACAAATCAAGAATTCTCAGCTGTGTAAAACACTTGGGCCAAGATTTTGTAGAAAGGTTTTCCCATTAAGTGCTGACACATTTACAGAATCATTGTGTGCATATAATACCTCCAAACTGGACTTGTTTTTCTTCTGTGAAAAATAAATAACAATAAATTTAACTTACAGATTTTTTTCTAGATTTTGACCTGTTTTTCCAGTTGTATTCTATTGTGTCTTGAGATCAAAATCATCTTCTTAGCATCTAATATCATAATCCAATATAACACTTTTCAGGTGTTTGTAAAGTCATATCACTTGACAGACAGATGGCAATGCCAACTGACTCCAACACCAGGTTTGACTCAAATATTTTGCAAAATTCATGGTCAGTAACATGCTACAAAAAGCAAAATGGTTGGTTGGCAAAAGTTGACATAAACTTCGTAACTACTTCTTGAATAGGCTGTAGTTATGACATTTAGGTGGCCAAACCAAGAAAAATACGCAACATAAATATCGGAGTTCAAAGTTCATTTCTGAACTAATTGAATAATTAAATTGGTCGGTTGATTTTTTGAATGACAGCCACAATCTGTCAATTATAAACATTGCTAATCTTTTTTGGAAATTGATCAATTATACAGCATTTGGAAGACTCTACCTCATAAAAAAGATAAACTTATCGAATATTAATCTTACAGCACAGTTTTAAAATTGATATTGGATTTGGAGGACCTGTAAACAACAACATATAAAGTTTTACACATAAGGCCTGATGGTACAACAATATAACAGAGTACATTGACTAACATCACATCTTGTCATCCCACATGTAGTCAACACTCAGTGTTACTCACTCCTCGGCCTGGTCCAGGGGTTGAGCTAAATAGGACCATCTCAACAGTCACCTTGCCCCTGTGACGCACCTTAGGTTTTGCTATACGCCTTATCTGGGCCTGAATATCACTTGTTCCTTGCTGAATTATATGAAAATGTCTCGTAGTAAGTAAGTTGTAATCTCGTCTTTGTTGGGGTTATAATTAACGCTTCAAAGTAGAAGCTTATTCGTATTCTCTTGAGGAAAGCCAACTAGAACCATTGCACACTGAACTATACGCACCCACCTCTACCCCAGCATTTGGTCACTGAGGTAGCACAGTTGACCTTTGACTAATGTTAATACAAACAATACAGTGGTTTGTTTACAGTTTCAAGGTCCTAGGTCCAATGGCTTATGAGTTTGTGCACAGAAACAGTTTTCAATCAAAGTTCAGTTGTGACATTGACCTTTGACATGCCTGACCTAAAAACAATAGGGCACTTCCTTGACCATTGGCAACAACTACATGAAGTTGCATGCTTGTAGGTCATTGGGTCTCTAGTTAGAGCATGGACATGAAAGTCTAGGACAGACAAAAATGGTGAAATCATTATACACCCCTCTACTTCCTACATGTTGGGTTTAATGATTTCGACATTTAGACGGCCATTACTACTTCCATTGGCAAGGGTGTTACTAGCCAGAAATCTTGTCAAGAGGTGGTTATAGAATCAAAGAGAAGTCCTCATGGAGACGTTATAGAGAAGAAAAAATAGAAACAATTGGTCATCAGATATCTTTCTTAAGACAAGAAAGTGTTTCCCATAAAGATTAAGAAAATAGGAGAATCAAAGAGTTAGCAGAATACTTAAACTGATCATCTTTTATCTATTCTTCCCTTTTCAAACTCTGGATTTTATGTCCCTGTGACTTTATAATTGAGAAAACATTGTAAAAAAGAAAAAAATGCTTATAACAAGCAATTTATTCTTTTTCTACAATATCTTTCCCCTACTAACTGGTTATTTTTCAATTTAAATCCACTTTTAGTTTTCGTCTGCAAAATCTTTGAATTTGGACAGGTCTAAAAATTTGCAAAACAGTAAAGGGTTAAAATGTACCCTGCATGGGTTCAAATTGAAAAGGGGTTGCAGATGACAGTTACAAGTCAATTGCAAATGATAAACAAATGACCAGACAACAAAATTTTAAACAAGACCAAATTGAAAGAAGTTGCAGCCGATAATTTAAGATCATGAAAATTTATTTCGGTGTTTGTGTTTCAGAGAAAAAAACATTGTAGTAAATGAAGAAATAGCTTGTGGCAAGCATTTTTTTTCATTTCCTAGTATATTTGCAATTTCTATTTCTTAAGGGTTGTAAATTGATTGTTTAAGAATGGGTTAATAGGAGCCAAATGAAATATAAAACATTGTGTGGTAATTGCATTCCACAATGATATTTTGAGTTTTGTTCTTAAGTGTATAAAAATGCTTGGTAGTACATCAATGGGTTGAATCACATTTTCTTCTTTACTAACCTAAGACAACATTCAGTAATCAAATGGTGTTTCGAGTAGAGCATCATGTAAATGTTATCAAGCAAATTTTGTGTTATAATATGAGCCTGTGCGTGACATTTCCAACAATTTTGTAGGTGCGTGGCTCGCACACATTGAGCACCCTGGACAGCCATTTTGGGGCAATTAGAATATTTGCTGATTGTTTAAAGAAGCTTTGGGTCAGTATATATCTACAGAGCGCAGAGTGAAGACCCTGATCAGACTTTGCAGATGCACAGGCTGATCTGAGTCTTTACTTTGCGCACATGAGTAATGGTTGGAAATGCCACGCAGGCACTCATATGGAAATAACTGCTTGTCCTGAATTTGCAATATATCTGCAAAAAGGCAGTTCACAGCCTTCAAGACTCAATAAGTATAACCATGTATTGAAAGGTTGATTTAAAGATGATTGTGGTTACACCCTACTTTCTAATTAATGGATTGATTGAATTGAGTATAACAATATTTTCAACAGTATTTCAGTTATCTCAGGGATAATGCATGTAACCATGGCATCTTGTTATTTCTCACACCAGTACAACCCAAACATTTTATCCAAAGCCATTAGCTTAGGCTCACTACTTATCATTTGCACATTGGTGAGAGACAAATGGCACATGTCCCATTGACTATTGTCAAATGTCAGAAAGAATGTAGGCCAAGCTGGGGTTCAAACTCACAACCCTAGAATTACTGGCTGAGCTATTTGGGCTTTGCTATTCAATAGATTGATTGAACAGGATTTAACACCACTTTTAACAGTATTTCATTCATATTGCAGCAGCTTGAGCACCTAGTCATGACTTCCTGGTACTTCCCACACCAGTACTACCACTACGTCCTTTCCAAGCCTCTAGCTGCTCATCCAATTTAGGTTTACGATTATTCACCAGTTGGTTGGAGTCAAAAATAGGAAAGGATATGCAATGCGGCTAGGGCTTGATCCAGGGTTCTCATGACTAAAAGTCCTACGCGCTACCACTGGGCCATTGTCGTGGCTCCTATTCATTAGATTATTATCGAAGAAATAACGAACTTTTGAATGGAATTTATATATTAGTTACCAGTTAAAAGGTAAAATTAATAAATAGTAAGATCTGGTTGTAATAGCATTGTTACAGAAAGATTTCATGTTATTTTTACTAATACACTTACAGAATCAAGTACACCTTGATCTCGACTCATCCTTCTCTATAGTATTATAGAACATGTATAAAATGAGCGTGGTGGACAATTACAACCATTTAACCCAATACCAGACAGCAAAATTTTAGACCGGACAAAATTGAAGGAAGTTGCAGATGCCAATGCTTGTGAAATTTTAGGATTTTTCAATTTTCTGGTTAGAAAACATTGTATACAATGAAGAAATTGCTTGTTGCAAGCAATTTCTTCAATTTCCACAATGTTTTCCGAATTGTTTTTCTTGAGAGGTGTAAAAAAGGTTTATTGTGTGGTAATGGATTAACATGTGTGTGTGACACACAGACATCGAGATGCCTGGACAGCCAGACCAGGCTTTTTGACTTTAAGCTTTGGGTCAGTATTTATCTATAGAGCGCATAGTTAAGACTCAGGTCAGACTGTGCACATACACAGGCTGATCTGAGTCTTTACTTAGCACACATATGCAATGGTTGCAAATGTCAAGTCAAGACTTAAATGAATATGGTGAGAATACAACAAAATTCATTAGAGAAATAACATAGAGATTGATAATCTTTTTACCCGTCGAGTGTAATTCTAAAATCAGCTGCAGTCATATTCACATCAGTATGGCCAAACTTAAGTAACTGTTTGGCCAAAGAAATTGCTAGTGAACCTACAATCATTATAATTCAAGATGCCATAAAGAAGCAAGGGTTAAATGCAAAAATAAAATTGATAGATTGAATTGGGTTATTGACACTTTTAATGATATTTCAGTCATACCGTGGCAGCTGGAGTACCTAATGATGGATTGCTGGTATTTCTCACACCAGCACTACCATCACATCCTTTCACATCCCACCTAGGCTTGGGAATATCCACCCATTGGTAGGAGACAAATTTCAAAAAGGATCCAATATCTTATGAAAAAAATTATCCTAGAGGAATAAATCCTGCATTTCTTTCTGTTAAAAAGATGGTGCATATATAAGGAACCTCATAGCTTTCTTGTTTGAAACATGAAAAAAAGAAGACCAAAAGTTAACTTTCACAGGCCAAAGATTTTTTTTTCTTATGAACCTCAATCCAAGCATATTTTGACTGAAGGTAAACAAGTTGATGGAAAAAAATACGGAAAGGACAAATTATGATTGATTACAAATATCAGGAATATAAAACCAGCTCTCATAATAGAACAGAAAGTAAAAATATTCATGACTATAGGCTCTCAAGTAGAATCTGACAAAACTTACATAAATCTGAGTAAGACGCTTGTCTATTTTGGGAGGTGTATCACCTCGAGTTAGTTGAGATAAAGCACTGGATGTCTTGGCTCTACTATGGGGAGTTGTAGATCTGAGCCCAGTGGCAGAGGTCTGGAAGCCAACCTCATCAGTAGGCTCCATTGGACCAGCTCTTGTCTCCTCAAGCTTTACATCATTGATACTCGTGAAAATTGACCTGGAGGATGAGGGAAACTCATTTAAGCAAGCATCGTCTTCAAATTCAAACAGAAGAAAGAAAGAACATTTCCACTTCAGTATTCAATTAGATGCCTGCATTGAGATTATGTTAGAAAACTTTGTAAAAAGGGATGTTCAAGTCAAGCTCATTTTATTATCTAATCCATTACTACACAATCCAAACAATGTTGTCTAACCTATATGACTCCTATTTTTCTATTCAAACAAACAAGTACCCATTTACAGTCTTGACATCTGGTAATAGATTAACCTTGAAGTCTGTTAATGAACTTGACATTTTGAATGAGTTGGCATGCATTTACCGATCGAGATCAAAACAAGCCTGTTTATTTTGAAATCCATCATAAAAACTCAAAAAGCGGCTGCTTACTTGAAATTGGACAGTTTGTTTGTGTGAAGGTTTCAACAACACTTCTATCAAGTTATATTAAACCATTCCCACATAATCCCTCCTGTTTATTCCCCTGGAGAAAAGGCTTTCAAAAACATTGTGGACAATGAAGAAATTGCTCCCCAACAATCAATTTCTTCATTCTTCAAACTGTTTCTCCACACTGTTTTTTGGAATTCCACCCACTTAAAACTATTTTCTATATCAGTCTCCAATTTGAACAAGTCTGAAACTTTGCGTGTGGGAAAGGGTTAAGGAAGTCTACTTACTTTAAATAGGGTTTCACTGATTCCAGATCTGTAGGCCTGCTTAGAATGGCTAGAAGAATTGGATCTGACACAAAATAGAATCGTGGAAACACTCGTCTTTTGTTGTCAAGGTAACCGACCAAGGATTTAAAACAAATTTCTAGTTCTTCATATACATGTCGCAGTAATACAGCTTTTGGTACTTCACCCCCATAACAACACTGAAAAGGAAGAGAAATATTATGTTATAGTTGTGAAACAAAACTTTATATTTTATTTAGCCCATTTTTAGACGACAAGATCTTAAGACTGATCCTAATTGAAAGGAGTTGCAGACGACAAGTTTAAAGTTTATGAAATTTTAGATTTTGTCAATTGTTTTGGTAGAAAAACATTGTGGAAAATGAAGAAATTGCTTGTTGCTAGCAATTTCTAGCATATTCTTCATTTTACACAATGTTTTTTCTATTGTTTTTCTTGAGAGGCATCAAAAAGTGTTATTGAGTGGAAATGAGTTAAGCCACATAGGAAAATTTGGATGTCTTATGAGACTGCAAGTCAAGTGAAATATAAAATGTTTCTATGTGACAAGTGATTTCTACATATTTTTTAATAGTTTCTACTTAAAAACCAGATGTCCTAATTTTTTCAGGCAATTCCTGGACACTGGACTAAAATTTACAGGATTTACAGAGTATTTCCTTGACGCAGCCCATCCACTGCTTAGTAAGGAATATGTACCCATCCATCTCCCATAACCCCCCAAAAACGCCAACAAGCTTTCCATTTTTTGTACAAAATATGAAGTCATTTACAGCATTTTCTTACAGCATTTCATGCATGTTTTTGTAAAAAAGTGATAGATTTTAAAGAAAAAATAAGTGATTAATGGTTGGAAATACTCAGAAAGACTGCTTATTATTGTTAGTTAATTTTTCCAGAAAAGATGAAAAATATACAATGTTAAGATAAGCTACCTTACCAATTCCCAACTTGCTACTAAAGCTGAAATGGTAAAACTGTGAAAATTTCAACCTGCAATAATTAAAGAGTTTTACAGTACCTGTAGAACATTTCTAGTGTCAAAGGCCCTTTTCATCATTTTGGTCCAGCTCTTGTCAATTCTAGCAAACCTCTTGGCCTCTTGTGGCAGCTCCTTTGCAGCGACCTGGTTACTGAACACAGCCTCCAGATACTGCCATAGATCCTGAACCTCTAACCATAGCTCCAACACCTCAGCTACCTCCTTCAACTTTTCTGCCCAAGATGCTGCTTCATCTCGCAATGGTCCAATATATCTGTAATAACAAATACCATAATAATTTGGTTGAACTGGTTTACAGTTCTTTGAACTACCCTCTCTAACGACCCATTACCAGATGGCAAAATTTCAGACTGGCTTAAATTGAAAAAAGTTGCAGACAACAATCTAATGTTTATGAAATTTAGGAATTTTCCAATTTTCTGGGTAGAAAACATTGTGGGAAATGGAGAAAATGCTTGTCACAAGCAATTTCTTCATTTTCCACGATGTTTTCTTAAGCTTCTTTCTTGGGGGCGTCTAAAAGCGTCACTGATTTGGAATGGGTTAAATGACATAAAAGCTCACTTACTGGAATCATTCCTGGGTATCACCAGTACTAAGATTTGGCTCTGAAATGTCTTGTCCAAGAAAATATCTAAGTGATCATGGACAGGATTTGAATCATTGCCTCCTCTATAATAAAGAGTCTGATGCTCTATCCTACAACCTTATGGGGAAATTTTAAATCTTTACCAAGCAAAAAAAATGTATACAGTTCCAAAATTAAAGGAGTTGCAGAGGACAATTCAATCACAAGTATTTTCCTTGAGACTTAATGGAATGAATGGAAACTTAACCCTTGTCATGCTGGATACATTACCTTACCGAATTGCTGTAAAATCAAAGGCCTGAAAGCACTGATAGAACTCAAAAATTAATATTTCTTTTAGAAATCAATGTCATAAACAACTCTGGCAGGGAAGTACAAGCAGGAGGTGTAGACTAAGATCAGACTGCACTTATGTGCAGCTTGATCTCGGTCTACAGCTCCTGCCAAAACCGGAATATTCCGGGTTCAGCATGACAAGGGTTAAACTTAATCTGTCATTCAAAATTGCGTACTCAATCACACAAAAATCAGCTTTGAATAAAAATCAAGAAAACATACACATTTTGGTAAAAAATCACTGGATCTTTCACTAATTATTGTATACTCATACACAGAAATAAAATTTAAAAAACACAGCTCAATATCTACTAGTATTTAGAAGATAAGTCTGGAAATCTGATTGACCATATGATGTACAGACAGAGAGACAGAGTACAAACATAAAGTTCACTTAAATGACAGGTGTCGAAAACACTGTAGGAAAATGGCATTCAGCACAAAACTTAACATTCATGAAGTACTCACTTTGAAGTCAACATGTTTGCTAGTAAAGCCTGTGCATCCTCTAACTGTTCTAGTAGTCTTTCGGTAAATACTTTATCCAGGTATATAGGTCCACGACGTTTATACGGCTCGAAGGCTAGCACCTGTTCTGTCCATTCCTCCTCTGTCATTCTCATTTTGATCTCAAGTTCTAATTCTCGACTCGCACCCAAACAGATCTCCTCTATGGCTGTTTTATGTCTATGAAAAAAAATCATATCTATCTTAAAAAGTAATCTATCATAGTTACAAAGACCACAAGAATCCATTGGCAAACTAAGAATCCGACTTATTTCAAAAAGTTGTATATTTCATGAAACAACATATTAGCAGATTACAAAACTCAAAACTAATTCAAATAGGAAAAATTTGGAGACGATCATGTCTGGAAGATGAAATTTTAGTCACCAATCTGTCAATTCTAATGGGTACTGATGGGAATAGTGTTATTAAGACAATTTAACTCTTTCCTGTTTTTAATATTTTTGGACTTGTCCAAATTAAAAGGTGTGGCAGATGACATTATAAAGTGAATATAATTCAAAATGTAACCACCCTATATGATATAATTATATGTATTGTGGGAAAAAAAGAAATTGCTTGTTACAAGCAATTTTTTTTTTCACAATGTTTTCTAGAGTATAATACCACAGGGACGTAAAAATCAGGCATGTACAGGAAAGGGTTTATTGAGTACCAACTAGAATTGAGGGATTGCCGACTATGCCTACAGACCTCCGATAAGCCAGTTTCACTGAGATATCAATGACATTAGTTTGCAAAGTATAATTTCAGTGACATAAAATAAAAAGCAAATCATTGATGTTGGATGTAAACATCATAATTACATTTTGAATAAGCTGCAGTTAAAATATTTAAGTTACCAAACCAACAGAAGTTCTTGGAACTAATGTCAGAGGTTAACATTCACTTCCCTTGAAATAATAATTTGATTGGTCAACATTCACTTACAGTTTGAATAAATGATTTGATTGATCAATCATTTTTTTTATTGACAGCAGTGTCTAGTCATTTGCGATATTAAACGAATTCAAACAATTCCTACAACACAGAATTCATTGAGAAATGATGATTTTAGACTTGTGATACCCATCTCATCTGGAAGCAGTAAACTTGTGATTCAATCATGTGTCAAAGAAGGTATTCAACTTACTTGATAAGCCCTATATCTAGAAGATGAGACAATCTAAACACATTTGCTTCTAGCTGGAATGAGCTTCCAGTTACCTGCATCACCTGTAGCCAGTGTCGATTGCGTATTTCCTGAAACACATAGAACATGCACACTATAACAGCATTCATTTTACTTGTTTCCACATAAACTTTCTATTCCATTCAATGATCATTAGAATCTTGATTATAAGTTTTATGTATTGACATGATAATTTACTAATGAGCTTCAAAACATTAAAACTACAGCTCTTTTAATCTGTAGCTAGAAATCTTTATGGATGCCATAAACAGTTTCGAATTGGTGACCATATTTTCTTTCTATTGAGCTCTTATAAACAGTTTTCTGAGAAATTTGTTATCAAGATACAACAATTACAATAGACTATGATAAATATAAAGGAAAGTAGGCCAAGTAACTTTAATTCATTCAACAATCAAGGTACAAGGTGGATAGAAAGAGTTTTTTTTTTATCCCATTACCAGACGACATAATTTTAGACTGGTCCAAATTGAAAGAAGTTGCAGGCAACAAATCAAATTGATGCGTTTTGGGTTTTTTCAACTTTTTGAGTAGCAAAACATTGTAGAAAATAAAGAAATTGCTTGTTGCATGCAATTTCTTCATTTTACACAATGTTTTCCCAAATGTTTTTCTTCAGGGGCGTCAAAAGGCATCACTGTGTGGGATTGGGTCAAATCATTTTGTTGTCAAAATGACTTAAATACATATAAAGATAAACATCAAATGCATGACAGTTCCAATTACACATATGAGCCAACCAGTCTGTGCTCCCACACAGGCTAATCAGTGTCAAGCCTACATACTCTATTGATAAGGCTCCTTAGATGATCAGGGAATAATTGCAAAATGGAGCTGACCAGGATGCTCTGTGTCTGAGTTTCACTCACATTTGAATTTTCTTTTATATCATACACAGGTTAATTTTGTAAAAAACGGTGGTAATCTGAAGGCAAAATGGGTGTTAGTTGTTTTCTGGACTCCATTCATAGGAGGATTATAGCTTTACCCATTCCAACACAATCCTGCCTTTTATGCCCCTCATGAAAACTGCTTTGCAGAACATTGTGGAAAATGAAGAAATTGCTTGTTACACACAATTTCTCCATTGTCCACAAATTTTTCTTCCAATGCATACAAAGAACTGTGAATTTCGTCAACTATAAATTACCACTTAAAGCTTCTTTTAATTTTGACTAGTTTTAAAGTTGTCATCCAGTAATGGGCTAAGGTAAAACAATGTAAAGCTGTAATATTTAAATCAAAACATAAGCATGATTAAAGATTGAAAAAGTTTTGTATCTAATTCATCTTCAAGAGAAAATGAAGTTTTCTATTTGTTTTGTTAGGCAAAGACAGAACAACAGGCAAAAACTTTTCACTCATTAGTACAGCATATTTTGAGCTAAGCAAAAAAAAAACGGTTAGTTTCAAAATCTTCTTTATTTCATTTTAAATAGCTTTTTTGTAATTTGCAAGTGTCGTTACAAAAACTAAAATTCATAGCAAATTATTCTGTCCAAATTGTAGGTATCACATCAATGTATTACTTTCATGAGGTATCTAAGGCTTTACATCTCCTTTTACCCATTACCAGAGGGCAAAATTTCAAACTGGCCCAAATTGAAGGAAATTGCAGACAACATTATTGAGTTTATGAAATTTTGGATTTTTTCTACTTTCTGGGTTGAAAACATTGTAGAAAATAAATTGCTTGTAACAAGCAATTAACTTCATTTTCCACAATGTTTTCCAAAGCTTTTTTCCTTGGAGGCATCTGAAAGCGTCACTGAATGGGAATGGGTTAACCCATTACCAGTTGACAATATTTCTGACCCAAATTGAAAGAAGCTACAGACAACATTTAAAAGTTCCCTAAAATATGAAAGTACATGCTTAATGGTGAAGAAAACTTTGTGAGGAAAAAAGAAGTTACCTGTGACAAGCTATTTCTCTTTTCCCCCCCACAAAGTTTTCAATAACTATATGACAAGCTAGATTGTGTGGTAATAGGTTAGTTTGATTGTTTATGCAAGGAATAGTCTTTGAAAATTTGACATGTATTCAACTCATCTGGGTCTGGACTCTCAAAAATGCTCAATCCTTTTTGCCCCAAATGTCATACTATGAAATACATACTAATTGACCCATTTACAGATAGCAAAATTAACAACTGGTCAAAATTCAAAGAAGTTGCAAAAGCAAACTAAAGTGCATAGAATTTGGGGGGGAAAAAAGTTAAATAGAGTAGATACTTTTATGGCAAGTTAAGAAAATGCTTGTTACAAGCGATTTCTTCGTATCTTCCAGTGGCATTTTGTTGTTGTTGTGTGTTATTTTTAGTCAGCGAGTCAAAATGTAGAATTTTGAGGTAATGAAATAAATTATAAAATGCACAGTAAATCCTTACTAAATGCATCTTCATGGCATTCTCTTTAAGTGATATGTTGAAAAACTCAATGGGTACATTCATAGAAGAACTTTAATCAAACTCCTATTAAGCAAGTGCTTGCTTGACACATGTATTATATTTTTTCATATGCATTTGCTAATGCTAGAAACTCAATTCATATTTGCTTATACAAGTTCTTTGCTTTATACATGTGGCCAGTAATAAAGGTTTAATCCCTTCTCACACAATCCCGCTTTTTGACGCCCCTCAAGAAAAAAGCTTTAGAAAACATTGTGAACAATGAAGAAACTGCTTGTTACATTTCTTCATTGTTCACAATGTTTGCTACCCTATGAGACAAAGATTTAATGAATTCCACCAATTTGAAATCATTATCTGCAGCTTCTTTCAATTTGGTCCAGTCTAAAATTTTGTCATGTAGTAATGGGTTAAATGCATTTCACTGATAACTGTTTGAGCATTTCATGACTTATATTGACTCTGCTAGTATATAATCATTTTTATATATAATTTTGTTTACATGTGCTTTAACCCTTGTCATACTGTATCTGGAACATTCCTGACTTGGCAGGAGGTATAGACAAAGATCAGCCGACACATATGTGCAGTCTGATCTTAGTTTACACCACCTTTTTGTCCAATTCAAGCCAGAATGATTTATGAAATAAATTTTAAAAGAAATACTGACCTACAACTAAAGCATCCAGTGCTTTCAATCCTTTGATTTAATGCAATTATGAACAATAAATTAATTCAGAATGACAAGGGCCAACATACAAGTATATATATGTACTCTCTTAAAATATTTCACATTTACACACAGTTTTATTCTCCAAACCCACAAGCAAGGCAGATTTAAACGGTATTATAAAACATGAAAATATTAAGATAAGCACAAGAGTAGATTTCATTAATTTACAATCCTCTCAGTCCATGTATTGTTCATACAAATATAACATGCCATACTTACTGGAATTTCAAAACGCTGACTTCCCTGGATTAAATATGAATGCACTGTTTTAGTTGTTCTATACTATAAACCAAACTATATCATTAACCCATTCCCGTTTTTGAAATTTTAAATGGTCCAAATTGAAAGAGTTTGCAGGGACAATGAAATTTGCATAAAATTTGAACTGAAACTATCTTATGTGGTAGGAAATATTGTGGGAAAAGTAGTAATTGCTTGTCACAAGCTATTTCTTCTTTTTCCTCAATGTTTTCTCAAGTATTAAATCAAAGTAAACATAAAATCCTGCGTTTGTACACGAAAGAGTTAATTGTGCAATCTTACATAAAAACCTAAATCTTGGACAGATGAAATTTGAGAAGAACTACTGAATGTCTTATCCCATTCACACACAGTCCCGCTTTTTTTACATGCCTAAAGAAAACAGCTTGATAAAACATTGCAGAAAATGAAGAAATTGCTCACAACAAGCAATTTTTTTCATTTTCTTCATGTTTTCTGTCCAGAAAGACAAGGACAATTAAACTTAGTATGCATTTTCTATGAATTCGGTCCGGTCTAAAATTTTATCATCTAGTAATGGGTGAAGTCATAATAAGCAGAGCTCACAAAATAAATCAATCCTGGTAACTTATCTATGATAATATCCTAATCACTGAATTAAAACATTTTTAGCTATGTAACAGCATTGTGCAAATGTTAATCCATTTCCACACAATGTCGCTTTTCGACGCCCTTCAAGAAAAAAGCTTTAGAAAACATTGTGGACAATTAAGAAATTGCCTGTAACAAGCAATTTCTTCTTTGTCCACAATGTTTTATACCCAAAAATAAGAAAAAAATTGACACTCCAAAAACTTTAAAAAAATTATCTGCATCTTTTTACAATTTGGACCAGTCTAAAATGTTGTTGTGTGGTAATGGGTTAAGTTAAATTGTTTGATACAAAGAATCATGGATCACTGCAGAGATTTTCATCCAAAATTTGTTGTCCCTATGAATTTTTCTGATCTAAGCCATTTAACAAAGTACATGTATCTATTGGCCTTTCAAATAGTCAATTACAAAATTTTGCTTTTTGGTGTGTGTGTTTTTTTTTTGTTGTTGTTTCTTTGTAGGCCCCAGTGTCTCAAAATTTAGGGTGGCGCATTCACAATCTGAGGATTGTGGGTGCAAATCCCTTTCCCGCCACTGGTCACATGAGCATGTCCTTCAGAAAGACATTAACCCATTTCCACACAATGACGCTTTTGGATTCCCCACAAGAAAAAAGATGGGAAAACATTGTGCAAAATGTAGAAATTGCTTGTAACAAGCAATTTCTTCATTTTACACATCGTTTTCTACCCAGAAACTTGAAAAAATCTAGAATTTCATAAACTTTAAATTCTCGTCTGCAACTCCTTTCAATTTGCACCAGTCTAAAATTTTGTTGTGTGGGAATGGGTTAAGGTGCCCTAGTCTATTATTTTTTATACCTAGGAAGCACATGTATAAGTGAACTTGGTCATGATATAGCTGAAAGTTTGTTTAAAGCATCATTTAACCTCATTCAAACAAGCCATAAAAAAGTTTTTTAGGTAAAACAACTAGTAATTTTTTCTTGCCAGAATGACCAATGAAGAATTATAAGAAACTGTTCCTAATTTTGAAAGTAATTATATAACCCTGTAAAATGTAGAAATGTAATGTTAGCTTTTTTTTGTTGTTGTGTATGCAAGCATTAATTGTATCAAACTATGGTTACCTCTATATACAAATAATACCCCACTGCTTTTTGTTTAATCAAAATAGAAAAAATCACTTTTAGTGAATTTTCCTATATAATATTAATCAACTTTACAGACAGACTTGATTCCAGACTATCTGCAGTGCAGTGTTGTAGGGTGCGAACGAAATAATAACAACTTTATGTACTTTTACCCTCGACCTCGACCTAGCATTCTGGTTATCTTGCTGGGGACCTGACAACTAATAACATATGAATTCAAAATGAAAATAGACATAGGTACAACTAAATTAGCTATTTCTATCACTGACTAATTTCATCACACCATTAGTGCTCACCTGAGTGCTTAACTGGTTTATAAATGCTCTTGTCAAACCTCAAAGTACAGCCTATCAAATCTCAGGTATATGAGGTAAAACACAAATGATTTTATTTATAATTTTGTTGATAATGTTCGAAATTATTTCAGTAAACCAATGTGGCTAAGCAGACAGCTGATGATCACAAAGTCTTATTTCACATGGGCATAAGAAATAAAATATATTCACACAGCAACCCTAATTTGCAGGTTTACATCAATTAGAACTGTGAGCTTTTTGTACAAGCTTTCTAGGTTATCAAAGAGGAAAAATATCTCCTTTGACCTTTACAAAGTAAACATGTATGTAAAATATCCCTAAACTGCTGTCAATTTCTATCATCAAATCATTTTCGTAATGACATCATGTAATTTTCTATGGCCCAGTAATACAGTAAAACCTTGTTAGTTCATGGTGCAAGGGATCAAGGCATTTTATATGAACTAAGCATAGTACAAACAAAACGGAGGGTAGTTGATCGGCATTTAAGGCTTGTTTCTAAATTAGTTATAATTTGAACCAAAGCATGTAAAGATCTTTGGCAGAAATTAACCCTTGTCCTGCTGTATAAATTGCATTACCAAATTGCTGTAAAATCAAAGGGCTGAAAGCACTGATAGAACTTGTTCAAAAAACAATATTTTTTTAAAAAATCAATTTCATAAACAACTCTGACAGGAAAAGTACATGCAGTAGGTGTAGACCAAGATCAGACTGCAGGCTGATCTAGGTCTACACCTCCTGCCATAACCGGAATATTCCGGGTTCAGCATGACAAGAGTTAATTGAGGGTAACACAAAGAGCGTTTTCAGAAAATAATTGAAGATAACACAAATTGAAAATTACTCATCTTGTATATTTATATTATCCCCTTGTTTAAATGGGCATTTGTTTTAAACCAAGTGCATGTATCATTCATTTCTACCTCCATTACAGTGATTTTCCTTAGTAATTCGAAATCACTCAGAGTATTCTATCTTAAATTACAAAATTACAGTGGTGAAGAATGCAACTACAAATTGAAATAAAATAGAACATCTAAATGATGAATACCACTGATATTTATTGGAGTGCGGCAATTCAACCCATCCCCATCCAGTGACACTTTTATACACCCATAAGAGTAAAAAAGCTGTGGAAAACATTGTTGGAAATGAAGAAACTGCTTGTGACAAGCAGTTTCTTCATTTTCCACAATGTTTTCTACCTAGAAAGTTGAAAAATCCAATTTTTTATCAACTTTAAATTGTTGTCTGCAACTTCTTTCAATTTTGGCCAGTCTCAAATTTAGCTGTCTGGTAATGGGTTAAGGGTCATTTTTGCGATAACTACAGGAACCTTTCATTGATTACCAAAATTACAAACAAAACAGCCTCCTTTAATCAAAATAGTGATTAGAAGGTGTGAAGATCAAGTAAAGTGATGATTCCCGACACTTTGTTAGAAATCACACCTACGAATTAAGCATAGGAGTTTGTGCTATAGTGATACTTTTTGAACTTCAAATGAGATAGTAACTACGAGCCACCGACATTCGAATTTGACAATTTTTTCAAACAAAGATAAAGATTTCAAACAAAGATAAAGAATGTAAAATGTTGGGACCGTGGAAGGTATACAAACTTACACATACCTACGAACCAGTGACTTTTGAATTAACAAGATTCTACTGTACATGCTTGATATAACTAAAACCTTTCTCACAAAAATCCAACTTTTTAATTGATGTAAATGCAAAAATCATGATAAAATGATAACCATTGACAAGACTAACTTACTGATAAAATAAAGTTGCCCTAAAACACCATTACCAAAGGAAGTTTAGATCAGATACTATGGGTTTCAAATCTTTTACTTACAAGATGTATATATTTTCCTTCACCACCCTAGATTTTCAAACCAAGTTAAAATTACTTATTCCTTAACCCATTACCAGACAACAAAATTTTAGGCTGGTCCAAATTCAAAGAAGTTGTAGACGACAATTTTTTGTTGATGAAATTTGAAAAACCTTGTCGTTTGGGGTTTAAATATTGTGGATAATATAACAAGCAATTTCTTCATTTTCTGAAATGTTTTCAAAAGCTTTTGTTCTTGGGAGCATCAACAGCATCATTGTGTGGTAATGGGAAAAAAAGATAGCAAAACTGTAGTTAAATCAAATATGAAAAAGGATGACAAAAAATGCATAAAATGTCTTCAAATTAGCATTACATAGGGTATAAAATATTATGGAAAAACAGGCAAATGCTATCTTTCTTCAAAGCGTCAAAATGCTGGTAATAGGTTGCCAACCCATTGGACAAAGTTTTGATGACTCATAATAGATAATATGATGCTTAAGTGAATCTGTAAGCCAATGAGAAAATAGAATCAATGAGAAATGAAAAGATGCTTGTTTTCAACAGAGTGCAATTCATTTTGTTCCTTAACTTAACTTATTCCTTAACCCAATACCAGACGACAAGATTTTAGACTGGTCCAAATAAAAAGAAGTTGCGGACAATAATTTTTAGTTGACGAGATTTCGAAATTCTTTGTATTTTGGGGTAAAAAACATATTGGATAATGAAGAATTGGCTTGTAACAAGCAATATCTTCAATTACCAAAGTGTTTTTAAAAGCTATTTTCTTCAAGTGGTTTAAGGATTAAGAGGGAATGGGTTAAAAGAAACAAAACTGTTGATTTGTCCTCCAGATAATTTGAATTTGAGACAAATATATATACAAATGACAAAGAATTAATGATATTTTAATCAAACTTTCATTCAAAATAAACAGCATGCTTATTTATTGTGGGTTTCCAAAATATCTGAAATATAGGTTAATGAGGTTTTATCTACAAAGTTTTGATTTAGATTTCTTTTTAATTCAAACAACTTTAAAGAATAAGGTTTAACCCACTCCAACACGATAAAATTTTTAACCTTTCAAAATTGAGAGAAGCTGCAGAAAACAGTTTCAAACTGATGGAATATTAAATTTTTGGGTTTCTTTTTTTTTTGCATAGAAAACATTTTGGATAATGAAGAAATTGCTTGATACAAGCAATTTCTTCATTATCCATAAAGTTTTCCAAAACCTTTTTCTTGAGGGGTGTAAAAAGGAGGGATTGTGTTGGAAAAGGTTACAGTGGCAGAAAAATGCTAATGTTCATCCAAAAGGCTCCTACCAAAACATGTACTTTGGGTATGTCATGGTTTTTAGTGAGGATTTCATGTTTGACAGATCGCTGGCCAAGTCCACTAACCTCCCACAGGCAGTTCATTAACCCTTGTCATGATGAATTAACCATCCTATACAGAATTGCTTTAAAATCAAAGGACTGACAGCACTGGAATATCTTAATGAGTGTCAATATTTCTTTTGAAAATTGATTATTTAAACAATAATGGCTGAATGGGAAAAAGCAGGAAGGAGGTGTAGACCAAGATCAGACTGCACTAAAACAGGAATATTCCAGGTTCAGCTTGTCAAAGGTTAAGATATTAAACAGCGTTATTTTGCAAAATTTATGGCCAATTACATTTAACAAGTAGTAACAAGAATGGTTACAACCTAAATGTAATAACTACAGCTTAAATAACCTGTAGTTACAATGTTCAGGTTGCCAAACCAAAATACTGCTTAATATAAATGTCAGTTTTGAAGTTTAATTCTGATATAAAAGAATGGTTTTATTGGTCATTCCAATTTTTTTTTTACAGCCACAATCATTCAATTGACCAGTCGTTGATGTCAATCAAATAACCAGTTGACCAATGAAATCATTCATAGAGACCAGACATGAGTTTTGATCTCTGAAATTGGCTACTATTTTTGTTAACCTTTTTCTTGGTTTGGCAACCTAAGCCCTGTACCTACAGTTTATTCAAGCTGTAGTTACAACATTTATGTCGCCAACCAACTATTCTACTCTTTTGTTACATGCTACTTGCCATAAATTTTTCAAAAGAACGCCACTTAAAATTGAAGCGGGACTTCCTGTCGGAGTCAGTTGGCGGGGATAAGTAAGTGGGCTGGGCAAGCGATTGCACATTTGTCACTTAATGTGAAGATGGGAAGATGGTGTAATTTCTGTGAAGAAAACACAACAAAAACTGCTCAACAGAACATAAGCCTATATAAAAGTAAATTTTTACCTTTGCAGCTAAACTATTCAATAATGGGAACACTTCTAAATAAGTCTGAAGTTTTGTTTTCAGATCATTGTATGCATCCCAATCCTTCAGCTTACTTGGTAGAGCAAGGCATTCATCCCAGTAACTCTCAACCTATATGAATAAAAGAACAACAAGATGTGTTTGTGAAACACAACAGGGCTAAACGTTTGACCTTCGTATGTGACCTTGATCTTATCATATGACCTTAACCTTGACATGAGAAGATGCGTATTATGGAGATGTATCATCATGCCAAATATGAGCATTTTTATCTTGAATAGGCTGGTAGTAATTGGAAATTTAAGTTTTGCAGACAGACAGACAGAAAGACAGACAGAAAGACTGAATGACGGACAGACAGACAGACAATGGTAAAACAATATGCCCCCGATCTTTCTATGTGGGGGCATAGAAATATAAAACACTGGAACCATAGTTTCTCTTCTTGTGAAGCCTTTAACCAATTACCAGATGCCAAAAATTTAAAAATGGTTCAAACTGAAAGAAATTGAGCAGATTCATACATGTCATTGGAAATAAAAACATACACCTCATCTCTTAACCCTTTCCTCGCTGTGATTTTATGCTTGTAACAAGCAATTTCTCCTTTTCCCAAAATATTTTCTACCACATTGCATGTTTTCTTATCAAATTGCAGCGTTCAATCTAGCTTTGTATCATAGGGGGCCCAATGGGCCCATGGCTCTTGGTCAAGGGGGTCATGTGGTACAAATACATAGACAAACTACTGAATTACAAGGTTTTAAATGTAGCAAACCATAACAATTTGATAATAAATATATTGTTATGAGCAAATTAAATCTACTAGAAAAAAATAAGACATTATTTTCATGACTTCATTCAGAGAAGTCTTATTAAATGTGTGATTGAAGTGTGCCATTTGGGCTCAGTCTTCATTTTGAAGGGGGTCATTTTGGATTTTAGAGGGCTATTTTAGCCATGGCCCCTTCTAGATTGAACATTGAAATTGAACCCATTTCTTATTGTAATCTGCAACCTCTTTCAATTTGGACCAGTCTAAGATTTCAAATAATAAGAAAGGGTTTAACTTATGGCCTAAAACATGTTCATCTGATACAGAGCAGAATGATACATTAACCCATTCCCACAAATGATGCTCTTTGATGCCCCTCCAGAAAAACAATTGAGGAAAATATTGTTTAAATAGAATGAAAAATCTAAATTTTCATTAAATTGTCATCAGCAACTCCTTTCAATTTGGACCAGTCTACAATTTTGTTGTGTGAGAATGGGTGAAAGCCCCTTATAATGCTTTATGAAAAAAGTAAATACTGCTACAGAGAGATAAATTGCCTCTGGCTTTCTTAGAAGATTGATTGATTGATTGAATTGGGTTTAATGCTGCTTTTAACAGTATTTCAGTCATATTGCAGCAGCTGGAGCATCTAACAATGGATTCCTGGTATTTCTCACACCAGTACTACCACTTCATCCTTTCCTAGCCTCCGGCTGCCATCCAACTTCAGTTTATGGTTATCCACTCAGTGGTGAGAGACAAATGTAGGAAAGGATAAGTGCCGCCGCCAGGGATCAAACCCATGACATCCCATTATTGAAGATTGGGAGTCTGATGCCCTACTGAGTGCGAAACGACGGCAAGGAGGAAGCATGAAGGATTTTATTGTCTCTAAGATTTTTGTTTACAACGATCAAGGAGGAAGCATGAGGGATTTTGTGTTCTCTAAGATTTTTGTTTACAACAAAAATCATACTCTGAAGAAAAATTTTGCACAATACTTATTCAAATCTATGAGTTCCACTTGGTTCCTTGACTCACCTCTTTAAATGAAGCATCTAAATCTACCTCTGCCCACAATGTGTCTCTAAATCTTGTGTCAAATCTGATAAACTTCTGGAACAGTCCATATAGTTGACTTAGCAAGTCTAGTTCCTGTCAATAGAAATTTTGTACAATCAATCACTACACAAAATTTAGACTGGTCGAAGTTCAATGAAGTTGTAGACAAGAATAAAAAGTTTATGAAGTTTTAAGTTTATTCAACTTTCTGGGTAGAAAACATTGTGTAAAATGAAAAAATGCTTGTTGCAAGCAATTTCCTAATTTTACCCAATGTTTTCCCAATAATTTACTTGAGAGGCATCAAAAAGCAGCATTGTGTGGGAAATGATTAATAGTCTCACACAAACTTTGCAGATGACATGGGTCAAGTGAGTAGTTGCTGCAATGCTTTAAAATTATGGGGAAACTAGATATGTCTAACAGACATGGATGCCCCTTCTAAAATTCTTGTCACATGACCTTCAGTTGTGACCCTGAACTTTGGGGTATCCAACACAACATTACGTAGGACACTGGTACTCATCAAGGGGAACAACTGAGCCAAGTTATTTTGAAATCCACCAATAAATGTAGAATATTTGCTCCAAACAAGAATTGTAAATACACATCCACCCCACCAGCAAACTCACACAACTCACACTAGGACAGAGGTAACTATTACAAGGCATAGACACAAAAAACATTATACTACAGAAGTGAAGTTGTCTACTAATGCTTCTTTGAAATGACCAAAACAGCAATGAAGATATTGACTTTTACATCCAAAACATCTTAACCCATTCCCACACAGCAAAATTTTAGACTAGTCCAAATTGAAAGAAGCTGCAGACGACAATTTCAAGTTGATGGAATTTTGATTTTTTTCTTATCTTTTTAGGATAGAAAACAATGTGAAAAATGAAGAAATTGCTTGATACAAGCAATTTCTTCATTTTCCACAATGTTTTCTAAAGCTTTTTTCTTGAGGGGTGTAAAAAGGAGGGTTTGTGCGGGAATGGGTTAAAAAGTAGTGAGAGTAACTAGCCTTAAACCATTCTCACACAATCCCACTTTTTACACCATTCAATAAAATAGCTTAAGAAAAAATTGTGGGGAAAAATTGCTTGTTTCAAGCATTTTTTTCACTATTCACAATTTTTTCCTCCAAACAAACAAAATATTTTCAAAATTTCACAAGCTCTAAGTTGTTGCCTGCAGCATTTTTGAATTTGCACCATTCTAAGAATTTATCATCTGATCAGTGGTTAATTAATACTATATCTCAACAAAAATATTTTTCTAAATAACAATCAGCTTACCTCCCCTGTTTTGTCAAGCTCTGGGAATGGTTTACAGACAATACCAAACAGCTTAGACACAGAATCAAGAGTTTTTCTTTTTGAATCATACAGAAGGTAGCGTTGTTGAAAATCTTGTAGTCTGGATACAGCTTCTGCTGGGGGAATACCCGGCACTGCTGGACCTTGAGCATCAAAAGCATTGCGAAACTGGATAACCTCTACCACAAATGTCTGAAAATATAGGAAGGAAACAAATATTGTTTTAGAATTATAAATGTCTGAGTAATTACTTTTTTCTTCTTTTTCATCTTCATTATTTGATGTTATTATACTATCAAACCTAAATTAAAGTTCAGTATCTTTTGTCACTTGATGGACTCCAACTGTTAATCAAAAATAAGTTAGACCCATCAAATCATTCAATTAGATCTGAAGTCAACTTTGAAATCCGATATTAATGATAAGCAGATTTGTTGGTTCCATGGTTTTAACAACATAACAACAGGTTATTTCAGAGTTTTGGTTATTAACGAACCATTTTATGTATTGCTAAATGTTACTGACCATAAATGTTGCAAAATAACACTTTTTTAATATCTAAGATGAGCTATCTTAGAGCTATCAGAAAATTTGTTGATAATGGCACATCTACTCATAAAGGAGAACAATCGTCTCCAATTATTTTGAAATCCTTGCACAAATATAAGAGATATACTCTGGACAAATTAATTTGAATGTTTGACTTTTAGTTATGACCTTTGGGTGATCAGAAAATTTGTTTCAAATGGCACTTTAACTATTGATGGATAACAAATTTATTTGAATCCATTCAAAAATATAGGATAAACTGTGATGGACTGACACACTTAGGCACATACACAAACTTGGTCATTTGGAAAACTGTCTTGCTCACCGCAAGTAGGATCAACAACAAAGAGCTGGTTAAATATAAACAATAGAACTATATTCCAGACTGTCCAAATGTATATGACAGCAAGACCGCATACTTTCTTGTTAGTTCTACAACCTACAGATTTTCTTATTAGTTTTACAACCTAATTTATTTCCTGACTAGACTTGGCTGATTTTGGAACAGTAAAGTAACTCCTGTTTTGACTAGTTACCTTGACTTGTTTGTCCAGTTCCTGTTCGAAAGCACCTCTTCTCTCCTTCAGCAATATCTCTCGGACCTGTTCTGCTAGTTCCATCAGCTCAAACCAGTTATCTCTTAATGCATCAACCTCCTCAACCTCTGTTCTGGGTAATCGCAGTTCAAACTCGCGCAGCTTAGCATACATGGTTTCTTCAATGGAGAAAACAGCTCATCTGATTTGTGTATTTACTCAATACTAAATTGATACAGATTATTTATAAATTCCTACATAATTTTGTATTTTGAAAACGTCCTTAGAAAACATTGTGAGAAAATTTCTTCATTTCTATCATTGTTTTCTACCCTTTATTGGGCTTATAACACAATTTACATAATTGTCCAGGTTTTTTTACCTGTTTTGACTTAAAGTTATAGAGTAATTATCCCACGTCATGCATTACATTAACAAATTTTGAAAAGTGCAATGACAGTTTTCCTAGGTTGACGGTAAACATAAGTCCTATAAAAAATATGTGTACAATATATAGCACTCACAATGACTAAGGATGTCACACAATAAATGCTGTCAGCCCGATTAGCCCAGTTGGTAGACCACTTTACTTCAAACCTCAAGGTCACGAGTTCTAGACCATATTAACTAACAAACTAATTGTCTTTCGGATGAGACGTTAAACTGAGGCCCCGTGTGATGTTGCTATCCACCGAGCATGTAAAAGAACCAGGCCGAGCTCTCAGCAGTTTTGTTCTGTATCCTAGCACTACCTCCTGTAACAACTAACCGTCTTCTTGGGGCGTTGCTCATATGGGCATGTGCTACGGTAGCGACGATAAATAAAGGGAAATACACACACAACAAATGCTTACACCATGGACAATACAATGTTTTGTTAAAAAATAGCCAAACAGTTAACCTGCTAAATATCTTAGGTGGTCCAAATTGAAAGAAGTTGCAGACAACAGTGTTTTGTTGATGGAATTTCAAAAATCTTTGTATTTGGGGTTAGAAAACACTGTGGATAATGAAGAAATTCCTTGTAACAAGCAATTTCTTAAATTTCAACAATGTCTTCCAAGGGATGTCAAAAAGTGTCAGTGTGGAAATGGGTTAACGAAAGTATGCAATTAGCACTTACCAATAGGAAGGTAGATTCCATCTATTTTGTTCTCCATATCCCGCAGTTCTTCTAGTAAATGTAAAGCACTGTTTAATTGATCTAATGTCTGGACATGAAGTTCTAGTCTGTTACGCACATTCATTCTATATAACAGAGCTTGGTCTAGCTTTTTCTGTAAGTTTAAAGAAAAAAGGAATCAGGAATCACCACACAATCAACTTTTAAACATATATTATGGAAAACTTTGAGGGAAAAGAAGAAATTGCTTGTAGCAAGTAAATTCTCCTTTTCTTGTGATGTTTTCAATCCAATTCTCTAATTCTAGCTTGTTTTGAAATGTTGTCTGCAACTTCTTTAACTTAGACCAGTAGAAAAAGTCTTTGTCTACTAAATTGTTGTCTAAAATATTGTCATCTAACCTATAATGGGTTATAACAAGTTTTGATAATGTAAGTGGGTGGCAAATATTGTTATAAAGTCTGCAAAAACTGACCATTATGAAGTGGCCTTGAACTTTAACCTTGCTTTAAAAAAGTGGCATATCTGCTTACAATAAAGTATACTGTGCAAAGTTGATTTAAAATCCATCAACTCCTGGAGAAATTATGGTCTGAAAAAATTGGATGCATGCACCATCAAACATAAAGAAAACTGTCTTTGTGAGAACTTTTTCACTCACTCTAAGAGGGCAAAGAAAGAAATCAAAATGAAAATCTACCTTAGCCTCTTCATGTAGTACAGAGGCAAACTGTGTTTTCCATGCCATAGAGAAGCCATGTAGTGCATCTTTAATTGGATCTGTCTGAAGTTTTATTGGTCCAACAGGTAACACTCCTGGTATTCCCAACACCTTCTTTTCTATGTACAAAAATCTGAAAAAAATACATGTAATGTAACCACATTGAACTTAGGCCTCCAAAGTGATTGTCCGTGCATAATGGTCCTATGGCGTTTCCCCAAATTTGTTAAAAAAAGAGGGCATATGTGATCAAGATGGATAATAGATGAGAAAAAAAACTAAGAAAAAATGCTCCTAACATGCCTAAATTATACCATTCTTTACATCTAATCTTGACCTAAGACTTTTAATCAATTACCATAACAAAGTTTTAGTCTGGTCTAAACTGAAAGGTTTTTCTATTGATTGGTTGAATGGGATTTAACAGTATTTCAGTTATATCGCGGCAGCTAGAGTAGCTAACAATGGATTGCTGGTGTTTCTAACACCAGTACTACCACTACATCCTTTCCTAGCCTCCAGCTGCTATCCAACTTAAGTTTACAATTATTCTCCTATGGTGAGAGACAAATGTTGTCAAGGATATATGCTGCCACTTGGGATCGAACCCATGACATCCCATGATTAAAGGGAGTCTTATGCGCTACCAACTGCGCTATGATGGTGGCTAAACTGAAAGGAGATGGAGACAACAATTTTAGTTGATGAAATTTTATTCTATTATTTTATATTTTCTTCTTTTTATCTTTCGAGGCAGAAAAAATTGTGGATAATGAAGAAATTGCTAATCTAATGTCATTTTCAGATTTACCATCTTTGGTAAGTTCTACTGTCTCTCTTCCCTATTTTGATCTGTTTTGGCAGTTAGACCTCGGAATATTTATACCTAAGTACAGGTTCAAAGTGTGAAACTGTTGATATCATATCTTCTTTAATGATTAAATCGAAAAGAATTTTAACTGCTAATCAATTGTTCGGAACACCATAAAAATCATAGCTATTATTTCTTACTTCATTACGAGTTAAAACCCATGAAATATACAAATAACAATTAAAAATTATACAGGCTAAAATTTCTAAAAGTGATAGGCAATTCTTACCCATTCAATATCAGGTAATCAAAAATAGGATATTGAATTGACAATGCATTCATACCCAATTAGTGTTGCTCTTATCAATTGTGAAATTCGGATAGTCTGTCTCAAGGTGCAAGGTTACCGGTCATTTTAGCAGCTTCAAAAATGTGTATCATCTGGAGTTGGTACTAAATCTAGTGGTTGTAATTTTGAATAGCGGGATGCCCGTTCCAGAGGGGTTTGTGACCATTGAAATAAATAACAAAAATCTGTTCTGCCAAAATTCGGTCTTAATAGTAGGGTGGTTGTAAGGAGGGGTTTTACTGTACTTACCTCTCTACTTCCCGTTTAATGGCCATGATTCCTGGATCACTTGTTATAAACTCTTTAAAATTCCCATGCATGTCATCTTTCCATAAAAAGTTATAGTAAGAGAAGTGGAACAAATGTTTGGCAACAACAGGATCCAAATCTGGGGAAAAAATATCATATTACAGTAACTTCTTTTGTATCATTTAACATTTTTCACTTTAACCAATTCCAACAAAGTGATGTTTTTTTTATCCCCCCAAAGAAACCAAATGGTAAAAAAATTGCACAAAATGAAGAAATTGCTTGTAACAAGCAATTTCTTCATTTGCCACAAAGTTTTCTACCAAGAAAGTTGAAAAAAATAAAAAACTTTAAAGTGTTGTCTGCTACTCCTTTCAAATTGGAACAGTCTTTAATTTTTGCTGTCTGGAAATGGGTTTAAGAAATTAAAGCTAGAGGGGTTCCTATTGGAATAGAACACAGCTAAGACTAATTGTTAAGATAAATTACTATGTCTGAAAAAGTCCTTTGTTTTCATGTTTGTTAAATGAGGTCGAAAAAGTATTTCTTTAATTACAAATCTAGTTTCATGAAGGTTTGTGGAATTTGAAAATAAAAAAACTTGATATTTTTTTTGTAAAAACATTGTGAACAATGAAGAATTTCTTCACTTCCCACAATATTTTCCCAAATTTCTTTTTCTTTAATGGTGTAAAAAATGCAGGATTGACAGTGGGAATAGGTTTTAATAAAAAAAATATCAGATATAACAATTTTTGGATTAAATAATGTTTTCTTTTAGTAAGCTACTCATTCAAGAACAAAATACAATGAGAGCTATCTCTCTTGATGACGCTGATTGTTCTTCTTACGGTGAACAAAAATTCCAAGTTTCAGATCAATACATTCAATATTAAGCCATTCTGACATTATCCGTTAATTTACAACTCCCAAGAAGAGTTTAACCTATTACCGGACAATCATAATTTAAGACTGGCCTAAATTCAAGGATGCTACAGATGATAATTTCAAGTTGATGAAATGTACAAATGTTTGTTTTTTGTGGTAAAAAAGTATAGTGGATAATGTAGAAAATACTTGTATGGGAATGGGTTAATATCATGTTTTGTTCCAAGGTAATGTGTAAACATATTCCCACAAAAAACCTCCTTTTTACACCCCTCAAGAAAAAAGCTTTGGGAAACATTGTAGAAAATGAAGAAATCACCTTGTTTCAAGCAATTCTTATTATCCACCAAGTTTTTTATAAAAAAAGACAAAAAAAAAACCATCGAAGAACTCAAACAACATGAAATTGTTGTCTGCTACTTTCAATTTGGACCAGTGTAAAATTTGTTGTGTGGGAAGGATTAAGTACCAGTCACTCACCTTGTACAACAGTAGATAGTTGAGACATCATTTCTATTACATTCTCATCTTCAGTAATTAACTCATAGAAACTTTCTTCTCCTCTTTCACTGGTCCAAACAATATCTGGAGAACAGAAAAACAATGAAGAAATGTTAAGCTTTTTGGTTAAGTTTTGACAAGCTTTTAAAAAATTGACCTTGACATTAGAATTGATAATAGCTAGATGTGCATCACTGACAAATGCTCACATGCCATTAGCATTTGACATGTTTATTGAATAGGACAGAAGAAATTGAAAATGTTAAGTTTTTTCGTTAAGTTTCGTTTGGAAATTTAGGGTAAAGGGTTAAGATTTTGACCTTGACCCTGGATATATTATTATTCATTGATGACGATTATTTATGAATTAAGACAAACAGACAACTGTAAAACATAAGACCCCCATTTTTTTTCTTTTGTTATTTTGAGAGGGTGGCATAAGAAATGAATAATAAAAAAAAACTTAGACATCTGAAACCAATGTACTCACTTGAGTTTGCCTCCAGAACAGCTTTGGCAACATCAGATATGGCAGTTTGTGCTATGTCTAGCGTGGGTTCTACTATAATGGTGGGAATACTGAACTTTACTTCTACTTCAAATCTGTAATATTACAACAAGTTTTAACTTTAACAGATCTAACCCATTTCCATACAATCCCACAAAGTTTATGCACTGCAGAAACATAGCTACGAAAAAGATGGTGCAAATAGTTAAACTGATTGCAACAAGTAATTTCTCCTTGTCTCACCATGTTTTGTACCAAATACTATATGCCAATACTTTTTCAAATTTGATCACATCTTGGGACACTTCTTTTTTTAATTTTGAATAATTTTGGAATATTGTCTGTAACTACTTTCAATACTGACCACTCTAAAATGATGTTTTATGGTACTTAAGCCATTTCCATACAATGATGCTTTTTGGTGCCCCTCAAGAAAAGAGCCCAGGAAAAAATTGTGGTACATGAAGAGATTGCTTAAGCAATTTCTTCATTTTTCATAAAATTTTTTCCACCAAAAAGGACAAAAAATTAAATCTTAATCAAATTTTAATTGTCGTCTGCAACTTCTGTTAATTTGAACAGGTCTAAAACTTTGTTGTCTGGTATTGGGTTAATTTCCAGACAACAAAACTACAAGATGATGCAGGTGACAACTTTAAGTTGATGGAATTTCAAAATTCTTTGTGTGTAAGAGTAAGTAATATTGTGGATAATAAAGATATGTTTCACCATGCTTACCTATAAATAAATCCTTGAGGACATTGAAAGTTGGGAATGTGTGAAATTCTCTTTAACAAATATCCAGTAACTTTAATTATTTCATTTTCTATCATCTTTAGGGGTAAGCATTATAGGCACTTACAACAGATTAAAGCTGACCCCCTTGATGTGTAGAAGAGAGAGGTAGTTAAAACTTATACATAACTGGTAGGACTGAAACAATAAAAATAACCCTCTGATATAAGAAATACGTACTGTAGATATGTGACTTGATGAGTTTTCTCTGTTGTCCAAGACATTGTGGAGAGTTGAGATAGACTAGAATGGGGTCGTGACTCAGCTGATGATACTCTTGTATCCTCACCAGGACGAGGTGTACCTTCCCGACTACCATAGCGAGGTGACGGTGTACTGGCTTCACTAGATCTGTTTGACATTGCACTAACCACACGCACGACCTCACTATCACAACCTGATGATTCAGCAAGGGCTGCTAGAGATCGGGATGTGGCTGCTAGGACTGCTTCATAAACGTGATCCCTGAAATAGGCTGAAAATACAGGAAAGATAAAAGAAACATAGCAAAATTAGATCATTCTAGATGGTTTTCCTAAATATGCTTCAAAAATCCAATTCCTCATTTGGTTTTTAAGGCTTTCCTGTTTTGCCAAAATTTTTCTTTTTCTACAGTGTTTACTCAATCATAAAATAACAGGGATGTAAAAACCAGAGATCTTACAAGGAAAGGGTTAAATTGACTTTCATTTATCAGATACATATAACAGCATCTAGATAGTTGAAATTAACCTTACAATAACCCCTACTTCTCTGTACCCAAATCTAACAACAGAATTTCTAATCATCCATGTTTAATTAATTAAAGGACAACCAAATTTAGAACAGTCCAAACTGAATGAAGCTGCAGAAATTTAGATGTTTAGAAATCTTTTAGATTCAGAAATTTTCAGATATTTTTCTTTCAAGATAGAAAATATTGTGGCAAATGTAGTTATTGCTTGTTACAAGCAATTTCTACTCTTTCAATACAGTTTTCCTAAGATATATTTATTTTTGAGAATCGTTGAAAGTGGAAATGTTTAGGAATTTTAAGTTACAGACAAAAGTGTGAAGTTCAAACAAAGTATCTATTGGAGTCTAACATAATCTCATAAAGGCATATTAGGAGAGAAATTTTGAATTGTTTTTCTAAGTTTTACTTAAATAATACCTCTTTGCAAGATGTTTTTGTCAGGTACATAAGAAGCCTACATACCTATCAAATCTAAAACTAATTGTTCCTCCTGTTGGGCCTTCTGTTTCTCTCGCTCCACTTCCTCTGGGTCTACTAACACAGATACTCTTTTACCCTTACCATGTGGATCAGGCTAAAATTAGGGTTAGAAAATAATAACTCCAGGCTTGAATAAGCTGTAGTTACCACATTTATCCCCTTCCCACACAATGATGCCTTTTGATGCTCCCTAAGAAAAAAAAAAAAAAACAATTGGGAAAACATTGTGGAAAATGAAGAAATTGCTTGTAAAGCAACTTCTTCATTTTCCACAATTTTTTCTACCCAGAAAGTTGAAAAGTCTAGAGTTTTATGAACTTCAAATTGTTGTCTTGAACTCCTTTCAATCAGGACCAGTCTAAAATTGTGCAGCTTGGTAATTGGTTAACTCAACTGGTGGGCTCAAACTTAAAGAGTTACAAATCTCTAATCGAGTTTGTTTACAATTCTGTCAAGACAATCAACTTGTGTCATATATAAGGTTGCACTGAAAATCACACACTTACAAATGCTATATAAATTTTGATGAATAAAAATAAAATTATTATTTTCAAGACTGTTGAAATTTCTCGTCTGATTAAACCCATTCCCACTCTATAACATTTTAGACTGGTCCAAATTCAAATATGTTGCAGACAACACTTTTTAGTTGATGAAAATTTAAAATTCCTTGTCTTTTGGGGTAGAAAGCATATTTGATAATGAAGAAATTGCTAGTAACAAGCAATTTTTTTCATTTTCCACTATGTTCTCAAAGGCTTTTATTTCTTGAGTTCCACATTTTGTATAAGTTAAATTCGAGATCTTGAGCTATGACAATAGCGGACCCTAAATACCCTAAACATTTTATAAAAGAAAAGAAAAAAAAAATAAAAAAAAATCCAGAACTCATTGCTTTATAAACATTACCAAATTTACATAGCTGTTAGAAGAGAAGATGATAGTTAAATTATGAGAAGCCAACAATAGATATACAAGGAATCAGTAACCATTTGAGGGCAATAAAAAGTGGGTCTGTGAAGGAATGGATTAAATTGGAAATTTGTAAAACTAAACCTTAATTTTGTTTTAAGATGTCTGACTTAATTGTTATACCTCTCAATCCCATGTTTAAAGCATGGGAGAGATATAACTGTAGACAACATTTTTGGGAAATGAAATATTCCCTGTAACAATCAATTTTACCTTTTCTAAAATGTTTCCCATTCAACATTGCACTTGTTTTTTAGTTCAAACCCAATTTGATTTTTCCACTTCATTTTAACTTCTTTGAAATTGGATCAGTCTAAAATTTTGTCATCTGGTTAAGGGTTAACAAAAGGAGAAGCAATTCAAATTGAAAAGCTTTCATTCCTTAACCACTTTACCACACGATAAAGTATTAGACTAATTGAGAAGCTGTAGATGATGACATTTTGAAGATCTTCCTAGGTAGAAAAATTATGGGAAATGAAGAAATGCCTTGTTTTAAGCAATTTCTACATTTGCATGATGTTTTCCGAAGCCTTTTCCTTGAGAGGTGTAAAAAGCTGGATTCAGAGAATCATTGCAATGAGGGTAAATGAATGTTAACCCTTGTCATGCTGAATAAAATCTTTTCAGAGATTTATCTAAATCAAGGGGCTAAAAGCACTAGTAGTACTTGTTCAATGGTCAGTACATCTTTTAAAAATTAATTTCATAAACAACTCTGGTTTTAAAAGGAAACACAGGAGATGTAGACTAAGATCAGACTGCACTTATGTGCAAGCTATCTTGTCTACACCTCCTGCTAAAAATATTCAAGGTTCAGCATGACAAGGGTTAATTCTCTTAGAGCAATAGCTGTGTATGCATAGAGTCGTACACTTGTTAATGAAGTTCCACATTTTGTATAAGTTAAATTCGAGATCTTGAGCTATGACAATAGCGGACCCTAAATACCCTAAACATTTTATAAAAGAAAAGAAAAAAAATAAAAAAAAAATCCAGAACTCATTGCTTTATAAACATTACCAAATTTACATAGCTGTTAGAAGAGAAGATGATAGTTAAATTATGAGAAGCCAACAATAGATATACAAGGAATCAGTAACCATCAGTAAAGCTGGTGCAATTATAAAATGTGTAAAATAAAACAGAACAAGAGAACCTAAATTGCCCTGAATTGCTCACCTGAGAGTTATTTCACTATGTCTTTAACGGATAAGGCCAGCCCTGCCACATGCAAGTTCTTTTCATAAATAAAAAAAATTCACAAATGACTTTTCAAAAAGGGTCACCCAGAGATCATTCCTGCAAAGTCTGGTACAAATTGGCCTTGTTGTTAACCCCTGTCATGCTGTATAAATCATCTTACTGAATTGCTGTCAAATCAAAGGGCTGAAAGCACCAATAGAACTTGTTGTTAAGAAATCAACATTTCTTTTAGAAAACAACTTCATACACAACTTTGGGAGGAAAAGAACAAGCAGGAGGTAAAGACTAAGATCAGCCTGCACATAAGTGCAGTCTGATCTTAGTCTACACCTCCTGCTAAACCGGAATATTCCGGGTTCAGCATGACAAGGGTTAAGAAGTAGAAGATTGTCAAAGAATAATATCATGATTTATCTAAGTCTCACAATCCCAGCCCAACCAGGCCCCTGTTTTTTCACAAATCAAAATTTCAGTCTTGAATCGTGTCTTTAACGGTTTAGAAGATGATTTTTCAAAAATTATTTAAAATTTTCCTTAAACCCACTACCAGAGGGCAAAATTTTAAGACAGGTCCAATTGCATATGACAATTTCAAGCTTATGGAATTTTGGTTTGTTTACCTTTCAGGTAGAAAATAAAGTGGAAAATGAAGAAATTGCTTGTAACAAGCAATTTCTTCATTTTCCACAATATTTTCCAATGCTTTCTTCCTTGGGGGTGTGTAGAAGAGACATTTGGTGGGAATGGATGAAGTCTGATATGCTAGGCCAACATATTTTAGTAAATAAAATTTTCACAAAAAAAAATATTTGAGAAGGGTCGACCAAGGAACATTCCAGCCAAGTTTGGTTGAAACTGGCCCAATGTTTCTAAAGAGTGCTGACACTTTCTGATAGACGAGGCACAATGGACACAGGATGATCACAAAAGAAGAGATCACTAAAAAAGAGAAGAGGACTTCAACATTACTATAATTGAGCCTCTGCCTGACAATATAAAACAATTTCTAATGTGTTTAGAGTGCAGAATCTGAGCAGCCTGGATAGCATCTCAGGGTATTTGAAATATTTGTGTCAGGATCTATCTTTAGGGTACATAGGGAAGACTATGATCAGACTCAGCAGATACATAGGCTGATCAGAGTTGCACACAAAAAAATAATTTACCAATGTCAATCAAAGAAATAAACAGTCAATAAAACAATTCATTTTGACTGGTAGTGAAATTCGAACTCCGCTATTGGCAGACAATTTTCCGAAGCATTTGAGTTGGTTTGGCGACTTAAACACCGTAACTATAGCTTATTCAAGCTGTAGTTATGACATTTAGGTTGCCAACCAACTATTTCACTTTTATATTACATTACTGGCCCTAAATTCTGCAAAATGATGCTGTTAAATATCAAAGTAGAACTTTCTGTCAGAGTCAGTGGGTTTCACCATAGGAGTCAGTAGGCAGGACCAGCAATTGGTCCGTTGTTGCAAATTCAATGAACAGTATCATTCACTGCTGTGGCTGCAAAAACTTTGCATAGTATTTTTTATGCTGAACCATTCCAGGTCACCAAACAGAGAACAAAATAAAACAGAAAGAATATAAAAATGTTGATGAAACAGACTTTTAACTACAACACAATGAAATGTATAATGTTGAACTTCATAAAAGAATAGAATAAAGAATTCAATCAAGTTTTCCCCAAAAACAAAATAGTTACCAATAGTAAGTTGTCTGTAGACCATTGACTTTGCTAGAAAAAAGAAAATCACACCAATGATCTTGCTTTAAGTCATTATTCATGTATTCACATTTCTTATATCCAAGTGAAAAGATTTTTCTGAAAAAACTCGTCACTAAATGAACAATTCTGACCCCAGGGAGATTAGTCTATAAACTTAAGCAAAGAGATATCAAGCTTCCCCAAAACATGACATTTTAGACTGGTCCAAACTGAAAGAAGTTGCTGACAATGTTTTTAATTTGATGATTATATTGTGTTTTCAGTCTTCATTTTCATCAACGTTTTTCCTTTTAGAGCATGAAATAGCAGAATTTGTTTGGGTGTTTTTTGTTGTTGTTGTTGTTTTTTTTTTTTTTTTTTTTTTTGGGGGGGGGTGAGGGAGGAATTATTGAAAGATGACAGTTAATTTGAGATGTAATTAAAATCAAAATGCCTTTGTTGCACAGTAAGATTCTAAAGAGAATACTATGTTTTTTATCAGTTTGCAAATCAATTATAAACAATTTTATTTTTAGTTTCGTCTATCAAAAACAGTTGTTCTGATTGGTCAAAAAAAATTATTCATACCTCCATGAACAAAATTTGAAGGACAAAGCTTTTTTTTAAGCCTTTGCACAAAAAAGTCCCATGCAAAAAAGTATCAGAATTTGTAGAGTTTTTGCTTTTTTATCTCGATACTATTAAACTGTGAGAAAAGAAGAGAATATTTTTTGTCTTCATGGAGGTATGAACCAAAAAACCTAATAACAACAAGTATAAAGTTGCTCCATGGTGGAGCAAAGGATTTAGCGCGGCGGAAAGAAACTTGTTTAGAATTCTTGATACAGATGTAGACTTAATAAGTAAACAAATTCATTAATGCATATCCAAATAACATAAGTTTTTTAGATTTTTTAATTTTAAAGAATTTGATGACATCTATATCATCACACGGTGTAAACTATCAGATTTGAACGGGACAATGGTTTAAGTTCAGAGAGGTATGCACATATTTCGAGTTGTCAATGAAAGTGTTAAGAGATCTGAAGAAAAAACAAAAGTCTACAGTCAATGATAAAGCTATAGGAAATAATACTTTGTTGTTTTTCACCCAGTGTACTATTGGCAAGAGTAAAGATTATTTTCTTTGAAGAAGTAATTTAATATTTCATAAAAATTAAACATCTCAAACAATAAACTGGTACATGTATAAAAAAAGATGGATGTAAAAAATTTAAAGGTTAACTAGAAACTGAAATACCATTGGCAACAAATTGTTTGTGATTGTGTGAACAAGGAATGGGTCGTTTATTATTCAAAGAATGAAACCCATTATGCTAATAAACAAAAATAAATGATAAGTCATGCTCAAAGAGACAATCTAAGATCTGTGTGAACTACAATTGGCTACCCTTGTCATGGCACAAATAACCCCGACTCAAATTTCATAATTTTCTGAAACATCTTTCAATTTCAAGATTGTATTCACGTTATTTATTGATGGGTTGAATGAGCTCTCCCCTTTTTCTTCTATGGACAAATTTTTTCTTTACTTCTTGTAATCAACCTGCTGTACATTTGATATGAGCAGTAGTGTTATATCCAACTTAAATCTAAGGTAAAAGGAACTTTATCCATTTGTATAACAGTTTTATCAAATAGTAACCTGTCTCTCTTCCATCATTAATCAAATATAATCCAACAATTTTCAAAAGGAATTTTTCAAAGTCTCAACATCTTCTTTGGACTTTTTTTATTATCTACTAACTCTGCAAGTCAAAAAATCTTTATTTCCTACTAAGATGTAGCATACAGGGGAGATATTTTACTAATTGGACTGTTTTTCTAAATAATAAAATCCATGCATTATCTCCCTTTGACCATTTATCAAATGCATTATATCACCTACATACTTATGCTATACAATGACAAAAAGCCCCACCTATAAAAGCAGGGGTTTTACTTTTTTGACAAATCCAAAGAATGCTATGTAATTAGCTTTGTCTTGGTTAAAGGAACATTTTTGCAAAGGAATTATGAAATCAAATAGACAGTTTGACTAAAATGATTTTTAAAGGATGTCTACTTTGTTGCCATGGCAACCAAAGTTATTTTGGAAGATAATTGTTTGAAATGATCTGAAAGAAGATCATCTATAGAACAATCCTGTGAAATTTGGTTCAGATCTGACCAGCAGTTCCTAGGGAAATATTTTTTAAGAAAAGTTAATCACTAATAGACATATGCACAATGGACACAATGCTATAAGAATAGCTTCCTGGGCTTTGGCCAGTAGAGCTAAAGATGAATCTTATACAGACCAGAGGACATGAAGCAAAGAAAGTATTGTAGTCATAATAAGCATTCCACACATAGAAAATGCTTTGAGAAAAGTGTTCAACCCTGATCAGAATGCACAGTTTACAAAGATGAGTCTGAAAGGATGCTTTTCACACATTCCAGATTGACCTTAACTCTTTCTGTACAATCCTAGGATTTTATGTGCCTAATATCTTTTACTTGAAAAAACATCATGATTTCAACAAACAATTTCTTTATTTCCCACAATGTTTTCTACCCTTCAGGTTGGTTCCTTTTCAAATTGCAATAACTTTTGATTGCCATTTACAACTTCTTCCAAATTGGACCAGTCTAAATTTTTGAAAAAAAAGAAGGGTTAAACTCATGTCTGACCCTTTGCTGTCTTGTGATTAATAGGACAATTATAAAGAATCTAGAATAAGGAGTGATTCCTACAAAATACATTAGAGACTATCTGATTTGCAACATGGAACATTTTATGTTTAGTACCAAAAGGGCAGTGGTTGCAGTCTAAAGAGATACTCAAAACAATATAATATTCCAAGTTTTAAATGCCTTTTATATTACCAAGTTAACCCTTTCCCACCCAACAAAATTTCTGACTGGTCCAAAATTTCCAAATCCAAAAAAGTTCTAGATGACAATGTACAGTTGATAGGATTCTAAAGCCTTTGGTTTTAAGGTTAAACAACATCGTGGATAATGAAAAAAATGCTTGTAGCAAGCAATTTCTTCATTTTCCACAATGTTTCTAAATCCTTATTCTTGAGGGGCATAAAAAGGCGGTGTTTCAGACAGGTCCAAACCCAAAAAAGTTGTACATGACAATTTACAGTTGATAGGATTCTACAGCCTTTTGTTTTAAGGTTAGACAACATTGTGGATAATGAAGACAATGCTTGTAGCAAGCAATTTCTTCATTTTCCACAATGTTTCTTAATCCTTTTTCTTGAGGGGCATAAAAAAAGTGTGGTTGTGTTGGAATGGGTAAATACAATTTGACTCAGACCATTCAAAATGCCAATTTTAAATCAAGTTTATTGTTGACTGAAAAAGACAACTCATTCAAATTTTAACCCTTTTTATACAATCACTGATATTTCATTATCAAAAAAGGAAAATGTTGATGAAAGGAGAAAATAGTTGATTTTGAAATAGGTCCTATTTACCAAAAATGTATTGCTTTCAACAAATGGAGCAACTTTTAATATTTTACAAAGTACATTTCATCACTGTCATTTACACTGAGTCTAACTTCTATATAAGTTGATGCCTTCTTTCAGGAAACAGTTTTTAAGTTTGTTTGAATTTCATCTGGAAATGTTCCTTTGCCATGTATTGAGAGCCCACTTGATTTCTGCCTTAAGTGCAGGAAATTTGTCTATTTAGCAGATAATGCTAACATATCTATAAGCAGCTTCCTTACTTCTGAGTAAAATAGAGTGTCTTCTCATCTCATATCCTCAACTTACAGCTCAACTAAGTACATCAGCAGTGCAAACAGAAGGATTGTTTTGTCAAACAAATGGCTTTGTGTGTATGTATTTCCGTTGATTTATGGTCACTACAGCAGCACATGCCCATATGAGCGACACCCTAGAAGACGGTTAGTTGTTACGGGGGATAGTGCAAGGATACAGGACGAAACTGTAACGAGTTCTTTAACATGCTTGACGAATAGCATCATCACACTTGTCACACATCTTATCCGAAAGTCAATTGTTTGTGCTAGTTGATATGGTCAGCCTAGGGCTCGAACAAGTTATCTTGAGGTTTGAAGTCAGCTGCTCTACCAACTGAGCTAATAGGGCTGACACAGTTGTTTTTATCAACTTCTTTTCCCAACAGGCTGTAAAACAATAAAAGAACACTCAAGAAAGGAATTGAGAAGATACTATATGCTGTCAAATTATGACATTTTGCCCTTGTAAGTGGCAATGGTCTTTGAAACATGCCTTTGATGGGAAGTACCTTAATCTTCATTGATTTAATTTCCATCAATTATAAAACACTACTGCTTATTGGAGCTAAAATCTTAATCTTTCATTCTATAATAGCAAGATGTGATCTGCTCTTGTCATCTTTCTATATTAAAAATGTTTATTAATGAAAGTGGAAAGCCCACCATGCAATGGTTATTTGTGGAGAGGACAAATACAAATTCAGATAACAATTCAATGTAAATTTGGTATATACATGTATAAGCATTAACAACTTACAATGAAAGTTAAAATACTTCCCTCAACTAAATTACACAAAGTAAGTTCAATAACAGTGAAACTATAGGCGCTTGAGCATCTGATTTGCTCCATCATCCTGATATACAAATGTACAATATACTTAACACTTTCTCGAACTATTCCTCCTTTTTACACCCTTCAAGAAAAGGGCTTTGAAAACATAGCGGAAAATGAAGAAACTGCTTGTATCAAGCAATATCTTCATTATCCACAATGTTTATACCCAAAAAGATTAAACAGTTCAAAACTAAAAATTGTCATTTGCAGCTTCCAGTCTAGAATTTTGTTGTGTAGGAATGGATTAAGATACAGGTAACTTGGTATTAATTTACAAAGGAGGCATTTTGGGGAAAAAAACACTTTTTTTTTCAATTCACTTGATGGGAGGCATATTTCTTTCATTCAACAAATATCATCAGTGGTGCAGTTCCAATAGTTTTCATAGCATAACACTATGTGCTCTCTATTGAAATTTGGTAAATTTGGTAAATTTATATTAAGCCAATGAATTCTTAAAAAAACTGACATCACGGGTCATCAAAAGATCAATTCTGTGAAATTTAGTTGAATATGAGATGATTACTTTCAAAGTTTTCACTATATGCCATATATGGACATTAACCCAACCCATTCACCTTTTACCAGATGGCAAAAGTTTAGACTGGTTCAAATTGAAAGGAGTTGCTGATGACAAATTTAAAGCTAAATTAAAATTTGGACTCTTTATACTTTTGGGGTAGATAACATTGAGGATAATCATGAATGTTTTCCTTTTCCACAATGTTTTCAAAAGCTTTTTCTCTTGTGGGTATCTAAAAGGGTCATTGAGTGGGAATGTGTCAAATTCGTGTTCTTTGTAACAACAATTTTTTGAAGGAATCAAATAAAGAGTCACCAAAGGGGAATTCCTGTTAAAGTTAACTGAAATTCATCAAATGATCTCTAGGAAGAGGATCTTAAAACATTTTCACTATAGACCATACATATGAAATTTAGCCCTATCCATGCCATGTTCTTATTCTGATCAAATCTGTTAACAGGAATATGTTAAAAATCAAAAAAGGTAAATGTCTGTGATATCTATCTATCTATTTATACTGCCTAACTCCCCTTTCGGGTATTACTGGCAGGTGACACAATCCAGATGTTTTCACATCCCTGAAAAAGAGGCAGTGGCTGAATCCCACTGCTACCCACTTTCACAGCTGGGTTAATTGATAATTTCCGTTTATTTATCGTCGCTACCATAGCACATGCCCATATGAGCGACGCCCCCAGAAGACTGTTTGTTGTTACGGGGGATAGTGCGACGATACAGGACGAAACTGCTGAGAGCTCCGCCTGGTTCTTTAACGTGCTCGGTGGATAGCACCGTCACACGGGGCCTCGGTTTAACGTCTCATCCGAAAGACAATTAGTTTGTTTGTAGATATGGTCAGCCCAGGGCTCGAACCCGTGATCTTGAGGTTTTAAGTCAAGTGCTCTACCAACTGAGCTAATCCGGCTGACTCACAGCTGGGTAGACTTGGGCTAGCTATTAAGTGTCTTGCCTGTGAACACACCCTGGTGACGTTGGGGCTCGAACTCGTGACCTTCAGTTCACGAGTCAAGCACCTAAACCACTCGGCCATCAAGGCAGTGATATTTCATTCATGCAAGTGGTATCTGAGAATAAGACTTTCAAAGTTTTCACTATATACATTAAATGGAATCTAGCTCTGACCAAAGGATTACTATATTTTCTACCATTCCAAATTCTAAAGGAATCTGACAAAGGGTCGCTCAGGGCTCATTCCTGAGAAATTTGGTTGGAATCCGTCTTATAGTTTTGAGATTTTCACAATTTTAGCCATATATAAAACTAGCTTCACCCATTAAAGCCATGTTTTGTTTTCATCTGATCAAAATTCTTTCAACGAATCCGGTTAAAGGGCTTCCAAGGATCATTCGTGTAAACTTTGGTTGAAACATATCCACTGGCTTCTGATGATAATAAATTCAAAGTTTTCACACACACACAAAATAAATAAATAAATGCGGTCCCACCGATTAAAGTCATACAAAAATTTTTTTCCGATCAAAATTCTTCATAAAGAGATTGTACCGGTGAAATTTTATTGAAATCTGTAAGACACTTTCTGCGGAGGAGATTTCAAAAGTAAAAGTTTACTGACGGAGCGGACACAAAGCCACTCCAATAGCTCGCAGGTTTTCAGATATTTTGGGCTAAAATACAAATTACAGTTTATCAATCTTACCTGATTCATTCCCCATGTCACACACGTTTCCGGCCAGTTTATCATGGTACGAAATAACCACACAATTTATAGTATGAAATGGTTAAGGTACGAAATGCTTGTCGATTAACCAATCGGAACACGCTCGGTTATTCCCGAAAGCGGTCGAGAGATTTCCGAATGGTCTATTTAAGGGTTTCTATATAGCTCAAATCCGATAATTTAATCACTATCCCATACAGTTAATCATATTTTTGTAATACTTAGACATAAACACCTCTGATCTAAAAAAATTGAAATCGTAAATTAACCAATATAAGTTCTGAATTGAAAATATCAATTCGAATCTGACTGTCCTTTCAACAACTAAATACTTCCGAGTTCATCATAAAAACACAGTTAAAATAGAGTTTTAATTGTTACCAAACTAGTTTACATTGATTTATAAGAAAAAATCATCAAAACAAAATCACGTTTTGTTTAGATACAAAATTGATTTGTGTTTTTGTAAAATGCTTATATCATTGAAAAATGCAAGCACTATCATACCTGACCTCGTCCCAATCTAACCACAAGTAGCGCTGCGTTGGTACGCCGCGCAATTATGTATGAATCCGCTTCGTGTATTCATACAGTGTGATTAGTTTTTTCGGTTCATACCTCCTTGAAAACAAAAAATATTCTCTTCATCTCTTTAATAGGAAAAAGTCACAACATATGAAGCATTGACTCATTTAGGTTTAAACCTAATTATTTTTACATAGATTGGGACACAAGTTCTTCCAGCTTATGATAATCCTTCTTGATTCTGCTTCCTAGAGAATACACAAGTATTCACACCAAATGTGTGGGCCAATGAAAGTACCAAGATCAATAGCCCCTCCCAGAAATCGAACTTGGGACTGCTCTACCTCTCAACCATATACAACACATATTAAAACCACTAGAAGTAAAACTTGTTGTATTTTTCTGTAAATGTATGGTTGGGGATCGAACCTGGGAACCCATGACTAGGAATCCTACATGCTCCGACCAAACTACAGTGAATAATTTTGTATTTTGGAACTAATTTACTTTGAATTACCCATAAACAGGACATATAACAAACCGATCAAATATTTCACATACGATAAACAAAAGTTACACAATCAGATCTACAGGTGATGTGACAAACATGTACATACAAGACAGACATCGTGGAAAAATGTGTGCAAATTGGTTTATAGGTGGACTATACGGATTAGAAACTACAAGAAAATGTGAAAATATGTGAGCAAAAAACTACTCAGATTATTTCAACTCTGTCCTGTTTTACAAAATTTCAAACCTGTCCAAATTCAAAAGTTTTGCTGATAAATATTCAAAGTGGATTTAATTTGAAGAATAACCATTAAGTAGGGTAGAAAATATTGTGAAAAAGAAGAAATTGCTAGTTACAGGCAATTTCTTCTTTTTCAACTATATTTTCTTAATTGTAAAAACCAGGGATTAGAAAGAAAAGAGTCATAGTTTTTGATTTTACATAATTATTGACAACCATCAATGTAAGAAATATCATTTAGCCATCAAAAAAAGTATAATTATACAACAAATTGAGACAAAAGTGACTATAAAAGATAGTTTGTCTGAATGAGGTTGAAAAGAGTTTAATACCACTTGAAACAGTTTTTCAGTCATCTTGCAGAGGTTGGAGCTCCTAACCATGGATTCCTGTTATTTCTCAAACCAGTAATACCACTACATCTTTGCCAAGCCTCAAGCTGCTCATCCCAACTAGATTCACGGTAATCCAGCCACTTTTAAAGGTAGAAGATGTGGAAAAATGCTGATCTATTCATGTTTGTCTGATTGCGTAAAAATGCCATAAACAAATAAATGTGATGAGAATGATATGAAAACTTCTTTTAGTTTGTCATAATGAGGAAAAAAATAGCCATAGAAATTGGTCATGATAATCCTAAACATTTCAGAAAAGAAACACTCTGATCACAGTAAATTTTTTCATGGGGGAAAAAGGCATATGTGTAACAACATTACAAAGGTGACAGGTTATTGTAGGGATAAAGAGATTTGTTATATCTAACCGTAATTGACTTTTTGAGACTATCATCTGAATTGTTCTTCTTCTTAGATATAAATGCTGTTGTTGATAGATTGGACATTGACATGCCAATCAGAGAATACTCCTATACAATAGAAACACTAAATATCAAACATCAGAGAATACTCCTATACAATAGCAATACTAAATATCACAAATGTATAAAACTGCTTTTCATAGAATACCTGGTAGTTCTAGAAACACTGTAAAAACAAAATTCGAAGCTTATAACAGTAAACTTAATTTTATGCATACTCATGCATTAATTCTTTCAAAGTTAATTGTTACAGTTTTGGGTGAAAACACAAAAACAAACAGGCATGATAGCATCTATCTTTGGAACTAAAAAAAATATCATAAACTACTTCTCTACAAAAAGCATTAAACTTTATCAAAATTTCCCTGGGGAAGCAAAATAAGAGTTCAAAACCACATTTTTTTACTGAAAAATTCTTTTAAAGTAGTAAAGAATAACACATTTTTCGTAACTTTTTGACTGACTGGGTTTAAAGCCACTTTTAACATTATTTCAGTCATATTGCAATGATTGGAGCATCTAACTGTGGATTCCTGGTATTACTCACACCAGTACTACCAATACATTCTTTCCAAGCCCCGAGCTGCTCATCCCATTTAGGTTCACAATTATCCCTAACAAGTTAACCTGTAATCAGACAGCACAATTTTAGACTGGTCAAAGTTGAAAGGAGTTGTAGCTTGTGAAATTATATAATTTTTCAACATTCTTGGTAGAAAACATTGTGTAAAATGAAGAAATTACTTGTAACTTGTTACAAGCAATTTTTTTCATATTACACAATATTTTTCCCAATTGTTTTTCTTGAGGGGTGTCCAAAAGTGTCACTGAATTGGAATGGGTTAGAGGATTTTGTTTCATAATTCATCGCTGAGGAAGTTTTACTACAAAATGACATATGTTTCATACCTTTTTGAAGACAACATAAGTAACAAATTGTGAAGGGCATATCAATGACCAAAAAGTATTATAATTAACCATGCATTCCTAGTGTTATCTGACCTAAACAATCGAGCTTTTTTATGCACCTCATGAAAAAACTTTAGGAAAACATTGTGGAAAATGAAGAAATTGCTTGTTACAAGCAACTTCTTCATTATCCACAATTTTGCTACCTTCAAAGACATTCTTATTTGTATTCCATTGACTTAAAATAGTTGTCTCGAACTTCATTGAGCTTGTACCTGTCAAAAATTTTCTTAGTTGGGAACGGGTTAGCTTAATTTATGAAATTGAGAAGGCTACTTCACAATGCACAAATATATATTTGTGACATACAAAAACCTATTCCATTGGTATCATAATTTCCTGAATTGATTTGTATTTGTATATATGGTCATAGATCTATTCACACATAAACATGCAAAGGTATAACAGCAATTGATAAGTGGAAGCTGTCATTCAAAAAGTCAATTGAACAATTGCTGGCCCCACCAACTGACTACCTAGGCCCTGCCCATTAATTCCAACAGGAAGTCCTGCTTCGATATCTAACAGCAAAATTTTGCAAAATTCATGGCCAGTAGTATGTAACAAAAAAGTAAATTGATTGGTGACCTAAACATCACAACTACAGCTTGAATAAGCTGTAGTTATGACGTTTAAGTCACCAAATCATCAATAAAGGTAAACAAAAATTGAGACCAATGTTGGAGTTGATAAGCTCAGGTCTGGGCTAAATAAATATTTGATTGGTCAGTTTATTCCTTGATTGACAGACGCGATGGGTCAACTGACCAACCAAACTGTTCATTTATACAAATAAAATGAATTTTGAACTCCCACATTTTTTTAGCCTTTTTATGTGTTTGGCAACTAAAACATTGTAACTACAGTTTTTTTTAAGTCTTAGTTATGACATTTGGGTAACGAACCAGCATTTTTATTTAGTTACATATTACTGACCATATATTTTGCAAAACAACACCATTAATATCCAATTAAAACTTCTTGCTTCAGGCATATGGGTGTAGCCAGCCATTTGTCAATTCTTGGTCACTCAAACATATGGCACTATGTCGCTTTACTAGCAGGTGTTTGTAATATTTTACCTTTTTGATGGCCAGTATATTAGCAACAGTGTTGAGTCCCTCCATGACTGTCTCAACATTATCCTGTAAGAGAGCTGATCTATGTTGGGTACTTCTCATCATCTCTTCTTTAAACAGCAATGGTGGCTGGAATATCATTAACAAAATATATGGAGAATAATTGACCGATCACTGCTGTCAGTCAAGGAATAAACCAACCAATCAAATCATTTATTCAGCCCAGACCTGAGCTTTTCAACTCCGACATTAGCCGCCATTTTGTTAACCTTTATTTTTGGTTTGGAGACTTAAACGTCGTAACTTCAGCTTATTCAAGCTGTAGTTATGACGTTTAGGTCACCAACCAATCATTTTACTTTTTTGTGGGCGGGGCCAGCGATTGGTCAATTGTTTGTTTCAGAGTAAGATTGATTCATCTTTCATTGAATGGAATTGATTGACTCAAACATTTTCTCCTTTCCTTACAATGTTTGTATTGTCAGTTTCCTTCAGCCCAAAGAAATGAAAGAGTGTGTGGTAAAAGGTTAGAGGGTGATTTTAATGAGCATCCAAACATTAAATTTATTTTAGAGATTTTTTTCATACAACAAGCATATTCCTTATAATAATAAGTTTTTTCCAAAGAGATTTCATATGATGATGCCCATTGAAATAACTCATTACCAGACAACAAAATTTTGAACCAGTCCAAATTGAAAGAAGATGCAGACAGCAGTTTTAATTTGATGAAATTTTGGAAGTCTTGGTCTTACATCTTAGGCAATCTCTTCATTTTCCACAATGTTTTCTTATGCTTTTTTATGAGGGGCGTAAAACTGTGGAATTGTGTGAGATTTGTTTAGAGCATTTATGTAACATTTATCAAAACCCCACTTACCCATGATTTAGACAGAGCCAGATCATAGTCAAAGAGGTAGAAGTTGGAGATACTGTCCAAGGTATTAAACACTTTGTTTTCCATTATTTCTTCAACTTGTTTCTGCATAGTTTTTAATTTTGATGTGGCAGAGTGTATTTGATGAAGAAATGCATCTGAAAAATAGAAAAGGAAAAGCATAAAGTTAGCAGAATTTAATTTCTTAAATCAAAGTCTTAGTGCAAAATTATTTCTCTAAAGGCTTACAATAGTTATATGCTGACTCTTCAAAATGCCCAGGAAAGCACCACAATTATATTATTAACAAATTGTTATCCCTAAAACTGATTTGTAAAGTAGATTCTGTATATTTTTACGAAATTTTGTTAGACCCCTTGATGAATTTAACCTAACAGCTGTCTATACTTATCAGGTATCAAGAATCAGTATCACTCAATGTTTCTTTTTGACTTCTCCCTGTATTCTGTGATTAATATTTTTTGTTGTTGTCACATTGCCTTGCTTTATGTAATATTTACACTAAATGTTGTTAAAAGTGTTTACTTGGAGGCCAACAGGAAGAATGGATTTATCCAATTGGGCAGCCTCATTAAAACAATCCTTATAATAATCATATCATTGTAAAATGCACTCAGTATTGAGTTTAGTCTTAAGCGCTATCAGTTTTCATACTTGTACACATTGCTTGCATTGCGGGTTGGATTCAAACTCATGCCCATAAAAATTTGATTCCCTATCCACTGTATGATGCACTTTCTGTCTTGTAATTCAGATATATCAAATGCATTTATACTTGTAGAAAAAAAACAATCATTTGCAATAGAACAAAATTATTCCTACCTATATTCATACTGTTCCAGGCTAGAGTATTGAGCCCTGGCTGTAACTGCTGGTTAACAAACTCAGTGTGTGGGGTAAACAAATTTCTCAGGGGTTCTGGTATAGAACTACACACTTGTTTATACTCATTCAACACCAGTTCTAGATGACTCTTGTAGTTCTTGAACCTTGATTCTTGTAACATGATGGCCTCTGCTGATTCCGGGATCTGAATACCAAGGCGGGTTAACCACTTTGCTTCATGAATCAACTCTAGCACCCTGAAATGTAAGGCGATTACATTTTAATGTTTCACCAAACTGATCTCATTATGAACATGTAATATTATGAAACCTAGATGAAGATCAGTTACATTGATAAGACAATCACAGATAAGTTACTAAATTGGGGAAAGAAGAGCATTATACTTTTTGATTGACCCATTTTTAGATGAAAACTTTTTAGATTAGTCCAAGTTGAAAGAAGTAGCACACAACATTTCAAAGTTCTTAAGAATTGAAAAATAATTGTCACTGTGATAAAAAGGAGAATTTTCTCCTTTTTTCGCAACATTTTCCTAAATATTTCCTTTTGGGACTAGAATGTAGTTATGAGTTAATATAAAATCTCAGTCTATACAAAAAGCACTGATTATATGACAAAGGAATGATATCAATCAAATACAACTCAATCTTGTCTTTTTTTGTCACTAAGATAAAATTAGGTAAACATTGTAGAAAATTGAGAAATTGCTTTTCTTTCCTAAAAGACAAAAATAGTTTGAATTTCATAGGTTTATAATTGTCAGCTGAGCATCTTTAAAATCCAATCAATTAAAAGTTGAAGCATCTGCAAAATTGTTGAATAGTCTACCTTTCATCAGCATTCACAACAATTTCATTGGTGACAGGGTGATGTACAAAGAGTGTTGCTCTCAATCCATTCCTTGCTTGATCTATTCTTCCCTTCCACTGTGTAAACCACAAACTCTCAAACGTAACAAGAGCCGTTGCCAGTCTATTATACACACGAACAATACGTCCAAAATCTCCAAGCTGAGTGATAGATTTATTGTCTCGGAATATTTTCATCGGGTCTTCAATTCTCTTTAGAAGTTGTCTTGACCAATGAATGGCCCCTGCTACTGGTGGAGCATTTCTGACTAGTTGAGGACTTTCCTGTGATACATACAATAATATTCAACCCTTTCCTGTTTTGCAAAATTTTAGACCTGTCCCAATATAAAGGTTTTGAAAACGAAACTTTAAAGTGATTTAATCTGAAAAATAACAATTCAGTAGGATAGAAAATATTGTGGAAAAAGAAGAAATTGCTTTTTACAAGCAATTTCTTCTTTTTCCACAATGTTTTCTTAATTATAAAAATCACATGGACGTAAAAACCAAGGATTAAACAGGAAAGCATTAATTGAAATTAAGCATTTTATTCTTTTCAAACAATCTTTATGTCATATAGGAATGTTATTTTTTAATTGTACTTACTTTATAATGTTGTCGGCCGCCCCTTTGAATTTGGATAATTCAAAAATTTAAAAAACAGCAAAGGGTTTTATCTTTTCTCACTGGTAGTATTGTACATGTATTTAATCAGACTAAATTCTGTTGTTTGCTATCTTGGAAGTGAATGTGTTCTCATAATGTCAGATGCTCTTTTCAACAAAATATCTAAGAAAGGTTGTTTGAATATAGCTATTAGGGACTTTATAAGGTTAAGCTAGGTTAATTCTTTTCCCTAAAACTCCTATTTTATGTTGCTGTGATTTTATACTTGAGAAAACATTCAGGATAAAGAAGAAACTGCTTGTAACAACAATTTTTTTTTCCTTTTTCGACAACATTTTCTACCACATAGGATAGTTTCATTGTTGCCTGCAACCTCTTTGAATTTGGACCAGTCTAAAATTTCAAAAAACAAGACCATGTTAACAGACAGCCAGCATACCTTATGTGTTTCATAGATCTCTTGCACCTCCTCCAAGTCTGTTTCATACCAGTTGAATATTTCTACAAACTTTTCTGCTAACGTAGCTCGGACACCTGGCCTGCTCTGAATTGGCTGGAGCCTAAAATGGTTTCACAGATACAATACCTAATAATTTAATTTTTAGTTTCGTCTATCAAGAACAAGTGTTTTGATTGGTCGAAAAAAATTATTCATAACTCCATGAACAAAATTTTGAGCTCCAGCGATTTTGTATGCTTCTGCACAAAATAGTCCCATACAAAAGAGTATCAAAATTTATAAAGCTTTTGTTTTTTTCGCTGGATGCTTCGCGTATTCATACAGTATGATTAATTTTTCGGTTCATGCCTCCATGAAAACAAAAAATATTCTCTTCATCTCTTAATTAACTTTTGTTGATAGGATGAATTTAACCCATTTCTATACAATTCAACTATAAGGAAATCTTTGTGGGAAGCAAAGAAATGTGCAACATAAAATTTAAAAAAAAAATAAAGTTTTAGGTTTATAGTCTTTTTATATGCCTTGAGTAATCAAATGACTTTACACTTTAACCCCCGATCATTGAATTGCAAGTCAGCTGTTATCATACGGCGCCCATAGCACCGACAGCACTTTGGCTTACAACCCTCACAGGTTTCATGAAATTTCTTCTTCTCTCAAATGTTTTCTACCTTATGAGGAACTATTTTCCATTTTTAGTACACTTTCAAATGCTGCCTGCAACTTATTTCACTTTGGACCAGTCTTAATTGTTGTCATCTGGTGATGGGTTATATCAAAATGCAGACTCAGAGTTCCTTAAAGATTTAATATCAACAGACAACCAATTTTGTACTATAGTAATTGCCCAGTTAGGATATTAGGTATAATAATACTGTGTTTCTCACCTTGTAATTATATCCAAGCCTTGCTGTGTTTTCATTTTCCTCATGAATATTGCATGCAGATAAGCACCCAGGAATCTTTCCAGATCTCCCACAATAACTTGAAAATTCTGATAGTGATCATCAAATCGATCTTTGTCCTGGAATAATATAACAAGAGTGTAACTTTACCTTAGGTAATCATCTTTGATAGAGCATCCTAATTCAAGATAAACCCAAAAGTCTAATTCATTGTTTTAACCCATTCCAACACAATTATCCTTTTTGACGCCAAGAAAAATAAGCTTTGGAAAATACTGTTGAAAATGAAGAAATTTCTTGTTTCCATTAATTTCTTCATTATCCACAATGTTTTCTACCTCAAAAGACAAAACAATTTTAACAATCATCAACTAAAATAGTTGCCTTAAATTATCTTTGAATTTGGACAGGTCTAAAGTTTTGTCTTCTTGTAATGGGTTATCCTAGAATTCATAAAAATGCCCCTGATTGGTCAAGACATATATCTCATTCATTCAGAGTCCTAGTTATGAAATTGGTAAATTATACTTGTTGTTGAATACAGACCCTGTGCAAGTCTATTTTTTAATAAATTGAACGATCCCAGCTTTAAGGTTAAAAACAATACTGTTCTAAGTGTAAACTCATTGTTATAGACACTTGAAACAGTATTGCAATTTTGTTTAATGTCCCAGACCATATACTTTACAAATCAATGTCACTTATCACCTCTGTTAACTTAACCAATTCACAAACAATGATTCTCTTTGATGCCCCTCGAGAAAAAATTGTGTAAAATGAAGAAATTGCTTGCAACAAGCAATTTCTTCATTTTCCACAATGTTTTGTGCCAAGAAAGTTGATAGAATTTAAATTTCATAGAATTTAAATTGTTGTCTGCAACTCCTTTCTATTTGGATCCAGACCAGTCTCAAATTTTGTTGTCTGGTAATGGGTTAATTAATTGAAAGATCAAAGCTTAATGTCCCTGTATGTCCCTGAACAAAAATTTTCAATGTTGTTTATAACCTCAGTAACTTAACTCTTTCCTGTTTTATGAAATTTTAGACTGGTCCAATATGAAAGAGGTTGCAGACAACAATGAAAAACGCATGCAATTTGAAATCTGACCATCCTATGTGGTAGAAAATAGCAGTGACGTAAAATCCCGGGTTTGTCCAGGAAAGGGTTAATTTGTCATGTCGGAGGTCAGAGGGTGTGGAAAGCAATCTGTCAATTGCAAATATAGTTGAACATGCATCTATTGAGTGTGTGTACTTGTTACAGCCTGGGAAGTTTACAGCAGGCAGATATTACAATTAACATCAAACCAAAGGTCTACAATTTATCCTTTGAAATAAATTGAGAAATATCAATCATCTTTTTTAATACAATGAAATATCAAATCCTGTCTTGCAAATAAAGTGATCTAGGCAGCGTTATGTAGATTATGTAATAACACCTCTTAATCTAATGTATGCTACCTTTGTTCAGTCCCTTTCAAGACAATGAACTGTCTTTCAAAACATACCTTTCTTTCTACATCTAACATAGTTTTTGTTCTGACAGCAACACTACTTAACTATGTCATATTTTTGTCAGATGTCCACCTATGATAAATAAAGATAATGGTATACCTTTGATGCTACACAACATCTAACATAGTTTTTGTTGTGACAGAAACACCACTTGGCTGTGTAATATCTGTAAGATGTTCAGCTATGATAGTAGAGATACAGTATCTAAAGATCCTTTGATTCTACATCTAACATTATTTTAGTTGTGATAGCCAGTTTTATTTGACATCATATTTGTAAGGTGTTCAGCTATGATAGATAAGAAACAATATGTAATGGATTACCTTTGATTCTACATCTTACATAGTTTTTGTTGTGACAGCCACACTCATGGATTGTGTCATATTAATGAGATGTTCAGCTATGATAGATAAGAAACAATATCTAATGGTTTACCTTTGATTCTACATCTAACATAGTTTTTGTTGTGACAGCCACACTCATTGACCTTGTCATATTTGTGAGATGTTCAGCTATGATAGATGAGAAACAATATCTTATGGTTTACCTTTGATTCTACATCTAACATAGTTTTTGTTGTGACAGCCACACTCATGGACCTTGTCATATTTGTAAGATGTTCAGCTATGATAGTAGAAATACCAGGTCCATCATCTTCCTCATCTTCAGGGTAATATTTTCCTGTTGAAACAATAAAAGGGCTGCATTTCAACAAACAGAAGAAAAATATCTGGTCTCTCTTAGAAAAAAAATGTCTTTCAAACCTATTTTAACAATAAAACTACCTTCTTTTTCTACCCAAACAGTTTTATCACTTGTAGTATTGTAACAACTTCATAAACCCTATCATATGACAAACAAGTCTAATATGCAACAAAAAACCTACCTATTAAAGAAGTCCTCTTGGACTACAAATTAATTGCAAAAGTTTGGTTTGTTTTTTTCAAAAATAGAAGGATTCTGCATCTTTTTTAACCCTTTCCCGTTTTTGGAAATTTTAGACTAGTCCAAATTGAAAGAGGTTGCAGGAGACAATGAAAACTGGATGCAATTTGAAATGAAACCATCCTCTGTGTTTGAAAATATTGTGGAAAAGGGAGAAATTGCTTGTTACAAGCAATTTCTTCTTTTTCCACAATGTTTTCTCAAGTATAAAATCATAGGAACGTAAAATACTGTGTTTGAACAGGAAAGGGTTGAAAGTTAAGGGCTGTCCTTGTCATGTAGTAAAGAAATCAACCCAATCCTTTAGTTTGTTCATTTCAAGAAGTTGCAGTCAACTTTTATAAGATGAAATTTTGAAAATCATGGTCTTGGGGTAGAAAACATTTTGGATTATTAAAAAATTGCTTCAACAAAACTTTCCATAGCCGTTTTCATAAGGTAGTCAAATAAGCGTCACTGTGTGGGAATGGGTTAACTGTGAAATCAGCCTACATGAGTGCAGCTATTATTCTTATGGTCCTTATTCTAAGGGGGGGGGGGGGGGGGGGCTAAAAAAGTGAGGTACTGTTAAATTGGGATAACAAAAGAACAGAGAATTTTTACTCACTTAGTACAGCCAGTTCTTCTTCTGTAAGACTCTGGTTACCGTTACTGTTTCCCTGATCATCACCCCTGTCTATAAGACGACCATCTTGTTTTTTACTATCTTGTCTTGACTCATCCTCTTCCAGTTCTTCCAAAACTTCTTCATCTTCAGCAATAGCTCTCAGACTTCTGTCTGGTGATGTCATCTTTACAGTGACAGCTGCCAGATCGGGATCCTCTTCTTCAAACTCAACTGAAAGTTACAAGAATCAACTCCAAATGTTCATACACTTCTTTAATGTATTTAGGTATTTGAAATTACATTCACGAAAATGCAAAAGACTAAAAAAAGATCATTTTCTCTTTTAAATATACCAAAATAAAATCAAATTTTAGAAAAGTAGATCTATATTACAGACAACAGAACAAATCTAGAATTATTCAAACCTTATGAAATAATATTTCTATAAAAGTTATAAGGACTGCTCTTCCCATATAGGGGCATTATTTATCATTCATCCATTACTGAAGCAAATATTAGACGAGTCTCAATGACTTTTCAAAAATGTCAGAGAGAACGTTTGACCAACCAGGGATTCAAAATAACAACCCCAGGATTGAAAGCACAGTACATTACAGTCTAAGTTTCTGCCCTTAGTAATAGGTGACAAAAGCCCTATGTCTGGAATTCAACACCCTTGAGTATTTAACATTTTACCAGACACTAATATTCCAAGAGTTTACAGACAACACATAATATTTACAAGAAGAACTTGGCATAACAAGATGTAGGAAGCTTTGCGAGAATATAGGAAAGTAATTATTAGCAGCTTTAATTTTTCTCTGAAACAATATTACTTTTTTACAACCCTATAGATAAAAGCTTTGAAAAACATTATGAAAAATGAAGAAATTGGTTATTTCAAGAATTTTCTTCAGCCCTACAATGTTTTCTATCTCAACAGACAAATTTTTAACATTTCATAATCTTAAAATTGTCGTCTGTAACTTTTTTGAATTTGGACAATAACAAAATTAGCCTCTATTAAAAAACAAATAAATGAAAGATGGAAACAGAAGCAGCAATCATTTGGTCAAAAAGGTTTCAAAGGGCCACAAATACAGGCCAACCCTTATTAAAAATCTACTACTAATACTACTTACTGACTGCCTTTGGTTTTGTATCATCTGTCTTTCTGTATTTTTTCCATTCTTCTTGTTCACTACCATCATCTATTATCAAATCTTCTTTTCTTGGTTTAGGGATACCTTTACTTGATTTTACCATTCTACAAGAAAGATTATGCATAGATAATCAAAGTATTTTTATTTCTGTCTACATTTTTTGTTGACTTATAGTAAGCAATATCTGTACACTAATTACATCTTGTATATAAAAATAAATTAACAAAATGAGGATCATAACTGTTATTTGAAAAAGGGTTTGACCATTCTACAGGTCTAAACTATTTTTCAAATAAATTTTAAAGGTTTAATCAAAGAATATCGATAGGAAAAACAAAATTATCTAAACTTTCTTACTTTGAATATTGAGCCAAGGTGTTGATTACGTCAATGAGCTGTCGAATCCGGACACAAAATGATTCCATATGAGACATTATTGCATCTTCATCTGTAATGGGAACTCCATGACCTTGAACATCGGCAAGTAATGATGATAAACCTTTCTTTGGGGGGGATCCTGTCACTCTGGATGTGCCACTGGTTATCTTTGACCTAGGTGCAAAAAACAACATACTTTTAACCCATTCCAACTCAATCACTCTTTTTTATGCCCTATTAGAAAAAAAGATTATGTAAATATTGTGGAAGATGAAGAAGTTGCTTGTAAACCCCATTCAATCAAGTCCATAATTTATTCATTAAGCAAATACCTAACCATTAATTTTAGACTAGCAAAATTGAAAGAAGTTATAGACAGCAATTTGGGGGAAGTGAAAAATAAGTAGCTTTTTTGATAGAAAATATATTTGGCAATAGAGAAAATTAAAAATTTCTCACAAAATTTTCAAAACCTATATTCCTTGAGGGCATCAAAATTTGGGATTGTGTGGTAATGTGCTAATTGATTGATTGAATAGGGTAAACACCACTCTTAACAAAATTTCAGTCATATCGCAGCAGCTGAAACACCTAACAATGGATTTCTAGTATTTCTCACACAAGTACTACCATTACATCCTTTCCCAGCCTCCAGTTGCTATCCCACTTAGGTTTACGATTATCCACCAATTGGTGAGAGACAAATGTCGAAGAGGATATGTGCCACCAACGGGGATCAAACCAATGGCATCCTATGATTGAAGATTGGGAGTCTGATGTGCTAACGACTAGGCTTTGACGGCAGCTAAACTAAAACACCTGTTTCAGCAAGATAAACAAAAGATATACCTTGATTTTAAATAAGAACTTACTGGTGTTTTAATTCATTCACACTTTTTTATGCAGCCAACCAGAGGTAGGGAAAATTATGTGGAAAATGAAGAAATTGATGGTTACAACCACAAAATGTTGTCTGCAGCTTTTTTGAATTGGGACCAGTCAAAATTTGTGTCATCTAGTAATGGGTTAAGAAATGTAGTTTCAACTTAAAAATACACATGACATATAAAAATGTGTAGATAAATGACTAGTCAAAAAATCTATCTATGAACAATCAATCTATATCTTCCCGCAAACATTGCCTAGTCTGGCTCCCTGGCTGTAAGTATGTGTGAACAAGAGTCTAAATGAGGGAAATCACTCATTCTTGAATATTCAACCTTTAAGTTAATGCCCATTTCCTCATAAACTACCTGGTATCATGTTAACTATCTCATAGCAATATAATTGCTTTAAAAAATTTTCAGTAACTAGAATAAAGCCAATAGTTTTATGAAGGAAAAGATATAAACATATTTGAATAGGAACACAAAATTTTAATTGCATTAACCCATTCCCACACAGTGATGCTTTTGGACGCCCCTCAAGAAAAACATTTGGGAAAGCATTGTGTAAAATGAAGAAATTGCTTGTCACAAGCAATTTCTTCATTTTGCATAACGTTTTCTACCCAGAAAGTGGAAAAAATATGAAATTTGATAAACTTTAAATTGACATCTGCAACTCCTTTCAATTTGGACCAGTCTAAAATTTTGCTGTCTGGTAATGGGTTAAACAAAATTGAGTCAACTTCTAAGAAAATTTTAGAAACAAATTGAACACTATAAATATAAACAAAACTGGTGGTGAACTAGATTACCCTGTAAAAAGAGTGCTTGACTTAGCTCGTAGTAATAATCTATTACTTGTTGCTTTCCTGAAAAAAAATCAATGCACCAGAATTTTGAATTGGTTATAATGACAAACTTTTATAAGCAAAGCAGAAAAGGATAATAAGGTTTCTCATAGAACACCCTTTGCTAAAACATTCATTGCATGGAAACACTGGCAACAGGCTAGAGAAAAACAGATGGCCGACAAGCAACACACTGACTATACACTGGTTGCACGAATGTATGAAAACAAGGATGACACACAGATAATGTAATGACAAAGGTGTTTCCCTTTGTGCAACAAAATGACAAAATAACAGTATTCCCAATGTTTGGCAACAACTTTAATGTAAACTAAATACAAATTGGCTGGACAATATTTGTAAATGGGCATCTGACATAACACTGGTATGAATGTTAATGCTGCAATACTATGACACAACACTGGCAAATAAACTTACTTCAATTTGTGGTCTGTTAATAAACTGTTAACAAAAAACTCTAAATGATATTCAATTCAATTTGATTCTGGCAATTAAATGGCAGCAATTATATGCTGTGAATCATAGTGAAATCAGATTTTAGAAAATACGACCATTTTTTGTATTATGACCTTATCAGATAATCTTGACCTAGACAGCACCTTTGTATTGACAATCAGTACTTTCATAACAAAGTGTGTTTTTAATTCATCACTACACACAAAAATTTAGACTGTTTTCAATTGAAAGATGTTGCAGACATCAATTTCAAATTAGTGGAGTTTTAAAAACCTTTGTCTTTCTTAAAAAGAAAACATGAAGAAATTATTGTTACAAGCAATTTCAAATTTTTTCAACAATGTTGTCTAAAGCATTTTTCTTCAGGGGCTAAAAAGGGGGTTAGAGTGGGAAAGCTTAAACACAAAAAATGCTTCTATCATTGCAATTTGTTGCAAACATTTCATAAATTTTGACCTTGCAATGGACAAGGAGGCAGGGATTGTGTTTGATTCAGTAACCAGGGTTTTGACCTATATTGAATATCCTATTTTGCCCCTTAGATTTTCTTTCAGATGACCATTTTAACCTCTGGCATTTACTTGATGAATCTTCTGTACAATTGAAATTCATATAAATCAAGTGTCTGCTTCATTTCGTTATAAGAATAAGTGATATACATGCATATTAATGAAAAAAATATTATCAAGAAAGTATCTGCTGACACTTAATCTTCCTATTTATACTCATATTTGGTTATATAGTTATTCAAATCCCTTTAAAAATGTTTTTGGTCACTTAGGTTTCATAGTGAAAGGGTGAATGATTCGTGAATTTTGAAGGATAGCACATATCCAGTGTGAAAAGCTTTAACTCCATTAAAAAGAAAAGTGTAAAACATGAAGATCCCATGATATAAGTAGGGCAGTTCCTAAGATCTTATCTTACCAATATTTCACAACAAAAGTCTCTTGGACCTATTTCTTATGAAGAATTAAAATAGTCAGACAGAACCTGTCAGGACATAGTGAGATTTACTGATTTTCGTGTTAGTCAGAATAATATAATAATTTTTACACAAATAATATAACTCTCTGTTTACCTTGCTGTAAAACTCCCAGGACCTCCCACACTACTGAGAGATGGAAAATGAGACATGTTTTGTGACTGTCCTATAGAATCTCGGAGTGATCGAAGCATTTCCCTGTAAAACCCTTGTAATGTAAGACAGGCTTTCAATCGCCCATATAGACTGTCATCTTGAAGACCAAGGTCATGGCCCTCCTTCGTCTTTCCCCTGCCTGTTGTGTTACTCTGTGAATAGAAAATGTTTTTATCAATCCACACAAATTTCCAGCATTTTAATGTGATGAGGAAACATTGACGATTAAAGGAGATATTGCAGAAAGACAATTTCAATTATTTTCAACAACACAGAATCTATAAGAAGTATTGTAAATTTTACCTAGAAAGTGTAAACTATCCTATCTCTTATTTCCTAAAGTTTAATGAAGCGACTGTATCCTTCACCCATTACAAAACAATCTTTTTTTAGACTGGTCTGATTTGAGTGAAGATATAGACAACAATTTCTAGTTGATAGAACTTCAAATTTCTCTGTCTTTTTAGGTAGATAACAATGTGGAAGTGAAGAAATTCTTGTAATAAGTAATTCTTCATTTTCCACATTGTTTTCTTGAACCCTTTCCTTAAGAGGCATAAAAAAAGTTAGGCACTGTATAGGAATGGGTACCGGGTATTAGCCAACCAATTTTTGACTGTACCTAAGATGGCTGTTTTAAACAAATAAAACTGTAATTACCTTTAGCTTAGATTCCACTTGGCTTTTCAGAAATTTAATTTTGGGATCTACATCTTGTGTTGAGGTGTCCCTGTATTGTATTTCTTCTTGTATTCTATCCCAAAGTTTATCATCATCTTCCATTGTGAGGGTACTGTTCTTGATGTACTCTTTACAGGCCATCACTAGTTGATTTGTGACCTATAGTAAAAATACCAATTATCAGACAGAAAAGATTTTGACTAGTCTCAGTTGAAAGAAATTCCAGATGACAATTCAAATAACACATTTATTTGAAAAATAAGTGCCAAATAAGGAGAGAAAAATGTGAGAAAAGAGGAAATGTTTTCCGAAGTAATTTTTCTTCAGTGCACAGAAATGCAGGATTATATAGTAATAGTTAAACAAGATTCCAAATAGTGCAACATCATTTCTGTTTAAGATTTTCCAAAAAGGAAACCAAAACAAGACTTTTTTGTTAATACTGATATCTGTCCAAAAACAACAACAATTTTTGAGGAAGTTTGATTTTGATAGATGACCTTGACCTTGATCAGTTAACCCTGCATACTTATGACAGGTACTTTCATACCAATTATGAACACCACAAAGAAATTGAAGTAAGAGGAAAATATTAAATTTGCAGGTTAAGTTTTGCACAGAAAAACTGATTAGTTTATAACTAGACTTAGTTAAGTTACCTGCATCAAAAGCATTAACCATAAGAAGTTGCTCTAAAACAATCAATCCAGATGTTTTCAGGTCCCCAATAGACAGGAAGTTGTTTTAAACCATTACCATACACAATTTTTAACACTAGTCCAAATTGAAAGGAGTTGCAGACGACAATTTAAAGTTTATAAAATTTTAGATTTTTCAACTTTTTGGGTACAAAACATTGTGTAAAATGGAGAAATTGCTTGTTACAAAAGTGTCATTGTGTGAATAGGATTACAGTGGCACTTATCATTATTATCAATTAAACCCATCACCTAAAGATCACTAGTCCTCCACCAATCAACCATTAAAGACCTGACAACTGACAAAATTACATGTTTGTAAATGAAGTATTTTTCTTTTTCACCTATTAATACACACCAACAATTTCTGATGCCCTGAAGAAATACAATCATGGAAAATTTTGAGGGAAAAGGAGAAATTGCTTGTAACAAGCAATTTCTCCTCTTCTCAAAATGTTTTCTACCCTATTTGGCATTTATTTTCCAACATCAGCTTAATTAGAAGTGCTGTCTTCAATTTCTTTCAATTTTGACCAGTCTAAAATTTTGTCATCTGGCAATGGGTTAAATCAGCTGGACTACAGGTCTTTCAATTCTTTGTATGATAGAGCATTCATATTCACTGTGGAAATTTTTTCAAAAACAACACAAAAGCTACAATGCATAACCCATTCCCACACAATGCCATTTCAAACACCCTTCAATATGAGAGCTTTGGAAAACTTTGTGGAAAATGAAGAAATCACTTGTTTCAAGCAATTTCTTTTATATCCACAATGTTTATTACCCAAAAAGACACAGAATTATAAAATTTCACCAAATATAATTTGTCGACTACAACGTCTTTCTTTTGGACCTATTTAAAATTTTGTTGTATAGTAATGAGTTCACAGGATTTCAAAAAGCTGTGGTTCAGTCAACTTCAGTGTTGGTCTAAGGTTATATTTTTGTTACCTTGGTGAACATCAACCCCAAAAACCCTGTTCTGGCATAATATCTTGAGATAGAATCCATCTGTTTGACACTGTTTGCTAGTCCTGGTAAAGCTGTGTTGATGATATTCGATGGTGTAGAGTCAAAACTATACAGCTGATCAAAGTGGCGTTTCAGAGACTCTAAAAATTTCACTTTATCTTTTGTGTCATTCATACCATCTGTGATCCTGCAATTCAAAAATATTCATGAAATTTAAAAAATACTGATATATATGTGTTTTTTTTATGAATGATACAAAAACTTGTTCAATGTGAATAAAATATGACATGGAACAGATGGATTTTCCAATTGGATATCCTTTCCTATTGTAACAAGCAATTTCTTCATTTATCACATTTTTTTCCCAAGTTTTTTAATTTATTGAGGGGTATAAAAAATGGGGGTTTTGTAAAATGAGCCAACTATTAACTCCAGCTGATTCATTTTTAAATAGAGCAATACCTATATATAAGAAAGAAAGATCACCTCTTAGATCAGTAACTGTTAATCAGGTTTTATTTTCCCTAATATTCAAGAGACAACAAGCTTGCAAATTCAAGAGTATCGCTTAAATTGGACTATTTTGAAAAGAAAACTACGAAGAGGTCTGGTGCAAGCCGCAGACCAAAAAGATCAAATGATTTACCTATTTTGGCATCATCCCACTTTATTTCATTCATATGGGGATTATTACCTTATTTGCACAAAAACCAAATAAATCTATTTGAGAGGAATTTTTAGTAGGCTGCAAAATTTATAACCAGCCAAGTTATTCCACATAGTCTAATGATCACAGGTATACAAACATAACAAGCCTTATTTTTTTAAAAGATTTGAATATTTAACTTCCAAAACAGATAACCACAACTCTCAGTCATGGAAGATAGGAATAAACAAGGTAAACTATCCGCAAATCCAAGAACAGGTACCAGGTTCAATTTAACTTACGCAGCATCTATAGTTTTCCATTTCTTCAATAATTTTGATTTCGCTGTGATGAGGACACCAATTACAGCTTTACATTCTTTCCCCTTCAACTGTTCTGTAATATTGGCCAGTAGTCTCTGGCGTCGTCTCCACCTCTCTAGCTCTGACAGGGGACCAGCATTAGGGTCCATAAACCTAGTACATCAAATAACACAATCAATCATACAATTCATTTTGACAACCATTCACACAAAACAACATTGTGGGGAAAGGATAAACTGCAAGTATAAGAAGCAATTTCTGCTTTTCCACGATATTGCTTCCTTGTCAGATTCATACTTGTCAAACTCAATCCTTTCTTATAATGGAAATTTTATTAAAAATGAGATGATATAAGTACAATGTATCTGTGCAGGGTTTTAGTCAACAAAATGGGTCCATTGGACTAAATAGATACAGTCATTACGGTCCTTGGCAAAAGCTTGGAGTCCCTGTTTGAAACAAGGACTAGCTCCTTAACTAAAACTTTTTTTTTTCATCTAAATACATGGATTGAACTTAACAGTCAGACTTATACATTTAATCTGACTGGAAATCTAATAAAAAATGACATAAAAGCTGATGGGTTAGTTTAAAAACTTAGAAAGAAATACAGCCCTTCATGCAAAAAAATCTGGTTAAAAGAGCATTTTAACATTAGAACATAAGCACACAAACCAGCAGACATAAAAATGACATAAACATAACGCCACTTATGGTCCCTTCAACTTTAATTCAGTCTGTAATTTTGTCTTGTGATTTATGCAGACATCCTTGCAAGCAATAACAATAAATTTTTTGCAACAATGAAATACCAATTTTAAATTTTTCTTCCTTTTTTGTGACAGAAACTAAACATTGTTATATTGTTATATCAAAAAGCTGAAATTGAGTTTGAAACATGTATATCTTATTGAACAATCACTACAATGTATGTTAAACTAGTTAAGTTATTCACACAGTTTTCACCTTGATCTCTCAGGAAAAAGGGCATCCATTTTTCTGTTGAAATGATAAATGTAAGTAATACTTGAATAACAACCAATCACAAAATGCTGAAATATTTTTAGTACAATACATTGCTTTATATATATCTAACAAGGTGCCAAACTGTCACAAGATACGCCCGTCACACTGTTTAATATTAACTGGGGATTTGAATAGAACAGGTTATTTTGAATAAATATTTTTTGTCAAACAAAGTATGAAAAACAACAAAAGGCAATAACTCAAAAAATAGGCTAGGTAGAGTTAAGGTTCTTCACACTGCACTCCCACTTGGTGAGCTCTATCCATCCATGAAATTTCATGATTCTAGCTATTATACTTTTAGAGATATATTCCGGACAAGATTCAAGTATGAAAAACAACAAAGGGCAATAACTAAAAAAATAGGCCAGGTAGAGTTATGGTTCTTGTGCCCTGCATTCCTACTTGGTGAGCTATATCCATCCATGAAATTTCATGATTCTAGCTATTATACTTTTAGAGATATACTCTGGACAAGATTCAAGTCTGAAAAACAACAAAGGGCAATAACTCAAAAAATAGGCCAGGTAGAGTTATGGTTTTTGTACACTGCACTTCCACTTGGTGAGTTCTATCCATCCATAAAATTTCATGATTCTAGCTATTATACTTTTAGAGATATACTCCGGACAAGATTCAAGCATGAAAAACAACAAAGGGCAATAACTCAAAAAATATGCTAGGTAGAGTTATGGTTCTTGAAAACTGCACTCCCACTTGGTGAGCTCTATCCATCCATGAAATTTCATGATTCTAGCTATTATACTTTTAGAGATATACTCCGGACAAGATTCAAGTATGAAAAACAACAAAGGGCAATAACTAAAAAAATAGGCCAGGTAGAGTTATGGTTCTTGTACACTGCACTCCCACTCGGTGAGCTCTATCCATCCATGAAATTTCATGATTCTAGCTATTATACTTTTAGAGATATATTCCGGACAAGATTCAAGAATGAAAAACAACAAAGGGCAATAACTTTAAAAATAGGCCAGGTAGAGTTATGGTTCTTGTGCACTGCACCCCCCCTTCGTGAGATCTATACATCCATGGTGTTTCATTATCCTAGCTATAATACTTTTAGAGATATACTTTGGACAAGATTCAAGTATGAAAAACAACAAAGGGCAATAACTCAAAAAATATGCCAGGTAGAGTTGTGGTTCTTGTACACTGCACTCCCCCTTGGTGAGCTCTATCCATCCATGAAATTTCATGATTCTAGCTATTATACTTTTAGAGATATACTCCGGACAAGATTCAAGTATGAAAAACAACAAAGGGCAATAACTCAAAAAATAGACCAGGTAGAGTTATGGTTCTTGTGCACTGCACTCACCCTTGGTGAGATCTATACACCCATGAAGTTTCATGATCCTAGCTATAATACTTTCAGAGATATACTCCGGACAAGATTCAAGTATGAAAAACAACAAAGGGCAATAACTCAAAAAATAAGCCAGGTAGAGTTATGGTTATTGTGCACTGCACTCCGTATTGATGAGAAGAATATAACTGCCAAGTTTAAAGTCAATCGGACTTACGGTGACAGAGTTATGCCCCGGACAAAGAAGTGGACACCGCCGGACAACCGGACGCCCGGACGCCCGGACGACCGGACGCCCGGACGACCGGACGCCCGGACGACCGGACGCCCGGACATCACGGGTGATCCCATAATACGTCCCGTCTTCGACGGGCGTATAAAAAGAATCAAGCATAACCATCCTGTAATACTGTATTTCATTTCAATTTCTGTTTAAACTTTAACCCATACCCTAACAATCTCCCCTTGTTATGACAGTCATGAAAAATATTGTTGAAAATAAGAAAATGCTTCTAAAAAGCATTTTTTTCATTTCAAAAAATATTTTCTCAGCTCAAAGACAAAGGAAATTGAATTCCATCAACATCATATTTTGTCCACAGCTCCTGGAGTGGTCTAAAATTTTGTCTTTTTGTTTTAGGTTAATAGAGCTCCCCACTGGTCAATGCAGTAGGTTCTATTAACCCATTCCCAGATGACAAAATTTTGGACTTGATCAAGTTTAAAGAAGTTGCAGAAAACATTTCAAAGTTTGAGTAACTCTAAAAAAAAAGAGGCTGAATATAGTAGAAAACATTGTGGGTACCATCATATATATGGCAGATAGCTGCAATACTCAAGCTAGAATTTTGGTGATTTAAATTCTCACCTGGATTGTTGATTTTGTCAAGTACTAAATCGCACCAAAAGACAACAATGTAATAGGCCTCGATATAATTTGCTTTTCTACTGATGAATTATTTTTGTCATTAATGGAAACTCACTTTTTTCATTTTATTGACTATTTCTTTTAAGTTAACAACACCGTACATTTGGTAAATAGTTACCCAAATATATAAACTTTCAAAATTATTTATTCAACGTTTCAGATGGTTATCCCAAATAAATTAGAAATATGACACCATGCACATGGTCATGTTGATATATCAACAATACTTATATCTAAAACCTAGTGAATCTGATTGAATACTTCAAAGAATAACCAATTACCACACAAGAAGAAAAATTTAGACTCGTCCAAATTGAAAGCAGATGGCTTTTTAAAAATTATGAAATTTTAGATTTTTTCAACTTTCTGCCTAGAAAACAGTGTGTAAAATAAAGAAATTGCTTGTGACAAATAATTTCTTCATTTCATTTCTTCATGTTTTCTCTGTTGTTTTTCTTGAGGGGCGTTCAAAAGTGTCACCATGTGGGAATGGGTTAATATTGAGTTTGATTCCCCTGTAAGATTACCTTTCATCTGAGGTGTCTGTGAGTACAGCTTCAATGGTATTCATCCATTCAGTAACTAATTCTTCATACTGGCTTATAAGTTGTGGATCAAGGGCTGCTGCTCTTTGTTGTTTAAAATCATTCAGAACTATATGGTCTGGTTGTTTCAACATCTGTGAATAAAACTTTTTTTGTCAGCATATGTAACACAAAATATATAAAAGCCAAGTTCACTTTTAAATTTATCATAGGTACTTCCTAGTCAAGTGTTAACAATTTCAAATCTGATCACAGATAAATAACTCAAAGGGTATTTGCACATGACTACTGATGAGTTGCTAGCCAAATGGAATTTCAAATGGCACTTCCACATGGCAGTTGGACTGAAACTTAGGATGAAACTAGAATAAATCATATGAATATATACACTGCAGCTCCACTATAACGCTGTTGGTGGGGTCCAAGAAATGAAACAGCAGAAGAAGTGGAGTTATTATGCTATAACGCTGCCCCCCCCCCCCCCGCCGCAACTGAAATTTTCAATCGTCGGAATCGGAACTAAACACCCGATAATTTGTGATAAAATTCCTGTAACAAGTTTAATTCTATACAAGTTACTAGTCGGGAAATGAAAATCACCAACTGTAGTTACGAGATTTTAGCAGAAACCGACGAAATTCAGCGTGCAGAGAATTTAATTCTAACCTTACCTTCCCGGTCTATCAGGATTGAATAATCCGTAAATTTCTACAGGTCTAAAATTGTGGTTCTCTTTCTCCCAATATTAAGAAGCTAGAGTTTTTACCAGAAACATGTTTTATTATTGTGATAGTCGTCGGCATTAATCCAATTGCATTTATTTTTACTCGGACGTAAATATTTCCATCCTTAGACAAAAGGGATAAAATCTAAGTGTCTGGCATATCGACGTCTCCTTGGAGACCGATGAGTTGTTGAACACCTGGGGTTACTGAAGCGTTCAGAAAATATCGCGTGGATCGACCTTCGAACCTCTTTCGCGGTAATGGACTTGGTCTAATTTCTTTACCACTGTTAAAAATACGGTAACAATAAATCGACAAAGAACTTTATCTGAACCAGGTCATTTACGAATCGGGAATTTAAACCGACCAGTTGCACTTATACAAAACTGGATTAAACTTTGTAGCCGCTAACTTTTAATCGTAAAATTGAAGGTCATAATAATCGAAAAATTGCCGAGACGGTGGAATGTCTGGTTTCATAACGACAAGAGTAAAAAATTCGGTCAGCAAGAATTACACGGGGTATGCGTCTGGCACGTGTTAACTCCGGAAACTCTCCCATAAATAGCTGAACATCTGGCGGCGGCGCCTTTGATCACCTTTCCTCCTTCAGAATAAAATAGACTGTACCCGAAAAACCTTTACTTCTAATTTGTCGACGAGCTTTTTGCCGTGTGTTTGATCATACAGGATGGCATTAAATTTTCGGATAATTGAAAGAAATTCGCAAAAATAACGGTATTTTATTTCAATCTACTTATATTATCTATCCCGTTTCGGATGAAAATCTTCCGATATTGAGACATTTTCAATTAAAATTCACGTATTTTCTGTATTAAGCGAAAACGTCGCAACTACGACTGATTGTTTTCTTAGCACATTGTTGCTTTTTTATCTTGAAGCCACTATTCTCTACGAGCTCCGGATACCAGCAAACTATGAAGTAAAATAAAAATTAGGCTCAAGTCAATTTGTTTAATTTCACGGTCGCCATTACTTTAAGAACACGTCCTACCGGGGACTTAAGAAAATTAAGAACGCCGAGAGTGAAACAGTGTGATATTTCAATCGCACCACCTTCAAGGTTTGTAACTGAAGGATACCGAGGAGCGTGCCTATTCACTATTGTTTTAAAAATATTAATGACCTAAGGCATTGATCATCTCAATGTCAAACAGTAAGACCAAACAATCAAATTCAAACACTACGCGTGTCATCAATCAAACAAAGCAATTGCCTCTGAACTAATGCATTAATGGCCAGGACCGTCCACATAAGGTGTTAAAAACTTACATGGCTTCGGGTAATTATCGATTTTTATGTGCAACCCTTTTTCTTCGGACGGGCCGAAGACGGGATGAAAAAATCGCGGCCAAATCAGGATTAACGTCGTATCTCAGCATCTGCAACCCAAAATGCCCCCCCCCCTCCAAAATTTTGGGAGCCAAGCGGACCCCGCGTTTTAATGGAGTCAGCGCTGTGCCCGGTAGCGTTGTAGAGGAGTTGCAGTGTATGTAGCTAGGGTGAAATGTTCACTGTTTCACCCCAGTGTCATCTAAAGTGAGTTGAAGTTCTACAGACATGAAGAATAGAATGCAGGATAAGTGAGAGGTTTGAGTGAGACGTTTTCACCACTCACACAATTAACCACACCCATGATTGCATGCTTGTCTGCTCACTCTAAGTCTAAACTTGAGAAGTATTCTACTTGAATGGGGTTAAACGTCACCTTTAACAGTATTTCAATCATATTGTGGCGACAGGAGACCCTTACCATGGATTCCTGGTATTTCTCACACCAGTACTACCACTGCATCCTTTCCAAGCCTCTAGCTGCTCATTCCATATAGGTTTACGATTATCCACCAATTGGTAGAAGACAAATATCTAAAAGGAACCTGGGACCCCCTCGACTAGGAGTCCTACGCACTGCCACTGCTCTATAGCTGTGGCCCTCTTGAGAGAAGTAACATCTTTTTGTATCTTGCTGATCTTTATCTAATCTTGATCCTGGCAGGTGGAATGTTGTTGCACTGGCTTTTACACCGTTAAGACTTTTTTCTGTTTTATGGTATTTATACAAACTACTGTACAAACAAATTACAAGAGATTACTACACGGTCTGTAAGTCTTCAATTTTGTTACAAATCAATTAATATATATAGGACATTGGCAAGTTTTATATTTGTCATTATCTATGTCATATTGTAGCTTTGTGTTTGTACTTATATTGGAAATCCCGTTCTTATAGATTTTGGACCAATAAAATTTGTACAGTCCAATCTCTTAGTTCTACTGATTTGCTCTATTTGAGAACTCAATGACCCCTTGCATAATACATTTGTTTGCTAAATACAAGTGGCCACTACAACAGGTTTTACTGTATTTTTCTTCGTGAGTGCTTGACCAAAATATTATTACTAACCTTAAAATAAGAATATACAAATTTGGTAGCCAACAAGCATTTATAAACAAATGTTATATTTTCATCACTGATTGTAAGGTCTGCCTTAATCTAAATTGCACCAACAAAGTAAGTATGGGTATTTTATTGGACTTTTGAATCAAAAATAAGTTTATCTGAATTAGTTTGTGATGAAATATCCAGACAAAAATGATATACCATTTGTTTGGAGGACTGAAGTGATGCTGTTGATTCATTTAGGGCTGTCAAAAATTTATCCATGTTGTTGACAAGCTGTGACTGGCTTTCTTGGTTACACTGACCCCATTCTTTTTGGGCTTTTACCAGCGGAATATAGACATCTGATAAAAGAGTGGTCAGGGTTTCAATTGTGTTGTGTTTAAGTTCTCCACAGAATATATCACGTTCCATTCTTGTTCCATCCACATCTTTGTCCACTCTATTTCTTAGAAAGTAAAGAATGTTCACGTTTTCGAGATCTGTATCTTTCAGGGACGCAAGTGTCCCCGTGACGTGTAACTCGCGAGTTGACAGCACTCCAGACTCCGGCTTTTCGCAGTAGAAGAAAAGTCGACATGGTCCGCCGGATTTGAGAAACTTGTTTATTTTTGTTAAAGTAGACTCTTCTATCATAAAGTCTTCCAGCAGCGTCGGGTTGTCATATCCACCGATTTTAAAAGTTTCTTGTATTTTACTTGCAATCCACCAATGTCGTTCATCCATTTTGTATACTTAGATAACACCGCCCTAGTATTGGTCAAATAGTTAGTGAATAACACAATTCATTGGAGTTCATTCGTCTATTTTACTCGATAGGAACACGCTCAATCCGCCATATTGTTGTTAGTTGGTTACCAAGATCCGCGCACCTGCAATTAGACTAGAATCTTATCAGCACAACAATGAATTTTATACTGAAAAAGAACCTCGTTGTATTATATCTAACATCAATAACAGCATAGTTATTAGGTAAGATATAGGGAATATTACCATAGTGTCTTTTTCTATGCGTTGTTATCGTGTTCGAGAATCGTGTGTAGGTATTTTTTATTGGATGAGACCGAAGGTCGAATCCAATAAAAATACCTACACACGATTCGAGAACACGATAACAACAAATAGAAAAACACACTGTTGTAATATTCCTTTTATTATATACCTTTTAGGAAATGACATTAAGAAATGGCTAAGAAATAACCAACTTTCCGAAAGACCCGGAACATCAATACACAAAAAAGGAGTCCGTGTTTAACGGTACTCGGCGAATACGGTTTTTTGCTACACGCCGAATATTGATTTTTTTTCTGTCGAGTTGTATTTGACAGCCTGGTTTTACTCCATATCTTTTATAGGTATATAATAAAAATGGTTATTTACATAGTCTTAATCATATTAGCATTTTAATATCTTGCCAACTACTCATCAGCGGCGGTTTTTGAAGGTGTAGAACTGGAAAGTAATCGACCCCCGGCTGTACAAGGGAAACACTTTTTAAGAGGATGCGGGAAGATATGCTAATACAATCTTCAGATTAACCTACTTACACACGATCCCGATTTTTTTAAGCTCCATAAAGAAAAGGATTTGGAAAACATTGCGGAAAAGGAATAAACTCCGCTTTTAACCGAAGCAACTTCTGAATTACTGAGCACTGTGTTTTCAAAAAATAAAAAAAATAATCACTGAACTTTAAATGGTCCTCTGCAACATCTTTTAGTTTAGACCAATCTAAACTTTTGTCATGTAATGGTTTAAAGAGATAAACTTAAGAGATGAAAGGCCAAGAAAGTAGTAGTAGTAGGCATACACCGGGCATGTCAAAACTAAGGGCAGCCTGGTCATACTTGTAGGGCCTACTGATTTTGCTGTGCCTTAATTGACCAATTTTAATGTCTACCAAATAATCAGTCGACCAATAAAATCATTCATTTAGACTGGAAGTGAAATCTGAGCTCCAACATTGGCCGCCATTTCTTGTGAAACATTTCTTTTGTGTGTGTGTGGGGGGGGGGGACAGGCTACCGACTATTGCTAATATTTAACGCCATAAGTGGGCGGGCTAGCGAGTGGCCAATTGAAAAAAATCCAGATAAGGGTAATGATTCGGTTTTTTTTATATCAAATTCAATTTCAGAAAAATCCTGAAGACAAAACTTAAATTGTGGCCTGGTCCAAATTCAAAGATGTTGCGGTATACAAATTTTTAGTTGATGAAATTTTAAAAATCTGAAGAAACCACCGTGGATAATGAAGCATTTGTTTGTTAAAAGCAATCTCTCCACTGACCAAAGATTTTTTCTTGTGGGTGTAAAGAAGCCTCGTCTGGATCGTCGTTGTTTTCTTGATTGTCAAGCGATTTTTTTTTTTTTTTTTTCTTTTTTTTTTTTTTTTTTTTTTTACATTTTGTGATACCGCTATTATTAGTTAATATCAAGATGGGGGGAAGCAGTCAGCTTACTCGAACACATGAAAGACAGTTAAATGAAAATTCAATTTTGTAAGAAATGTGCGCCTTGTCACGGTTTTATTCACAATCATTCCTGCCGACAGCCAAACGTAAGGAAACCGTATGCGGTTCTCTTTTTTGTTCTCTTGATGGATTAGATGTTCCGATACAGTAAGCAAATTTTTAGTCCCGCGTTATTTTGCAAAATATATACCAAGTAACGTGCAACATAAAGAAAAATGTTTGGTTGGCGACATAAACGTCGAAACTATAGTTTGAATAAGTCGCCAAACCAACAAAAATGTCGACCAATATTGGAGTTCAAAATTCTCTTCCGATCGAAATGAAAACCTGATTAATTAAATGATTCTTTGACTGACAGCCTCGATTAGTCAATTGGCCATTTGTTGCCATCTTTATGATTATTGTTAAATGGTCAAAGTATGTTAACCCCTTTCCTGTTTTTGGAAATTTTAGACTAGTCCAAATTGAAAGAGGTTGCAGACGACTATGAGAACTTGATGCCATTTGAAATGAAACTATCTTATGTGGTAGAAAATATTAGGGAAAAATGAGAAATTGCTTGTTACAAGCAATTTCTTCTTTTTCCACAATGTTTTCTCAAGAATAAAATCACAGGAAAGTAAAATCCCGTGGTTGAACGAGAAAGGGTTAAATACAATGAATTGTTTGTTTGGATGGGGTTTTACGCCGCTTTCAACAATCTTTCAGTTATATCGCGGCGGCTGGAGCACCTAACAATGGAATCCTGGTATTTCTCACACCAGTACTACCATTACATCCTTTCCTAGCCTCCAGCTGCTATCCCACATAGGTCTACGATTATCGACCCATTGGCGCCGCCGTCGGGGATCGAATCCGGGACCGCTAGATTGACAGTCCGACGCTCTACCAACTGCGCTATGACAGCGGCGTTAAATACAATGATCTGTGTAAATAAATGAGAAAATATTCGGAAAAGAATCAGGATAGATTTCCATGCATTTTTCGAAGAAAAATTCAGTTTTGAAAATTCTTTTTTGCTGCAAAATTGGGACAGCATGTACCGACAAATGTAAATTTATGAGTAAAATTTAATGAAATCATGTATAGTCAAACACGTTAATGTAACGAAAGGCAAGAAAAAATACCCTTTTGGAAATGCCTTTGTCATACAAAGGAATCTTATCTTAATTTTCAGCAGCGCGTAGAACATATGCATCTATGTTAAATGATGTCAAAATGATATAGAAGACTAGATGCTTGTCCCAGGACAACTTCTGTCGAGCCCGCAAAGTTTTGTGGGCACCAGGCTCCGGACAAGCACAATTTTAGTGTTTGACCTTGAGGTTTGACCTTGAAGCCATCAAAAAATTCTTTCAAATAGCACATCTACTCATGATGGAGAATAATTGTGCCAATTTATTTTGAAATCCATCCATAAATGTAGGAGTAGTTGTCCGGACAAACACAATTTTAGTGTTTGACCTTGAGCTGTGACCTTGACTTTGAAACTATCCCAAATATTCTTTCAAATGGCACATCTACCCATGATGGAGAATAATTGTGCCAATCTATTTAGAAATTCATCCATAAATGTAGGAGTAATTGTCCGGACAAATTCGGCCGGACTAACTAACGTACTAACGCAATACATCGACCTTTCACAGTGACAACTATGTCTCGCTCACCGCAAGCGGGCTCGACAAAAATTAGATCGACAAGAGCGGTAAAAACTACATGTATGACTATCAAGTCAAATCATTGACCATTTTGGTGTAGTTAAAGAACCCACACTCCTAATGTTGGCATGCAACATTTACGAGAGACACTTTTTAAACCGGCCTTTTTCACTCATTCCCACATAATCCCTCCTTTTTATACCCATTAAGAAAAAAGCTCTTGAAAACATTGTGGAACATTGTTCTATCAAGCAATATCTTCATTATCCCAATGTTTTCTTTTCCAATCAGAATAAATAAATAAAATTCAGTCAACTTGAGATTGTCTTCTGCAACTTCTTTGAATTTCGACCAGTCTAAAATTTTGTTTTGTGAAATATCAAATCTTTTATTATTTAATATATGCCCCGTCTGCCCCCACACGTTTACACCGAACTACCTAAACAAGCTGAGGAAGAACACTTTCTCTGTAAAACTACTTTTCGGTACTAGAATTTGAAGACTTCGGTCTGAACTATCAAATCAGAAAATATAGCTTACAACATGCGATTTAATGCTTTGCAACGACGTCCAAAGACAGCTCTGTCGGCTTCAGATGGAATCAAAAACCTTATTTTTAGCCGAAGAATCGGGTTGGAAATGATAGATCCAGGTTTAGCCAACTGTAACCATCTCTTCCAAATGCGCCTTCCCCAATTAACGTTTCCACAGAGGCGACGTTCTTTTCCGTAAAAACGGAAACCCACCTACAGAGCGACCATTTTTAATTGACTCCCGAAATAATTAAAACGACTTACCCACTGGCAAGCTGTAGCATATTTTGAAGCACCATTCTCATAAACTTTTTGCAAATAAGCATGAATTTATGTTGGCGGAAACCCGAGTTGTTCTCGAAACTTACAATACCCTCTGTTTAGATTTTCCCATCCATATTGAACGGTATATTTTACTAAAATGTTTAAAGCTTCGCGTTGAAAATACCAAGCGCACGTGGGCCTCGTGCGTCGCATACCTAACACCGTTCGAGAGAGGATTGATAGCGCTAGTTCAAAACAAATCAAAACTAGTGTCCCTTGTAAAATTTTTGCCTGATAATTTCTTACATAATGAGAAAATGAGCAGTCTGCCTATCTCAGATTCCTTCAAAAATAATCAACAGACTGAAGGTCCTGAAAATTGCCATATTTTGAACGCTTAGACCACACAATACTTGTAAATCCCCAGACCTGGATTACATCTATCTTAACCCATTTCCAGACGAGAAAATGTTAGACCGGTCTAAATTGAAAGGAGGTGCAGACAACATTTCAAAGTTTATGAAAATTTAGATTTGTTCATCTTTCTTGGTAGAAAACATTGCGTATAATGAAGAAATTGCTTGTTACAATTGCTTCATTGTACACAACATTTCCCCTGGTGATTTTCCCTTAGGGGCATCCAAAGGCGTCTTTGTGAAGGAATGGGTTAAACCCATTGACAGAGAGAAAATTTTCAGGCTGGTCCAAATTGAAAGAAGTCAAGGCAACAATTTTATCTTTTTAATCGTGAATAAGTGTCATACAGGGTGGAAACACTGTGAGAATAGAATAAATTGCTTGTAACAAGTAATTTTTCCTTTTCTCACACAGTATTTTTCTTTACAGCTTAAAAAGTGGAATTTTGTGGGAATAGGCTAAGTGTTGAGTCATTTCAGTTGTTAGAAATTCAAATAATATGAGAGTACAGGAGCAATAAATATCAGTGGGTTTTCAGATAATTTTTTATTTGCAAACCTCAAAATGAAATGTCGCAAAATTCCAAGGAAAATGATTTTAGAGTTACTACACTTGATTTTAGAGTTTATACTTCCGCTTTTAAACTATTAACATACGGCCAAATTTTAGACTCGTCCAAGTCGAAATGAGTTGCAGATGACTTTTAAAGTTTTTTTTCAACCTTTCTTGGTAAAAAACATTGTGAAAATGAAGAAATCGCTTTATTTTTATCATTTGTTTCTCATATTGTTTTTCTGAAGGGACGCCAAAAAGTATCATTGTGTGGGCATGGGCATAGCTATAAGCTTAAAAATCACAATTGTTACAATGTCAGGTTTGAATGACAGGCTAAGTAACTTGAAAGTACGCATTTCAAATTAAGTACAAGCATCTGAATTTTCATTTAACCCATTCCCACTCAATCCCGCTTTTTAAGCGTCTCAAGAAGAATGCTTTGGAAATAATTGTAGAAAATGAACAAATCGCTTGTAACAAGCAATTTCTTTGATGTCCATGTTTTCTACCCTACAAGGCAAAGATTTTCTAAATTCCATTAACTTGAAACTGTAGTCTGCAAATTCTTTCAATTTGCACCAGTCCAAGATTTTGTCGAGTTGTAATGGGTTAAAGAGTCAATTTCAACTTTTCCATATTTCCCCGTAATAATAAGTTATTATCTTCAATATCCGAGAGCAGTAACCAATAAGACAAAATTCGACTTTCTACCACTTTCTAACACCCTTGCACCTACTTGATCTATTCTAGAACTGCAAAGAGGAATACTTTTCAAAGTGTTTGAAGACATAAAATATTCCTGTTCACTGTTAGTAACTAAATTGTGTTATCTGAGTTACAACAGTATTCCTTGGAAATTGGGTGTTAATCAGTCCATGCATATGCACATACGCGAAAAAAACCTTGAAGTCTCAGAAACTAACTATAAACTTTTAACCCTTTAACACAGTTCACTCTACCAAGAAGATTGAAAAATCTTACCCAACCACCTACCCTACTTATCTTAATTACCTACCCTGCGTACCTACCTTGCCTACATACCTTACCTACCTACCCGATCTATAACCCCCCCTACTCACCTTTCTACTCTACCTATCTACCCTACCTACCTTACCTACCTACGTTACATACATACACTACCTACCAACCCTACCTACCAACCTTACCTACCTACCCAATCTACCTATCTTACTTACCTACTCTATCTTTCCTACCTAACTTGCCTACCCTATCCTATCTTATCTGCCCTAACTTTCCAACCTACCTTACATACCTTCCTTACCTACCTACCTTACTTATCTAACTTATCTACCTTCTGTACCTTACCTACCATACCTACCTATATACTCTACCTACCTACCTACCGACTTGTCCTACTTTCATAGCTTACCTACCCTACATTGCCTTTCCTATCTACCTATCCTACCTACCCATGTTCCCTACCTACCTTCCTTGCATACCTTTCCTGTGTTCCCTACCTACCTTCCCTTTCTAACTTACCTTCCTACCTCACCATATCTTCGTATCTTACCTACCTAACTTCCTTCTCTACCTACCGTATCTACCTTACCTACTTTACCTACCCACCTACCTACCTAAGTTACCCCAACTTTCCCTATCTAACTTATCCCCTAACCTACATCCTACCCGACCCTAACCTACGCCCTAACCCGCCCTACCCTACCCTACACAGCCCTACCCTACCCTTCACCCTACCTTTCCCCCTACCTTACCTTAACCCTACTCTACCCTACCCTACACCTTACCCCACTTCATTACCTATACTACCATCTATCCTTAACCCTACCCACCCCCTACCCTACCTTACCCTACCCCCTACCCTACAACTTACCCTTCCCATAACCTTACCCTACTCCCTACCCTACCCTATCCCCTACACCCAACCCTACAGCCTTCCCTACACCCTGGCCTACCCATCTCTACCCCTTACCCCACCCTTAATCCTACCATACAACCTATCCCCTACACCCTACTCCCCAACCATACCCTTACCTACACACTACCCCCTACCCTACCAAACCCCTACCGTCTATCGTCCCCATAATCTACCCTATTACACCCTACCTTACACCTTACACTCTCCAAAACTACCCTACCGACCCTACCCCACCTCTACCCTACCCAATCCCTAACCCCAACCCCACCCCTTCCCTACCCCATGCCAACCCAATCCTACCCTATCTTTTTTTGCCAAAAAAATAAACAAGAGGGCCGTTGGCCCTGGGACTCTCACCTGAGATAAAGGCTTTTTTTTCAACAGTCTAATTTCATGTTAAGGTTAGGTTTATGATACAAGTGGGCCACACTTACATATAAGGACTATGTACCTGGGGATCCAAAAGTCTAAATTGCAAATTCCAAGGCTTTGAAAGTTTGAAAGAAGGAAAAAACTTTTACCTCCCTCTGGATCCATAGGTTATAATTTCAGAAATAAGGAAGAAGTCTGTGAACTGACACTTCATGCCTATACCCCCCAGCCCGCCCCTTGGGACTCAAGGATCACGATTTTACCTATTTTGTTAGAGATCAATATACTGATGCTTCATGCAAAATATCAAGGCTCTATGCCTTCTGGGTCAGGATTTTTAAAGATTATTTTAAAATTTCACCTTTGTTGCAATGGCAACCAGAGTTTTTTTTTTAAAGAATTTCAATTCTTTTAGCTATTTCTAATGGGGCCACTTAGGAACATTTCACTTTTGTTGCCATGGCAACCAGAGTTTTTAATGGATTTCTATTCTTTAAGCTATTTTTAAAGGGCCCACCTAGGAACATTTCTGCCAAATTTGGTTCAAATTGGCCCAGTGGTTTAGAAGGAGATGTCATTTAAAAATCGTTCTTTATTTCCAGCCCTCTGGGGCTCTGCCCCTGGGACCGGCCCCTGGGGACCCGAGGATCATGATTTTAACTATTTTGAAAGAGGTCAATATACTGATGCTTCATGCAAAATATTAAGGCTCTACACCTTCTGGGTCAAGAGGAGAAGATTTTTAAAGATTATTTCAAAATTTCACAATTATTGCAATGGCAACCAGAGTTTTTTAAAGAATTTCAATTCTATTAGCTATTTTTAAAGGGGCCACTTAGGAACATTTCTACTAAATTCGGTTTAAATTGGCTCAGTGGTTTGGGAGGAGACGTCATTTAAAATCGTTCTTTATTTACATATAAACCCAACCCCCCCCAAGGGACCCGAGGAGTTTGGTTAAAATTGGCCCAGTAGTTTGGGGGAGATGTCGTTTAAAGAAATTGTTGATGGACGAAGTACAACTGACGGACACAGGACAAAAGGTGATCACAACAGCTCACTTGAGCACTTGGTGCTCAGGTGAGTTAAAAATCTTATAATACAGAAGCAACTAGTGAACAAGTGTGCAAAGTATTTTTTTTTAAATCTATTGATAAATGTTTTAAGTAGGCACATGACACAAATGGACACTCACAGAATAATTCACACAGACACAAAGACAGTCAACTTTACATGTACATACAACAGTATAAAAATATTACATTGATATATAATGATAAACAAGAGTGGCAAAATGTTGAAATATATACCATCACACTTCTTGTCATCTAGAGGAGAAAATTAACTTAAAACACACAGAGAGGAGAAATTGAAACGTAAAAGAAATGTTACATATAACAGGATCAATGATTAAATGATTAAAAAAATAATAAGACAAATAGCACCAAAAATAGGCAAGAGAGAGTTAATGTTTATTATGCACTGCTTTTATCCTTGATAAGATCAATCATCCCACAATGTTCCACGTAAATGACAAGTATACTTTTAGATATTCTCTTTACAAAAGTTTAGTAAAAAAAATATCACAAAAAGTAGGCAAGATAGAGAGTTTTTTAGGCTCTGCACCTTGATAAGATCTATCAACCCATGAAGTTTCACAATCATAGCTAGTATACTTTTAGAGATATTTTAGAGACGACAAACATTTTAGACTGGTCAAAATAGAAAGAAGTTCAGGTGACAATATCATGTTCATGAAGTTTAACCCATACAATCCCTCCTTTTTACGCACAACAAGATAAAAGCTTTAAAAACATTGTAGAAAATGAAATAATTGCTTGAAACAAGCAATTTTGCCATTATCCAAAATGTTTTCTGTCCTAAAGATGAAACAAATTAAAATTCCATCAACTTTAAAGTGTCCTCTGTAACTGCTTTCATTTTAGACCTGTCTAAAATTTGGTCGAGTGGGAATGGGTTAGATATTTTACTGCCTTTCAGAAGGGAAATGAAGAATTTGCTTGGTACATGCAATATCTTCATTTTCGACAAAGCATTTATTTTTTTTTCTTGGAGATGGTAAAAAGGCAGTATTGTATACAAATAGGTTAAATTGATGTAAATTATCAGTCCTACATTTTGCTGTTCTTAACCCATTACCAGACGGCACAATTTGAGACTAGCCCAAAATGGAAGAAGTTGCAGTTGCAGTTTAAAGTTCATGAAATTTTGGATTTTTTCAACTTTCTGGATATAAAAAATTGTAGAAAATGAAGAAATTGCTTGTTACAAGCAATTTCTTCATTTCCATAATGTTTTCCACAGCTGTTTTTCTTGGGGGCATCTAAAAGCGTCACTGAGTGGTAATGATTTAAGAAATATATTTCTAACTATTATGGCACTTATTCTCTCATTCATACACACACAGAGTTTTATCTTTAATTCGGTTAAAACCTGAAATTTTGGTTGCTTGAAATGGGTTTGAAATGCTCTTAGCCCATTCTCACATAATCAGGCTTTTTACATCAATCATGAAAAAAGCTTTGGAAAATATTGTGGACAAGAGCCATGTCAGACATGGCCATCCCCCGCCATAAAAGCTTGATAGTAAACTGAAGCCAGTTAGATTTAAGCTTCTTGTGCACTGCATTTCTTCTCAATGAGTTCGATAATAGCTATTATACTTTCAGAGATATGCTCAGGACAAATTTAAGTCTTTAAAACAGCAAAGGACAATAACTCCAAAATTATGCAAGCAAGAGTTGTGGTTCTTGTGCACTGCACTTCTCCTCAACAAGATCTATCCTCCTATGAAGTTTCAAGTTAATAGCTATTATACTTTCAAAGATATGCCCCGGACAAAATCTTAGGCTTTAAAACAACAAACGGCAATAACTCAAAATTTATGCAAGCAAATGTTGTGCTTCTTGTGCACTGCACTTCTCCTCAATGAGATCTATAGACCTATGAAGTTTCAAGTTGATAGCAATTATACTTTCAGAGATATGCTCTGGACAAGTTTAGTGACAGAAGGACGGAATGACTGATGGAGACCATTACTTTATCCCCTTCGCTGAAACGGTGGGGGATAAAAATGAAGAAATCCCTTGGTACAATTACATTTTTATTTTGGGGAGGTTGTCAAAAAGCATCATTAGTGTGAAGGCTTATGAACAAATGAAAGACCTGGTAAGATTTTGAAAAAATCTCTTGCTTTAATTTTCTTTCTTTTCCCACACTGCTTCCATTACTCATTGCCAGAAGACAAAAATTATAACTGGTCCTAATTGAAGGAGATTGAAGATGAAAATTCAAAAAGTGTTTAATTTTACCCATTCCCACACAATTACACTCTCTGACACTCCCAAGTAAAAAAGCTTTGGAATACATTGTGTAAAATTAAGAAATTGCTTGTCACAGGCAATGTCTTCATTATCCTTAATGATTTCTACCCCTAAAAGTAAATTTTATCAATGTTTTCAAGCCCCTAAAGAAAAAAAAAATCAAAATTTAATCAACGAACTAGATGGTTGTCCCAGAACAACTGCTGTCAAGCCTGCAAAGTTTTGTAGGTATCATGCTCCAGATAAGCACAATTTTAGTATTTGACCTTGAGCTTTGACCTTGAACTTGAAGCTATCCAAAAAGTTCTTTCAAATTGCACATCTATTCATAATGGAGAACAATTGTGCCAAGTTATTTTGAAATCCATCTTTAATTGTAGGAAAAATGCTCCGGACAAGCACAATTTTAGTGTTTGACCTTGAGCTGTGACCTTGAACTTGAAGCTATCCAAAAAGTTCTTTTAAATGGCACATCTACTCATGATGGAGAATTATTGTGCCAAGTTATTTTGAAATCAATCCATAAATGTAGGAGTAATTGTCAGGACAAAATCGGACGGACTAACTAACGCACTAACGCACATACACTAACAGTTGACCAACTTATCATAGTGACAACTATATCTCGCTAACCGCAAGCAGGCTCTACATTGTTGTCTGCAACATGTTTGTATTTAAACAAGGCTAAAGTATGGTTGTCTGATAATGGGTTAAAGTGTCAAAAACTATTGAGGTCGTGGAATTAGTTGATATAGGAAACTTTTTTCTTTTCTTCCAAGGGAATTTCACATTGTGTACCTAAATGCCAGATTTTGTGGTAATGGGTTTGCCCATTATTAGATGACAAAATTTTAAATCAGTTTAAATTGACAGAAGTTGAAGACCACAATGAAATGCAGTAAACTTGAAACAAGAGGTCCATGAGGGCCTGAGACGCTCTACTGGTTATCAAGTTTTCCGTTACAGAAATCTGATATTTAAGGAAGTTAATTGCTCAAAGAAGAATGCATAAAGAAAAAAAAGGGGCTTTATCCCCTTTATCATTTTAAGCAACAATCCTCAAGGCCCCTTTTCCCATGTTTCATGACGGATCCACTCCATTTCCAAAAGAAAGTTACCTTATGACCCTACAATCATTCTGTGAATATTTCATAAGAATCTGACAATAATTGTGGATTTAATCACATAAACAGGATTGTTTTGAATGAAAATCAATAAGGCCCCTTTTCCTGTGTTTTCTGATGGATCAATTTCATTCCAAAAGGAAGTTTCCTTTCAACCCGACAATTGTCCTGTGAAATTAAAAAGACAACTTGATAATGATTGTGATCTTCATCACATACACAAGAATGTTTTGAATGATAATCTGTAAGGCCCCTTTTCCTGTGTTTCAAATGCCACAATTATTCCATGCATCTTTGAAGAGAATCCAATAAAACTGTTGACTTTATTGTGTTAACAAAGATATTAATTCAACTTCTCATAGGGCCCCTTTTCCCGTGATATTTTACTGTTGGTTTTATCATTCTATGAAAGTTAAAAGTGAATCCGATGAAATATTTGAAATTCATTATGTTTACTAGAATATTACAAAAAAATAATCAAATGTCCCCTTTTTACATGATACTTGATGGATTGTACCCAGTTCTGAAAAGAACCATCTAAGTATTTGTACAATCATTCTGTGAAATTTTGAAGTGAATCCGGTGAAATCAAGGGACATCATTGTGTTAACCAGAATATTTAAGAGAGTTTTTCATAAGGCCCCTTATTATGTGACCCTTGCTATAGTCAGATCCACTGTCAAAATCAACAATTGGAATGATGGTACAATCAATCTGTTTAATCTGTGGAATTTATTGTGTTAATGAGTTTATAGTGAAACATTCATAGGGCCCCTTTTCTCATGATACTTCACAGAACAAACCAAATTTCAAAAGGAACAATTCTAATGAAGGTAGAATCATTCTTTAAAAGTTAAAGAGAATCAATGAAAACAGTGGACTGAATTGTGTCAAGAATTTTTGTAACTAAATTTTCATAAGGCCCCTTTTTCTGTGACACTTAACAAATCAGACCCAATGTACAAAGGAACAATCCTAATGATAGTTTGAAGAAAATGGTAAAGACTGAGGACTTTATTGTTATATTGATGTTTTGTAATAAAATTTTTATAAGGTCCCTTTTCTTGTGTCACTTAACCAATCAGACCTAATTTACAAAGGAACAATACAAATGATGGTACAATCATTCTATTAAAGTTTGAAGAGATTCTGATAAAGACTGAGGGCATTGTTGTGTTTATGAGGATTTGGTAATAATTTTTCATACAGCCCCTTTTCCTATGATACTAGACAGATCAGGCCCAATTTGGAAAGAAACAATCCTTATGATGGTACAAACATTCTGTGAAAGTTTGAACAGAATCTGATGAAAACTGCAGACTTTATCTTGGTGTCAAATTTTTAAAATAAAATTTTCTTCAGGCTCCTTTTCCTGTGATACTTGAAGGATCAGGTCTCATGTCAGCATCAACAATCGTGATTATTGTACAATGATTCTGTGAAGGTTTGAATAAAATCCAATGAAAGCTCTGGACTTGGTTACAAGGATTATAGATAAAATTCTCTAAAGGCCCCTTTTCCCATGATACTAGACAGATCACGCCTAATTTGAAAAGAAAGAATCCTTATGATGGAATAATCATTCTGTGAAAGTTTTAACAGAATCTGATGAAAACTGTTGACTTTATTGTGGTACAATGATTTTAAAATTAAATTTCATAATGCTCCTTTTCCTGTGATACTTGACGGATCAGGTCTAATGCAAACATCAACAATCATTATTATTGTACAATTATTCTGTGAATGTTTGAAGAAAATCGGATGAAAGCTCTGGACTTGGTAACAAATGAAATAAATGAAATTTTCATAAGGCCCCTTTTCCTGTGCTTCTTGACAGTTCAAACCCTGTTATGAAAAGAATGATAGTTATGACCTTCCAATCATTCTGTGAAAGTTTCAACAAAATCTGATCAAAGCTGTGGGCTTTATTGTGTTAACAGGGTTTTATTAATTGAATTTTCATATAGCCCCTTTTCCCATGTTACTTGATGGATCTGAACCAATTCCAAAGGGAACTCTTCTTACAAAAGTATAATTATTCTGTTTGAGTATAAAGACAACCCCATCTCATCTGTGGACTTACAAGCATTAATTAAGATTTTTTTAATTGAATTTTCCTAAGGCCCCTTTTCCTATGTTTCTCAATGGATCAGACCCAATTTGAAAGGAACAATCCTTATGATGGTACAATCATTATGTGAAAGTTTGAAGTCAATCAGGTGAAATCTAGGGCCATTACATGTTACCTAAGATTTTTTTTATTAAATTTTCATAGGGCCCCTTTTCCCATGAAACTTGATGGATCAAACCTACTTCCGAAAGGAACAATCCATTTAATGTAATAATCATTCGGGGAATGTTTGAAGAGAATTTGTTGAAAACTATGGACTCTATTGTGTTTTCGAGGACTTTTTCAATCCAGTTTTAATCGGGCCCCTTTTTCCCGTGGTCCTTGACTGATCATACCAAATTTTGAAAGGAACAATTCTTATGATGGTACAATCATTCTGTGAAAGTTTGAAGTCAATCAGATGAGAACTGTGGACTCTAGAGTGTTAACAAAGATCTTTGAATTAAATTTTAATAAGGCCCCTTTTCCTATGTTTCTTGAGGAATCATATCAGATTCCAAAAGGTACAATCCTTATGATGGTACAATCATTCTGTGAAAGTTTGAAGAGAATCCATTGTAAATTGTTGGCTCTAGATTATTAATGAGAATTTTTTATTCAACATTTCATAAGGCCCCTTTTTCCTGTGTTTCTTGAAGGATCATACCAAATTTCAAAAGGAACAATCCTTATGATAGTACAATCATTCTGTGAAAGTTTGAAGGGAATCCGATGAAAACTATTGACTCTAGAGTGTTAACAAGAATTTTTTAATTAAATTTTCATAAGGCCCCTTTTCCCCTGTTTCATAACAGATCAGACCCATTTTCGAAAGGAACGACCCTTATGATTGTACAATCATTCTGAGAAAGTTTGAAGAGAATCCAAAGAAAACTGAGGACTCTATCGTGTAAACGAGGATTTTTTAATTAAATTTTCATAAGGCCCCTTTTCCCGTGTTTCTTGACGGATCATACCCATTTTCGAAAGGAACGATCCTCATGTTGGTACAATCATTCTGAGAAAGTTTGAAAGGAAATCCAATGAAAACTGTGGACTCTATCGCATAAACGAGGATTTTTAATTGAATTTTTAATGAATTTTCATAAGGCCCCTTTTCCCATGTTTCTTGACGGATCATACCAATTTCCGAAAGAAACGACCCTTATGATTGTACAATCATTCTGAGAAAGTTTGAAGAGAATCTGATGAGAACTGTGGACTCTATCGCGTAAACGAGGATTTTTTAATTAAATTTTCATAAGGCCCCTTTTCCTGTGTTTCTTGACAGATCAGACCCATTTTCGAAAGGAACGATCCTTATGTTGGTACAATCATTCTGAGAAAGTTTGAAGAGAATCCAATGAAAACTGTGGACTCTATCGAGTAAATGAGGATTTTTAATTGAATTTTTATTGAATTTTCATAAGGCCCCTTTTCCCGTGTTTCTTGACGGATCATACCCATTTTCGAAAGGAATGATCCTTATGTTGGTACAATCATTCTGTGAAAGTTTGAAGAGAATCCGATGAAAACTGTGGACTTTATCGCGTAAACGAAGATTTTTTAATTAAGTTTTAATTAGGCCCCTTTTCCCTTGTTTCTTGACGGATCTGACCCAATTTCGAAAGGAACGATCCTTATGATGGTACAATCATTCTGTGAAAGTTTGAAGAGAATCCGATGAAAACTGTGGACTTTATCGCGTAAACAAGGAAAAGTTTAACGGACGGACGGACGCACGCACGCACGCACGGACGTCGGACGGGAAAAAGGCATCGCTATAGCTCTAGTGGCCTTCGGCCAGTAGAGCTAAAAATAAGACCAATAAAGGGAAGAAAACATAGTTGAGTAATGAGAAATTCCTTGTCACAAGCAATTTCCCCTTTTGCCATAATGTTATTCTAGATGTTACTCTTTAGCAGGTCAAAATCATTTTAAATGAGTGATTGCGAGTGAAACAATTAAGAAATTTTTTCAAGGCTATTTACCCTTTACAGGTTACAAAATTTTCGTCTAGTTCAAATTTGAATTGCAAACAACAATTCTGAAGAGATGAAATTTTTTAAATCTTTACATCTTAGGTTGGAAAACATTGTGGACAATGAAGAAATTGCTTGCGACAAGCATTTTCTTCATTACCACACAATCTTATCCAAAGCAGTTGTCTTGAAGGGAATTCAAAAGCGGCATTGTGTTGGAACGGGTTAACCAATAAAATCAGATATTATTTTATCTCATTAAATGTACCTCATGACAAGTAGTGTGCGTAACACCTTTTTCTTCAAAATGACAATATGGCCACATTCTAAAGAAATAAACTCGAAAACCAATATCATAAATACGTTTGAGAACACTCAAATAATGGACATATTGTTCCTTTTTCCGATGATTCCCATCCAGACAATTCCGGATACATATATGGAATTCTACGATTAAAATCTTCACATCTTTTAAGACATTTCCATTTACCATCTCTGTTAAGGAATCCCATTCAGCACCTTCAATATCAATCTTTATAATATCAATTTTGTCCTGAAGTAGAAATAAGAGAACAGCAATGGTTAACCAATTCTCAAACAATCCCACTTTTTCAACATCTTTGGGAAAAAAAATGGAAAATGAAGATATTAATTGCTATAACCCATTTCTTCAATTTCAGAAATATTTTCTACCCAAAAAGCCAAAGATTTTTTTTTGAAATTTCATAAACTAAAAAGGTGGCAAATTGTCACAAGATATGCACGTCACACTGCTGGATGTTGACTGGGGAAGGGTATTTAAATTTTAGTCTAAATTCAAGAAAGGATAACAATTCACAATGATAACTTATGGTTCTGGTGTTTTTTCTTGTTATCATAAGGGTTTGAAAACCATAAGCTGTAACACTATAAGAGATTTGAAAAAAAGATATGTTTCTTGATGACATCTATCCACCAGTAAAGTGTCATGATGATAATTGTTATATTTTCAGAGATACGCTCCAGACAAAATCCAAGTATGAAAAACATCAAAGGGGAATACATGTAATTGAAAAAAATAGGCAAAGAAAAGTTACGGTTTTTGTACACTGCACTTTCCCTTGATGATATCTATCTACCCATAAATTTCATGATCATGGCAATTACACTTTCAGATCTATGCTCCAGACAAAATCCAAATATGAAAAAACAACCAAGGGAAATAACTAAAAAAATAGGCGTGGTAGAGTAACCATTCTAATGCACTGCTCATCCCCTTGATAATATCTACCCATCCATTAAGTTTCATAATGATACCTATTATACTTTTAGAGATATGCTCCAGACAAAATCCAAGTATGAAAAACAACAAAGTGTAATAACTTAAAAAAAAATAGACAATGTAGAGTTACAGTTCTTGTGCACTACACTTTCCTTTGATGACATCTATCCACCAACACAGTTTCATGATCATAGCTATTATACTTTCAGAGATATGCTCCGGACAAAGTATGAAGTATGAAAAAGTATGAAAAAAAACCCAAAGGGGAATAACTCAAAAATAAGCTAGGTAGAGTTACAGGTCTTGTGCACTGCACTCAATAATAATGAGAGGAATATAACTGTCAAGTTTTAAGTCAATCGGACTTAAGGTGACACAGTTATGCTCAGGACAAAGAAGTGGACACCGTCCAGACATCAGGCAGCAGACATTGGACAGCAGACATCGGACGCCACGTGAGATCAGGCATATAAAAACTATAAACTGCAAATTCTTTACAATTTTGGCATCTAGTAATGGTTTAACTCATTCCCACACAATGCCACTTGACGCCCCTCAACAAAAACAATTCGGAAATCATTGTGCAAAATGAAAAAATTTTCAACCCAGAATTTAAAAAATGTCTAAAATTTCATAAACTTTAAATTTTTGTCTGTAATTTCTTTTAACTTGGACCAGTCTAATATTTTGCTGTCTAGTACAAACAAATTATTTTCTAAATTGACAAAATGTTTATAGCCAGAAGCATGAACAGTGTCTTTATAGACCTTTCATTGGTCACAGACCATTAGAATCTTGAAATAACACAACAATGATGTCATCAAAAAGGCATTTCATTGGCTAACATGAATTCTAGCCTATTAAGATAAGTTGAAGATGGCAATTTATAGTCAATGAAATTCTTTTGATTTGTAAAAAGTAGGGATGGGAGCAAATATTTGAATACATTGTATTTGTTTTTACCACGAATATTCTTATCCGATTTCATTGAGTTTGAATATTCATAATTTTTTCAGACAATTTCTCTTTATATATACATTAAAGAATAAGGGAAACTATTTCAAATATCGAGACAATTTAAAATGCTGTTATTTTCGATTGTATACTGTATACACGTGTCAAGAAGGCACTGCAAAAATAAAAAATTATGTCAGTTTGCAAATTTTTTCTTGATTTATATCTGATGCCACTTTGTCTCACACTGGAAGGTATCGGGTCTGTTCGCCCTTAATATACTTTCGCCCCGGGTCCGTTCGCCCCAAAAGTGGGTCCGTTCGCCCTATTTTTCTATGTTCAAAATCACGTAACTACAATTATGATTTAGCTGTAAATACGTTGTTTTGCCAAAGAACGATAAATAAACATGATATCTTGTAAAGCCGAAGCTTGTAACTACAATTATGATTTAGCTGTAAATACGATGTTTTGCCGATAAACGAGGAATTAACAAGATATTTCCAAAAATTGCAATCTTTTGCAATCAGAGTATTTGTATTTTTTCTTATTTTTTCAAATTTCTCTAGTTCATTGAACGACGATCCCCCCTTCCAGAAGAAATCCCAACTGGGAATACCACTATTCATTATAAAGTACTCCCTACTGGTAGCAAACGTGGTTCTCTTTAACCTTATATGTACTTTGAATCAAATTTCGCTCACTACAAATTAGATCAGTCCGAAATTTAGTCTAGATATGAGTATAAGTGGAAGAAATTAACTCAATTACAAAAGCTTAACTTCTCTTAAAAGAAAAATAAATGTTTACTAGAATATTTCCTGGGCATCTATAGTATAAATAAAAATAGGGCGAAGGGACCCGGGGCGAAACGGGAATTAGGGCGAACGGACCCGGGGCGAAACTGGAATTAGGGCGAAAAGTAATTAGGGCGAACGTGATTTAGGGCGAACGGACCCAGATTCACACTGGAATATAGTTTTGGGGGTTATAATGACTTACAAAAATTATCATATCAATTGCAATTGCTAAGGGGAGACCGGCAATTGTAAATACTGCTTTAATAAAGCTGTATTTATGATACTTTTGTAGCCCATAAACAAAATATTTTTCATGGTATGTGTAAATCCGTGAAAGCTACATCTGTACAACATTTTGACATATTCTTTTTACATTGATCTTGCTTTGATTGTCTCAATACATGGATAGTATTTGGATACTATTGATATTGACAAATAATAATTAAAAAGAAAAAACAAATCAAAAAAGCATTTAGAATTTCTTCACTTTCCACAATGTTTTCTAAAGCTATTTTCTTGAGGGGCACAAAAAAGTGGGATTATATTCACCGACTTTAAATGGTGACAACAATGCTTTACTCACGTGGGTTCAACAAAAAGGTATTTCTTGCATAAGTGTCATTACGATGCTAATCATAATATCTTAGCTTGAGAAATTTGTGATCGATTCATTTCCAAAATAACCCATTTTAAGACGACAACATTTTAGACTGGTTCAAATTCAAAGATGTTGCAGACGACAATTCTTGATTGATGGAAATTTAATTTTAGTACAAATGTTGTCTTTTAATGTTAAAATGTGAATAATGAAGAAATTTCATGTAACAACCGATTTCTTGATTTACCACAATGTTTTTTAAAGCTATTTTTCCTTGTGTATCTAATAGCATCATTGTGTAGGAATGGGATAGTACAATAGCTGCATTGGAACAACAGCAGTTACAGCACTGTCTTCAGGTACCTGATGCTCATTCCTACAAACAAGAGCACAGCATGCGGAGCTAAACGCTCGGCTTTCAAGTTTGGGATAGTGTGTTGACTTTCTAAGTCAAAAAAGGAGCATAATGCTGTAAAAGTAATCCCCCTCATTTGTATATATTTCCTTCTCACCCATCCCCACATAATAAACTCTATAATGATCCAAATGGAAAGGAGATGCAGACAAGAATTATAGGTTTATGAAATTCTTTGGTCAATGAAACTAGAGGCGCTTGAGCGCCTGTATCGCTTACAGGCATGAATGTACTGATAAAGCAAATTTTTTCATTAATTCAAAATAAACTGAATATAATGAAAATAAATCTATATCATTGAAATTTTTGAAATAGTTGTAGAGAACCGTTTCAAACTTTTAATTGTTTTTACACATGTCAAGTCATGTTATGTAGAATTCATAATGTAAAATTTTCACTGTATACCATATATGGACATAACCCACCATCATAATAGCCATGTTTTTCAACCAATCAAAATTATGTGAAGGAATCTGATATACAGTCATCTGGTTATCATTCCCCTGAAATTTGGTTGAAATCCATCAGCAGTTTTTTTAAAAATTTACTAGGTATTCAGTATATACCATATATGGAATTTAGCCCTGCCCATAAAAGCCTTAATTTTCATCCCATCAAAATTCCTTTCATAATCTGATAAAAGGTTACCCAAGGATCTATCCAGTCAAATTTGGTTGAAATCCATCCACTGGTTTCTGAGAAGAAGAATTTCAAAGATTTTACCATATATGGAAATTAGACCAGCCTATTAAAGCCATGTTTTTAATCCGATCAAAATTATTTAAAGGAATCTGATAAAGGTCCACCCAAAGATCATTTCTATGAAATTTGGTTGAAATCCAACCGCTAGGTTCTAAGCAGAAGATTTTCAAAGGGATAACCATATCTGAAAATATGCCCCACTCATTAAAGCCATGTTTTCATCTGATCAAGTTTCTTTGAAGGAATCTGATAATGGTTCACTCAAATATCATTTTTGTGAAATTTGGTTGAAATCCATTAAATGGTTTCTGAGAAGAAGATTTTTAAAGGTTTTACCATATATGGAAATTAGCCCCAATTATTAAAGCCATGTTTTTCATCCGATTAAAATTCTTTGAAGGGATCTGATAAAGGGTCAGCCAAGTATCATTTCTGTGAAATTTGGATGAAATCCATCCATTGGTTTTTGAGAAGAAGATTTTCAAAACTTTTACCATATATGGAAATTAGCCCCAATTATTAAAGCCATGTTTTTCATCCGATTAAAATTCTTTGAAGGGATCTGATAAAGGGTCAGCCAAGTATTATTTCTGTGAAATTTGGATGAAATCCATCCATTGGTTTTTGAGAAGAAGATTTTCAAAACTTTCACCATATATGGAAATAAGCCCCGTCCATTCAAGCCATGTTTTTCATCTGATAAAATTCTTTGAGGGAATCTGATAGAGGGTCCCCAAAGGATCATTTCTGTGAAATTTGGTTGAAATCTGTTCATTACTTTCTGAGGAGAAGATTTTCAAAGTAAAAGTTTACAGGCGGACAGATGACCTGACTGCCAAACGACTGGACAGACTGCACGACGGACAAATGCACGACGGACACAACGCCATAACATTAGCTCTCTGGCTCTCAGCCAGTGGAGCTAAAATTACTTGTAAAAAGCTATTTCCGCATTTAACACAATATTTTCTATCCAGAAAGTTGAAAAATCTAAAATTTTATAACCTTTGCATTGTCATCTGCAAATCCTTCCAATTTGGACTAGTCTACAATAGTGTGGTAATAGGTTAATCAGGAGGGAAGGAGTGGGAATGTGTTAAACAGTGAACATATATTCTGAGTTCCAGATCATTGTGTTCAGTAATACCATAGATATTACAACATATCTAAGTTTTTGGACGCTGATACAAACGTGGACGACGTACCGGTCATAGTTATACCTCCGGGTTTCTCTCAAAATAGCCAAGCTTAATTAACCCATTCCAACTCAACAAAATTTTAGACTGGTCCAAATTGAAAGAAGCTGCAGACGACAATTTCAAGTTGATGGAATTTCAATTTTTTTCGTCTTTTGGGATAGAAAACATTGTGGATAATGAAGAAATTGCTTGTTACAAGCAATTTCTTCATTGTCCACAATGTTTTCCAAAGCTTTTTTCTTGTGGGGCGTAAAAAGGAGGGCTTGAGTTGGAATGGGTTAAACCTAAAATGGTTGGTTGGCAACCTTAGCATCATAACTACAGCTTGGGTAAGCTGCAGTTGCAATGTTGAAGCTCCAAACCATTACAAACGCAAAACCTATTTGTTGAAGTTTAAATTACATTACTAGTCTGAATTAATTATTTGAATGGTCAGTCAATATTTTTGATTGACAGCTGCAAACTGTCAGCTGCACCAGAAATGAACCAGATGACATTCAGGTTTTTTCCAACATAGACAAGCTAAAAATCTGCTAATTTAAATACTTACCTTTGTATGATTCAAATTTGCTCTGATTGTTTTGAGTGTCAATATTTTCCCTTGAGGATCATCTTTACCTCCGATCCCCATTGAGTGGAATGTAACTTTCGGGGAATGTATATGATCATACTGACCATCACTGTAAATAACAAAACATGAACTAAGAGAATTATAATTATGATAATTATTATGAATACCCTAACTTTTATACCTTAAGACATTTTGAAGTTGATGTAATTGATTGATTTTCAAAGTTTGGAACTTAAAGCAGGGCCTTTTCAGACTCTGGAGTATTGATCTAAAACAAGAGCAGTCAGAGGCGGAATATGCTGCCCTGTCACAATAGTATAAAATAAATGGAGAAAATAGTTTAGATGGATAGACAGAAGGACAGACAAAGCGGAGGCTATATGCCTGCCCTTCTCTAGACATGCTTGACTTTAACATATGACCTTTGGCTGTGACCTTGACCTTGGGGCTATCTGAAAACTTTTTCAAGGGCACATCTACTCATGATAGAGAACAATGATGCATTTTGAAATCCATTGATTACATGAGGACATGCTAAATTTTAACATTTGACCTTGAGCTGTGACCTTGACCTTGGGCTATAAAAAAACAGGAAAATCTTATTGGCGCAATATCAGAAGGAATTCACAGGTGAAGTTTCATCCAATTTGGTCCAAGTCTTGTAGAGAAATTGAGGCTGAAGGATTGTATGACAGACAGAAGTACAGACGGTTGAAGTAGTGGCTATATGCTCACCCTTTGGGAGGATAACAATTGTAAAGATTTATCTAGTAATTACACATGCCAAATGACATGAGCTTAATGGTTTGAGTTGATAAAATCTAAAAATGCTTTGTCTTTGAGATAGAAAACATTACTGATAATGCCATTGCAACAAGTACTATCTTAACCTATTACCAGAAGACACAATTTTGTACCAGTCAAAATTGAAAGCAGTTGAAGACAAAAATTTCAAGTTGATGAAATTGTAAAAGTCTTTGTCTTTTAGGGTAGAAAACATTGCAGAAGATAAAGAAATTGCTTATCTTGAGCAAATTCTTCATTTTTCTCTGGCTATTTTCTTGGAAAGGTGTCAAAAGGCATTTTTGTATCATAAGGGTAAATTTTCCATAATGATTTTCAAAGCTTTTTTTCTTGCGTGACATAAAAAAGCAGGACCATGTGGTAATCGGTTGGGAGCTACGGACAGATGGGTTATCTAGGATTTTGTTTCAAGCTAGTAAATAATACTTTCACTAACCCTATGTTGTGTCATCAAGATGTTTCTGATGAGTACCCACATTATAGGGTTTTATTGACAAATACTAATTTCAGAAGGCATAACTACCTCCTCTCTAGACCTCTAAGTCTATGTTCTGATTCAAAGAAAACTGCAAGAAATGCAAGAGGTTCTGAATAGTTTGTGTCTTTCTATTTAGACCATGTGTTATGAAAATCAGCGAGAGAAGATAGGTTGGGTAAAAATTAAGTTTCAAGTGAACATATTGCAGCTGTCAATAAACACAAAAATCAACGAATCAAATCATTCTTTTACACAGGACTTGAATAGTGACCTCTGACATTTATGACAAGGGTTTTAGTTGGTTTGGCCACTTAAACAACATACAGCTTATTTAGGTCAACAACCAATAATTTAATTTTCAGTTTCTTCTATCAAAAACGCGTTCTGATTGGTTGAAAAAAATTATTCATAACTCCATGAACAAAATTTTGAGCATGCAGCGATTTTGTATGCTTCCGCACGAAATAGTCCCATACAAAAAGGTATCAAAATTTGTAAAGCTTTTGTTTTTTTCACTCGATGCTTTTAAATTATAAGAAATGAAGAAGATATGTTTTGTTTTCATGGAGGTATGAACTGAAAAACCTAATCACACACTGTATGAATCCGATTCGCGTATTCATACAGTGTGATTAGTTTTTTCGGTTCATACCTCCATGAAAACAAAACATATTCTCTTCATCTCTTAGATAATTTAAATCATTACTGGACGACAAAATTTAGACAGGTCAAAATTGAAAGGAATTGCAAACAAGAGGATGGTCCTATATCCCCTGGGGATAATGGCTCAAGGCTTTATGATATATTCTAAATGTCAAAGCTCTATGGCTAATTATCTTTTGAGAAGATTTTTAAAGATTGAAATGGCAAAGATTCCTAACTATAGCACTAATTTCCAGAGTATGGTAATTCTTTGTAGTATTTTCGTAGAGGGTCAATAGACATAAATATATTGTACCAAATATCAAAGCTCTAGGCCTGATGATTTAGGAGGAGAAAATTTTCAAAGACATCCTTCTTTATTCCTATGCTAAATAAGGAATTGCACAGAAAAAGATAAATCTTAAGAGTATGGTAATTCTTTGAAGTACTTTGGAAGAGGGTCAATAAATGATGATTTGTACCAAATATCAAAGCTCTAGGCTTAATGATTTGGGATAAAAGATTTACAAAGATTTCTTTCTCTAGTCCTATGTAAAATAAGGGATAGAACAGAAAAGGACAATTTTTCAGAGTACAGTAATTCTTTGAAGTATTTTGGTAGAGGGTCAATAGGTTTTGATCCACATTGAATATTAAAGCTCAAGGCCTTATAGTTTGAGAGAAGAAGATTTTCAAACATTGCCTTCTTTATTCTTATGTTAAATCTTAGATCAAACAGAAAAGGGCTTATTTTCAGAGAATGGTAATTCTTGAATTATTTTTGGTAGAGGTTCAATAGATGATGATTTATACCACATATCAAAGCCCTTGGCTTTATCGTTTAGAAGAAGATATTTTTAAGTTTTTCACTTGGTTGCCATGGCAATCAAAGTTCCTCATGGATTTAAATTCTCCTAAGTATTTTGAAGGAGAAAGATCTAAAGATCATTTCTGTGAAGTGGTTGAAATTCCTTGGTTAGTTTAGGAGGAAAAGATTTATCTAAAAATTGTGAATGGACAGACAGATGGATGGACAGATGCAGGATGATGACCTCTCACAATAGCTCACCCAGATCACTTTGTGCTAAGGTGAGCTAAAAATACTTAAAGGTGTCTGAAATTCTAGATTTTTCAACTTTCTAGGTAGAAAACATTGTGAAAATTGAAGAAACTGCTTGCAACAAGAAGTTTCTTAATTCAACATAATGTTTTCCCCATTCTTTTTCTGCGGTAGCATCAAAATGTGTCACTGTGTGGGAATGGATTTATTTTTGTTTTGTACTCCTGGACAAATCATTTTAAAAACTGATGTTATTTATTATCTCCATCAAACTCATTTAATTGAGTTTTCGGAGGACAATTTGCTAGGACAGCCACCTGTCATTTTATCTCTGCTGGATCGATCTCTTTTCTGTTTTATTTATTTGTAAAATTTTACTTACAATGGATCAAAGGAATGTACTTGGCATCCATAACGATTGGCAATTCCATCATCAAAGGAAAAATCTTTTCTAATGCTGAAATAAAAACACTTTTAAATTCAGGACAATATGTCCACTTTCCGACACTAACTTTTTGGTAACGGATTTCTCAGTCTATTTTTTGTCTGTTACAATGGAACTCTTGATTTCTGACACAAACACTATTTTGGGAAGGAAAATGCAGATTATCTAAATGTTCTTGTTAAATACATCAAAACTATTTAAGGAAATTCCCAGCCACAATTTTTTGCACCTTAGATAAGGTGTTTATCAACACTGTGTGAATGTATATAATTATATGCATACAAATGAGCAATTAGGGATTATCTCCTAAATACGGCTAAGGAATTAAGCTTGCATTATAGGGGTAGTGCCCACCATTTGTCATAACTATTTTACATTCCGATTATTTACACCATTTTTTAATTGAATTGCACCATTTAGACCTATACTTTACTTTTCATTTGGGAATTATCATGACATTCTTAGTGACTGAAAATCAAATAACATGTTTTTATTGTCAGTGTAGATCTCAATGTAGAGCAAGACAAAAATGGCTGAGCTACCATCTTAAAGGGAACAAATCAAAATCTCATTTGAGCAGGAACAGACAATTCTTGATTTAAATTAGCACTTTCAAATCTAGCATGACGTCAGTTGAAAAATTATTATTGAAAGATAGACCATTTGCATCTGTTGAAGCAAAGAGACATTATTACATTTTAAAGTGCACACTGTAAATAAAATTCATAATATTCAAAGATCAGTGGTATAATTTCAATAAACTACCAGCTCATTATTATGGCATTTTTGCTAGGGACAAACATGGTCATTGTAAGTTGTATCACAAATGAAAAATAAGTTTAGTCCATAAAATTCATGTTTTCAGTTAGATTAGAATTTCTTGAAGAAACTGATAAAGGGTTAAAAAAGGATTCTTAAGAATCTAAGCCACAATCCATCTGTCAGTATCTGTGAAGATTTTCATAATTATCGCTACACATGTTTAGAACATATGGACATTGGCCCTGCCCAGAAAAGCCATTTTTCATTAGATCAAAATTTCTTGAATAAATCTTAAAAAGGGTTACCCAAGGACCATTCCAGAGAATATTTACAAAATTTATACCATATAAGAAAGTACCCCTCCCCATACTAAAAGTCACATGTTCTATCCAATCATAGTTCTTTAATGAGATCTCATGAAGGGTTATGCTAGTATCACCCTGTGAAATTTGGTTGAAATCCATGCAACAATTTCTTTAACCCATTACAAAACCGCAAAATTTTGGACTGGTCCAAATTAAAATGAAAATAGCCATCTCGCCTTCAGCCAATGAAGCTAAAAAACTATTGACGATTCAAAACATTAATATTGACCAGAACTTTTAACTTTGACATAAATTTCAACAATTGTTATTTTAGGATGACTTAGATATGGTAACTGCAGCTTTATATAGCTGTAGTTACAATCTTTAGGTCACACCTGACCATATATTATACAAAGTAATGTTATTCATAATCTAATGTTACCATGTCAGAGGTCATTTGGATTGGCTGTCAAAGAGGAACCTAATATTGCATAAAACCACAAGTGTAATTATCCCAACAAGCTCATTAATTTAGCGGTTATTTTTCGCAAATACAGCAGTTATAGCTGGTGCATGTACTTACCAGCTCTTCATTATCAACCCCTTCCTAAACGATAAAGGGGTCCACTACCCTGAGAAAAACAGAATGAAAAGCATTGTAGGAAAAGTAGAAGCTATAGAGTAACCATTCATTCGATGACCAAGGTAAATCTTGGCAAGTAATATAATCATTTTTAAACCTTCTTACCTATTTTTGAACCAGCAAAACTCAGATCCAAAATCGGTATTAATATAACTCTGATAAAAATTGGATTGTGACATCTAGATTTGACCTACTGACCTATTAAACAATCCCTCTTTTTACATCCCTCAAGATAAAAGCTTACCAAATAACAGCCTTGAAAATGAAGAAATTGCTAATTACAAGCTATATCTTTATTTTTCATAATGTTACCTCCAAAAGACTTTTTTTTTAATTTCACAAACTTAAAATTATCGTCTGCAACTTCTTTTGATTTAGACCAGTCTAAATCCTTTTATGTAGGTGAATTGGTTAATGATCAGGCCATATTCAAATACTATTTTGAAAATTTGTTACAAGCAATTTCTTCATTACCCATCATGTTTTGACAAAGATTTTAAAAATATCATCAAATAAAAATTATTGTCTGCAACTTCTTTGAATTTGGACCAGTCTAAAGGGTGTCTGGTTATAGATTAAAGTATTGGGACAAAAACAGAAATTGCTTATCTTAAGAAATTTCTCATTTTCTCCTGATGTTTTCTAACTATTTTTTTTTCAATTCATACATGCTCTGAATTCTCATCTGCAATTTATTTCAATATGGAGATGTCTGAAATTTTATTTTCAGGTAAACAGTTAGGCTGAAGAGAACAAATATCCACCTACCCGAACGAGTACATCAGGCATGGGGTGTTCTGTTGCATTACATCTTCGCAAATATGATAGCCACCATCTTCTTCGTTACCAATATGTCTTTGCCGAACACATAGAGTTTGGATGTTCTCCATATACCTTCATAAATTATTATCATCATGATTCATAATTATATAAAATTTTGTTTTATTGTTTTTCAAAATTGACAAAATTTTCATCTAAATACAAAACTCTTTGACATGTTAACCCATTCCCACACAATGATGCCTTTTGGATGCCCCTCACGAAAAACAATAGGGAAAACATTGTGTAACATGAAAAAATTGCTTGTAACAAGCAATTTATTCATTTTATACAATGTCCTCTACATAGAGAGTTGAAAACATCTAAAATTTCATAGACTTTAACCCATTCCAACACAGCAAAATTTTAGACTGGTCCAAATTGAAAGAAGCTGCAGACGACAATTTCAAGTTGATGGAATTTTGAATTTTTTCATCTTTTTGGATAGAAAACATTGTAGATAATGAAGTAATTGCTTGATACAAGCAATTTCTTCATTATCCACAATGTTTTCCAAAGTTTTTTTCTTGAGGGGCGTAAAAAGGAGGGATTGAGTTGGAATGGGTTAAATTGTCATCTGCAACTCCGTTCAATTTGGACCAGTCTAAGATTTTGCCATATTGTAATGAGTTTACCTAAGTCATTACCTTACAAACCTGATTTTTGATGTACTGTTTTATACGATAGAAGATAATTAGAGGAATTTAAGGGATTTTTTTTCTCTGCCATTCACTCTACTATTTCACTACAAATTAAGTAACCTCCCCTGAAACCAACACAATAACAGAATTTCACTTAGGCCCAGCATTTGATATGGCAAAATAAATGAAAATGCTTTGTACGTGTTCAGTAAGGCAATAGCCTTTAACCCGATTTTGCAATACTTACGAAAAGTATAGTTCCTCTAATTCATCTCGTTTCATGTTTTCTAATACATCAGGATTCGGAATTGTAACGGGATTGGTTTTGGTTTGAATGTGTTGCTTGTAAGAAACAACCTGATATGTTTTCTTTTCATCTATATTGTTTAACAGACTGTTTTTCAAATACTCTTGGTTTCTTTTTTCAGTTTGCTCCAGATCTTCTTTTCTCTTCCAATCATCCTGTAAAATAGAACCTTAACCCATTACCAGACAGCAAAATTTTAGACTGGTCCAAATTGAAAAGAGTTGCAGACGACAATTAAAAGTTTATGACGTTTTAATTTTTTTCAACTTTCTTGGAAGAAAACATTTCTGACGCCCCTCAAGAAGGATGGCTTTAGAAAACATTTGGAAAAATGGAGAAATTTTTGTAACAAGCAATTTCTTCATTTTACAGAATGTTTTCCCAATTGTTTTTCTTGAGGGGCATCGAGAAGTGTCACTGTATGGAAATGGGTTAAACAAATAATCATGATTTGTGTTTATAACTTACAATTGAATACCTATACCTCGAAGTTCAGGGGACTTATGAGAAAACTTCGACGTAGAGATAGTTCGACGTGCAAATAGTTGAAGATTTTCCATTACGACCAAAATGGTGACTGAATACTGAAGGTAAATAAGGCCACATCTGATTTGTACTGGTATGATTATCTAATCGAAGGAAAAATATAACAACATTGTATTTATCTTAATATCTTTTATTGATATTCTTATTATTGTCACTCTTCGCTATAGTTTTGTTTAGGCTTTGCTTTTTTGTTGTTGTTTGTTTGATTTTCTTCTTCTTTTATTGCTTATTCTTCGTGTTGATTGCGTAGTTTGACTATTTTCTCTTTCCTGTCAAAATACCCGAGTATCCATCTGGATTATTTACCGGGTCTTTCCTTTAGCGCGTCACGTCGGTCGAAGTTGCTAGCCATCCCCTTGATAGGCAATATCCGGCACCAAACAAGTCCTGTGTGGTATGGGCATTAGTTGCCCCTTTATTCATCGTAAAATTCCTCTGTATAATTGCCTCCACTTTACCCAATCTTTCAAATTATTAGATCGTAGACAAACAATCAAACAAAATCAAGTTAGCAATCAATACCCTATACTGTAACGCCCTTATCTCTTACCTGCGTTGACACGTCGAAATGTGTGAAAAACTTAGTTCATTGCAAATATCGACCTCTATGATTGAGGTTCGCCTTAAAGAGGTGTGAATATGTGCAAACAATAGAGATGGGACTTTGCAATTGATTCGATGTAGGGGTAATTTTCGAGCTAAATAGAAAAAACGTATGGAGGTTCAGATACATAGAAGTAAAGATCGGGACTTTTGAATAACTTCGACTTAGAAAGAACTTTGGCTAAGGGACGTTCGAGGTAAAGGTATTCGACTGTATATGGTATCTCTATGTAATTTACTATTGCTCTCCCTTTCCCTATTTCTCTTCCTCTCAGTGTCTGTCTGTTTCTCATGCATTGGACAAAACTGCAATTAGTATTTCACTTTTTGATGTTAAGAAATCAGTTTATTTTATGTATACTTTTAATTTATTTCTTTTTGTTATTGATTCACTCTGAGAAGTTGAAATCTTAAGTTATTGGCGTATATCTTTAGCTTATGTAACCAGAAAATGTGTGAAAAGCAAAATTAGATTGGATTGGGTTAACCCCATCACTACGTAACATGTCAATATTTTACACAGGCCCATTTCAGAGAACATAAGTAGATATTTCTAATATTGGAAATCAAGCACTAAATATAGAAAAAAACATTGTGATTAAAAGGAGAAATTGCTGGTTACAAGCAATTTCTCCTTTTCTCACAAATTTTTCCCTGGCCATATTTCTTCAAGGAATCTACAAGCGTGATTGTGTGGGAATGAGTTTGGCAAAACATGAAGTGAATCTTACCATTTTCTCCAATTTCCCAACACCTCTTTTAAAAACTGTGTAGTTTACAATAATCAGGGTACACACAACAGCAACACCGACAGCAACTATTTTAATCACCTTCGAGTCCATCTTTTTTTTTTAAAAATCTCCTACAATGGAAAAAAAAAAAAAAATTCGTAATTAACCCATTAACTCTCATTTTTACCCTCCAAGAGAATTTTATTAAGGATACTATTGTGAGAGAAAAGGAAATCGCTTGCTTAAGCCCTTTTCTATTCAATCCTTTGTTTTTTACATCCCTGTGATATTATAATTCAGAAAATACTGTAGCAAAACAGAAATTGCTTGTAACAAGCAATTTCTCCTTTTTCAAGTCTTTTGTGCCCTACTAAATGGTTATTTTTCAAATTAAATCCACTCTAAATTTTCTTCTGGAAGACCTTTGAAATTAGACAGGAAAGGGTTCAACATGCAATTTATCCTTTACCCAAAATGTTTACTACCCTTTTATGACATTTTTATCTGGTTTTACTCGCTTTTATATGTCGTCTGCAACCACTTTCAATTGGATCAAAATTTTGTTATATGGTAATTGGTTATTATACCTTATTACTAGTATTTTTGCTACACTACATCAGCTTCAGGACTTTTGCACATCGATGTAAAATTTAACCCATTACCACATGAGAAAATTTTAGACTGGTCATAAGAAGTTGCAGACAACAATTTAAAACTCATGGAATTATAGATTTTTTTCAACTTTTTGGCTAGACAATATTTTGGAAATGAAGAAATTGATTGTTGCAAGCAATTTCTTTATCTTACAAAATGTTTTCTAAATTGTTTTTTTTACTCAGGGGCATTAAAAAGTGTCATTGTGTGGGAATCATCAATGGGTGAAGTGCAAAATCTATTTTGGCTTAATAGCACCTGTAAAATCACTGCACAGAGCCAAATTAGGTCAATTATTAGAGCTTTGTGATATCAATCCTAGGGTCTTGAATTTTTTGAACCAGATTACAATTTGTAATCTACTATTTTGGCATTTTAGTCTAGTTGTAGGTCTCCACATCAGAATACCCCTCTTTTCCAAAACTTCTCTGTATTCTTTTCCACATTAATTTTGTATTCTGCAATTGTTATGCTGAACCCGGATTATTCCAGTTATGGCAGGAGGTATAGACAAAGATCAATCTCACATAAGTGCAGTATGATCATGTTCTACACCTCCAGCTTGTACTTTTCCAGTAAGAGTTGTTTATGAAATTGATTTCCAAAAGAAATATTGATTATTGAACAAGTTGTTTCAGTGCTTTCAGCCCTTTCATTTTAAAGCAATGCAGTATGGTATTTTATACAGCATAATAAGGGTTCAATTGTGATTTCTGAATCTGAATATTCCACATTTCTCTGTGGAAACTTATCAAATATGAAGCGTTAGTCAAAATGTTATCTAAGGCAGTGATCTCCCAAGGCTGTATTTTTGCACCATTGTCTTCAAAAAATCATTACAGTCCCCAGGTTTTTAAGTTCATGTGAATGCCCCCCTACCCCTTGGTTGAAAAACTCTGGTAGCTAGTTTGTTAATGTGATCCATCAATTCTGTAAAATATTCACCTTTTCTAGACGATAGGGACAATAATCCTTGCTTCAAAAACCTGATGATGTCTTCAAATCACATAATTTTGAGTTCATTTAATGATTTTAAATGTATACAAAATATTAATAGCGTTTTATTTCTTTTTTAGATAAAATAAAAAAAAAATATATCATTAACTTTAGTTCACCCTGATTTCATATTAAATTTTTATCAGCATGAAAGCTAACTTAGTAAGTTGCAGATATTGCATATTATTGATCAATACTGACTGACTGCGATCATCAATTGAATATACAAGATATTTAACCATCTGATGAGATTTAGAGATAATGCAATTAGCATATCATTAGGGGTCCAACATACACAATGTTCCTTAAACTAGGCATAAACCCCTTCCAACACAATGACACTTTTTGATACAGTAAAGAAAAAAAAGCTTTGAAAAAATTGTGGATAAATGAAGAAATTGCTTAATGCAAGTAATTTCCTCATTATTAACAATCTTTTCTACCCAAAAGTCTATAAAAAAAAGAAGAAAAAAAGACACAATCAACTAAAATATGCCATGTGCAACATCTTTAAATTTGGACCAGTCTAAAATTCTCTTGTGTGGTCATGGGTTAAGGCAGGTATAAATGACTACATGTTCTGTAGGTCAAATAGAAAGAAGGCCACAGGAAATATTAAATCCACTTAGAAATCAAAGTTTGGTGAACATAATAAAGTGGTTGTCCAAATATGAGCATTAAACACAGGAGAATCATAAATAAAATTATTTTTTCAAATAGAAATTTAATGAAGGTATGTGATGAATCCTCTTCTGTTCTAAAATATTAAATCTTCAGTTGTATACTCGAGTTTCCCGTATTCGAGCGGTCTCCTATATTCATTCGGTTTCATTTCTACGCACTCAATGTTTACTTGTGCATTACAAACAATGTGCAAATTGTAAGAAATCAATATTAATCAATGTCAGTGTATGAAACATACTAAAGAAATACAGATTATCCCTTAAAACTCTTGCATTACCCAGTTTATACTATTTTTTCTCATTCCTTACAAATATTTTGGGGTTCATGTTTTTTTTTAATTTTGTAAATGATGTTGCCATGTAGATGCTTTTTGGTAAGATAGATGGGAAATAACTCAAAATACATTTTCAAGTTTGTTTCACCAATGCCGCAAGTGTGGCAATGATCCTTGGATGTATATTGCTAAGGTGCTCGATTATGGGAGACTGAATTTGGATCTAAATGACCAGTGTACTAATACAAAAAGATTGTAATTTTTGTTACAAAATTTGTTACGGGCCCATTTGTTACAAATCTGTTCTTTTTTATTTGTACTACAATATTATAATTGAATTTATGTTACTTTCAGTTTAGTTTACAGAGTCTAATTATTGATTTGTTGTGTGTATTTCTGTTTATTTATCGTCGCTACCATAGCACATGCCCATATGAGCGATGCCCCAAGAAGACAGTAAGTTGTTATGGGGGTTAGTGCAAGGATACAAGTTGTAACTGCTGAGAGCCCCACCAGGTTCTTTTAAGTGCTCTATGGATAGCATTGTCACACGGGGCCTCGGTTTAACGTCTCATCCGAAAGACAATTAGTTGTGTTAGTTGATATGGTCAGCCCACGGCTCGAACCAGCGATCTTAAGATTTGAAGTCAAGTGCTCTACCATCTGAGCTAATTGGGCTGACAATTGTTTTGTTAGTGCGCATGCCCAAATTTATAGCTTAAGGTGATCGAATATGAGAAATTATAACTCTAAAACCGGGCGGTACGAACAGACCTAGTTACGAAGTTGTTGTAAGAAAAAATGCGATCTTGTGTTTTTACCTTTAAATCTCTGGTTATATATAATGTATCTATCAAAATAAACAAGGCCTTGTGTTCATTTTGATTATTCATACCTCACCAGTATCCCTGTTATTCCCAACGCCGTAACGGATCGTCAACTGTCTAAGATTGGGAAGCTGAGCGGTTATTTCAAGATCGTTTAGTGTGTGTTTCTTCACAGTTATTTGTCGCAATTATTAATTTTGTGTGCTTGCATGTGTTCAGTATGAAAAATTCAAAATTCATATCATGACGTGTCCCTGTGTGTTTGTTTGCGCACCCGTTTGTTTACATCTCTTTTTTTGGGAAAAGACTAATGACCATCTGTATAAATTGTAGTAAATGACTGAAATTATGAACCACGCCCATAGGCGGTACCAGGAAGAAAAGTCGATACGTACTCCTGTGAGGTATACAAACAGCGATTGCCTGTGCAGCCTTTCGAAGAAGGCAAGAGGGATATGGATCGATAGAGGTTATTGATTGATTCTAAAAATGCCCAAGATTCCTTTGTCTATCATCGATTTTTCCCGCACAGCGACACATATTCTAGCGATACGCTGGAAATTCTGACTTGTTAAAAGGGAAGGTAGGGCATTTTTTTACTTCGTTTAATTCGTTTAATTCAGGCTGCTTTTACACGTTTTGTGCAATGGTGTGATCTACATTTAGTGCTTTTGGATTAATAGATCAACATATGTTTGCAAACTTAACTAATTCTATTTCAAATATTGTTTACCTAACCTTATTTTAGCAGAGAAAATGTGGGGAAATATTGAGAAAAAAGACTTTCTTTTCCCACGATGTTTTATTGAGTAGCCGTTTAGCTAATACTTCCCAAAAAGTAAGTACTTGCCAAAAAGTATTTAACCCTTTCCTGGACAAACCCGGGATTTTACATCGCAGTGATTTTATACTTGAGAAAACATTGTGGAAAGCAATTTCTCTTTTTACCACAATATTTTCTACCACATAGGATGGTCAGATTTCAAATTGCATGCATTTTTCATTGTCATCCGCAACCTCTTTCAAATTGGACCAGTCTAAAATTTCATAAAACAGGAAAGGGTTAAACTTGTCCAAATTGTAAGAATGTGCAGATAAAAAATTAAATTGTCTTTGTAATTAAAGGTAAGTGCAAGTGGAACAATTTGTAAATTCTTCTTTTTGCATAATGTTTTCAACAGTTACTTTTCTTTGATGTGTCAAAATGCAGAAAGGATTGACAAATAGATTGTGAAAAAAGGAGTGGGAGATGCTGATAGCCAGCCCTTTCTACTTTTTACTATGTTGTTCAACACTTTTTTTACGGCCACAAATGGCAGGCTATATTGCTCTGTCATGGGATACAGCATGTAATAGAGCTTGGATAGGTAGAAATTTTGTACCCGTAGTTGTATTAGCTGGAGGTACTTGATTACTCCATAATATCATAGCCCTTCAACCCTTTCCTGTTTTTTGAAATTTTAGACTGGTCCAAATTGAAAGAGGTTGCAGACATCAATGAAAATTGGATGTAACCTGAAATGAAACTGTCCTATGTGGTAGAAAATATTGTGGAAAACGTACAAAAATCATGTTTGACCCTGGGTTTGAACAGGAAAGGATTAAGGCCACAGGTAGATTTTATCTTTTGAGCATCTTGGCAAGATTTTCTAAGGCCATCAAGAAAGTATACATTTCTACATTCCTTAAATAGTTCCAAGTAACCATGGCATTCCAAATTATTGCTCTATTTATATATACAGGTTATGTTTTCTTGTTCAATGAAAAAAAAAACAACACCTCCCCATAACCCCAACAAATTACAATGTTATAAATGTAAATACTGGTTGTCACAATGCTATGAGGTAATATTCTAGAAAAACATTGTGAGTATATCTCATGACTCAAAACGCTTGATATTACAAGTCTCTGATCCAGCATATTACATCAATGTGGATTGGTATAACCATTGTAATACCAAATGAAATCCTTTATTCAAAATTACTTTTAAATCAAAGGACTGAAAGCACTGGAGGGCCATACAGTGAGTCCGTATTTCTTTGACAATTAATATCATGATTAATTCTGGCTTAAAAGGAATAAACAGGTGGTATAGATTAAGATATAACTGCAAGGACATGTGCAGTACATATGCAGGCTGATCTTTCTTTAAAACTCTTGTCAAAACCTTAACCCTTGTCATGCTGTGTAAATTACCTTACTGAATTGCTGTAAAAATCAAAGGACTGAAAGCACTGAAAGAACTTGTGGTTAAAAAATCAATATTTCTTTTAGAAATCAATATTTCTTTTAGAAATCAATTTCATAAACAAATCTGGTAGGAAAAGTACAAGAAGAAGGTGAAGACCAAGATCAGACTGCACTTTTGTGCAGTCTGATCTTGGTCTACACCTCCTGCCAAAACCGGAATATTCCGGGGCCAGCATGACAAGGGTTAATATTCTGGGGCCAGCATGACAAGGGTTAGAATTTAACTTAACAATGGTCATCTACCTTACTTTATATTAATTTTTTGCATTTTGGTCAACTTCAATGTCTGCATTATGTCTGAAACATTTTTGAGAGTTAACTAGAGTGACCTCAAATGACAGCTGAATTTGCATAACCCATTCCAACAAAGTCCTGCTTTTTGATGCCCCTCATGAAAAGCTTTAGAAACATTGTAAAGAGTTTAAGGACAAAGAAATTGCTAGTTACAAGCAATTTCTTCATTTATCCACAATGATTTTTCCCTAAAATACAAAGATTCTCAAAAATTGCATCTATTAAAAATTGTCATCTGTAACTTCTTTGAGTAAGGACCAGTCTAAAATTTTGTGGTATGGTAGTTGGTGGTGAAGAGAGCATCAGGATGTATGGAGAATACATGGAGAAATGAAAGAAAAAGCACTACTACATGTACCCAAAATGGAATTCATATTTGAACTTAAACAAACTTAAAAAAAGTTGTTTGGAATGTGTTAACCCATTCCCACACAGTAAAATTTTAGAAACAGTCCAAATTGAAAGGAATTGCAGATGAAAACTTAGAGTTTAAGAAATTTTTTATTCTTTTAACTTTCTGGATAGAAAACATTGTGTAAAATGAAGAAATTGCTTGTTACAAGCAATTTCTTGATTTTACACAATGTTTTCCCTATGTTTTTTTCGGGGGGGGGGGGGGGGGGGGCGTTGAAGAGTGTGTTGGAATTGGTTAACCCTTTCCAACACAATGACACTTTTGACACTCTCAAGAATTTTTTTTCGAAAACATAATGTAAAATGCAACAAGCAATTTCTTCCTTTTCCACAATGTTTTCTCCCCAGCACCCAAAAGATCTAGAATTTTATAGACTTTGCAACTTCTTTGAAATTGGACCAGTCTAAAATTTTGCCATCTGGTAATTGGTTAAAATCATAATGTCTGGTAATAAGTCAAATGTGAGCAGTAATTGACAGTTGTCTGATATATCAAACAGCACAATATGTGGTGATGTACATTTATACAAAAAAAAGAAAATTGTTAGTTGGCAATCTAAACTTAACCCTTTCCTTTTTTTTTCAAAAATTTTAGACTTGTCCAATATTGAGCCCAGTAATTTCCTCAATGACCGCAATATTTGCCACCCTTCAATATAAACATTTATGATAAAAACCCAGTGTGTAATTAGTTATGAGATCTACTGTGTACCGTTCCAAGATTTACCCTGATGTTTACTTGTCTCTAGACAAGTGTCCTCCAAAAATATACATGTCTGCAAGTAGAAAAGTCAGAATAATTGTTGCAAACATGTTGGGCACAGGCATTGACGGATGGCTAGACCCCCTCAACTGACATTCACTGATAGTGACAGGAACTTCCACTTCCATATAAACCCATTCCCAAACAATGACGCTTTTTGATGCCATGGAAGAAAAACAATTGGGAAAATATTGTGTAAAATGAAGCAACAAGCAATTTCTTCATTTTGTACAATGTTTTATACCCAGAAAGTTGCAAAAATCTTAAATTTTATACAGTTTTGATTGTCGCCTGCAACTTCTTTCAATTTGGACCAGGGTAAAAATTGCCGACTGGTAATGGGTAAAATGGATTATTTTGCAAAATTTATGGCCAGTAACATGTAACAAATAAGTGAAATTGTTGGTTGATGACCTAAACATTGTAACTACAGCTTGAATAAGTTGTAGTGACAATGTATAAGTCGTCAAAAGCCATGATTTGATAGGTCCATTAATTCTTTGTTTGACAGCTATGAATGGTCAATTCCACACCTCTGCATAGACTAATGATGTTATACTCATTTCCACACAGTGACACCCCTGAAGAAAAACAATTAGGAAAACATTGTGTAAAATGAAGAAATTTCTTGTAACAAGCATTTTTTTCATTTTACACACTGTTTTCCACCCAGAAAGTTGAAATTTTTTTAAATTTCATAAACTTTGAATTGTCATCTGCAAATCCTTTCAATTTAGACCAGTCTAAAATTTTGCCATCTGGTCTAAACTTTTGATTTTGTAGGCATGGATCTCATAGGAAGTGCCAACCTTCAGCAAGCTATCAGAGACATACAGACGTACCCAGAATACCAGAATGTTTTACGAGTGCTGCTTAAACATGAGATATCCACATTGGTATGTCCTTTTGTCTTGATTTGGTTGGCAAACAGTGTCATAAAATGTATTTTAGCCAAGTCTCAGAGGAAAACGGAATTAATACAATAGCCATGTTGCCATTGGTTAGTTTGTGTATTTTTTACTAGCTCCATTTTATTGGATAGATCACACACTATGCCCACAGCTTTCAACAAGGTTGTTAGTGTAATATTCATTCAACATTAGTTTAGAAAATATATTGTCAGGTTCATACAACAAAAAGTATATTGTTGGGAAGCAACGTATATACAGCTTGAAAAAGCTATAGTTATAATGTTCATGCCACCAAACCAACAAAAATGCTTGACATTAATGTCAGAGTTTAACATTCACTTCGGGTTAAAATGGATAATTTGATTGGTCAATTTGATTGAGAACAGCAATCTGCCTCCCTGCATTCATAAGAATTTTTGACACCTAACACCAAAAGTGAGCATGACACTCATATGTAATGTTTTTGCTACAATTTTATCGTTTATAAAAGTACAAAGTTGAATTAATAAAATGCAAATTTTTGATGATATAACTTTAGTCTTGGTACAAATGTACCACAAATGGCTGACTTCGAATAGTTGACAGGGCTTGTGTTTGAGTCATAAACCAGGGTTTTGACCCCCCAAAGGTCTAAAAATTGTTTGATTTGACTCTTAAAAAGTTCTCTCAGGGTATTAAAATAAATATTTTTATCACTCAAATTTCAGTGATGCATCTCATGCACTTGTGAGCACTATTGATGTTAAATACTTAATTTATTACTTTTATGAGAGACTTATTAATCCTTTAACAGACGGCAAAATTTTAGACTAGTCCAAATTGTAAGGAGTTGCAGATGACAATTTAAAGGATCAAAAACAAATTAAATTAACAAGCAATTTCTTCATTTTCCACAGTGTTTTCCAAAGCGTTACTTAATGGGGGCATTTAAAAGCATCATGGTGTGGGAATGGGTTAAATTGATCAATTTGTTGTTTTAATCATTTAACCCTTCCCGTTCAAAGCGGGATTTTACGTTCCTGTGATTTTATACTTCAGAAAACAATGTGGAAAAAGGAGAAATTGCTTGTAACAAGCAATTTCTCCTTTTTCCACAATATTTTCTACCACATGGGATGATTTCATTTCAAATGGCATCATGTTTTCGTTATGTCTGCAACCTCTTTGAATTTTGACTAGTATAAAATTTCCTAAAACAGGAAAGGGTTAATACAATGTTTTTCTATCCAGAAATTTGAAAAATCTAAAATTTCATTACTTTATTGTCCTTTCATTTAATTGAACTCATTTAATTGAACTCCTTTCAATTTTGCCATTTGGTAATTGGCTAGCAGAATCCCAATAGTTTGAAAAATCTACTTTCAGTTGCAAAGATTATCTGAAGCAGGTGAAGAGAGTGTGGTGATGATAGCCAGCGTATCAGATGGGGCACTGTCCGTGATTGGCTCAAATTTTGGGGAACGGTTTGTTTTGGAGCCGGGAAATGAGACCAATCTTGTCTCAGGATTTAAGGAGAAGTTTGCTGAATATTGTTGCAAGAGCAGAGGTGAGAAAAATGTAGGCCGGGCCAATTTATTTACTGTTATAATATGGAATAAACTTTGAAATTATTTTTCTCAAAAACTGGTGAATGGATTTCAATCGAATTTTCATTGGAGTGATCCTTCTGTGACTATATATCAGATTCTTCCAAGAAACTTGCTTGGATTAAAAACATGGCTCTTATGGGCAGAGCTAACTTTGAAAATATTTTTTTTCATATCAGTAAATTTCAATTCTGTTGAGAAAATCAGGCTTTCAAGGTCCTCTACTCCGTTTTTTATTACCCAAGATTTCTAATGAATTGAAATTGTCATCTGCATGAATTTGTAGCAGTCTAAATATTTCATCTGGTTATGTGTTAAAAAACATCTGCTCCACCGCTATTGCATAAATTTTTAGTATATTCCAAAGGGCATTCTTTGTGAACATTGCTCATATTATCATACTTGTGATAACATTTATTGAAATCTTAAAAATTTGTATTCCCTATTGTTGTCACTAAAAGAAGTAAAAGAATTGGAAGGGCTTGCAATTTCTTATCAAGCTCTTTCAAAACTAACTACCTCATAATCACACAATGCCGCTTTTAGAAGAAATATAATAATGGAAAACATCGTTTAAAACAAGCAATTTCCCCACTATGTTTTCTTCCTTATTTAGCATTCATTTTCCAATTTTAAGGCAATTTAATATGTTGTCTGCAATTTCTTTCATTTTGGACAAGCCTAAAAAATGTTTGTCTGGTAATTAGCTACTTGAGTATTTTGATAGAATTTATAATGTTGATTTGAGAAGTAACACTAAAACAGACCAATCTGAATTTAATGCTTTATGCCCCTAAGTTACCAAGCATTTTATAGTCTCTCAGAATAAATGTATAGCAGATTTTTGAAAGATGTGTTGACATGTTTATATAGCTTTTTGAAAGTATTTAACTTTTTCATCCATTTTGATACCCTGAAGAATTAAGGTTTTGGAAATAAAATCGGAAAAGGAGAAATTACTTGAAACACCTGTTTTTCAATTTCATCATATTTTGAAATACCATCTGCATGGTATTTCAATTAGGACAAGTCTAAAATTTTGTCATCTAGTAATAGATTGAAATAGCTTTTTTTATACTCCCCAACTATGTTTTAAGGGGTTATATATGAATTAGCTTGTAAGTTGTTAGGACACCCATTTTCTCTTAACCCACAACAGGACCTAAAATTTCAGACTGGTCCAAATTCAAAGATGTTGCAGACGACAAATATTGTGCAGTGAAATTTAAATTTGTTTTACTTTTTGGGTAGAAAACATCTTGGATAATTAAAAACTTGATAGTAACAAGCAATTTTTCAATTTCCACATTGTTTGCCAAAGCTGTTTTTCTTGGAGACATCAAAAAGCATCATTGTGTGGGAATTGGTTAAACTACTTGGATTTGATTCACACATGCACTCAGCACCAAGCAAAGATATGCAGATTTTATTTTGGTTATTTTTTTCATTTTTCTTGATTATGGTCTTTTGATTAGATATCTTGTCAAACATTTTCTCTCGTTATTTACTAAATGGATTATGTTCGAATTTCACATGTGCACTCTATATCAAGCAAAAGTGAACACATTCATTTTTCAATACAACCATTTATTATTCTCGAAGTTTTAGCCCTTTGTTTGAAAATAGATTTTTCCTTGACATGGAGCAATCAGGGGGTATTAATCACTTATGACAATAGTGTAGATTATTGTTTTCTAGCTTCAGCTCCAAAGAGAAGAAAAAGGTATGATCATGGTTATAGAGTGAAGACAAGAAGCCCTCCATCCTTCTTAATGGATGGAGTGACTAAAGAGAAGGATGATCCTGTCATCCAATGTCGGCAGGAAACAATCAATATTGGTAGTCCACTGCTTAATGGTAACAGCCTGGATGATTCTGATAAAGCTATTGATGAAACTGTGTCACAACTAGTCAAAAACATTTTTAAAGAATCCGAGGAGAGAGAGCGAGAGCATGGAGAGAGTGATGGTGGGACTCGACGTAGGAGGAGAAGGAGAAGAACTTTAAGTGATCATGTGAAGAGGGAAAATCAGTACAGATATGATCAGTGTTATAGACGAAAGGAAACAAAAATTGCTCAGTTCTTTCCGACCATTTCTCAAAAATGTATAGAGTACAGATCTAGTCAGGATGAAGGTAGTAATAAACAACAAGATATGTATTTAACAGATATAAAGATAAAACTTGAACCAGGTACTGACGAAGTCAGTGATACAAATCACATGTCTGCTGGTGGAAGTCAAGAAACAAATAACATTGAGGAGACACAAAGTAACTCCATTTGTGAAATTGTTTCAAATAGTGTAGACAAAAGTATACAGAAAATAATAGAAATGGAAACAAGAAACCCATCTGACAATGAAACATGTGAACAAGAACACAAATCAGATGGAACTAGTGCCAATGATGGTCAGACAACAGATGGGGATGGAGCTAATGCTAAAATAAAACAGGAAACTTCAGCTGCAAGTGATACAGACAATGGTGTAGACATGATGAATGAGTTGGAAAATCAAAAGTTCAATGAGACATCTGATACAGATAGTAAGATAAATTCAAGGAACACATTGTTAGACAGCAAGAACTCTGAATATCTTTATTCCATTCAAAAAGCCAAAGAAGATCAGGTAGATCAAATGAACAGAAGCTTTGAAGAAAGTAGTGCCGAAGACTACCCAGGTAGCTCTATTAGTAATGATTAACCCATTACCAGAGGGCAAGGTTTTATACTGGTCCAAATTGAAGGGGTTGCGGACAACATTTTAAATTTTATGAAATTTAAGGCTTTTTCAACTTTCTGGGTAGAAAAACATTGTGGAAAACAAAGAAATTGCTTGTTGCAAGCAAATTCTTCTATTTTAAATAATGTTTTCCCAATTTTTTTTTCTTGAGGAGGGTCAAAAAGCGTCTATGTGTGGGATTTGGTTAACAGATTGCTGTCCCCCGCCCACTGTCTCTGAAAGGAAGCTTGACTAAGATATTAAACAGCATTTAACCCATTCCCACTTGAGAAGATTTTGGACTGGTCCAAATTGAAAGAAGATGCAGACAACAATTTTAGGTTGATCAAATTATAAAAATCTTTGTCTCTAGGGGTGGAAAACATCGTAGACATTGAAGAAATTGCTTGAAACAAGCAATTTCTTCTATGTCCACAATGTTTTCCAAAGCTTTTTTCTCGAGGCGCGTGAAAAGGAGGGCCTGTGTGGGAATGGGTTAAATGTATTTTGCAAAATTTATGGTCAGTAACATGTAACAGAAAATGAAATAGTTGGAAATCTAAGTACTGCAGCTTGAATAAGCTGTAGTTATGGTGTTAAACTCACTAAACCAACAAAATTGCTTAACATTCATGTCAAAGTTTACTTCCAGTCTAAATAAATTCTTTGATTGGTTGATTAAATCTGTATTTGGCCAATACGATCAAAGGTTACCAGTCATTTAAAGTCAAATTAATTTCAAACCACTTCACGTGTGACTGAAGTACAGATGTTGAGTAACTTAATACATTTAGAATGTTTGCTGATTGTCTCAAAAGTTTGAGTTGATATCTATCTTTAGAATGCATTCTAAAAAATGCATAGTGAAAACTGTGATCAGACTTTCCGTATGCACTGGCTGATCTAAGTCTTTACTTGGCACAGATGTGTAATTGCAGGAAATATTGCGTACTGGTTTAGACGTAAGAATTGTCTAAAGTAAATGAAATTTAAAAGACAGAGTCTTATCGGTTAGAAAACGTTGTGAGAAAGAGGCAATAGTTACATTTCACTTTTCCAGGATCTTTTCTTATTAATGTTCATTAATACTAGTAGTTATTTGAGGATGGATGAAACACACTTGATTCCATAGAAAAATCCACACTAGTCCACTAGATTTTTAAAAAAATTTGAAAGGCAAATGTCTATTAGGTTTGTAGTGTAGAAAATTTGTAAAAGGGTGAAATATAGTTGGGTGTCCTTGGAAACCAAACTCATTTTACACTATCCAAGGTTTTGTTGCATGTTTATATAAAAAAGAAAGATGTTAACTTCTTCATTTCTCATTTGAAGATGATGCTTCTCCACTTAAGAAAAAGCAAAAGAGGAGTTTTATCCACAATGGATTCTCCTATATCCGAGACAAAGCTGGAAAAGGGAACACAGTATATTGGAAATGTGGGAAGATTGGCTGTAAAGGTCGTGTTATTCAGAGAGGTGGTGAGAAGATTCGTACTCAAGACCATAATCATAATCCATTCATGGGTAATGAGGTAATTATTCTATAGCAAACGGTTTAACCTCACTTACTGGATTGTTTATACTCTCAAGGAATTCTATTGGGGAAAATGTGAAAAAAGAAGAAATGGCTTGTACTTGTAATATTTCCATACATGGTTTACCGTGAAAACTTTGGAAATCATCTAATCATAAACTTACTGCTTTGATTTCAACAAAATTTCGTAGGAATGATCCTATGATGACATTTTATTAATCTCCTTAAGGATAGAATTAATATTGCTTTAAAAGATAGGCTTAATTGATGGAAAGGGGGGGTATGGATATTGCTAGATTGAGTATATTTGTTTAATGAAAGAAAGCTGCCTTCCTTTCAATAAATTGCTAAAGAAGTGATTGTTTCTAAAATGAGTTTCTTATTGTGTTAAACAAATCTGTACCATAAGTAGAGTCATGCTAGTGAAGCAATTCAGATGCTTAAGAACTTCTAGTTTCTAAATGCTTGTAAATACATGTATTGAGCCAAATTTTTAGCTGCACTGGCTGAAAGCCAGAAAGCTATTGTCATGACGTTGTGTCCGTCATGCGTGCTTGCGTCCGTCCATCCAGTCATCTGTCCATCAGCAAACTTTTACTTTGAAAATTTTCTCCTCAGAGAGCATGGCTTTAATGGGTGGGGCTATTTCAATAGATGGTAAAAGCTTTGAAATTCTTCTTATGAAAACCAGTGGATTGATTTCAACCAGATTTCACAGAAATGATCCTATGGTGAACCTCAATCAGATTCCTTCAAAGAATTTTGATCTGATGAAAAACATGGCTTTAATTGGCTTGGCTAATTTCCATATATGGTGAAAGCTTTGAAAATCTTCTTCTCAGAAACCGGTGGATGAATTTCATCCAAATTTCACAGAAATGATCCTATGGTGAACCTCTATCAGATTCCTTCAAACAACTTTTATTGGATAAAAAACATGGCTTTAATCAGGGTTTTCCCTTGACTTTCAAAACAGGGTGTCATTTTGCCACATTATGACCCCTATCAAATAAGATAAAGAAGGCTGTCTAGCTATTTTGGGGGTCATTTCTGAAAAATGGGGGTCCAAATTCAAAGAAGGAGAGGGTCAGGGGAAACCCTGCTTTAGTTGGTGGGGCTATTTCGATTTATGGTAAAAGCTTTGAAATTCTTCTTCTGAAAACCAGTGGATGGATTTCAACCAGATTTCACAGAAATGATCCTATGGTCAACCTCTATCAGATTCCTTCAAAGAATTTTGATCTGATGAAAAACATGGCTTTAATGGGCAGGGCTATTTCTATATATGGTAAAAGCTTTGAAAGTCTTCTTCTCAGAAACCAGTGGATTGATTTCAATCAAATTTGACCAGAATGATCCTTGGGTCATATTTTATCAGATTGTAAAAAAGAATTTTGATTGGATGAAAAATATCGCTTTAGTGGGTGGGGCTGATTTCCATATAATTATGGTAAAAGCATTGAAATTCTTCTTCTCAGAAACCAGTGGATGGATTTCAACAAGATTTCACAGAAATGATCCTATGGTGAAACTCTATCAGATTCCTTCAAAATATTTTGATCGGATGAAAAACATGGCTTTAATGGGGCAGGGCTATTTCAACATATGGTAAAAGTTTTGAAAGTCTTCTTCTCAGAAACCATTGGATTGATTTTAATCAAATTTTACTGGAATTATCCTAGGGTTATATTTTATCAGATTGTAAAAAAAATTTTGATTGGATGAAAAATATGGCTTTGATGGGCAGGGCTAATTTCCATATATGGTATATACTGAAAACTTTGTAAATTTCTCAGAAGCCTGTAGATAGATTTCAACCAAATTTCAGGGGAATGATGACCAGATCATTCTGATGACTGTTTGTCAGTTTCCTACATATAATTTTGATTGGTTAGAAAATGGCTATTTATGGTAGTGGGTATGTCCATATAAGGTATGCAGTGAAAATTTTAAGTAATGAATTTTACACAACTTTACTTGACTTTTGTAAAAACAATGAAAAGTTTGAAATGATTCTCTAGAAATTTTTCAAAGATTTCAATGATTGAGATTTATTTTCATTATATTCAGTTTATTTTAGTTTCATGAAAAAAATTGTATAACCAGTACATTCATGCCTGTGGAGCAATACAGGCGCAAAAGTGCCTCTAGTTTGGAGTATGCATACATGAATTATAGATAAAATTTGAGTTTTTTCTGGTCCATTGAATTGGGCCTCAATGAAATCCCAGTTTTCTAGACTTTCCGCTAAACACTTGTAGATGTTTAGCATATTTTTTATGTCGGCATCCGCAATAATGAGTTGTAGACTTTTCCAGTGCATTGATTATAACCAAAAAGTACAGATATGGGACTTAACCTTTGTCATGCTGATCCTGGAATATTCCTGCTTTGGTAGGAGGCATAGACAAAGATCAACCTGCAAAAATAAGACCAGTATCAAAACAAAATATTGACCCGACAACCAGGCCTACAGTGCTGACACCCCTTTGATTTTAATACATTTATGAACAAGGATTTTATTCAGAATGACGAGGGTTAACCCTTTCCCACACAATGACGCTTTTAAACTCCCCTCAATATAAAAGCTTTAGAAAACATTGTGGACAATGAGGGAATTGCTTGATACAGGCAATTTCTTCATTGTCCACAATGTTTTCTACCCCAAGTCACCCCAAAAATGTCATCTGCAACTTCTTTGAATTTGGGTTGGTCTAAAAATATTGTCTGGTAATGAGTTATAGCTATTCAATGTATTAGAATGCTTGCTTATATATGTTATATTCTTCTCTTTTCAGGATGACAAAACTGACACCTCAAATACTCCATACCAATGAGATATCAGCTTATCCATTATATAAAGATTTGAAATATCACTGTTGGACAAATATTCATTTAAACTTCATGTACTTATTCAATTATAAATACAACCATTGTTGAAGTATTCATGTGCTGTACATGTATGTATTTAAGTTCACCTAAACCATGTTTCAGGTAGAGCCATTGTGGTTAATTAATGTCTGCCTAGTGTATGAAAATATATTTGAGTCTATTCAGTCATTTTATGGTGTAGTTAGTTTAAGAGGAAGGTATATTAAGTAATTGTTGGCTAAAAATATTTAGGAAAAAGATGAAATATGATTAACAAGCATATTCTTTTTCCTCAGTGTTTCTAAGACAGTGAGTTATGATCTATACTTATTAACAAAATGACTCGTCAATTTCGAAATTTGGCTGATTCCTCTTTTTTGCCAAAACCTATTTCAACAAGGCATACTTTATGCAAAGTAGCCACTTGACAGTCTTTTTTATTTAAGAAATGAAACTGAGTGATTTTATCATTTAACCAGGCGACCAAAATTAAGACTGGTTCAAATTGAAAGAAGTTACAGACGACCAAACTGAGGTGCCAAATAAGGAAGAAAGCATGTGGACAAAAGGAGAACTTGCTCGTTACAAGCGATTCCTCCTTTACACACAATTATTCCTCGATACTCTCCTTCAGGGCATTTAAATGAGGGATCGTGTGATAATGGGTTGAAATGACAAAGTTCGACGAAATAATCTTACTGAAAATCGCAGGTCGTAATATGCCAATGCGTCCAAGGCAAATGTAGAGCAGAATGAAAGCTAGTCTTACGATTAGCCTACTCGCCGTAACCTACAAATCGTGCGCTGCTGGTACAGATGAACATGGTGTCCGCCCAGTTACCGAACAAGAGAAATTTAAACATATCTTTCAAGATCTTAAGGAGGTCGAAGCCTGTAGATACGTCGCAGGGGCATCGCAAGATCGACATGCAGATATCTCGCGGTGATTAGTTTTTGCTCTAAATCTTGACGGGGCGCTGGCTATGCCCACTGACCTTCGATATGGCAGTAAGGATGGCGTTAAAAGACATTATTTTGTAACATACGTGTTCATGATCATAAGATTAATGACAAGTCGTTTGTTGGTGACATAAACGTCTTAACTACGTCGTTTAAGCCTCAAAGCCATCAAAACTATCCGAGTCCGAAGTTCACGTACGGTCTAAACTGATAATTTGGTCAGTCAATTTTTTATTATCGGTTATCCGATAATAATCCCATAATCGCCGTACGGTCTACACAAGATCTTAATGACATATCTCATGATCTTCCTACGGGGATCGCACGATTTACTCGCTTTAGCAGCGATCTACAGTATATGCGATGCGTAAAACGCAGAACAAAGATCTCAAAAGACGGGACAAATAATTCAGCAAATCTTGTCCTGGGAATAACTTTAGCTTGAACATAGTCAAAAGAAACGTATTGATTCCATTTTCAATTCGGTTTTAAATAGATTTCTGATTTAATATCCATCATAATAATCATATGGTAGGACATTTCTTGTCCTACCTTTTGGAAAGCGAGGCGCGCACGTGCAATGGTTGTTTCTTATATTAGTAACAAATCTCTTAAAACATTGCTGCTATTATTATGCAATCCCAGCACAGGACCCTCAATTATTTTTTGGATTAGTTAAAAAAATTCATAAACCGTATTATCGCCAACAGAATTATTGTTCGGTGTCAAAGATATTAAGAAAAGCAGATTATCATACTATTCAAAATTTTATTAGAACGCTTTTAGGAGTATGAATTATTCTTAATTGGGGTTGAAAGGATTGAATATTTACTTTATTCTGACAAGTTGTTCATTTGACAACAGCTTTGTGATAAAACGAATGAGATGACACATGCTTGAAGTGTAGCAGCGTTTGTAACTTGGTACGGCAATAATTCAAGAAAAGCAGGACACCAGACAAATGGAGCTATTTGTTAAAATGACCGTGGATCCCTTAACTTCGCTGTCATAGTGCATCATGTTGTGGCTATTCTATTTGATCGCTATTTGGAGTCGTAATTTCGGATGGCTAACTAGCACTCAGATGCTAAGTGGGATTTAACCCATTACCACACAATGAAAATTAGATTGGTCTAATTTGACAGAAGTTGCATACGACAATTTGAATTTTAAGAAATTTTAGATTTTTTTTTGGCAAATTTCTGGGTAGGAATCATTGTGTAAAATGAAGAAATTGTTTGTAACAAGCATTTTTTCATTTTACACATTGTTTTCCTAATTGTTTTTAGCTGCACTGGCCGAAGGCCAGCGGGCTAGTGTCATGGCGTTGTGTTCGCCGTCCGTTCATCCGTCCGTAAATTTTTCTTTAAAGATCTTCTCAGAAACTACTGGTTTGAATTCAATCAAATTTCACAGAAATGATCCTTGGTGACCCTCTATCAGATTCCTTCAAAGAATTTTGATCGCATGAAAAACACTCAACGCTACTTTTGTCACACCCTTAGAAATACATGTATGGAAAACTTTGCATGAAAAGGAGAAATTGCTTGTAACAAACAATTTCTCCTTTTAGCTCCACTGGCTGAAAGCCAAGGGACCATTGTCATGGCGTGGTGTCCGTCGTGTGTCTGTCTGTCCGTCCGTCCATCTGTCCGTCCGAAGACTTTTTCTTTAAAAATCTTCTCCTCAGACAGTACTAAACAGAATTTTAGAAAATTTCACAGGAATGATCCTTGGATGACCCTTTATCAGATTTCTTCAGAGAAATTTTATCCGATGAAAAATGGCTTTAATGGGCGGAGCTACTTCCATATATGGTCAAAGTTTTAAAAATCTACTTCTCAGAAAGCGGTGGATGAATTTGAACCACATTTCGCAGAAATGATCCCTTGGTGAACCTTTATCAAATTTCTTCAAAGAATTTTTATCTGATGAAAAACATGGCTTTAATGTGGGGGGAGGCTATTTCCATATATGGTGAAAGCTTTCAAAATCTTCTCAGAAACCAGTTGATAGATTTCAACCAAATTACAGGATTGGTACTTGGGTGGCCCTTTATCAGATTTCTTCAAAGAATTTTTTTGAAAAACATGGCTTAAATAGGCGGGGCTTATTTCAATATGTGTTCTATGCTGAAAACTTTAAAAATCTTTTTTTCAGAAACCAGTAGATTGACTTTAAACCAAATGTCACATGAAATGTCCATTTGCTAGACCCTTTATTAGATGTATTCAGTTAATTTGATTGGGAAAAAAGCTTGGCATTTTGATAGATGTACTAATATCCATATATAGAATATATTCTGAGAACTTTGAAAACCTTTCCAGTATCCTGTTGATGGTTTTCAACCCAATTTCAAAGGAATAATCATCAGGGGACTCTGCAGATTTCTTCAAATGATTGTGATAGGTTGAAAAAATTGGCTTTTATGGGTAGGGCTAATGTCCATATATGAAATACAGTGAAAATTTTGTAAATGCCTTTTCATCTTACTTTATATTTTATTTTACATAACTCAGCTTGACTTTGTAAAACAGTGAAAAGTTTGAAATGTTTCACTAGAACTATTTCAAAGATCACAGTGACTAGATTTATTCGCCAGATTCGGTTTTAAGATGATTCAGTTTATATTGAATGCTGAAACCACCGTTTGCTTAATCAGTACACTGTATATTCAGGCCTGTGTAGAGATACAGGAGCTCAAGCGCCTCTAGTTCTTGAGGGGCGTATAAAAGTGTCATTGTTTGGTGATGGGTTAAGTTGACTGGTTTAGATGTTCCTATTACAACACTGGAACCTAAGTAGGGCCGCCTGGTGTTGCATTCCAAGTATTTTCCAGATAATTTACAACTGGTCCTTGGTTTGTGCATTACAGTCCATTCTCTCTAATGTTACCGTCTGCAGGTACTCATTTACTGTCCTTGCCTCGCTATATCGGTCGTAAATTGCCACTCACGCAGGAATGTCTACGAAACTGACCGGTAATTTTGTATCCATAGAACTGGTATGACCGCAAGGTGATCACCGACGTACTCCATTGACTCAAACAAAATGTATGCATGTCTCGCCCACAGGAGTGTTCACTGATAGAGTTTTGCGAGTATGAAGATATAGTAAGACTCAATTCTCGTCCGTATCCGTATCCGTTACTGACCAATCGCTGTCCAAGGTCACTGTCTCCTTTGGTCACGCCGACCGACTCCGAGAGGAAATCCCGCTTCGATTTTAAACGACTTTATTTTGCAAAAAAAAATATGGCTTGTAGCAAGAAACTAAAGAGCAAAATGGTTGGTTGTGACTAAAAGGTCGGAAATACCACTTGAATTAGCTGTAGTTATCACGTTTAAGTCGCCAAACCAACAAAAATGTTTCACACAAATGGCTGCCAATGTCGGAGTTGGAATCTAAATTCCGGACTTAAAAAATGATTTGATTGGCCGATATATTTCTTGATTGACAGCCACGATATGCTGGTGGTATAGGTAATTATTACCGTACTTTTTGTTGCCGGAAAACAAATGTCCCTCCACATAAGGCAAGGGTCATCGACGAGTACCAGCAGACTCTGAGAAAGTTTATCGCAAAAACTGGGTATACCTAGATTTTCTTTGGTTTTCGGGTACTAAGAATTGGTTTAACCCTTTACTGGTTTTACAAGAACGGGAAGCAGACGGCAGTATAAAGTGGGGGCTAAGTACGATTCAAAGAGTAATCATCCTGTATAATAGAAAATGTTGTGGAAAAAGAAGAACTTTCAAGCAATTGTTTGTTAAGCATTGGCGGATTGAGAGGAGGTTCGTTTGAATCCCTCTGTAGCCTAATCATTTCATTTTTGTAGTGAAAATTAAAAAAAAAAAAAGAAAATATGGTACTACCGGAAAATGTCGGAAAGGATATGTGCCGCCGCTGACGATCGAACTCATGACACATACCCCATGATTGAAGATTTGGAGTATGATGCGCTACCAACTGCGCTATGGCGGCGGCAAAGGTATACCTTTAATATATATATATATTTTTTTTTTTTAGAAGAATTAGTGACAAAAATAGGAAAAACCTCTTTCAAAAAGGCACTGTGTACAATAAGGTCCAGTGTAAAACAGACCCCCGTCTAGTTGGAAAAAAAGGTACAAAAACAATTAAGCCCGTGTTTGTATATTTACGATCTTTAATATATATATGTATATATATATTTTAGAAGAATTAGGGACAAAATAGGAAAAATCTCTTTCAAAAAGGCACTGTGTACAATAAGGTCCAGTGTAAAACAGACCCCCGTCTAGTTGGGAAAAAAACCGGTCCAAAAATGGCCAATTTCAATACTGAAGAAACAACAACAACAAAATATAACTAGTCCAAAGATATCCATGTATACATCCAAATTTATCTAAAGAGGCCAAGCACAAGTGGCGAGCAAAATAGAGCCGTCGATACGAAAATTGACCGCTTTAACCCTTTCCTGTTCAATCACTGGTTTTTACGGCCGTAGGATTTTATATTTGGGAAAACATTGTAGAAAAAGAGGGAATTGCTTGTAACAAGCAATTATATTTATTCACAATATTTTCTACCCCACTGAAAAATTGTTTTTGAAATTAAATGCACTTTATTTTTTTGTTTTCAGAACCTTTGAATTTGGACAGGTCTAAAATTTTGCAAAACAGGAAATGGTTAAATGTTATCGGGTCGCATCTAAATAAGCCTATCACTCCCTATTAGGTCTATACTTGAAAGAGTATGTTTGTTCTATTAAATAGATCATAGGCCCAAGCTACGTCCAATTTTCTCACGGTGTTTTTCCCTTCACATGGCCCTTATTTTTCATTTAAACCAATTTTCTGTGGTCTGCAACCTCTTTCTATTTCGACCAGTTTAATTTTTTTCGTTTGGGAATATGTTAGTAAATATTGTCATCGGGAATTCTTGTACAAATGCAATGCGCTGGCTAACGTTTCAGATGAAATGAATTAATGATCAGAGTGGAAACCTTGACTAGAGTTACACCTTGTAGATACTTCCGGTTCCTGGGTCGAGTCGCAAACTCGTTTCCACCTGTAAACAATCCAACAAATAGTTACTTTTAAGTTTCTATCCAATTTTACAATGAACTCCTAATACAAAGAAATATTCAAGTAAATATCATAAAAGATGTTTTTAGATATAACGGTGTCCTATCTGACAGTCAGCCGGCTCGGTAATAACGGCCCTTAGCCAAATCGACCAATAATCACCGTTAAGCCGCCACACGGTCGACAAATTGCATTTAAACAGTATTCAAATGTAATATTAGTTTAATTAGAAATATGAATTGATGCTTGTTTGCTAAAAATTTGAGAATGGTGTCTGTTCTGCTTTTTTGAATTAAAGTGAACTTGCAATGATGATAGTCTAGAAATCAAAAAGGATTTTAAAACCTCATCTCCTCCTCAACCGCTGTGCCATTTTTTAACCAAATGTTTATATATGTTCTTAGATGGTGCACTTTAAAAATTGCTAAAGGAATTCAAATCCATAAAAACTGAAATCTGCAAAATTTATTCTTCAAAATGACTGCCTCACTGTTGGGTCTATCTATATATACTGCCTAATTCCCCTTTCGGGTATTACTGGCAGGTGTGCGTCTGTCCAGGGGCGGAGACCCGTGGGGCGTCGTATGTAGATATAAAGGAAGACATTCATAACAACATCTCCTCCCAAACCACTGGGCCAATTTCAATCAAATATGGCAGAAATGTTCGTTAGGTGGTGCCCTTTAGAAATTGCTAAAAGAATTGAAATCCATTAAAAACTCTAGTTGCCATGGCAACAAAACTGATATATCAAAAATATCTTACTTATCCTTTTACTTTGATGCCTGAGAAAAAACTGTCTCCGTCCAATTTCATAAACAATAAATAGATTTATTTCATAGGGTTTCTGAAATTCTAGTATTTGTGCAAATATATTAAGCTAGAATTGGGTTTAGAAGAGCTCGAATTTACTAGGAGGACCTAATTATTCTTAGATTTAAGAAAAGAAGTGGATGTAGTGTTATGTCCTCTCTGAAAAATGATGATTGTATTTTTGTCCACTTTGCAAAATTTTGCTTGTGGAGTTTTGCATATGTATCAGGGTTTTCGTTTGACCTGAGATCTCGGGTTTTGACGCACAGAAATTAAAAAAAAATGCAATTTTGACACTCGAAAATTTGTCAATGTGCATCATTTTGACTTGAAAATTGGCAGCCATGCATCAAGGGTCATTATTATTGGAACATGGTAAATTGATTATGAAAATATACACCCCTATCAAGGATAACACCAAGCTTGATTGGTAATTAACACTCTCGAGTGATTGACATGCTTCGGCGATCGTAATCGACAGGTACTTGACACCTGGGAAATTAATGATGAAACCCATTTTCAGAGTTCTAATCCTATAGAAATTGACTTATTTGCTATTACTTTTATAAAAAGCTCACAAAATATAATCAAGAAGTAAAATGAAACCAAAGAAAATGTTGCCGAAGAAATGTCATTGGTTTTCGTGCATAATATCAGCACTTCTTTCTATGAAAATTAAGAATAATTTGATCCTTTTAGTACTCTTGAGATTTTCTAAAACTGATTCAAACTAAAAATATATGTATAAATACTAAACTTTCCCTAAAATTTAGCTTACATTGAAAATAGAATACTTTCAGATTGAAGAAATGTTTCAATCGGAGAAAGGGTTTATTCTAGGGCAATATTGCTAATAAATACATTGTATTATCAACATTTTTAAGGCACAATTGCCTCAAAAAAATTACACACATTTTTTTTAAATTGCTCGGGGGGACATATTGCATTTTGATTCTTGGGATTTCAATTTTGACTCTAGGAAATTTTTGCCCAAGGGTCAATGACTCTTGACTCTTGGGAGCTAATGAAAACCCTGTGTAGGTGTTTTTCCTGTCTATCTTGTTGAAAATGTCACACAGCCTTATTTTATTTTTGTTTTCAGACATATATACACTATGGCTAGTACACAAGGACACTTCACCCTGTATTCCACAGTATTGTGTATAACTGCTTTTATTTGTTACTTGAAAGCATTGGACTGTGGATTTGTGTTTGATGATGTATCAGCTATTGTTGAAAACAAGGATCTCAGACCACGGACACCAATCTCAAACTTGTTTTTAAATGATTTCTGGGGTACCCCAATGAGAATGGTGAGTAACCAAGGCTCCATACAGTTGGAGTGATGTTGATTTCAAAAAGTTAAATTTCATTTTTTGACAAATCGCTGAGCACCAACGAAAAGATTTACTTCAATTTTAATCACTAAACAGCGTTATTTTGGCATACTAACCACAGTCGAAATGAGTTGTAGTTAAGATTAGTAGTTTCATAACTGACAAAAATGCTTAATCCTTTCTTAACACCGAGATTTTATACTTGAAAAGATATTGTGCAAAAGAATGAGATTGCTTGTTTTTTAGCAATATTTTCTACATCATAGGATGGTTTGATTTCAAATTGCCTCCGCTTTCCAATTTCCTCTGCATCTTCTTTAGACTTGGACTAGTCTGACATTTTGAAAAAAACAACAAAAAAAACAGGAAAGGATTAACATAAATGTTGACCATTGTTGGAGTTCAAAGGTTACTTCCAATACTCAGGGCTCTGCAGACTCCCAGAATTTGGGGAGAAGTCACTTCTCACTAGTCTGAGAATTGGGAGAAGTTTTTCAAAATGGGGAGAAGTGGTGAGACTTTCAGGAGAAGTGGATCACGTTGAAAATTAAGTTTTTGCGTGTATTCCTCATTTCTATCAGAAAATGAAATAGCTTTACAACCAAGTAGTTGCATTTTATATTATGTATTATGCAATAAACATAGAAAATACTGCTTATCCTTTCAGTCCTCAATAAAGATCTTATTCCTTTGAACAAATACTTTTGTATTTTTCTTTTTTAGGTTTGAGAATTCAAGAGTTTGATTCTGAATTTTTTTTTTCTTAATATTTCATCATAGATTCATATATGATAAAAAAAGTCAACTAATAAAAAAATGAAAATAGTGTATAGGCGGTCTGAATGAATTGAGTAGTGTTCCTATTTGAAGCAGAAAATGAGAAAAGATTTTATTGTAACAACATGTATTTAATCAAACCATTACCAGAAGAAAAAGTTCAGACTGGTACAAATTGAAAGAAGCTAAATAAGACATCTCACAGTGAGCTTAAATAAGAAAGAAGGTGCCAAAGAGGGTAGAAACATGTGGGGAAAGGATAAATTGCTTGCTGCAATCATCTCCTCCTTTTTCCACAGTTTCCCATAAAAACATTTCAAGATGTCAAAATGGGGGATTGTGTGGTAATGAGTTAAAGTCTGTGCACTTTACCTGATAACATATAAATGGATAAAAATTGTCATTAATTGGTCAAAAAAGGTCCTCTGTGATTAGTCAGTTATAGTGTGTAAAGGGTAAGGGTTACTGCTCAGTACACAAAACCAGACTCTGTACATGCAGTGGTTTAAAGTTAACACAGGATAATTTGCTCCACTTTATAGGATTACATGTTGTTTAAAGGAATTATTACCAACACAAGTAAGTGAAATTTAGTTTTTGGATAGAATGTATCATAACAAGAATCTCAGGAAAAGATCGTAACAGCCTTTAAATTGTTTGCCATAATTTTCTTCACTTTTTACAATTAAAGCAGATCTCAAATTGGAGGATTCTAATGAAAATGAATTTGCTGTACGTAGTTTTTCGGCAGAATTATTTTTCATCAACATTTCAATTTTTAACAAAATTTTGACTTCTGGTAAATGACACGGCGTCCGTAAATGTCGGCCATTATTCTCATTATGTGAAAGTAAGCAACAAATCTCGTAGACTGATGATAACTTAATTTACAGAAATAATTTAAACTTAAGAAGGGAAAGGATTTTAAATAAAGATTTCTTGTGCCGATAGTATACATAGCATTGCCGAAACCAATCAGCGTAGGTGTGAATGAAGTAAGCATGTTGACTATTAGCTGCCAGACATACCTCTCTTTCTGATAATCTGCTGGCCTCGCAACTATCGATACACGCTTGAATTACGATCAAAGGGCTTCCGACCGACAGTTGTATAATTGCACACTGTCCCCTACTTTTATAGCCGCTTGGCCAGTTTAGGTTATCACCTATCATATCCAGGCGACTTCCCGAAAATTCCAGGCGACTTCGACTTCGCTTTGATCGGCAAATCAGGCGAAGTTTTATGAAACCAGGCGACTTTTTCGCCTGAGTCGCCCACTCTGCAGAGCCCTGAATTTACTGTGTTGCGGTTAATCATTTAAACAGCCCAGAGTTCCAGTGAATATCCCCAACTTTAGGTTTGGATGAAAAACAATAGATTAAGATTATCATAATTTCCCCTTAACAGGAACTGTGTGTAACTGTTTACATGAAAGCTTAATCCAATCCCACACAATCTGGCTTTTTGAAACTCTCAAGAAAAATATTGGAAAACATTGTTAAAAAAGAAGCAACAATTTTTTCTTTTTTTCACAACATTTTCTACAAAAAAGACAAAGATTAAGTTTACATTTCACACACTAAAAAAATATCGTATGCAAATTCTTTCAATTTGGACTAATCAAAATAATGAATTATGCCAAATGGGGGGAAAATCAGCCTTTTAGGAAATTGCTAATTTTTTTAGTCTAAATTCACAAATTTATTTATAGTAAAGACTCTCAAACCTATCATATTTGTGTTTTCTTTGAATGAATGCCATTCCCGCACAATGACGCTTTTGGACACCCCTCAACAATTAAGAAAACATTGTATTGAATGAAGAAATTGCTTGGAACAAGCTGTCCAACAACTGTATTTACCCTTTGCTATGCTATAACTTCAATATTTGTAAATATAAATTAACCCATGTCAATAGTTAAGTTTAGAAAAAAATAAAGTCTTGGATGGTTAATCGTAAACCTAAGTGGGATAGCAGCTGGTGGCTAGGAAAGGATGTAGTGGTAGTACTGGTGTGAGAAACCAGGAATCCACTGTTCGGTGCTCCAGCCGCCGGGATATGACTGAAATAAGTTATAAGTGGTGTTAAACCCCATTCAATCAATCAACTACATGATAATCAAGGCTCCTTTAACCCATTCCAACACAGTAAAATTTTAGATCAGTCCAACTTGAAAGAAGTTGCAGACGACCATTTCAAATTATTGAAATATGCAAAAAGTCTTTGTCTCTCAGAGTAGGAAACAATGTGGAAAATGCAGAAATTGCTCGTAACAAGCAATTTCTTCATTTTCCACATTGTTTTCCAGAACTATTTTCTTGAGGGGCGTAAAAAGGAGGGATTGTGTGGGAATGGGTTAACTTAAGCAAGGACCCTTATGACACCAACTGTTGAGACTCTGGGACTCCACATTGTTGGTACATGTGTCAGATTAAAGCCTTGGGTGTCTGACAAAAGTACTGAAATTTAAAATGTATGTATTATTATACAGCATTTACAGATAACAATTTTAACTCATTTCCAATCAATACCTCTTTTTCAATCAATACCTCTTTTTGAAGCGCCTCATGAAAAGAGAGTTGAAAAAAACATTGTGGAAAAATGAAAAATCACTTTCAACATGCAATTTCTTCATTTTCGACAATTTTTTCTACCTGAAAAGAGAAAAATTTTAAGATTTCATTAACTTTGAATTGTTTCTGCAACTTTTGTCAAATTGGACCAGTCTAAAATTTTGTAGTATGGTAATGGGTTAAAGAAAAAGTGTTGGATGGAGAAGTGGTCACTAGTAGAACAAAAACATGCTTGATACAAAAGTAGACTTTAGACAACAAACTGGCTAATGGGTAATACAAACTGGATTATGGGTAATTGTAAATCATGTACAAACTTTACCCTTTCCTAATTCTCAAAATTCTAGACTTGATGCAGATGACAACTTAGAGTGAGTGCAATTTGAAAACTAACAAATCTGCAGCTTAGAAAACTTTGTTGGAAAAGAATAAATTGCTTGTCTTTTCCCACAATCTTTCCTTAAGTATATCAGGGATTGAACAGGAAAGGGTTAAACATTACTACACACACATTTTGACATGTTTAAGACATTTCACTGAGTAACATATTGTGATATAAAGGAGATAGCATTGCTTGTGACAATTGATTTCATCTTTTTCCACACTATTTTCTATGATATTAATTATTCAATTGAATTGAATTTTAAGTTGTTATCTGTAAAAGCTCCAAGTTTGAACAATGTCATGTGTTGGTTGTCAAATGTTTATATTTTCACTCAAATAGAGCGTTGGGTTTTATTTAGTCTCTAATCTCTATCTAGGGTAGGCTTTTTGCAATTGAAATGAGAGGAAGTGAGCTTTTGGCTAATTGTTCTCAGACATAAGTAGATGTGTCATTTGAATCTAATTTTTGATGTAGCGTGAAGGTCACAGACTCACAGGTCAGGGTCAAATGTTAAGATTGAGATTGTCCAGAACTCTTATATTATTGATGGTTTCAAAATAATGTGACACAGTTGTTCTACATGAGAATGTGTGACAAATTTTGGGATAGCGTCAAGGTCACTATTTAAGGTCAAATGTTAAAATTGAGATTTCCCAGGTTGTAACAAAGTCACATGTAAAGGTAAAATGCTAAAATATCACACATCATTGACTATACCTATTTCTGCAGGGGATATCAGTTCAAAGAGGTAACTTGTTATATTTGTGATATCAGGAGAAAAGAAACAGGTTCTACTGGCCTCTCTGTGTACTGATGTTTAGGATGAAGTTTTTGTTGGAATCCATGTCCTACTATTCAGTTCTATTTATTTTCTAATTTCAGGAGAAAAGCCACAAGTCTTATAGGCCCCTTTGTGTACTTACATTCAGGATGAACTATTGGTGGGATCAGCTAGAACCAATGTCCTATCATTTAGTGAATGTTCTTTTGCATGCTGTTGTTTGTGTATTGTTCATGAGGTAAGTTCAACCCATTCCCACTCAATCTCTCGTTTTTACGCCCCTCTAGAAAAAAGCTATGGAAAAACATCGTGGAAAATGAAAAAATTGCTTGAAATTGTTGTCTGTAGCATAATTCAATTTGAACAAGTTTAAGATTTTATTGGGTTTGAATGGGTTAAACTAGGACTCATTGAATGTAGATCCAAGCTAGTTATAGGACACAATTTGGACACAATTATTGTAAAATGAATCTTGATCGATTTTAAGAATGATGGATGGTTCAAAACATTGGTCACCTTTAACCCATTAATAGACGGCATTTCAATCTGTGCAAAAATCAGAAAATAAGTGACCAGTATAGCAGAAAACCATGTGAGAAAAGGAGAAATTGCTTGTTACAACAATTTCTCCAGTTCCCGTAAAGTTTACCACAGACATATTTCTTCAGGGTATGAAAATAGGTGATTTTGTGGTAATTAGTTAATTTGAATCATGTTAGGTCAAAATCTAGGTCACTAGGCTAATTTTGAGATTTTTATTCAATTGATTATCACAGTCTTCTTTTTTTAACCTACCAATTACCAGACAGCAAAATTTTAGACTAATCCAAATTGAAAGGAGTTGCAGACGACAATTTAAAATTAATGAAATTTCAGATTTTTTTTTTAACTTTCTGGGTTGAAAACATTGTTTAAAATGAAGAAATTGCTTCATTTGACACAATATTTTCCCAATTGTTTTTTCTAGAAAGGTGTCTAAAAGCGTCATTGTGCAGGAAAAGGTTAGGTAATAAAACAGCCATGCTGTGTTGAAATTCTTGTTTTAATGATAAATGTTCGGTTATATCTAAACCATGTGTAATTTTTTAACCCCTCCTTTTGCTGTCTGATTACAGAGTGTGTAAAATGTTTTTGGCAGAACTTCCATCATTCATAGCAGCTCTATTGTTTACCGTCCATCCTGTACATACAGAAGCTGTAAGTTTCTTGTTAATCAATTACTAGATGACCAAATTTTAGACTGATCCACTTCGAAAAGGTTGTAGATGTCATTTCAAAGTTTGGATAACAAGTTGACCAATCGCTGGCCCTGCTCACTTGCTTCGTTAGCTCTGCCCATTAACTCCGACAGAAAATCCTGTTTTGATTTTAAACGGCGTTATTTTGAAACATGTATGGCGTTATTACTCATCTTTCATTTTTGAACAGTCAAAGCTTTATCTAATTTCACCTTGGAATCTGTCACTCTTGAAAGTATAGCTTTTATTAGGTCACCTAACCGAAGGTCATGGTGACTTATTGCGATCGTGTTTTGTCTGTCGTTGTCAGTTGTGCGTTAACTTTTTACATTTTCGACTTCTTCTTAAAAACTTTTCAACGGATTCAACCAAACTTGACAGGAAGCATCCCATAGGGAAGGTTGCTCAAGATTTGCACATGTGATGGAATTTCTCCCCTGGGGCACAATAAGGGGCGAAAAAGGGGCAAAAATGGGTACATCTTAAAAAATCTTCTTGTCATGAACCGGCTGTTGGATTGGATTCACATTTGGTATTCAATGTCTTTAGGCAATGGACTATTAAGTTTGTAAGTAAAACAAAATCTTTTGATAAATAGCTGTGCTGGGGAGGGGGCAAAAGTGGGGGGGCATCAGCTTACATTGTGAAAACTTTGAAAATCTTTTTCTACCAAACCAAAAGACCTACAGCTCTGATATTTGGTATGTGACATCATCTGGTGGACCTCTATTAAGATTGTATAAAATTAAGGCCCCAGGGTCAAAATTTGCCTGTTCCCTGATGTCATAGGTTTAACATAGGCTTATAAGGTGATATTTTAAAAATCTTTTCCAAAACGAGAGGGCGTTGAGCTTTGATATTTAGTATGTAGCATCATCAGGTGTACCTCTATGAAGATTGTATAAATTATGACCCCAGGGTTAGAATTAGCCGGACGTCACAAGTTTAACATAGGCTTATAGTGAAAACTTTAAAAAACTTTACTGAAACAGAAAGGCCTAGAACTTTGATATATTTAATGTAGCATTATCTAGTGGACCTTTATCAAGTTTGTATAAAGTATAGTCCCAGGATCATATGTAGCCCAGACGTTTCACGTTTTACGCACTTATATAGTGATAATTTTAAAAAATCTTTGACTCCCAAACAGGAAGGCCCAGAACTTTGATATTTGGTATGTTGTATTATCTGGTGGACCTCTATCAAGATTGTATAAATTTTGGCTACAGGAAGAAAACTAGCTCGCTTCCGGATGTCACACGCTCATATAGTAAATTTTTTAAAAAATCTTCTCCCAAACAGGAGGGCCTACAGCTTTGATATTTGAAATACAGCACCATATTGTGGACCATCAAGATTGTATAGATTTATTCCCTGACATTACAAATTTAACAGGCTTGTGTAGTAAAAATTTTAAATATCTTCTGCAAAACAAAAAGGCCTAGAGCTTTTTGGTATTTGGTATGTAGCATTATCTGGTTGACTTAAAACGTATCTGTGCTCTTTGGACCCAGGTGACCGATAAGGCTCTATGTACCTCTTGTTGATCACATAGTGAAGCATTAATCAATGTTACACTGAAAGGACCAATTATATACTCTATCTTAATTTGTATTATACAGGTAACTGGTGTCGTTGGTAGAGCAGAAACCTTGTCCTCCATATTCTTCTTGTTGGCTTTGATGGCTTATTCTAAATCAACTGGCTACCACAAACAAACATGTAAGTGCAAAGTTAACCACTTACCAGGCGAAAAATTTCTAGGCTGGTCCAAATTGAAATGAGTTGCAGACGACAATACATGTATAAAGCTTTTGAACTTTTGGATTTTTTAAACGTTTTGGTAAGAAAATATTGTGATTAATTAACCCTTTCCTGTACAAACCCTGGATTTTATGTTGATGCAATTTAATACTTGAGAAAATATTGTTACAAGCAATTTATTCTGTTTTCAACAATATTTTTTCAAGTATAAAAACACAGGGATGTAAAGACCAGGGATTTAAAAGGAAAGGCTGAAATATTTTCTTTTTTAATCTTTCTTGAATAAGTAAATCGTAAATAGGCCAGGCTCAAAATTCCCTTTTATAGAAGTGGTTGTATTTACTTAAAACATACCATAACTAAATTCAATATTGTTTGAACTTATTCGAATCACCTCAGTGAGACCATTTTAATGAGTTCCAACAACATTGGATTTAGTGAGAATTTGAGAATTCTGTAATGATTTATGCATGCAATCAAACTAAATTTCTTCATTTATTTCACAAACATGTATTTTAAGCAACCATTCCCTAAACCTACCACTTTTTGATAGTCCAATGAGTGGTCTCTTAACCTATTCCCACACAAAGACTCTTTTTGACACCCCCCAAGAAAAACAATTGGGAAAACATTGTGTAAAATGAAGAAATTGCTTGCAAGAAGCAATTTTTAGCTCCACTGGTTGAAGGCCAGGGAGTTCGGCAAGGGAGCTATTGTCATGGCGTTGTCCGGTGTGCGTGCGTCCGTTCGTAAACTTTTCTTTATACATCTTTTCCTCCTAAACCAATGGGTGGATTTTAATGAAACTTGGCAAAGTGACCCTCTACCTAAATTGTTTTAAGAAATTTTGATTCACCCCAAAATATGGGCTTGGCAGGGCATGGCATATTTTCATTTTAAAATCTTTAAAAATCTTCTCCTCTCAAACCATTTGGCGGATTTAAATGAAACTTGGCATGGATGTTCCTTGAGTGACCCTCTACTTAAATTGTTCAAGAAATTTTGATTGTCCCCCCTAATATGGGCATGGCAGGGCGAGGATAATTTTCACTTTAAAATCTTTAAAAAACTTCTCCTCCCAAACAATTTGACCAATCTCAACAAAACTTGGCATGGATTTTTCTTGAGTGACCCTCTACCTAAATTGTTTTAAGAAATTTTGATTGACCCCCAAATATGGGCGTGGCAGGATGGGGCTTATTTTCACTTTAAAATCTTTTAAAAATCTTCACCTCTCAAACCATTAGGCCGATTTCATTGAAACTTGGCATGAATGTTCCTTTAGTGACCCTCTACTTAAATTGTTCATGAAATTTTGTTTGACCCCTTAAATATGGGCGTGGCAGGGTTGGCCTTATTTTCACTTTAAAATCTTTAAAAATCTCCTCTCAAACCATTTGGCCGATATCATTGAAACTTGGCATGAATGTTCCTTGAGTGACCCTCTACTTTAAGTGTTCAAGAAATTTTGTTTGACCCCCAAATATGGGCGTGGATGGGGGGGGGGGCTTATTTTCACTTTAAAATCTTTTAAAATCATCACCTTCCAAACCATTTGGCTGATTTCATTGAAACTTGGCATGAATATTCCTTGAGTGACCCTCTACTTAAATTGTTCATGAAATTTTGTTTGACCCCTTAAATATGGGCATGGCAGGGGGGGGGGGGCTTATTTTCACTTTAAAATCTTTTAAAATCATCGCCTCCCCAACCATTTGGCTATTTTCATTGAAACTTGGCGTGAATGTTCCTTGAGTGACCCTTTACTTGATTTGTTCATGAAATTTTGATTGCACCCTAGATTTGGGCATGGCTCTAAAATCTAAAAAATTCTACTTCCAACTCATTTTACCAAATTTCAATGAAACTTTGTATCAATATTCCTTTACTCAAATTGTTCATGAAATTTTGATGGGCCCATAAATATGGGCTTGGCAAGGCGTGGCCAATTTTCACTTTAAAAACTTACAAAATCTTCTCCTCCCTATCGATTGGTCTAATTTCAATGATTCTTGGTATGAATGTTTCATGGATGACCCTTTACTTAAATTGTTCCTGAAAATGTGTTTAGAATGTTTAGTTGTTGCAATCACCTAAATGTTGGTATTGTTGGTATTGTTGGTAAAGGGTATGCGGGTTAGGGTAATTAAATATTTTGGTAGAATTCGGGTCAGACCTAGTAAATCATCACAAAATAGTTGTAAAGAGACCTAAAAATGCTGTTTTCAGTCAGAGTTGGCTTTATTTAGTAGAAATATTAATTTACCACTTTTAAACATGTAAATGCAAAGAGATGTAAATATTATGTAAGTTTACATGTGTAGGAATATCTGAATAGGTACATTTGCTAGAACATTGATCAAAGGGAGATAAATGCATCTTATGAAGCTATAGAATTATTTATTTTTACTTCCCTTACAGATTTGTATATACCAAATATCTAACAACCATTTTGATGTACTGACAATAAGTTATGAAAAACATTGTAGCTAAAATTAGTCTGCTATAGTTAGTTGTAATTCAGATTAAACAAAACCAAAATTTTCAGGTTATGGGAGAAATATATTTATTTAACAATTTTGAGTTAAACAAGTGTGAGAGTGCTATTGTCATGGCGTTGTCTGTCGCATGTGTTTCGTCAGTGCGTGCGTCTGCCCGTCTGTACATACATTTTTTCTTTAAACATCTTTTTCTGCCAAACCAATGTACTGATTTCAATCAAACTTGTTAGATATGTTCCTTGGGTAACCCTTCTTTAAATTGTTTAAGAAATTTTCATTGGTCCATAAATGCCGGTGTGGCAGAAAACTCTACCAATACATCACCAATTACTTTAAGGCTATTCAAAATACAATGCTTATATTTAGCATGATCTGGTGTTTACGCATGCGCAAATATCAAAGTAATGTGACAAGATCAAAGTCATCTGTCAAGGTCAAAACTTGGCATTTGTGATTTAAAAACACATCTTGTTTTATGATATACACCCTTTCTTAGCTCACATGAACACTTCTTCATATGATCTATTGTGATTAGCCTTTGTCCAGCATCTACTAGCATAGTTCTGAAATTACAGACTTCAAATCTGGAGATGTTAAAGCCAGTGGAGCGATACTGGCCCTCTAGGGCCTCTTCTTACATTTTTCATAATGTTTTCTACCTATGAAGTTGAAAAAATCTAGAATTTCATAAGCTTTGAATTGTCATCTATAACTTTTTTCAAATTAGACCAGTCTAAAACTTTGTTGTCTGGTAATGAGTTAATACAAGATTTACAGTATTTGCAGATTCTCCTTGTCCTGAGTATTTATAGTCACCACAACTACACTTCAATGTTTGCATCCAACCATTATTTCGACATTTATCGATGAAATTTGAAATAGTCAATCTTGCTCGAGCAACCACCTCTATCAACCTATTACCAAACGGGACATTTTTAGACTGGTCTAAATTGAAAGGGGTTGCAGGCAACAATTTAATGTTTATGAAATTTAATAATTTTTCAACTTTTTTGGTATTCTTCCCACACAGTGACACTAATTGCCCCCCCCCCCCCCAAGGAAAAAAGAAAAAGCTTTGGAAAAGATTGGGGATAATGAAATGAAGAAGCAATTTCTTCATTTTCCACAATGTTTTCAACCCAGAAATTAGAAAAAAATCTAAAATTTTATAAACTTTAGCTTTTGTCTGCAGCCCCCTTCATTTTTGACCAGTCTAAAATATTGCCTTCTGGTAATGGTATAATGGATGTTACTTTTTTCAGGTTGGGGACCTCTATTTCTCAGTATTATGATGGTTTCAATAGCAATGTTTTGTAAAGAACAAGGTATTACAGTGATAGGTGTGTGTGTGGTATATGAACTATTTGTTGCTCAAAGGGTAAGTAGAACAAGCTTGTATATAACAGATCAATAGAAATGTTAATTAAAGTACAAGGTATTACAGTGATAGGTGTGTGTGTGGTATATGAACTCTATGGTGCTCAAAGGGTAGGTAGAACAAGTCTGTATATGATGGATCAATGAAAATGTCAAAGCACAAAGCATTGCAGTGATAATTGTGTGTGGTATATGAGCTTTTTGTTTAAAGGATAAATAGAACAAGATTGTATATGCCGGAACGATGGAGATGTAAAATAAAGAACGAGGCATTATGGTGATAAGTGTGTGGGTGGTATATGTTTTGTTGAATAAGCTGTAGTTCCGACATTTTAGTTGCCAAACCAACAAAAATGCTTCACATAAATGTTATCCAAAATCAGAGTCCATAGTACACTTCCAATTTAATAATATGATTGGCCTTTGATTCTTTGATTGAAAGCCAAGATCCATCAATGGGATATGTATGATACTTTCATCTTTTTGCAGGCATTGTTTGTAGAGTTATGGAAGATATTAATGAGTATACTATTTGGTAAACCCCAGATCCCAGACTGGTTGAAGGGATCAATTATCAGATCTGCTGTCCTGGTTGGTACCACAGTCTTCCTTCTTTTTGCCAGAATCAAAGTAATGGGAGCACAGCTACCGGTATTTACAAAGTAAGATGGATTTTATAGCATCGTCAATGTATGTCAACACTTTAGCTTTTGTGACACTAGTGATTAAGCATCTATAACTTCTTTCAATTTGGACCAGTCTAAAATTTTGTTGTCCAGAAATGGGTTAAAAAGGCACACTATCACAATTCAGAAAACTGAATTGGGCTTGTGCTTTGAAACATTTTATTTTGAGACGTAAAACAGCCGTAAAACACAATGAACTAATTTTTCACCTATGAATGTCCTGTTTACCCATTACCAGATGACAAAATGTAAGACCAATCTAAATTCTAATGAATCTTTGCTGTTTGGGGTAGAAAACATTGTTCATAATGAAGAAATTTCTTGTAATAAATCACTCAAAATATGAGCATGCTTGTGTTAAAAGTTTAGAAGAATTAGGAATACTTATGAAAATTACTACTACGAACACACAGACAAATCCCAATAACTGTTTTCAATAGCTTTTTTCTTTGGGTGGGTGTAATAAATGGGATCGTTGGGGAATGCGTTAATGAGTCATTGTAGCAAAGAATGATCATCAAACTGGATTTTAACTTGTGATCAAAGATTTCTGCTTCTTGGAAAACATATGAGAGCAACCAACTTAGGAGAATTTAACCTATTAATAGATGACAAAATTTTTTAGTGGTTAGAAATTCAAAAATTTTCAAAACAGCTTCAATTTGTTACAAGGCTTTTGCAGCTTTAACATGATCTGTTTATATGTTGATGAGATTATTATACCCCCAAAACTATGTTTGAGGGGTATATAGGAGTCAGCTTGTCGGTCGGTCCGTTGGTCGGTGGGTCTGTCCGTCTGTCTGTAGCTTTTTTGTGTCCTCTCAATTTCTCAGCAACTATTAGACAGATTTTATTCAAACTTCACTGATATAATCAGTATCAAGCAGAGATGTGCATATTTTATTTTGGTTATGGTCCATTGATTTTTGACAGAGTTATGGCCCTTTGGTGAAAAATTGTGTCCGCTCAATTTCTCAGCAACCATTGGACGGATTTGATTCAAATTTCACAGAAAGACTCAGTATAAGTCAGACATGTGGATATCCTATTTTTGTTATGGTCCATTGATTTTTGACAGAGTTATGGCCCTTTAATTAAAAAATCCATTTTTTGGCAGAAAACACTTGTATATAGACAAGCGCTGTTGGGGGGGGGGGGGTATTAGTCCGCTTTGCGACAATCTCTAGTTTATTATTGCAGGTTTGACAACCCAGCTTCTGTCTCTCCCACTCCAGCACGGCAGTTTACATATAACTTTCTCCTGCCTATCAACTTGTGGCTGTTGCTCTGTCCAGCTGATCTGTGTTGTGATTGGACCATGGGAACCATTCCTGTCATCCGGTCATTGGTGGATCCTAGAAACTTGGTTACTTTTGGGTTTTATGCTTTCCTTGGAAACCTCGTCCACTTCGCTCTAAAGAAACAGGGTGTAATCAATAGAGCAGTAATGATGGTAGGAACATATAAAACTTTTTGTTGAGACTGCTTGCTGTGAGGGAGACATAGTTGTCACAATCTCAAGTTGGTGTATGTACAGATTTGTCCAGAGCATAGTTATGAGGAAATGTGCCTTTTGAAACAAATTTTCAAATCTTTAAGGAAAAACATTCAAACTGAACTTGTCCAAAACATTGCCTACATTGTGGATGGATTTCAAAATAATGGGGCACAATTTTTTTTCATCACAAGTATATGAGCTGTTTGAGACAAAACTTTGGATAGATCACATTGTTTTCCATACACCTTTCTCCAGGGTCATACAAGGGCAGGATTGTGTGGGAATGGGTTAAAGTAACAATAATTTTGTTCTCTCTTAAAAAATGTCTAATTACTTGTGGTTTACAGAAGTCTGTTAAAAACCTTGAATTGGCTGCATGCCTTATAAAACTTTTATAATGACTAGGAACCTTCTAATGGCTTAACCCTTTCCTGTTGCGCAAAATTTCTAGACCTGTCCAAATTCAAAGGTTTTGCAGACAAAAGGTTGAAAGCCCACTGACTCAGACTGGAATTGATGGCTTTATCATGCAAAATTTATAGAAATAATACATTGTTGGTTGACAACTTAAAGTTCGTAGCTTGAATAAGCTGTAGATACAACATTTAAGTTGCTAAACCAATAAAAATGATTCAATTGATAAGGGCCATTGTTAGAGTTAAAAGATCACTTCAAGTCTAAATGAATGATTCAGTTTGGTTGATTAATTCTAAGGTTGACTGCCGTGATTGATCAATTTAGGATTAGCTTTATGTCCTATTTATTTACAGTGTCTTTCCCTGATGGTCCTTCCATTTATACCAGCTTCTAATTTATTTTTTCCTGTTGGGTTTGTGGTTGCAGAAAGAATTCTTTACACACCAAGTATGGGTTTTTGTATGCTGATAGCTCTCGGATTTCAAGTATTAATACAAAGTAAAAAGTAAGTAGAAAATGTTGCATTAATGTATAAAATGTCTTTGGGATTGCTGACACATTTGTTAATGAACTGAACTAGTGCAATAACAGGAGAAAAACATATGTTGATCAGTAAATTCATGGGCTTATAAGGCCCAGTTTTGTAATTGAATATCTTTAATTCATCTCAACGTATTGTAAACAAAGTACAGTGATACTGATCTTTATCTGCAATATTTGTTTGTGATCAAACTTGAAAATGGTTTGAATCTGTTGAGATTATCAAAAGGTTTTTCAGTGTCTAACCTTTTTCCGGTGTCTTCAAATGTTTGTGCCCTAAAAAATGAAAAAAAACAACGGATTATTGGAATTTATCATTTCGCAAATCTGATAATGCTGATATTATTTCAAAACTATTTGTTTGTCCACAATCTCTTTTAATTCTTTCGTGTGTTAGCCCTTAGACAAGTAGCCATTGTTGAGGTCAAAGATCAAGGTCTCATTTGAAAGCTTTGGGCTCTCAGCAGGTCAATTTTGTTATCCAAACTCTTTCAAACTATGCATGTGAGTTGCCATCGATGAGACAAGGTCATTAGGTCAATGGTCTAGGTGAGAAACAGATTATAACCTGTCTATGATAGGTCACATTTTTCTTCGAATCCATTTCAAACTTTGCATGAAGATAACTACAGATGAGATTAGGTTATAAGGTTAAAGGTCAGGCACACAATGTGAAATATTGCTATGAGTGTATGGCCACTATTTAGGTCACAACTTTGCATGTGAGTAGCCCTTAATGAGATATCGAAATCTATTGATTTTTAGTGAATCAGATTCAAGGGTTACAAAGGCATAATTGGTTTCATGCTTTTTAAGCTTTTGGCCTCCTACAGGTCATATTTTTTGCCTAAATCTTGAAACCTGCCAGTAGTACAGTTTGATCAGGCACATTTGTTATCGCAACTTGATCCTTATTAGTTTGTCAACTGTGAAGGGATGTCCTGCTTTGCTGAGCTTTTGTTATAAATGTATTTAACCTTTTCCTGTACAAATCTGGGATTTTACATTGCTGTGATTTTATACTTGAGAAAACATTGTGGAAAATGGAGAATTTGCTTGTAACAAGCAATTTTTCCATTCCCCACATTATTTTCTACCACTTGAGATGATTTCATTTCAAATTGCATCCGATTTTCATCGTTCTCTGCAACCTGTTTCAATCTCCATCAGTCTAAAATTTCAAAAAGTGGGAAAGGGTTGATTTATAGGGAATTGATTAGTTCAAGTTTATTGATTTTAAGAAATCTTTGTGTGAACATTATGAAAACAACAACAACAAATGATCTGAATTCTCATAAATGGCATTTTCTCTTTTCACAGAATCAGTTTAATTGAAGTTGAATTGGGAGATGCAGACCAAGTCTAATTTGTTGTATGAGACATTCATTTTAAATTGGACTTAATCTTTCCAAAGAAGAAAAAAGTTAAAAAAAAATCAAAGGCCATGTTGCATGTGTTGTGGAATGTTAAAACATTTGAAACATGATTTTGTCTTTCTTTCAAAGCAATTGCTTATTAGTGAATTCTCTTTTTAAAGTACCCTCTTAGTTGTCTTTCCATTTAGACAAATTTGAGAAAAAATAAAAAATGTGTGAGAGGCCTTTGAAATAAAAGTATTATTTTGATATTTGATATCTTTGCAGATCTCTGAAGTATGTAGCATGGTTTTTCATGGGTTTATTGCTGATATCACATTCTGGTAAAACTTATATGAGGAACATTGATTGGTAAGGTTGTTTACGTAAACCATTAAGAAGTTCTGTGTAAAGTTCTTTACATGACAAGGATTTCATGCAAGAATATAAATTACTTTTTGGCTGATCTTTTTGAAACTTTTCTCATTTAACCCATTACCAGATGGCAAAATTTAAGGCCGGTCCAAAATGAAAGCAGCTGAGGACGACAATTTGAAATTCATGAAAGTTTAGATTTTTCATCTTTCTGGGTAGAAAAAAATTGTGTAAAATGAAGAAATTGCTTGTTACAAAACATTTCTTCATTTTACACAATGTTTTAAGTCCTCCATCGTCGGTCTGTCTGTCCGTCTTTCCGTATGTCAGTGCGTCATATCAGTTTTCCTAGAATTACCAAGAAATTTCAGTTTTCTGGATTTTTTTCTTAACCCTTTGAGATATTTAGCTGATTTTTGGTATATGAGTCCGCATCAATGAGTTACAGAACAAGATAAAGTTTGGTTCCGGTCCAATGATTTTTGTGGAAGATATGGATGCTAGATTTGGAAAATTGCCATGAAATTTCAGTTGAGATATTAAGCTGATTTTTGATATGTGAGTCTTCATAAATGAGTTACAGAACAAGTTGAAGTTTGGTTTGGGTCCATTGATTTTTGAGGAGGACACAGATGCTGGACAAGAAAATTACCATGAAATTTCAGTTTTCTGGATATTTTTTCTAAAACCTTTGTGATATGAATGTGGTTGTTGGTACGCGAGTCCGCATTAATGAGTTACAGAACAAGATTAAGTTTGGCACCAGTCCATTGATTTTTGAAGAAGATACGGATGCTAGACTCTGGAAATTTCATAATTCTGGATTTATTACAAATTAACCCATTCCCACACAATGACGCTTTAGGTTGTCCCTTAAGGAACACTTTACGAAAACATTATGCAAATGAAGAAATTGCTTGTGACCAGCAAAATTCTTTATTTTACACAATTTTTTCTTCCCAGAAAGTTTTAAAAAAAAACACACAAAAATTTGATCAAATCAGTTTGGACAAGTCTATAATATTGCTGTCTGGTAATTGGCTGAGAAGTCTACCAAGCTTACAGATTGGCAAAGACCTCAATGTGGTGCTATGTATCTCTATCTGAATCATTTTTAGCTTGGCTGTTTTTGGAGAAAACCCGAGGTATTGCGATTGCCTTGGTGTCGTCCTTTTTGCCGTTGTTGTTGTCGTTGTGCGATAACTTTGACATTTTGTGATATCTCTAGTTCTATTGAAGGCATTCACTTTAAACTTGACACATATGTTCACTATCAAAAGAGGAACCTATACTATTAAGGGGGGTGACTCAATATGCATTTTGTGCGAATTATGCCCCTTTTTCGACTTAGATTTTTTATCCACTATCAAGCACCCAACAGCCGAGTTAAGGCACCAGTAGGCGGTGCTCTTGTTTAATTTATGATGCTTATCATGTCAAAGTTTTCTACCCATCATAATGCATTCTGTAAACTTAACCCTGAAGATAAATCAGCTTTCCTTAGTTTTGATCAGATCACCGGTTATTATTAAAGGAAGTATCCTGGCAGTGGCGTCTGTACATTTGATGCTATTGAAGAACAATATATTGGAAAATAATGTCACAATTTTTTTCCTAAAATGATTTCTACCTTAAGAGGCATTTTCTTTTAATGTTAGGGTTCTTTTACAAATTATCTGACAATACTAAGTTAAATGAGCTTCAGAAAAAACTGCCATGAAAAACTTATTGGGAAATGCAGAAATTTCTTTTTATCCTTTATGGCTTGCTCTTTATTTTTTCAAGTTAAGCACATTTTGAGTTTTGAAAATTGGATAAATTCAAAATTTTGTTGTCTGTTCATTTCATTTTATATCAATTCTAGTCTGCAAACACTTTGAAATTGAATCTATTCAAATTTGTGATCTGGTTGAGGGTTATAATAAGCAAAGGTTGTTCTTCATGTCAAAATAGCATAACCTATTAAGCCTCTTGTCTCGTATAAAATGTCACTTCAAGATGGCAATATCAACATACTAAAATGATTGTTTGTTTGTAGGAAGTCTGAGTATAGTTTATTTAGATCAGCTTTAAAAGTAAACCAAAGGAATGCTAAACTGTGGAACAATGTTGGCCATGCTTTAGAAAAAGAAAATAAATATGAAGAGGCATTAGAGTACTTCAAAACAGCTGTGAGGTAGGTTAATATAGGCATTTATTTAGTCTGCTGTTAATGCCTTTTCAAGGACTTGCAGAATCATACTCCTAATTGGTCCAGTGTGAAACCATTACCACAAGAAAAATAATTCAGAAAAACACTTGATGAGAAGAAACTGCTTGCAACAAGTAATTTTTCCCTCTGTCACAATATTTTAAACCCTATGGTACACTAATCTTAGTCTTTAATTTTATGACACTTGGTAATGTCATCTCCATTTCTTCGAATTTGGACAAGTCTAAAATGTTGTCTTCTGATAATGAGAACACTAATTCACGAAGCTACAAAGCAGATTGATTGATTGAATGGGGTTTACCTCCACTTTTAACAGTATTTCAGTCATATCGCGGCGGCTGGAGCACTTAACAATGGATTCCTGGTATTTCCCACGCCAGTACTACCACTACATCCTTTCCTAGCCTCCAGCTGCTATCCCACTTGGGTTGATGATTATCCAAACATTGGTGAGAGACAAATGTCGGAAAGGATATGTGCCACCGCCAGGGGCCACAAAGCAGAAGCAGACAAAAGTGTGGTTTGGTTATATGCCAACAAAGGTGGACATACAGTGGTATCATCTACTCCGTCTGTTCATCCTGACGTACAGCAATCCATCTGTCTGTCTGTACATCCTCATCTTGTTATCACATCTCCTACATTTATGGACAAATTTGAATGAAAGTTTCACAGAATGTCCTAGTCACCTGACTTTATGCTTATTGATGCAATTTTGCCATTTTTGTCTGCGTCACAGAAAAGAGTGATATATATATATTGTGACTTAGGCACTATTGTTAGTATTACCGGTATACCTCAAATTAAGCAAATAAGAATCTCTTCATTTTATGTAAGTTGATATCATCAAGTCAATTATCATATAAATGTAAAACAAGCATGGCTGTTAAGAGTTTTAGAGAGTTGTTAATTATTATATGGAGGTTCTTTGTGTGCAAGCATATTGAAGAGATACATACTCACATTTCTTTTTCATGTATGACCAAAATAATCTTTCAGCCTATCAGATAGGAGAAAACTTGATAAAAACAACCGAAATTAAACCAGTCAGAATTGAACCAGTCAGAAATTTTGTTAAGGGTATACTGATAAATATTTCTTCAAATAAAGAAGCTTTGTCAATACACATGGTCTCAATACACAGTTCTCCTAATTTGTACAAATATACATTAAATCTTATATCTATTATGTCATGTCATATCTAATACTCTCTGGAAACTGAATTGATATATGCAATAAGCTTGTTTTCCAATCTGGCAATTAGTCACTTTTACAAATTGTATTATACATAAATTTTGAAACTTTGAGCATTATTGACTTTAATTTTACATTCTAACTTTTTATCTCAAATAAATCTGTGAGGAAGAAGTCTTAAGTTTTTCATCAAGTGATAGATTTTAATTATTTTTCTTAATTTGTCAATGTATGCATCTCTCTGTTTTGTATTGTATGACCTTTACCCTTTGCTTGCAACAAACAATTGTATTTTGCACTTTTTTTTTTATTCGGAAAGGTGAAAAAACTAAAACTTCACAAACTTTAAATTGTCGTCTGCATCTCCTTTGAATTTGGACCAGCTTAAAATTTTCTGTCTGGTAACGGGTTGAATAGGGTTGTTGATTTGTATTACAGTGTACAGCCTGATGATATTGGGGCACATATGAATGTTGGTAGGACATATAAAACTCTAGAAAGATTCGATGAAGCAGAAGCTTCATATCAGAAGGCCAAGGATTTGTTTCCTCCTGTCATTCCAGGTAATTATTCCCATCATTTTATTAACAACCAATACAAATATAGATACTATTGATATAAATACTTAAACTTCTTGGTTTGCTGTTTGCTGGCTGTTTGTGTTTATGCATTTCCTAAAGCTGTCTCAAAAGGATGTTCCTATATAGGTATTACAATACAATGAGTGTTGGCAACATTGGCGTCTGTGTCTGTTTGCAAAAACTTTGATTTTTGTGACATTTCTTATTATCATAGGCACTGATATGATTCTCAGAATATATGTTCTCTCTCAAAGTGGCAATATATTCCATCGAAGGTTATAACTTTTTTTTTACCAAATTTTAATCTTTTTATACCCCCCACAACGAAGTTATGGGGGGGTATACTGGAATCAAGTTGTCCGTCCGTCTGTCCGTCCGTCCGTCATAATTTTGTGTCCTCTTCTCCTCCCACATTTTTTGACCAATTTTGCTGAAATTTTATCAGGTTGTTTCCTATCATATGAAGTTGTGCACCTGCAATTTTCATCTTGATCCAGTCGTTAGTTTCAGAGTTATGCCATTTTGAACTTTTTAATGGGGGGGGGGTAGTCAAAATTTAAAATTGCAAAACTCAGTAACCATAAGGGGAGTTACCAAATTTGGTAAGTAATATCATCTTGTTGACCTTTACAAAATATCGAACGGTTTATTACCTGAGGTCAAATTTGACCCTGCCCCCCCGGGGGTCAAAAATTTAACATAGGCTCATATTGACTTTTCGTGGATATAATTTTGTGTCATCATCTCCTCACACAGTTTTCTTTAACATAGGCTCATATTGACCAACCTTTCCTAATCAGTCAACTCTAGCAACAAACACAAAATCAGAAAGAGGTGGAGGGTTGGCAATGTTCATCCACCATGACATGCATGTGATTAAACAGCTTCAAATTCCACTCCTTCATAGAAAAGCCTTTTTAGCGGTGTGGGGGGTATTCTCGTCAGCCCTTGAGGGCGACAGCTCTAGTTTTAATTTTTTTTAATTGTTCTTGATCCAGAACTGAACAGCCCAGTGTAAGACATCCTCATTTTGTACTCTTGTTTCATTCCATGTTTATTTCAGGAAAAAGCTATACTGCAAGAGTAGCGCCTAGCCATCTGAATGTGTTTCTTAATCTAGCTTCCTTGTATTCTAGAGATCCAAGTAGACTAGAGGAAGCTGATAGGGTAAATATTATTTAAACATTTTATATGGACTATAAAGTCACAAGGTTATCCCATCACTAGATGATACAACTTAAGATTGGTCCCAAGTGTGGGAAGTTGCAGAAAACAGTCTAAGATTGATAATTTTTTTTTAACAATCCCTGGTTGTTTTGGTAGAAAATAAGCTTAAGAAAAGACAGTCGGAAAGAAAAAAAATACAAGGATACATTTTCATCTAGTCCCTTTCAAATTTTACAGTTACATTTTCTGTCCTAAGTCTAGATAACATTTAATTTTGACAGGAAGGTTTGGAGATCAAATTTTATTATCTAGGGCCCTTTCAAAAGATATGATATACACCTTAGCTTTTGCTAAGACTATTGTAATTTGTTTCCATCCGCTTTTTTTTATTATACTTGTAAACGGGGTAAAGGAAATTTATATTACACTGCCCCGCCAACTAAACTTCAAAAAGAAGTCTGACTTAGCTATCAGAAAATGCTATTTTACAAAATTTATATATAGTTCTTAAAAAAGAAAGGAAATGGTTGGTTTGCAACTTAAACATTGTAACTATAGCTGAAATAAGCTGTAATTATGATGTTTCAGATGTCAAAACTACTAAAAAGCTTTGCATAAATGTTGGCAAATGTTGAAGTTCAAAGTTCACTTTTGGCCTAACCCATTCCCCATGAATCCCTCCTTTTAATGTCCCTCAAGAGAAAAACTTTATAAAACATTGTGGAAAATGAAGAAATTGCATGTATCAAGCAATTTATTCATTATCCACAATGTTTTCCATCCAAAAAGGTGAAATAATTTGAAATTCCACCAGTTTGAAATTGTCTTTTGCAGCTTCTTTCAATTTGGATCACTCTAAAATATTGTTGTATTGGAATGAGTCAAATGAATGATATGATCGGTAGATTGATTTTTTGATTGACAGTGGTTATTGGTCAATTACATCTGCTTTTCATCAAATTGTTTTTGTATTCAGCTTTTAAAGACGGCCACTGACATGAGACCTGATTATATACAGGGTTATATAAACAGAGGAGATATTATGATGAAACTTAACAGGTATTTTTTCAAAAGTATTTCATGAGTTTTTGAAGTAAAAAAGCACTGAAAACCCATTTTCAAAAAGAAAATCAAGTCTTTTCAAGTTTTATAGTGGTTTCATTCTTTATGATATTATTTAGATTCAATCTGTTAAAATTAATCCATTAGCAGAAGACAAAATTTTAGACTTGCCCTAATTTAAAGAAGTTGCAGACAACAATTTAAAAGTGATTAAATTTTAAAAGTCTGTAATATGTGTTAGAAAACAATTTGGATAATGTAGAAATTGCTTGTAATAAGCAATTTCTTCTTTTTCCACAATTTTCCAAAGTTTTTTTTTTGAGGGGTGTCAAAAAGTGTCATCTGGTGGGAATGGGTTCAATGCAGTTAATTTTTAGCTGGGCTGTTTTTTGAGAAAACCCAAGGTAGTGCTATGGCCAGATCATCATAGGCTTCTGCATTCTGTATCTACATTCTCGTCTGGGTCAGCGTCATTGAATGAAAAATTCGACATTTTGTAATATCTCTTGAATAGCGGAGCACATTCACTTGAAACTCTGATTATATGTTCTATATCAAAAGAGCAGTCTTTACCAACCATGGGGATATTTCCTACCCTATGAATGGTTATTTTTCAAATTAAATCTACTTTAATATTTTGTCAGCAAAAGGTCCCGGGTTCGATTCCAGACGGCGGCACTCATCCTTTCCGACTGTTTGTCTCTCACCAATGGGTTGATAATCGCAGACCTATGTGAGATAGCAGCTGGAGGCTAGGAAGGGATGTAATGGTAGTACTGGTGTGAGAAATACCAGGATTCCATTGTTAGGTGCTCCAGCCGCCACGATATAACTGAAAGAATGTTGAAAGCGGCATAAAACCCCATTCAAACAAACAAACAAATTGTCAGCAAAAACTTCAAATTTGGACAGGTTTTAAATTTTGCAAAACAGGAAAGGGTTGTCAAAAGTGTAAAATTGATAGTTGCTAATCAATTGTCACCAATGTTTTACAGGCCTAATGATGCTATACAGTTATATGAGCTGGCACTGAGGTATGAACCAGGTCATGCTGACGTCCTGTATAATGTAAGTACAGAGAATTGAGAATTCTACTCTAATTTTTATTCAATGAAAAAAATGTCACAAAAGTGAAACCAGGGTCAAGATAATCTTTGAAGATTAAACTTCGATAAAATTTTGATGATGTTGGGACATTACTGTTTCGCAAACTCATTTTGTTTCTTGGTCACTTTCCATGTCCTTCATCTCATCGTTGGTTCCTGCAATCTATGCTCTCATTGCCCCTAATGAGGCATTCAAACCATAAAACATTTAATGCTCTTTCAAACAAGAATCATGAATTCTTGAAAAAGCTGTCTTTTACTGGTGTCTGTCTGCCAGCCTATTGGTCTAACTGCTGGAAATTTGATATGTAAACTTGACAATTTACTATATCTTTCATACTGTTGTATTTACAAAGCTCAAATATCTGCTGAAAATTTGATGTGTAAACTTGACAATTTACTATATCTTTCATACTGTTGTATTTACAAAGCTCAAATATGATATGATAATAACCCTCATTGATATGCATGTACTGATACGAAGGTCAAGGTCATTGACAAGATCAAGGACATCTATCAATGTTAAACTTCTGAAAAAAATTTGCTGTTTAAGAGGCACGTCTTTCATTTTTTCTGACATTTGACCTCTATGTTTTCATATTTTAGCTGGGTGTGGTTCACATGGAAATGAAGGAGAAAAAGACAGCATTTGAATATTTTGAAAAGGCTTTAGCTAGTGATCCGGAGCATAGGGTAAGTCAGATTTTTAGCTTTACTCTGAAAATTAGCCCTTTTTGTGTGATCCCTGATTTTACATAGAAATAAAGAAAGAAATCTTTAAAAATCTTCTTCTCTCAAACCATAAGGCCTACAGAGAGCTGATGCTTTGGTTAAACCTTATGTGTGTCATATCTTAGTTTCTATTAATGCTATAGCTTTTAAACTTCACACATGTTTATGCAGCAATGATATCAGCCATTAGACACAGATTCAATATTCTGACATTCATTTTAGTGGAATTTTCTTTAATAACTCTCTTTATGCTTATGCTATTTTTTTTTAACTTTGCACATGCTTTTGTGACCATCTTCTAGGCAAAGATTCATCACAATTACATGTATTAAGTGGAGTTTCTTTAAAGTTCACATTGTTTTCTACCTTAAAAGGCAAATACATTTTGAATCTGACCAACTTGAAATTGCCGTCTGCATCTCTTTGATTGGACTAATCTTGAATTTTTTCCTTTGGTAATGGGTTCATCATGATTTTTTTATGCCCCTCTAGAATAAAGACTTGGAAAGTGTTGTGGAAAATGAAGAAATTACTTGTTGTAGACTATTTCTTAATTTATCAACAATGTTTTCTACTTTGAATGACAGAGATTTTTAAAATTTTATCAACTGAAAGTTGTCACCTGCAACCCCTATGATGACCAGTCTAAAATTTGGTCTTTTGGAGTAATTAACTAGTCTCCGCTGGCAATCAAATATTCAATTAACCATTCAAATCATTTAAGTAGACTAGAAGTAAACTTTAAACTTGATATTTACTGACATTAATTTTAAAACAATTTTGATGGTTTTATGACTTGAACGTAGTAATTACAGTTTATTCAATCTACATTTAACCCATTCCCTCAATAAAAAGAATTTAGAAAACAAGCATTTTCTTCATTTTCCACTATGTTTTTTACCCAGGACTTTGAAAAATGTAAAAATCATAATCTTTAAATTGTCTTCTGCAACTCCTTTGAGTTTGGACCTACATCGTCTTTCAATTTGAATTAGTAATGACACAGGAAACAAGATCTTTAGACTTTTGGCCAGTAGCAGTTGAAGCAATTTCTTCATTTACTACATTTTTTCCTCCTTAAAAGATAGATCTTTAGAATTTCACCAGCTTTGAATTGTTGTCTACAGCTTATTTCAATATGGACTAGTCAAAAATTTTGTCTTCTGGTTATTGTTTAATATCCTGTTTTATGTATTTCAGCAATCTCTATATAATACTGCTGTCATGATACAGGAAACCAGATCTTCAGACTTGTGGCCAGTAGCATTGGAAAGGTTTGTTTGCAACAGTGCCAGAAGATAGATGTGGATCTATGAATTAATCATTACCCCTCTGTCTGTCTATTATGGCTCTGCCACACCCTATTTTCATATAGCTTACTGTGTATATATTTGTGTTTGTAATTCAGGTGAATGATTTAGGACCATCATGGTTCTCTTGTATATATTTGGAATGAAGGTAACTTTACAACATACACAATTGCCAATGACAAAACCAAGGTCATCTCATAAGGTCATGGTCAATTATCAAGGTCATATTTTGAACATTTAGCTTATTATGTCCTAACTGTTTCACAAGCACTTGTTTTTAATTGAGTATAAAATATTTATATTATGGCCTCCTTCTCTGTTATGTCTGAAACCCTCCTATTAGAACAGTGTTGTACATTTTGTATTTCACAAATTGATATGCAAGTTCTGTGAAAAACAAGGGAGTGAAGGTTAAGTTTCAGTCATGTTTGTATTTTATAGTTACTTGAATATTTCTGTTGTTAGATAATTGACCAATTGCTGGCCCCACCCACCGACTCCCTAGGCCCTACCCATTCATTCCAACAGGAAGTTCTGCTTTGATTTTTAATGGCATTATTTTGAAAAGTTTATGGCCAGGAGCATATAACAAAAAGTAAAATGATTGGTATGCGACCTAAATAAGCTGTAGTAATGACTTTTAAGTCGCCAAACCAACAAAAAAAGTTAACAAAAATGGCGTACAATGATGGAGTTGAAAGCTCAGGTCTGGGCTGAATAAATTATTTGATTGGTCAGTTGATTCCTTGATTGAAAGCTGCGAATGGTCAATTTCTGTATTTTACTATAATTTCAGGTTGAAACAGCTTGTCCAAAGAAATCCAAATGATTCTAGATCCTACTTTACTCTGGCCATGTTGTCCATGGATATGGTTGATTATAATAAAGCTGAACAATATTTTAAACTAGCTATAAAAGTAAGATAAAAATGGGAAAAAAAGGCGCAAAATTTTACAGTTCTGGTATAACTTTCAGTTTTTGTGAAAAATGGATTATTTGCAGAATTTACACACGCTGTAAGATTGCAAATTTCAAATGTGCATGCATAATTGTTTTATTTAATTATCTCAGAGATGCAGGCTAATACAAATGAACACTTTCCTGTACCAACCTGGAATTTTATGCTGCTATGATTTTAAACATGAGAAAATATTGTGGAAAAAGAAGATATTGCTTGAAACAAGCAATTTCTCCTTTTTCCACAATACTTTCTACCACATATGATAGTTTCATTGCAAATTACATCCAATTTTTGTTGTTGTCTGCAACTTCTTTCAATTTGGTCTTGTCTGAAATTTTAAGAAACGGGAAAGGGTAAGGAAGTTTGAATTCATTTGTAATGAAAGTTAGCATACTGATATGAAAAATTGTGATAATTGGATATTTTTCCACTTGCGTGAAAATTTTCTGTCTACCATATTACATTATAAAAATTGTATAGTCGTTATTCTAAAGCCTGGTAACTACAGCTTGATTCTAGCTGTAGTTTCAAGGTTTTAGAATGGCGGCGACGATATATTCTGGATTTCCAAAGAATTAGCTTTCCTTAGAATCACTTTATGCAATGTATTATATCATCAAATAGCCAGATATTTGTTGTACAAATTTTTACCACAAATTGCAAAACTTTTGCACCCACAAATAAGACCGCTTAATCATAATTTTTCTGTGTTGTGTTAATTTCAAAAAAATTCTTGTCTGTATTTGATAGCACTTGGTCATAAACAAGTATGAAAAATGAGGTTATCTCTTTATCATATAATCATCAGTGAATTAAAAAATAGATCTGTAACATTAAAAAAAAGAAGAAATTGTTGCTTTACAGTTTATTAAAATTCACATAATTGACTGATGTAACCCTTATTTCTTTACTTTTGCAATTTTTCAGAGTGAGCCAACATTCAAGAGTGCTTTATTCAATTTAGCTCTAATGATGACAAACAACATGAAAAAACCTGTAGAGGCATCATCATATGTTAGAAAACTTTTAGAGGTAAAGTAATTTGACCAAATGCTGGCCATGCCCACTAACTATGTTGGCTCTGCCCATTTAGTCCGACAAGAAGCTCCACTTGGCTTTAAATAGCCTTTTATTGCAAGAATTATGGCCAGGAGCATGTAGCTGAAAAGTAGAATAGTTGGTTCATGACCTAAACACCGTCACTTTGCTTAAATAAAAATGTCAAACCAACAAAAATGACCGAATCTCTAGCCTGGAATTGCTGGGATCCTTTTCATTTTTTTTAGACCTTCGGGATCCCTGAGCATTTGCCACTATAACTGTGAGTGGTATTAAGTCCTATTCAATCTATCAAGATGATTTTGACAAAGTCTAGAAATAAATATTGTAATTCAGTGACCAAATAACTGTAAAACTAGGTAAATTAGAGAGTAGCTTCCTATTGTTTTTTAAGCTATGGTTACAAGCATTTGGTAGCCTTACACTTAAAATTAGATTAAAATCTGCCACTTGTGTATCATGTTCAGATTGATTTATTATTTGAGCAATATTTTTATATTGTAGATAGTTTCATATTCAGTATTTTTTCAACCAACACAATCCTGCATTTTTATGCCTTTCATGAAAAAAGCTTTGAAAAATATTGTAGATTTACAAACTATTTCTTCAATATCCACAAAGTTTTCTAATCTAAAATTTGTTGACTGCAACTTCCCTCAATTTTGACCTTTTGAATTTGTCATTCGGTAATGAGTGAATGAACAAAATGTTTGTGTATTGTTTACTTTTAAACTTATTATGCTGGTTCAACTTGAAGTTGGTCCATAAACTTTGTGCATTCTGCATTATGTAAGGTAAGAATCCAACAACAAACTGCATTCATTTTTTGTGAGTCCATTGTTAGTGTGGTTACAGGCGTCACAATGAAAGTTCTGTGTATGTGAAAGATCTGTTTGAGGAATACCAAGGTCATTTGAGAACTGCTTTAGCCCCAATTCATTTATGGAAACAGTTCCCATTTAACTTTTGTGATGCTTAATTAAAGTCTTATTCAAGATTGCATCAAAATCAAAGGGCTGAAAGCAATGGAAGCACAATTTATAAGTCAGTTTTGATTTTAACCCTTGTCATGCTGAACCCGGAATATTCCGGTTTTGACAGGAGGTGTAGACTAAGATCAGACTGCACTTATGTGCAGGCTGATCTTAGTCTGCACCTCCTGCTTGTACTTTTCCTGTCAGAGTTGTTTATGAAGTTGATTTCTAAAAGAAATGTTGATTTTTGAACATCAAGTTCGATCAGTGTTTTCAGCCCTTTGATTT